>CM076571.1:778427839-779031914 GCA_034641835.2 Pinus albicaulis
ACAACATTTATGGAAAAAGACTGGGAAGGCGATGACTCAGCAAGCACAGCCTGACCAGAAGGAGCAGATTGCAAAGACAACTACTGCAGTTGATTAAGCAGGCTGGCTGCACCACTATTGATCGACCCGACAAGCCCATCACCATGAGGACCAGGCTTAGTTTTGGATAAATCTAATTTGGAGCGAGGAGCATTGGGAAAATATTTATGGAGGACCCCAGACTGAGAATAGATCAGTTCCAGCTGTTGGGCCCTAAAAATGGCCTGCTCCTCAGAAAATACCCCAGACAGGGATACATCTTTAGAAATGTCTGACTGCAAAGATTTCAGAAACCATTCCAAAAGGAATTCTCCTGGAATATGAGCTTTAATAAGCCTCTTCCTTCTCCTCCATTCTTGAATATGGTCAGAAATGTGGGTTGCGTCGTCCTGCTTAAAATTAGCTAGGAGTTCAGTCCCAGCATCATATCGGACAGGAAACTGGAAATGGTTTAGAAATGTAACAGCCAGTTCTCCAAATGTAGCAAAACTGCCCCCAGTTAGCTCAATATACCATTTGGCAGCGTTTCCAGTTAGGGTGCGTTGAAACAATCTCAACCTAATCGAATCATCGATCAGGGAGTTAGAAGAACACCATAAATGGAAAGTGGTGATGTGGTCACCCGGATCCTCTCCATTCTTTCCTTCAAATTTTGGAATGTCTGAAGGTAGTTTGGTCGGGACCGGAGGCCACCCTGGACTGTACCGAATCAGATCATTTGTCAATTTCGACAGATCTGGCAAGTTTAACGTTGCCAGAAAAGGTAAACGAGGCGGAGCCTGAGGATTCCATCCTTGATAGGATGAATTCCCAACATTCTGAAAAGAATACCCTGGATTTGATGAGGCACCAGGTTGCCAAAAAGAACTCGTAGCAAAAGGAGAAGAACCTCCTCCCCACGCCGAGTTACCAAAGACCGGACCAGTTCCCCCTACTGAAGTATGAAATGAAGAGGAAAGCCCCTGATAGGGGTTCCAGGCATTAGACAGAGGAGAAAAAGTCTAATAAGCACTCGACGAAGGGAAAGAAGCATTCCCTTGGTGACCAGAGTAAAACTGATTCCCTGCCCCCGCTGTAGTGAATACAGGGTTCCAACCTGTAAAAGTAGTCGAACTTTGACCTCCAGACCAAGGGTTGAAACTCTGGGTCTGAGAAGTAAACGGAAAGGACCCTAAATAAGGATTCGAACTAGGAATATGTCCAGTTCCGAAGGGGAACCCTTGAAAAGAAGCTGATCCACTATCCATGGAAGACATGGGTGTAGATCCAACTGCAGCAGCAGAAAAGGAAAAAGAAGGAATCCCACTAGTGGGCATTCCAAAATATAAGGGACCAGATTGAGAAGCATGTGCTTGGGTGAAACCAGAGCCAAACACAGCAGCACTAGAGGCAATCGAAGATATAGCAATAGTGCCCCCTCCTTTAACAGAAGCAGGGGTCTGAATGCCTACAGCACTCACAGCAGAAGCCGCGTTCCCAGTCGCGGCCATCGAAAAGTATGTATAATACGGAGGATCTTCCGGTCTCTATGACTCAGGTCCGATGTATTCAACAACGAACGGATAATCAGGAGGAAGAGGAGATGGAAGTGACACTGATGGTTCAGGTACTTCCTCTATTTGAACTTCTTCTTCCTGCGGAAATAAAACTCGCGAGGTGAGTGAAGCGCTCCTCTTGGAACCAACACCGGAATCAGCTACGAAGCCTTCAGACCCTTGTGGAGGATCTCTCTCCAATGCGTCAGACGCCACAGGGTGGTAACCACCTGCTAAATCACTACTACGCCTTCTTGAAGAAGGCTTTGGACTCTCGGGAGATAACCCCCAGATTCTCCTCGATCGAAGAGGCACTTGATCAGCCACTTTAACATATTTTAATTAGACTCAAAAAATATAAAGCTAGGCAAGCTAGGAGCAAAGAGCACCCACTACAAAAAATAATCCCTGAGATACAATCAAGCAAACAGCCTTTAGGTATTTCCGCTCCGGGTGATTAGGACCGGACACCAAAATACAAGAAAGCGAAAATATAGGACCTCTCGAAAGCAGCCTGGGATAATTACAGCCCAGGCCTACTAGAGAAGGTCTCAGAAACAGTTATGCCAACCTCCTAACGACAGCCTTTTCATTGGCCACACCCAAGCTCACAAGGGCACCCCTGTATATCATGCAAAGTGATGCGACGTCCGCTCAGTACCACTAGGTATTCTCCCAATCACCCATGTGGAACCTAGAGTGGCAACTATGGGCACCAATCAGGTCGTGCTGCTTTAATCTGCCTTGAGGTCGATTCAAGAAATCGCAGAGGGGGTATCTCTCCCCGCCACTTCCTGCGCTTGACTCTCTGGAGGAGAGCTTTCCCGGTCCACCTAACGGAGTTGGATTTCGCTCAATTAATCAACTTCTATGTTTTGTTTGAGCAGCCTTAGAGAGTTAACTCTCCACTCACCTAATCCAACGCCCTACAACCTAGCTAGTTGGTGTATGACACTTAGGAAACTTGCTAGTTGATTTTAAATTATATCGCTTATTTTAATCGACTGTTATGTTAAGTCAAAGGGATACGGAAATGAAACTTATGGTGTTTTGACGCAGAAAAGAAATTAATAAAAACCAAACTACATGCAAATGCAGTTATTGTCTTTCGATGAAAAGCAACTTCTACACAGGTTCTACGAGATTAAAAAAATTTATTTTTCTTTTCAGATAACAAACTCACACTTGCAAAAACTACGAAAATGACTAAATGCTTAAGTGCACCTGATGCAAATCACTAAAAGCATGCAAATTCTAAGATGAAAAATCTCCTAAAGCAGAGCGAAATTTCCCAAAGATCCTTCAGTTTTATCTCTTTTTGGTTGTCCAGAAAGCTAGTTCCCGAAATCAGAAACTCTTAATATGAAGACACCAAAAAATGCTTAAAAACAAGAGGAAGAAATCAATGCCAATTTCTTTCCAAAATCAAGTCAAAATCCAAAGGCAAGAAACCTCAACAAAGCTTCAAAAGATATAGTGAAACGAAAAAAAAAATGCAAAAACAAAAGCAAACAACAAAGCAAAATGTTTTTTGAGCTTTTGAGTTTTATAAAAGAAGAGTTCGAAAAGACCAAGCAAAACTATCAAATCCCAAGCCAAACAACACTGAATTTCAAGCAAAAACTTGAAAAACGCTCCAAATCTTATAGGGCTAACTAGTAGCAAGATTTACATGAGCACAAGAAGACAAGAAAACTCAGTCACTCAGCCTAGAAGAATAGTACAACCTTGCAGCAAACAAAAAGTTCAAAGAACCAAGAAAGACTCTTCAAAAATTGCAACAAGACCTAGTCGACTGAACTCAAGAAAACCAACCAAGAAATGGGAAAAGATCGAAATGCAAAGCAAGACACAAAGGTAGGAAAGAGTAAATGAGTAGGAGCTCTCTGTTTTGATAAAGCAGAACAGCTAAGAATCCCCAGAAAGAGATCTTGGTACTCGAACCAGAAATGCCAGCACAAGAGACAAGACTTTTGCCAAATAAGCTAGTTTTCAATCAAACACAAGAGAGAAAATACCAAAGACCACTTTCTACACAATCCAGAGGACACAAAGACACTGCAGGAACAAGTCTCCACAGACAGACAGGGCAAAAAAGCCAAAAAACCTAAAATTTCAAAATTGACCTAGGTATACGCGACTGGACAATTTAGAAACAAGCGTGCATACGCGACTGTGCTAAAGGAAACCCGCGTATACGCGACTCCTTTTAACAAAAAATGCATGTATACGCGACTTTGTGCAGACAAACCCGCGTATATAAAGGTAAATAATGAAAAAACAAAAAAGATCAAGCCTGGATAAGAAACTAGGACTTCCGTCTGACTGAGAAAGAGTAAACTGGACTGGAAATAGAAGTTAAAACTGTTGGAAACCTATCAAACAGCTGAAACCACCCAACAGGGGAATCACAAGAATGCGATCCCCAGCGGAGTCGCCAGTTCTGTTTTGGGGAAAATCACCCTAGAGGTTTGTTGGGTCAAAACCTCCACAGAGCAGGGCATGCCATTCAGAAGGACTCACACACAACCATACTTGAATGCAAAAAACTAGAAAACAACGATAGCAAGACTCACCCGTAGTCCTACGTTTGATGTAGATCCCGTGGGGTTCAAACCCCCCAACAACCTTCCTTCCTCCTTCAACCTGCGAAACAAGAAAGAACGTGCACGAAAACCTAGTTTTACAGCATATAATTCTCCTAAACGTTAGTGTAATCAATGTGAAATATGATATAAATTATAATAACTGCTTAATAATCAATCTTTCCACATATACAAATAGATACTAACATAGAAGTTCAGGAACAAGACGGTTCTTCATTATTATGAATAGCATGTACAGAAATAAAGAGTGGAGAGATCACCTGAATCCTTCCATGATCTTCGAGCAGACCGTCGTCCGGATTCGTCCCGCCCTTGCCTCGCTAAGATTCTTCCAAGACTTGTGCACTCGAGATGGCATATAAATGGATGAACATCTCCAGGAAACAAGGGTTTCCTGTTATAAATCTGGGAAAGTGCAGGAGGCACGGGGATTCAGACTTGAACTGGGATTCCAACAGAGTATAATGTCTATAAAATTTCTCTCTCCCTTAGGCCATGCACATGAGGGCTTTTATACTCCCTCAAAGTAGTTTCAACTGAAACAATGGCCACGACCGGGGTGGTTGAATCACCTGGAATAACCATCAACCCACTAAAATAGGAATTTATATATTTTAATGGCTTCTTAATGGCATGCGGGAAAGTACATGGGACTCGCATACACGCTAAAAACCGTGCCACCCGCGTATGGGAATTTTAACACTGTTTTTTAGTGAATTTGTTCAATTCTGTAGGAATGGGTGCCCAAAGCCATAAAGGCAATCATGAATCACCTGAGGGTGAAAAATGATGCTATAACAAAGTGGGTAGGTGCATGCTAGGGTGAGTTGTAGCTCATTGGGTGTTGGGGCATCTATTCAATTGATTACTGAAGAATCTCAGGCATTGGAGTGTCCATCCAAAGGGAGCTGGAGAATAATGCTTTTCTATATTCTATGAAGTTAGAGCTTTATTTTCAATTGGAGTTGAATATTAAATAATTATTAGAAAAACATTAGGTGCTTTTTGTCCCGGAGTGGGTTTCCACCTTAAAAACTGTGTGCATTTGTGTTCCTTTTGTTTTCTGCTATCATTGTACAAACACTGATAATAATTAAATATTAACTAATGCTCTAATTGAAAGGAATACTGATTCAGCCCCCCCCCCCCCCCCTCTCAATATTTCCAACAATTGGTATCAGAGCTTGGTTCCTTCAATAGCAGTTTAACAACAGGAAGGAGGTCATGGAGCATACCAAGAATGGTGTACCTCTGTTCAATGAAAATAATTATGCACTTTGGAAAGGAAGAATGGAGTTTTATCTCTTGGCACAAGGTTACGAAGTATGGGACACTGTTCAAAATGGATTTACATCAACCGTGGATGAACAAGGTAATAAGAATTTGGTAAATGATGCAAAATCAAAGAATATTATTATCAGTGGAATTATTTAATTATCATAAGGTGTTGGGTTGTAAAACCACCAAAAATGTATGGGACAAGCTTGAGAATATATATGCAGGTGACTCAAATTTCAAAGAATAAAAGCTTCAAATCTATAGAGCAAAATTTGAGTAACTCAGAATGAAAGAAGATTGCAACATTGCTGCATACTTCCAATACGTTGATGAAATAACCAATACTCTGGAAGGATTGGGAGAGCCAATTGATGAGAAGACTATTATATGAAATATTATTAGAACTTTACCAGGGAGATTCAACCCAAATGTATCAGTCTTATAATACAATGCAAATCTGGACAAACTCAACAAAGAAAAATTACATGTAGTTCTCATAGCATATGAAATGAGACTTGATGAAAAAGAGGGTGCTTCGCATCTAGAAATTGTGTTCATTGCATCTAAGAAAACCAATAAGGACAAACAAACTTCAATTGAAATGACATGCACCTACAAGTGTGAATAAAAGGGATATGATGGAGAAGGTCTTTTAGATGAAGAATATGCTTATTTTACGAGAAAAATAAAAATTGGTAAGGGAAAATTATAAGGTAAAGTTCCATTGATATGTTTTGGTTGTGGTGAGGTTGGGAATTTCGCAGCAAAATGTCTGAACAGAAGTGATGGTGACTCAAAATGAAATAAAGGCTTTAAGAAATTCAACAAGCAAGAAAAAAGGAAAGGTTCCAAAAGGAACTTTCTCTCTAAAGAAGATAGCTCATCATCTGATGAAGATAGTAATAGCGAAGAAGAAGCCAATGAGAGAGTATCGTTTATGGCCAAGCACAATAAAAAAGAGGTATAAAACAATGAATAAGAAGGGTTGACCATAGAAGAATTTTATAAGGAGGCAATCATGCTTATAAAAGAGCTCAAGGCTGAGAAAATCCATTCTGATACTCTTGAAGAACAAGTTCAAGGTCTCAAAATTAAATTTGAAGAACACAAATGTATTGAAGAGTCACTTCAAAAGAAGTTGGAAGAAAGCAACCAATAAAGGGAAGCATTAGAATCTGAAGTAGTCTCGTTGCGTAAGGAAGTGAAGAAGGGAAAAAATATTCAAAACTATGCCAACAGCTCAAGGGAATTGGAAGAAATCATCAACAATCAACAATCTTACAATGACAGAACTGGCCTCAGTTACAAAGAAGAAGAAGCAAGACCTTCTACAAAAAAATACAATGAACCTATGAGATCTAACATGCATGTAGACTTCATTGGACAAGATTTGCAAGCACATCCTTGGAAGACGATTCCTCGACAAAGATTTCCATCTAGGTACCAACATATTTTTCATGGCTATTTTTATTCATGTGGAAAGTTTGGTCATAAAGCTGTAGAATGTCGCACGTACCCTAAGAACCAATACAATTCCAGGAGATCCTTCAAATATGAACCTCCCAGGGCTCAACGAAACATCAATAGATTTTAACATTTGAGAAATACTATGGAATGCTACAAATGTCAAAACTTTGGACACATAGCCAGAGACTACAGACTTGAAAATCCTCCAGAATAATCTTCGAAGCCATAGAATGAACGAACATGGAAGAAGAAGAAGGATGATAATTGTGCTCTCACTCTCAAGGCTCAAAACAACAAAGATGTGTGGTATGTTGATAGCGGTTGCTCAACGTATATGACTGGAGATAGAAGGAAATTTGTATCTCTGAAAGAGAAGAAAGATGGAACCGTCTCCTTTGGAAATGATGGATTTTCAAATGTTATAGGATCAGGTTCCGTCACTCTAGGAAGAAAATATGTTATAGCCAAGAATGTTCTATTGGTTGAAAACATGAATCACAATCTGCTCAGTGTTGGACATATGTGTGATCAAGGACACATAATGCTATTCAACTCCACAAAATGTGAAATCGGGAAAGGCAGGTATGGTAAAATTGTGGCTACAGCAAGTCGAGCTCCAAATGACATATATGTTTTGGATGAAGCAACTAAAGCATGTATATTAGCTAAAGAATATGAAAGCTAGTTATGGTACAAATGAATGGATCACATAAACTTTGAGAATCTTGTCAGGATAATAAAAAGGTAAGTAGTACGAGAAATGCCGAAAAACTCAAAACCTTCCAACACACTATGTGAGGCCTGTCGGCACAACAAGTAGACAAAATTTCAATTTAAAACAAAATAACACTCTGCATCACATCCATTGGAATTGATACATACTGATCTATGTGGTCCTGTGAGAACAAAAGGCTTAGATGGAGAATTATATTTCATGTTAATTATAGATGACTATACCAGGATGATTACCGTCAGTTTCCTAAAGAAAAAATATGAAGCATTTGAGTTCTTTAAGATCTACAAGGATTTGGTCGAAACTGATTTGAAAATAAAGTGTCTAAGATCAGATAATGGTGGAGAATTCACTTCCAAATTATTTCAGCAATACTGTGACGAAAATGGAATAAAAAGACAATTTTCAACATCACGAACACCTCAGCAAAATGGAGTTGTTGAAAGAAAGAACAGAACCGTACAGGAAATGGGTAGAAGAATGTTTAAGGACTACAAATTGGATGAAAATTTTTGGGTTCAACCAATTGATACGATAGTCTTCATTATCAACCGAAGTATTCTCAGAAATAATTGCAACAATACCCCATATGAATTATGGAAAGGAAAACCAGCTAATGTAAAATATTTCAGAATATTTGGAAGCAAATGTTATATCAAAAGAGAAGATCAAAATTTTGGTAAGTTTGAATCACGTGTTGATGAAGGTATCTTTGTTGGTTACTCACGCAAAATAAAGGCCTATAAATGTTATAATATAAGATGAAAACAGATAGTGGAGAGCATAAATGTTACATTTGACGAAGGTGGTGTTCTAACGAATAATGATGAGGATCTAGAAGCTTTGAAACTTGAGACAGAGGCTGAAAAAGACACAGAGAAAATTCTAGAACAAGAAGCAACTATCAACCAGGAAGAAGTAAATAATGATCATCACTATATACCAGAAAAACAACAAGAAGCTCCTCCAAAGAGAACAAAAGAATGGATTCAAAAGAACCATCCATCAAATAAAATCATTGGTGACATAAATGAAGGTCGACAGCTTCGTTCATCACAACAAGCTCAAAATTTCTTTTCTAGCAACCTTTGATCCTAGTAGTTTTGAGGAAGCTAGCCAGAATGAACATTGGGTAGCAGCTATGAATGAAGAATTGGATCAAATCGAGAAGAATAACACCTGGGAATTAGTTCCATGACCAAAAGATAAAAATGTCATTGGGACAAAATGGGTGTTCAAGAACAAATTGAATGAAGATGGAAAGGTTACTAGAAATAAAGCAAGATTGGTTTACAAAGGTTATGCACAATTGGAAGGAATTGATTTCGATGAAAAATTTGCACCAGTTTCCAGAATGGAAGCCATCCGAATGTTTCTTGCCTATGCATGTTCAAGAAAAATCAAATTCTACCAAATGGATGTGAAGTCAACATTTCTGAATGGCGAATTAGAAGAAGAAGTTTACATCGAACAACCTGAAGGTTTTATACTATCAGAAAAAGAAGACTATGTTTGCAAGTTAAAGAAGGCTCTATATGGTCTCAAGCAGGCTTTCATCTTGATGGATATCTACATCAAAAAGGTTTCAAGAAAGGTACTGTTGATAGCAATCTTTATGTAAAAATAGATAAAGATAATTTAACAATCGTTGAGGTATATGTGGATGATATAATATTTGGTAGCAATGATGATCGACTAAGTAAGAACTTTTCTACAAATATGAAAAGTGAGTTTGAGATGTCTTTACTTGGCGAGCTAAAATACTTCTTAGGGCTTCAAATATCTCATCAAGAGAAAGGAATATTTATATGTCAAGCCAAGTACATCAAGGAAATGTCAAGAAATTCAAAATGGAGGATTGCAAACCCGTCCTTACTGTGATGGTAACAAGTTGAAAATTGAGCATAGATGACTCATATAAGGATGTGGATCAGAGGTTGTACAGATATATGATTGGTAGTCTTCTATCTGTAACAGCCTCTCGGATAGATGTTATGCAAGAATTTGGACAAGTAGCAAGATTCCAAGCAGCACCAAAATAATCACATATTATTTCCGTCAAAAGAATTCTTCAATATCTAAAGGGCACAAAAGAATATGGCTTGTGGTATCCCAAGGGTAACAATATCATTATTCAAGCCTTTACAGATGCAGATTGGGCGGGAAGTGTTGATGATCGTAAGAGTACTAGTGGAGCAACATTCTATCTAGGTGGGTGTCTTGTATCATGGTTGAGCAAAAAGAAAACCTCAATCTCGTTATCTACAGCGGAAGCAGAATACATTGCAGTGGCATCATGTTGTACTCAAGTCCTTTGGATAAACAAAACTTTGCAAGATCTTCAAGTACAATTTAGTGAGCCTATTCCCATATTCTTTAACAACACCAATGCCATCAACATATCCAAGAATCCTATCATGCATTCAAAAATAAAACACCTTCCAATCAAATATCATTTTGTTAGAGAACAAGTCGTTGAAAAGAATATCAAACTTGAGTATGTTGGTACAAAAGAAAAAATCATTGATATCTTCACTAAACCTTTACCTCATGAAGCAGTTGAATATCTTCACCATAAGCTTGGGATTCTCCCAAGTTCTCGTTAGATTTTCTTTATTCAAAATATAAAAGGGGATTGGAAGTGTGTACAAATCCGTAGGATGGTTATGTGTCAGGGGGAGTGGAAGTGTGTATAGGTCTGCAAGATGGTTGTGTGCCAGGGGGAGTAACCCTTTTCCATTGATGTCAAAGGGGGAGAGAATGTTGTAGGAAGAGGTGTCATGATCACAGGGGGAGTACTTGTGTTTCCATTAATGCCAAAGTGGGAGATTGTTGATTAGCAGTTGTCATTGATGTCAACCCAAGCAGCACTAGGAGCTACCCCAATATTGCATGGAAATTTTGACCTACCAAATTAATATATTCTGGGTTAAGAATGATTTTTATGGTTTCTACTTGTCAAGATGTTTCCATTGATATGCCACATAATTATTCACGGTTTGAGAGATATTCATGTTTGAAGTTTGTACCCAAATTAGTGGGCTAAAACCCCATGGGGTTGTGGCATGGGTCATTGAAAAGTCATAATTAATATTTTTTAAGCTCCTAAAATCCCTCCCACATTCACTTGTTGAAGCCCCTCTCAACCTAACAATTGATATAAATTGTGATCCTCATATCCTCCTTATGTAGGGATTTCGCTATCTGAAATAGGTCATTGTGGAATGTTCGCTTTAAATTTTTTTATACGAAGGTTCAGAATTTGAAATTTTTGTGAGGTGAATCCAAAATCCTGAGGAAGCTCCTGTCAAATTTTAAGATCAAGATGCACAATATTTTCAGAGATATGATCTGTGGAAGTCAGTGTTTTTGCAGGCTCCTGAAATTCATCTCAAAGAAGTGACCTTGGGAAAAACGTCATAACTCTCTCTTTGAGTATCAGATTGGAATTTTGTCAAAATTTTCAGATAGTTTATGGAATTTAGTTTTTGCTCTATCAATTTCATATTTGAATGAAGAAATAGTGACATGTGGCACATTGTACAAGTTCACTCTACTGAAACAATCCATAATTAGGGCATTGTGAGAGATTGGGCATAACTCTCCCTTGAAGAATCCAAATTGGGTTAGACCTATGGCATTGGAAAGATGACTCAGAGGAATACTACAAGACCGAAAATCACATATTGGGGATCTGAAATAACATAGATACACCAGATTCAATATCGAGCTCCTAGAAGGAAAGAAAAAACTAGATCATGTGTTGTCAAGGGCTGCAAAGGACCATACTTTCTAGGGCAGAAAAACAAAGAAAGGTGTAGTAGAGGGTAGCATGACAAGAGAAATAACCAAGGTGCAGAACAACAACAATAATTTCATCACATGAAGTCTTCAAGTGGGCATCACTGCATATAGTCACTGTAAAGGTATCATTGTACTAAGTCATTATAAATACATTATTGTAAAAATTGTACTAGTGTCTATCTGCCAAGAGTTGAAGAGGCAGTGTTGGGAGGTCTAAGATCATCATTAGGTGGTTGTGTCATAGTTGGGGTTATGGTCTAATGTGTCTTCTTCTTCTACATCATTCTATATCATTGTAAAGTGGACCATTTTCCCTGGTACAGGAGTCCATTCTTCTTTTATTCTTCTACAGGGTGGTAGGGTGTTGCTAGGGTGAGTTGTAGCTCATTGGGTGTTGGGGCATCAGTTCAGTTGACTATTGAAGAATCTTGGGCATTGGAGCGTCCATCTAGTGGGAGCTAGAGAAGAATGCTTTTCTAGATTCTAGGAAGTTGGAGCTTTATTTTCAATTGGAGTTGAATATTAAAGAATTATTAGAAAAGCATTAGGTGGTTTTTGTCCCAGAGTGGGTTTCCACCTTAAAAAAATGTGTGCATTTGTGTTCCTGTTGTTTACTACTATCATTGTAAAAACACTGATAATAATTGAATATTAACTAATGCTCTAATTGAAAGTAATATTGATTCACCCCCCACCCCCCAGTATTTCCAACATATTTACCACAAGTGAAGGAGGGTTAACTACTACTGGAATGTCTGGTCTGCTTAGTTCAGCCACTTGATTTTCTACTGGAATTTTAACTACATCCTTATTCTTCTTTGGTTGTGCAACATGCTTGGAGTTATCATCAATATTATTTGACCTGATATTGTATCTACTTTGATGATAAACTATAATCATGGAATGATCAAAACTCACTTCATTATTCTAAGTATATGAAATGAAGTCTTCATACTTTTCTTGTGCAAGATGAATCAACCCTTCTTTATCTCTTAGAAAACTGATATCATCACTTTTTTCCAACCCTCCAGCTTCATTTTCATCTTCAAATATAGCATGATACAAAAGGGGCTACACTTTTTGATCATCATCATCTTTTCTTTCTCTCTGCAAATTTTGAGGAGCATTGGGTCTTCTAAACTGTTTCCTATTAGGTTGATCAAATGAAAAATTTCTAGTAGTAGCTGGTATTTCTTCGATTTTGAGCTTGTAAATCTCAGCAGTGAATGACTTTACCATCTTGGTTAGCTCATCTAGCTTAGGATCCATGTTAGAAGTTCCTAAAGATGAAACTTCAGCTTTTTTCTTCCTTTTTTATCTGTTAATCCGTCCTCTGAGCCTATCAGCAGCTAATACATTAGATTCTACCTCTAGTGCATTGTGTTGCATTTTTGTTAGTGTTGTAGATCTTCTTTCTCTCAATAATAAACAAAAATCAGGATCAAAGGCACCAACATAAGTGATTTTGGTTGAAGCTTCAGTAGGCTTGATTTCAGTAGGTATTTGTTGAGCCTCAAGATTGTGCTTTCTTTCATCTTACTTTACCTCATTTTCCTCTGTCCATTGTTATTCCAGACCCAATTGATCAATGAATTTAGTTAAAATTACTTTTAGAATGATTAACATGACTGACTTGCTAAGTTTTGTGATTTTTGTCATTATAATGCATTTTGACCAGAACTAGCTGCAGAATGCAGACATTCCGCAGCTAACCGGCAATTCTGCAGCTATCTTCACGTTTAGGCATGTTCCAGGTGGCCTCTTAAGAAAAACCGCATATGGGTATATTCCACGTCATGTCTACATTGTTCGTTGCTCACCATGAAGGAAAAACCGAATTCTGGATACGGTTTTGGTACGTGGGAACACATTTAGGAAGGCAGACTTCTAATAGGACTGTCTTAGTCCAGATGTCCTTTTTCTTTTTACGTTGCCACTTCAAGAGTCCTAATGTGATTTCGATAAGGAAAGACAATGATCCTGGAATTGTTGCAAGTCTTGTTATGTACATTTGTTATATAAACACTTGGGAAACCGAGAGCTAGGCTAGATTTTGCTCTAGATTTTACTTAGATTCTGTGCTACATTTCTGAAGACGCAGATTGCTCTGTTCAAGTTATTTCTCCTTTAATGAACCAGACAGTATTGTTTTGAAAGCATTGATTTGATTTGGAGTTAGATTCCGTCTGGTGGTAGAGGGCCCCTGCCTCCTGTACGGCTTTATTTGCGTAATTTATATAAGTATCTTAGTTGCCTTTACATTTTTGAAGTTTGAATTCGTAGTTGTTTTCATTAGCCACTATAGTTATACTCATTCTAAAAACTCTTCCAAAAGAAGAAGCTCTTCCAAAAGATCATGATAATGAATGGGAAATGGTTATAGTGTTGTAGGATTTAATTGTAATTTCTTTTGTTCACCATCATAGTTATACTTATTCTAAGCACTCTTCCAAAAAACCCTTAAGATGTATTAAGCATGACTGTGATCCTGAACGTTTTAGTTGTGTGTTTGCACTAAGTACCATAGCTATTCTTGCTCTTAAAATGCTCTTCCAAAATATCATAATGATGGGTAGGAGATAGCTATGATATCTTAGTTTTTCATTTCTTTCAGTCTTTATGTTTGCATTTGCACTGAATTGTACAGTTAGGATTGTTCTAAGAAACTCTTCCAAAATACCAATCATGATGGACAAACAGACTGTATAATTCCATAGAATAATGCATGATAGCTAAGCTAGGATACTCCGGAGTCTAAATGCACTTAATTCATGCTTTGTTATTTTGTTTTGAGTTTGATAATGACTTGTTAGTTCAGCACTGTTTTAGATTAGTGACATCTTAAGTTCAGTTTTAGCTTAACTCATTGCTTTTTCACTCCACATTCAGTTGTCATTCACTGCATATTAGATTACTTCAGTTGTTAAACTTAACAAAACAACCTTCATTATTTACAAAACTCTTCTTGTTCTAAAATATATAATTGATTCATAACCATATGAACAGAAGACAGTATCATTTTAAGGCCTGAAGTAATTTTGCAACTTCCTTATCATCTCACAAACAAACATTTCCTCAAAAGACTATTTTAAAAATCTATAACCTTTGAGTGAAGTGTAGTGTTATCAAACTGAGTTGCAGAATAGAGTTAGGAACTAGTCTTAGAGTAGAAGATCTTATGATGTCAACAATATTTTTTTCCAAATATGTTTCTACAAATCTCTAATCATGGATAACATGTTGCATCATTATAAGTTATTTGTTTAACTGTTTAGTTAGGATAATTTGCATGCTTAGCTGACCATGTCTCAAGCTGTCTCTCTCAAAATACCTTTGATGAAAGAATTTGACAAGTTGAGTTTATGTTTTGAATCATTTGCTTAAAAGTCATTATCAAGATTTGTTTATGCTTAGTCATAGTTTAGGTTTGATTCTGTTTCAGTATTTTCATTTGCATTTGTCATTTGTCATCAACCAAATAGGCTTCACTCTGTTTTTAAACCAGTATCCACTTTCCACTAGCTTTCTAGTCATTTTCCTTGTGAACATAAAACTACCAAAAGACCAAAAACATCATAAATCATCACAAAAGACCAAAAACATCATAAAACACTAAACACGACGCATTAAGAGACAAACACCTAGGCACATATGGTGCACTTCACTTCAGCAGTTTACCAACCCTGGTTGACAATTAAATGAGCTCAATTTAGGAGACTAGATTGAGACCAAACATTTTGGCGCCGTTGCCGGGGAAGTGAAAACTAGGTAACCTTTGTTTCTTAGCATCCAAAAAACAATTATATGCGTAGAGAGAGATATTCAAGGGGAAGATTCATAAGCAGCAGAAGCAGAAGTTTGATTTCTAGAACACCACTTGTTTCAGCTAGATCCAGAGCTAGTACACCTTCAACTCAGACCCACATTCCATCCTTTACTGATCCTGGACTTCTAGAAGATATAAGGTCAACTATTCCATTAGAGAAACCTTCCACTTCATCCACTGAACCTACCTTAGAAGAAGATCTAGAGACTCCTGTTAGGGACACAAACCTTTCCACTTCCACAGGAGAGTCAACCATGGCAGAAGAAGGAGGAGGAGGAGTTTTTAATGGAGAAAACACACTATTTGGAGGTAGAGGTAGAGGTAGAGGAGAAGGAGGTAGAGGAGAAGGAGGTAGAGGTGTAGATGGAGGAAGAGGTAGAAGAGAAATAGGAAGCTCTTTTGGGTTCCCTATAATTGATGAAGAAACCAATACAACCATGAAAAACATTTCACCCTCTGTCCTTCCAAACTTCTATGGACTTAAAACTGAAGATCCCGAAACCTTCCTATTTGAATTCGAAGTTCTGTGTAGAACTTATGACTACTTACAAGATGCTCAAAAACTGAAATTATTCCCTTCAACCTTGAAAGGAGCAGCATTGAAGTGGTTTATGAGTTTGATTAACAGTTCTATTAGGACATGGGAAGACATGAAACAAGCATTTCTAGAGAGGTATCTGGATTATTGTATGCCGGTCAATCATAAGGAAGAAGTGTTTAAGATGTTACAAAAAGAAGATGAAAACTTGGAAGATTTTTTGGAGAGATTTCATTACAACATCAAAAGAGAAAAAATGGAAAACCTAGATCAAGACACCTTAAAAGCTCTTTTGTTGAAAACAATTAGGGATGAATGGTTGGATATCCTTAACATGATGGGAAAAGGGGATATATCACAACTCACATTACCTGAAATATCTGAGTTATGTATCAACCTTTCTAGAGGGAAATCCAAAACTGTCAAAGGTCCAAGAGATCCTGCTCTTGCAAGAGCAAGTAAATCTGCTTCTGGGACAGTAAGTAGATCAGAAATAGGACACATGCTTGATGATTTTAAATCTGACATCTTAGGGAGTCTTAGTGAACAAATAGACACCCTCAAGATACAAAACAAGCAAAAGGCTGAATCTGATGCCTTGGCAATCTTTTGTCCCAAATGTAGAAAGAAACATGCCTTGAGAGAGTGTCCTTTGGATGTAAAAGTTGTAGAAACTCGTGTCATTTGTTCTGAAAAACATGAGACCAAGAATTGTCCTTCTCTTCTGGGTCTCAAAGCTGTCTTTCAGGAGGAAACTCCTATAGATTCCACAGAGTCTCTCAATTTTGTATCTAGAAGGCCTTGGCAAGGACCTCAAACACAAGGATTCCATGATCAAATGTATAATCAACCTCCACCTTGGAATTCTTGGCAGCAACCTTGGCCTCAATTTCAAAATAAATCTCTAGCTTGGGCACAAGGATCATAAAGCCCCTATGGAAGATACTCCCCATACTATCAGTATCCACCATCCTATCCACCATACCCACATTTTTATCCTCAAAATCCTCAACAAAATTTTCCTCAAAATCTTCAACAAAATTTTCAACAACATCATCAAAACCAACCACATCAAAATCAACCACTTTCATTACCATTCCCTCAAAAATCAAATCAATTTCCTGCTCAACCCATACCAAACCCCAATAATAAAAATCCTCAGAACACATACATGATAGAAGGCCAACAGTTTCCAACTTATTTAATTACTCCTCTAGACCTTAGTGATGTCCAACTTAGGTCTGCGAGAATACTTGAAAAGAGGAAACCTTCTGTGATCATACAAGAACAAGATAACTCTGAGGAAGACTCTCTACGGGTGAATAAAAGTCTTGAGGAAGACACATCCTTTCAAGATCCAAACACTGAAAAATTAAAGCAAAAAGATCCAATAAATTCAACTCCTGTATTAGAGCAACCATCCACATCTACTTCTATACCTCCCTTTCCAGAAAGATTACAAATTGATAGAGGTGTAGAAAAACAAATCATGGTGCCTAATTATGATTTCCTAGATGAGCTGAGAAATGTTTGCATTAAAATTCCATTATTACAAGCCATCAAGGAAATTCCAATTTTAGCCAAAAAAATAAAGGAGTTGAGCATGAAGAAAACAAGAAAAAGAATAAGAGAAACAAAGAAAATTCAACTGGCAGGAAAAATAGCAGACATTATGATGGGAAAGATTGCTATTCCAAAGTATCTTGACCCAGGAAATCCAGTTATCAAAATTCACATCAATGGAATTGAAATTCAAAACACACTCATTGACTTAGGAGCAGCAATAAATATCATGAGTAGACAAATCATGGACAAACTGAAACTTCCTAATCTTCTCTTTACACCCACACTATTACAATTAGCAGATAGATCTGTGATCAGACTAGATGGGGTAATAGAAGACATTCCAGTGTCCCTAGATTCTTGGGAGTACCCTGTGGATTTCATGATCCTAACTCCTAAGAATAATCTAGGAGGCCATCCTGTTATACTAGGAAGACCTTGGTTGGCTACAACTGATGCTTTTATTAGTTGTAGATCCGATGATATGTATATTTCTAATGGTAGTTCAACTAAGAAGTTCACTTTATATCCTCCATCTAGGACAATTACAGATCTAGATGACACTCAATGGATAGAGGATGAGGAAGATTTACAACCTCTCTTCACAATTTCAGAAATTAGTGAAGATAATCAAATTCTGAATACTCTAGAAAACTTTGAATCCTCTCCAGAACACAAACATGAATCATTTCAAGAGGGATCCAATATTGATTTTTTGTCATCAAGGCGTATGTCTCTTCATTCTATGGATAAATTTGGCAGCTCTACAAGTGATATTTTTCCAGGCAAAACTTTGAACATAAACAAGAACCTAGAAAAATCTCAACAAGAAGAGTTAGTCAAAGTATTACAGAGACATTCTTCTGCATATGCATGGGAATACACTGACATGAAAGGGATAAGCCCCAAGACTTGCACTCATCACATCTATATAGAGGAAAATTGCAAACCAATCAGACAACCTCAAAGACCGATGAATCCAAATCTTAGGGAAATTGTTAAGGAAGAATTGCAAAAACTGTTAAATGTCAATTTCATCTATCCCATTTCAGATAGTCAGTGGGTTTCTCCTTTGGTAATTGTGCCAAAGAAAAATGGAAAATGGAGGGTATGTGTTGACTACCGAGAACTAAACAAAGCTACTCTTAAAGACTATTTTCCCTTACCTTTCATAGATCAAGTGTTAGATACATTAGCTGGCAAAAAGTACTTTTCATTCCTAGATGGGTTTAGTGGTTACAATAAAATCCAAGTAGCACTTGAAGATCAAGACAAAACCACATTTACCTATCCTTGGGGTACCTATGCTTACCGAGTATTGCCATTTGGATTATGCAATGCACCTGCAACATTCCAAAGGGCAGTATTAGGAATTTTTTCAGATCTTATACATGAATGTGTAGAGGTGTACATGGATGATTTCACAGTTTATGGAAACTCATTTGAAGAAGATTTAGAAAACTTAGAAAAAGTTTTAAA
Source organism: Pinus albicaulis (assembly GCA_034641835.2). Classification (NCBI taxonomy): domain Eukaryota; kingdom Viridiplantae; phylum Streptophyta; class Pinopsida; order Pinales; family Pinaceae; genus Pinus; species Pinus albicaulis. Next base: position 778,446,708 of record CM076571.1, read on the forward strand.
GAGATGTCAGGAAGCAAATCTTTCACTTAGTCATGAAAAATGTTTTATGATGTTTACTGAAGGTATTGTTTTAGGGCATCACATTTCAGGGGATGGGATTAGAGTTGATGAGTCAAAATTTGAAGTCATCTCTAACTTATCTATTCCAAGTTGTCAAAGAGATGTTAGAAGTTTTCTAGGATTTACAGGATATTATCGGAGATTTATAGAAAACTTCACCAAAATAACATCTCCACTCTTCAAATTACTTACCAAAGATTGTGAATTCAAATGGACTTCTGATTGCCAGTTAGCTTTTGAAACCCTGAAAACCAAAATTTCTGAAGCACCTGTATTAAGGGGACCTAACTGGAAGTTACCTTTTCATATCTCCACAGATGCCTCTGATACAGCTCTAGGAGCAGTATTGGGGCAGAAAGACTTGATTCCCTATGCCATCTATTATACCAATAAAAATTTGACTCCTGCAGAGTTAAACTATACTGTAACTGAAAAAGAGTTTTTAGCTGTTGTTCATGCCATAAACAAATTTAGACACTATATAACATGCTATGAAACTTTTGTTCACACTGATCATTCTGCAATTAGATACTTAATGAACAAATCAATCACTAATGGCAGAGTTATAAGATGGTTATTTCTCTTACAAGAATTCAACATTACCATTCTAGATAGGCCTGGAAAACAAAACACAGTAGCTGATTTCCTATCTAGACTCCAAAATATCAAAGATGACACTCTAGTTGAAGATCAATTTCCTGATGAATATCTTTTTGCAATTTCTACTCAAACTCCATGGTTTGTTGATATTGCTAATTATTTAGTTTCAGGAAAATTTCCTTCAATAATGAATGCAAGGGATAAAAGAAAAATCATCAATGATAGTGCAAAATATTCATGGGTTGCTAATGAGTTGTACAAGACAGGTCCAGATTTGATCATTAGAAGGTGTGTTCGTGAAGATGAGATGCCTGAGATTCTCAAAGCATGTCATGATGAACCTTGTGGCAGACACTTTGCTGATAAGAGGACAGCCTATAAGATCCTTAATTTAGGATATTATTGGCCAGCCTTGTTTAAAGATGCTAAAGAGTATGTCAAAAGGTGTGACAGTTGCCAAAGGGTAGGGAAACCTTCTCCTTCAGGTGAGATGCCATTACAACCTCAGGTACATATTGAACTTTTTGAAAAATGGGCTTTGGATTTTGTAGGACCTATTAGTCCTCCATCAAGACAAAAGAGATATATATTAGTTTGCACTGATTATGTTACTAAATGGGTAGAAGCTAAGCCATTACTTGTTGCTAATGAAGCATCTATAGTTACTTTTCTTTTTGAGGATATTTTTACTTGTTTTGGTGTCCCAAGGGAAATTGTTACAGATCAAGGAGCTCAATTTACATCAAGGCTAGTGGAGAAAATGATGGAGAGGTACAAAATCAGGCATAGAAAATCTACTCCTTATCATCCACAAGCAAATGGTCAAGTGGAATCTACTAATAAGGTCATTGAAGGAATCCTAACAAAGACTCTTCATTTACATAGAAGAGATTGGGTAGATAGGCTTCCTGAAGCCTTGTGGGCCTATAGAACTACATGGAGAAACACAACAGGCCATACTCCTTATGAGCTTGTTTATGGAAAGTAAGTTTTGTTTCCCATAGAGTTCCAGATTCAAACTTTAAAAATGGCAGTTCAGCTAGGACTTGATTTAACGGAGGCACAAAAGCATAGATTGGAGCAGATTAATGAATTGGATGAGATCAGACAAGATGCAGTTCAGAAAACAAGTCTAGTCCAACAGCAAAGGACTAGATGGCATGACAAGTACATCAAAGAGAATAAATTCAAAGAAGGTGGCTGGGCTCTCTTGTTTGATTCAAAATTCAAGGATTTTCAAGGTAAATTTCAGACACATTGGCTTGGGCCATATGAAATTGTTGAAATTTTTTATAATGGAGCAGTAAAAATCAGAACTATAGATGAAGAAGAGGTCACTTTTCTTGTGAATGGTCATAGACTGAAGCTGTATCACAAACCACTCTCAAGAGAAGAATTTGTCAAGAAGTTCCAAGAAAGCAGTGATGTGAAGTTAATGAAGAAGAATCTTTCTTCTTCATCAACTTGATTGAATTTTCTGAAGTATTGTTTTGAAAAAAAAAATAATAATAATAAAAATAAAAATAAAGGTATAAACATGAAAACCAATCATTGATTGGCATGTTTATACAAAAAAGATAGGGTGAAAATCAGAGTTTTTCTGACACTCTAACTTTTCCCATTTTGTTTTTGCAAGCAGTTGTTACAAAATCATAATTTTGGATCCATTGTACTTATGATCCATTTCATTTCATTTCATTCCATTCACTTATCCATCCATACTCCATTTCATTCATTCATTCATACTTCACTTCATTCCATATATCATTCATCTCATTCCATACTCCATCCACCTCATTTCCATGTCAAAATTCAAAGTTTGATATCTTGCTGTAAATGAAGAACACATGTCATGGATTGCAAGACAGTTCTTATGTTCTTCCACTCCATTTCATAAACTGAATCAATTCCATTTCATCATCCACTTCATACATATCATAACTCATCATCCATCTTCATTCATGCCATATAAAATTTCACTTATATCCCAAACCACTCCATTCCATGATTGAAATACTCTATAGGTACATTCTGCAGCTTAATAGACATTCTGCAGCTGATCAGACTTTCCGTAGCCAGACAGTCATTCCGCAGCTACAAATCCTGAAGGCACTAATTAGCAAACATTTGAATTCCAACAAAATGATCTAGTGTATCCATGAATAAGAAGAATAAAAAAGGATTATAAATACTCTTCCAAAGGAGAACAAAGAAGACAAAGACCACAAAAAGCAAATGCAAAGCAAAGGTAACAAGTTTTGATTATAATGGCATATCATAAAGTTTAGCATAGTTTTAGTTATGAATCATTCGAAAAAGTTGTTTTGATTATTTTTATTGATCATGACCAATATACCCTCCACAAACTTTGGATAAAAATCTCTCATTTCAAATTCTATACCCGACCATCATTTAAAGTGGTTAAAAAGGCTGAAGTGTTTGATTTCCTTACGTCACCCAACCAAATCATTCAATGATGATTTTCTTTTCCGTTGTAAAAATCTCCGCAGTCTTTTTACTCATTAATTCGTTTTCTCCACCTCACTCCATTAACTCATTCCGTAACTACTTCCATCACTCCATTCTGTAGCCAGCCCTTCATCACTTCATTCCGCAAAACAAAGATATCCCTATCACCATGAGTAGAGCAAAGGGTATATCAGTTTGAATATCAAACCACTATCACTATGAGCATAGATTAAAGTACTATCACCGTGAGCAGAGATTGAGCATTATCACTGTAAACGCAGAGGTATAGCAGTGTGGAATTTGAAGCCATTTGTCATCGAGAGACAGAGGTATAGCAGTGTGGAATTTGAAGCCATTGTCAGTGTCAACCAAAGGCATATCAGTCCGAAGTTTGAGGCCATTGTCACTGTCAACCAGAGGCATAGCAGTCCGAAGTTTGAAGCCATTGTCACCGAGAACCAGAGGTATATCAATTCGAAGGTGGAAGTTATTGTTCCCGTGGGGAGAAAGAAGTATTAATCTGAAGATTGAAGAAAGAATTATGTGTTTCATTGTAAGAACTGAACCAGTGGGTACAAAATACCTGGAAGGCTACCCTCAATGTAAAGAAATGTTGCAACAGGTAGGATGGCTACAATTTCTTGAGAAATTTAATGGCTTCCACAAAGAAGTCACTAAAACATTTGCAAGGTCATTTCAAGGAGCTGAGGTTGAAGTGGGAGATGTTAAATTCACTGTCACTGAAGTTTTCGTTGCAGAAGCTACAAGATTGCTTAGAAATGGAGAGAGATGGTTCAAAAACAGAGAATTCTATAATGAATCCTGGAAGCAAATTCTAAAATCACCAGGTATGGATGTCACTGTGTTTAAGAAGGGAATTCCAAGTTCTGCATTGAAAAATAAATGGAGAAACATACTACTTATTCTGCAAAAATTTATTACATGTGAAGGTAGATATGGCACATTTTATGTTTACCACATTAGACTGATAATGCATTTTCTGGAGGAAGAGTTAAACTTACCCTAATTTTTGCTTCAAAGTTTGAAAAAAATGGCTTCTTGTGTTCAAAGAAGGGTCCAATTTTTAGAGACAACTCTATACCATCATGGCTTGGTTAAGATTTTAATTGAACACCATTTAGCCAAAACAAATGATACTTGGGATAATTTCTTGATAAGAAATCATTTTGAAGAGCCAAAAGAGCCCTCACCTGAACATCAGCCTACAAGGAGAAGCAGAAAATGGAGAGCTTCTAAAATTGAAATTGACAAAACAGTACAGGGAAGTAGTGAAGAAATCATCTCTGAAAAGTTGACTCAGATTAAGAGACAACTTAAGAAAAGAAGGGTAATTAGAAAATCTGCCACAGAAAAAGGAGAGGGATCATCCCAGCCAAGAAGAAGTCATAGACTTAGGGGGGAATTAAGAAAGACACAAATCAAACAAACAGGGGTGATAAATATAGAAGATGAGGAAACATCTATTGAAGAAGATGTTGAAGAGGATTTTAATGAAGAAACCCCTGAAATTGACCCTGCTCAGCAAGAAGTTTATGACTATGTTGAAACATTGGAAAGGAAAGCTTTAGAGAGTAGAGATAGAACCTCTAGTCCTCCACTGTCTGAAATAGATGTGTTAAGAAGGGATAGGTATGAGCTGGAAATACTTAATAGACACATAAAAAATGAGAATGATATTCTGAAGGAACAAGTCAAACTCAAAACCAGTATGAACTCAACCTTATCTCTACAAATGGACAAAGTGGAAAAGGCTAATGAAAAGTTGAAAAAGAGGAACAAGAAGCTAATCAGGGCACTTATCAACTTAAGGTTCAAACTTGTCATCAAAAAAACCAGAATACCTTTGGCTTCCAGGCAAAGAAGAAGGAGAGGATTAGATGTTCTTGCAGAAGTCTCTGAGTTTATGGAATAAATTGCATGAGGACATGCAAGAAGACAGCAGTGGGGGTATGTTGAGCCCCAATATTGTGCTTTCTTTCATCTTACTTTACCTCATTTTCCTTTGTCCATTGTTATCCCAGACCCAATTGATCAATGAAATTAGTTAAAATTACTTTTAGAATGATGAACATGGCTAACTTGCTAAGTTTTGTGATTTTTGTCATTGTAATGCATTTTGATCGGAACTAGCTGCAGAATGCAGACATTCCGTAGCTAACCGGCAATTCTGCAGCTATCTTCACGTTTAGGCATGTTCCAGGTGGCCTCTCAAGAAAAACCACATATGGGTATATTCCACGTCATGTCTACATTGTTCATTGCTCACCATGAAGGAAAAACCGAATTCTGGATATGGTTTTGGTACGTGGGAACTCATTTAAGGAAGCAGATTTCTAATAGGACTGTCTTAGTCCAGATGTCCTTTTCCTTTTTACGCTGCCACTTTAAGAGTCCTAGTATGATTTCGATAAGGAAAGACAATGATCCTCGAATTGTTGCAAGTTCTGTTATGTACATTTGTTATAAAAACACTTGAGAAACCGAGAGCTAGGCTAGATTTTGCTCTAGATTTTGCTTAGATTCTGTGCTACATTTCTGAAGACGCAGATTGCTCTGTTTAAGTTATTTCTCCTTTAATGAAGAAGATAGCATTGTTTTGAAAGCATTGATTTGATTTGGAGTTAGATTCCGTCTGGTGGTAAAGGGCCCCTGCCTCCTGCACGGCTTTATTTTCGTAATCTAGATAAGTATCTTAGTCGTTTTCACGTTTTTGAAGTTTGAATTCATAGTTAATTTCGTTAGCCACTATAGCTATACTTGTTCTAAGAACTCTTCCAAAAGAAGAAACTCTTCCAAAAGATTATGATAATGAATGGGAAATGGCTGTAGTGTTGTAGGATTTATTTAAGTTTGAGTTTATAGTTAATTTCATTAGCCACTATAGTTATACTTGTTCTAAGAACTCTTCCAAAAGAAGAAACTCTTCCAAAAGATCATGATAATGAATGGGAAATGACTATAGTGTTGTAGGATTTAATTGTAATTTCTTTTGATTCACTATCACAGTTGAACTTATACTAAGAAAACTCTTCCAAAAAATCCTTATGATGTCTAAGGCATGACTGTGATAATGAATGTTTCAGTTGTTTGTTTTCACTAAGTAACATAGCTGACCTTGCTCTTAAAATGCTCTTCCAAAATATCATAATGATGGGTAGGAGACAACTGTGATATCTTAGTTTTTAAATTGCTTTCAGTCTTTATGTTTGCATTTGCACTGAATTGTACAGTCAGGATTGTTCTAAGAAACTCTTCCAAAATACTAATCATGATGGACAAAATAGGCTGTAGAATCCCATAGATTAATGCATGATAACTTAGTTAGGGTACTCCGGAGTCAAATTGCATTTAACTCATGCTCTGTTATTTGTTTTAAGTTTGATAATGGCTTGTTAGTTCAGCACTGTTTTAGACTAGTGACATCTTAAGTTCAGTTTTAGCTTAACTCATTGCATTTTCACTCCACATTTAGTTGTCATCCACTGCATATTAGATTACTTCAGTTGTTAAACTTAACCAAACGGCCTTCATTATTTACAAAACCTCTTCTTGTTCCAAATCTATAATTGATTCATAACCATATGAATAGAAGACGGTATCATTCTAAGGCCTGAAATACTTTTGCAACTTCCTTTATCATTTCACAAGAAAACCTTCCCTCAAAAGACTATTATGAAAATCTATAACCTTTGAGTGAAGTGTAGTGGTGTCAAACTAAGTTGTAGAATAGAGTTAGGAGCTAGTCTTAGAGTAGAAGATCTTATGATGTTAACAATATTTTTCTCCAATTATGTTTCAACAAATCTTTAATCATGGATAAAATGTTGTCTCACTATAAGCTGATTGTTTAATTGTTTAGTTAGGAGAATTTGTATGTTTTTAATTCATTTTCTTGAAGTCATTATCAAGCTCTGTATTCTGCTTAGTCATAGTTTAAGTTTGATTCTATTTCAGTATTTGCATTTGCATTTGTCATTTGTCATCAACCAAATAGGCTTCACTCTGTTTTTAAACCAGTAGCTTCTTTCCATTAGCTTTGTATTCATTTTCCTTGAGAGCATAAAAGCCATCAAAAGACCAAAAACATCATAAATCATCATAAAAGACCAAAAACATCACAAAACACTAAACACAACGCATTAAGAGACAAACACCTAGGCACATACGGTGCACTTCACTTCAGCAGTTTACCAACCCTGGTTGACAATTAAATGAGCTCAATTTAGGAGACTAGATTGAGACCAAACGACCTGGAGGTTGTTTCACATAAATTTTTTCTTCTATAATTCCATTCAAGAATTCTTATTTCACATCCATTTGGTATAATATCCATTTGTTATGAGCTTTTGTGGCTAGAACTACCCTTACAGTATCCAATCTGGCTATTGGAGAAAATGTTTCCCGAAAGTCTATTCCCGGTTGTTGCAAAAATCCTTTTGCTACAAGTCTTGCTTTAAATATGTCAATTTCACCTTTTTCAATCAACTTTGTCTTGTACACCCACTTCACACCAATGAGATTTTTATCCTTTGGAAAATTAACCAAATCCCATGTATCATTATTTTCAATAGCTTCAATTTCTTCATCAATGACTTGCACCCAATTTTCATCTTTGATTTATTCTTCAAACGAAGAAGGTTGGAATGCAAAATTTGAACTAACATCCAAATCATCATAAATGTCTTTCAAACTTCTCATCTTTCTCTTACCATTTCTTGATTCATCACTTGATTGGCTGCTTGGAGAATTCTGGTCTGTTGATTTGCTTGAAGATCCATGCTGCTTTGAAAATCTTGGAGTCCTTGCTGGTGTGACTTGGTTTGGTGTCTGCTCTTTTGATTCTTCTTGTTCCTTTTTTGCTACATCATCCTCTTCCATCAATGGTTCTTGTGCATCGAATTTTTTGTCTACAGTCTCATTCCATGACTCTTTTTCTTTTAACACAACATCTATGATAATTATTGTCTTCTTGGTGATAGGGTTATATAATTTGTACGATTTTAACTGCTCACTATAACCAGTAAATATGCATTTTTCACTTTGATCATCCAATTTTCCTCTTTTTTTCTTAGGCACATGTGCATAGGATGCACATCCAAAAACTCTGAAATGAGATATGCTTCATGACATACCTGACCATGCTTCTTCTGGTACTCTATTCATCACACTCTTTGTAGGAGATCTATTTATCACATGAACACCACAAGAAATTGCTTCTACCCAATGCTCATTTGACAAGTTTCTTGCTTTCAACATGCTCCTTCTCATGTTCATAATTGTTTTGTTCTTTGTCTATCCTACACCATTCTGTTGTAGTGTCTATCTGGTTGTAAATTGTCTTCTAATTCCATGTTGTTTGCATTACTCTTAAAATTCTTTCGAATTATATTCTCCACCACGATCTGATCTTAATACCTTGATCTATCGATCACTTTAGTTCTCTGCTAAGGCTTTGAACTCTTTGAAATTTGCAAAAGTTTCATACTTCTGCTTCAAGAAGTAAACCTGAGTCTTTCTACTATAGTCATCAATAAAAGTGAGGAAGTAACAACTTCCACCAATCGACTGTGTCCTCATAGGTCCACACAAGTCTGTATGCACCAACTCAAGTGGTTTCTTTGTTCTGTATGAAAATCCCTTCGAAAAATTTTCACAGTGTTTCTTTCCAAAGATGCAACACTCACAAGTACTAGCAAGTTATTTGATGGGAGGTAATCCTTTGACCATCTGTTTCTGCTGCAAAATATTAAACCAAAAAAATGCAGTTTCTAAACCGAAAGTGCCATAACCAGTAAACATTAGAACATGCAACTGTAAAAGAACTGACCTGATATTTGTAATTTATAATTAGAGGAAATATTTTGTTCCTCGTCATCCACACCTTTTCTATCAGTTGCTTGCTTGGGGGTTTGTCATAAATAACACACTCTTTCCCCTAAAATATAACTTTGTATCCTTTCTGTGTCAATTGATCAACACTTATCAAATTATGTTTGAGACCAGGAACATAATATACCTTTGAGATTGTCTTTGGATCCCCCTGCTTGGTCAGAATGTTGAAAACTCCTTTTCCATCTACATCCACAGTCTTATCAGTCCCCAACTTTACTTATGTCTTCACAGATTGATCCAAATTTGCAACAAAACTGTTATTGCCTGTCATGTGGTTACTGCAACCACTGTCTAATAGCCATACATTTTCAGAAGGTTCATGCATGTTGTTGCATGCTAGAAACATGGAGTTAGTATTCTATGTATTAACATTAGCTCTCTGGTTTCCTTGATCATCTATCTTCTTCCTGCAATCACAGGCATAGTGACCAAATTTATTGCATTAATAACATCTCACCTTTGATTTGTCAGATATTTGATTATTGTTGAAGCCTTTGTTGTTGCTTCCACTTCCATGCTCTTCTCGACCATCTCTTTGACCACCATATCTTCCACCTCATCGTCTTCCTCAACCTCTTGAAATAGAAACTTGGCTTTTGAAAGCAATTTTTAAAGTGGAATCCTTATTTTTGTCTATCCTTACCTCATGCGATAGAAGTCATCCCATCAAATCATCAAATGTCATTTTTTCCAAATCCTTGGCTTCTTCTATAGTTGCTACCACGACATCAAACTTGGTAGACAAATATATAAGGACCTTCTCAATCATTGTTCAATCTTTAATTTCTTCACCATAAATTTTTAATTCATTTAGGATAGAGATGACGCAATTCATGAAGGAATCGATGTCCTTTGTCTCCTTCATTTGCAGACTTTCAAAATCTCTCGTAGTATTCTACAATTTAAAAATATTGACTTTGTCCATACCTTGATAGCTTTTTGCCAAAATTTTCCCATGCTTCATTTGCTGAAGACGTGATCATAATATTCTGGAACACTCCTCGGTCCACTCCCTGCTGGATAAGAAGCAACACTTGCACATTCTTCCTTTTTTCTTTCTTCCATTGTTCCCTCTCTGCATTGCTGAGAGCTCATTCTTCTGTGTCATTTTGAGGTTCTACAAACCCAAATTTGACATGATCCCAAACATTATACGCTTTTAACATGTTCTCGATCTTAATGCCCCACACATCATAATATTTCCCTGTGAAAGAAGGAAGTTGTGGTTGGAAACTCGATGTGTCCATCTTGCTTCAAAACAAATATTCTCTGATTAAACCCTAAATTTCTCTTTTATATGCTTTACAAAGTTCCTTGAAAAAAAAAAAACCTTTTTTTATAAAATTTTGTAAAAAGTTTATAAATAACCCTTGATAATTTTTTTTTATATATAAAGAATCTTTATAAAAAAAATTTATATCAAAAAAATCTTTAAAAAAAATGTTTATTAATAAATCCTTTAAATTAAAATGCTCCTTTTAATAGTGACTTATAATACTTTGAGCTTTATATAAAACCTTTTAATAAAGCATAAAACTCTCATGCACGATTTGGTTTTACAATTTCCCAAAAAACAACAAGCCACCCACATGACTTCTTTCAAGTTTTATATTAAACACACCTTTTAATGAAAGTACCTTCTCATTCATGGGTCAACCTACTTTGAATTATTTTTCACAGTTGGGTCACGACTGTCGGGCGAAAGTCTAAACCTGATTGCATACCCCCTGAAACCAATAAATCATCGCAGTAAACTAGTTTTGGAAATTATTAAGTTTTACAATTTGCCTTACAGTTTTCAACTAAAATGGTACGAGAACTGAGTGCGTTTATTGTACTAAGAATGTGCACACTGTGCACTCCTTATTCGTTCAATGATGTTTCAACGAGTTAAAATTATGCGACCTTTTATGTTAGTATGAATCATTTATTCGGGGTGTACGAAAAAGGACCAAAGACCACTTTAGCTCGCATAAAAAATAACACCCCTAACAAAAAAAGTGGCTGCCAATATCTTGAGATCTGCGGTTAGTTAGACAAGAAAATAGCTGCAAAATACCAGATCTATGTATGGAAAGACATTAAGCAGTAAAAACAAGGGTTTGCTCCATATACCAATAGACAAGACAAGAACAATTTTTGAAAGAATTTTTGTATTAATGGGGCACCTGTGAGGAAAACCAGAAGGAGTATCCAATTCCCCTTAGTGGGATGGGTTCTTGGAAGTCCTCAGCACTTTAGATCTAAGATTCTTCTCTCTAGTTGATGTAGAAAACCCAATGCAAAGAGTAGAGCTCAAAGGGAGAAAAATGGCAGAAAATGGTGACCAAGTGTATAGATCCAGAGTGATCTAATAGGCAACAAAAGGTGAAGAATGGTAGGAAAAACCCTCCTATTTATAACAAGATATTGGGTCATTCTAGATCTTGGTGCATGATTAAAATAATGTTAACCAAATCTAGATCCACCTTTTATGGAATATTTTATTATATTTGTTGGAGGGAAAAGGTATTTGACTTGGGTAAAATCCCTTGATTTGTCAAAAATAAATAAATAAATGATTTATTTATCTTTTTAAGGAAGCGGTTAGAAGATAATCAAATAAATAATGATTTATTTAATTATTTGTGGGTGATTTGGTCATATTTAACAAGGAATATTATCTAAATAAGATTTAAATAATTATTCCTAGAAAATAATAAGATAAATAAAAGGTTTATCTAATTAATTTCTTTGTTTTTGGGTTAAACATGACTGGGAATAATAATTAAATTATGGTTTAATTAATTATTCCATGAGGAAAATCAAACAAATATAGGTTTGTTTAATATTTCCTTTGGGGTTTCCTATTTTAACATAGTGAAGGCAATTTTACTTAGGGTAAAATTGGTCTTACATGGTGTACTTGGGTCCATCTAATGATGATAGGTTAGATGACCAAAAAAATGAGTCATCATTATACTGCCCATGGAGATGAAATATCCATCTTAACATATGGTGTGATTATACTAAAACTCAGAAATCTACAAAACAATAAGCAACAAATACAAAAATCCAAAACAATGTTTGAAATAAAAATCACCAAACATCCAAGCCTTAATGCACCCCTCAGTCACTTCGACAAACCTTGACTGTGGTTCAAGGGAGCTAATACTTTTCATCATTGCATGAAAGAAATTATGCAATATACAAAAAATTGAAGCTATGTTCAAGAATAGAATTTAATAAAATTTTATTTGCAAAATTCTCACAAGGTGCCAATATAATGGTAAAATATGCAAGAAAAAATTATTAAACAAAGCTAAAGCATGTAGGTTATAAAGAATAAGTCTAGTTTTGATTTTAGAAGCCAAGCCCAAAACCCAAAACAATACATGGTTGAATCATTAATAACTATTTCGAGTACATATTTTACCTAATGACCAAACTCTTTTGAAATTTCAATTGAATGCAAGGTTGAAAATTTCATTCATGTAAGGAAAATGTTAGCAACTATTTCTGGCACATATTTTACCAAATGAGCAAACTCTTCTAAAATGTCAATTGAATACAATGTTGAAAATTTCACTCATGTAAGGAAAAGGAAGCTTGTAGCTATCAAAAAAGCAGTTATAGTTTGAAATTGTCATTAAATGGATCTAATCGTAACAAGTTTGAGTTTTAAATATGAATCAGAGCATTCCTGGAACTCCAGAAAAGAGCTTTAAACTGTGGTTCCATTCGTTTTTGTTGGAACGGTAGAAGAGTAAATGCGCAAATAACACAAATAATTCACACACAAAACACACACGAGTTGTTGCTCTTTTATTGATCACACAAACTTGATTGATGTTCAATCTTTGAATACAATGAACCTGACAAAGGGTATTTATCCTTTTCAACTAATGAATAGTTTGATGTGCACACACTTACCAAACTCATCTATCACATAAATCGACTTGACCATTAAATCACTCGACTTGACTCAAATCTCACTTAATTGACTCTTTAAATATAGTTAAATCTCCACACGGGAGTCAATTAACTATTTTGACACTCCCCCTTAATTACGACCGTTAAACTAAAACATAACTCATGAAAAATCAAACATTCTTGTTGGTCTACGTCTCAGCTAGGCTTACAACACCGAAGTTCTTTTTGTGAAACTCAAACACATATTTTTCTAATGGCTTTTTAAATATATGAGCGAGTTGATCACTAGATTTAGAAGGCTTCAAGTTAACTTTTCCATTTCTCACAAGTTATCTAATAAAGTGATATCTAGTATCAATATGCTTGCTCTTTTGATGAAACACACTATTATTGGATAGTGCAATTGCTGAGGTGTTGTCACAATATATTTTTGTTGACCCTTATTATTTATGCTTGTGTCCATCCAGTACTCTTCTTAACCATACTACTTGACATGCTATTGATGTTGCTGCTACATATTCTACTTCTGCTAATGATAGTGTTACAATGGGATGTTTCTTATATGCCTATGAAATCACATCTGAACCAAGATGAAACACATAATTGGAAGTGTTCTTCATATCATCCAAACTTCCTGTAAAATCACTATTAGTAAATCCAATCATTTTTTTTTTTTACTTGCATACATTATGCCACAATCTCTAGTTCCTCCTATGTGTCTCAAAATTCTTTTTCTTACACTCCAATGTGTGACTTTTGGAGTCTCCATAAATCTGGAAATAAAACTCACTCCTTGCATAATATCTGGTCTTATGGATGTGATATACATGAGGCTTCCAACAAATTTTTTGAATAGAGTTTGATTGACATCTGTTCCTTCATTATCCTTACTTAACTTTGTACCTGTTGCAACTGGTGTAGGTACAGGTTGGCAATTATCCATCCTGAATCTTTTTAGCAAATCTGTTGCATATTTATTATGGAAAATAAAAACTCCTTTTTCATATTGCTCAACTTCTATGCCAGGAAAGAATTTCATGAGACCAAGTTCTATCATCTCCAATTATTTCTTCATGGCTACTTTAAATTTATCTAACTCAAGATCACCTGTAAAAATCATGCCATCAACATATAAGAAAACAATAAAAATCTGTCCATTCTTATTTACCTTTCTGTATAAGGTAGGATCATTGCTGCTTCTACAAAATCCATTCCTGATCATGTAGTTGTCAATTCTTCTATAGCATGCTCTAGGTGCTTGCTTCAATCCATAGAGCGCTTTCTTCAACCTTTAAAATTTATCCACTTTACCTTCAACTGCATAACTTGTAGGCTTCTGCACATAAATTTCTTCTTCTAGAATTCCATTCAAGAATGATGATTTGACATCCATCTGATATACTTTCCACTTGTTCTAAGTTGTTGTGGCTAGAACTGTTGTTACAGTATCCAATCTGGCTACCTAGGAAAATGTTTCTCCAAAGTATATTCCCAGTTACTGTGAGAATCCTTTTGCTACAAGTCTTGCTTTAAATCTATAAATTTCTCCTTTCTCATTCAACTTAGTCTTTTACAACCACTTCACACCAATAAGGTTTTTATCCTTTGGAAAATTAACCAAATCCCATGTATCATTATTTTCAATAGCTTCAATTTCTTCATCCATGGCTTGCACCCAATTTTCATCTTTGATTTCTTCTTCAAACGAATAAGGTTGGAATGAAAACAATGAAAAATTTGAACTAACATCCAAATCATCATAAATATCTTTCAAAATTCTCATATTTTTCTTACCATAGCTTGATTCATCACCTGGTTGGCTGTTTGGAGAATTTTGGTTTGTTAATCTGCTTGAAGATCCATGATACTATAAAAATCTTGGAGTCCTTCCTTGTGTGACATTGTTTGATGTCTTCTATTTTGATTCTTGCTACTACTTTTCTGATACATCATCCTCTTCCATCAATGGTGTTTGTGCATTAACTATTTTGTCTACAGTCCCATTCCATGACTCTTGTTCTTTAAGCACAACATCTCTACTGATTATGGTCTTCTTGGTGAAAGGGTTATATAATTTTTAACCTTTTGATTGCTCACTATAACCAGTAAATATGAATTTTTTACTTCTATCATCCATTTTTCCTCTTATCTGCTTAGGTATATGTCCATAGGCTACACATCCAAAAACTCTGTGATGAGATACAATGCATGAAATACCTGACCATGCTTCTTCTGGTACTCTATTCATCACACTCTTTGTAGGAGATCTGTTTATCACATAAATAGTACATGCAACTGCTTCTTCCCAATACTCATTAGACAAGTTTATTTATTTCAACATGCCCCTTGTTATGTTCATAATTGTTCTATTCTTTCTCTTTGCTACACCATTTTGTTGTGGTGTGTATCTGGTTGTAAATTGTCTTATGGTTCCATGTTGTTTGTAGTAATCATGGAATGAATTTGAATCATATTCTCCACAACGATCTAAACTCAACACCTTGATTGTTTGATCAATTTGGTTCTCTACTAAGGCTTTTAATTCTTTGAAATTTGCAAAAGTTTTAGAATGCTGCATTAAAAAGTAAACCCAATTTTTTCTGCTATAGTCATCAATAAAAGTGAGGAAGTAACAACTTCCACCAATTGAATATGTCCTCATAGGTCCATATAAGTTTGTATGCACCAACTCAAGTGGTTTATTTGCTCTGTATGAAGCTCCCTTCAGAAAACTTTCACGATGTTACTTTCCCAAGATGCAATGCTCACAAGTACTAGCAGGTTATTTGATGGGAGGTAGTCCCCTGACCATTTGTTTTTGATGCAACAATATTAAAATAGAAAAGTGCAAGTGTCCAATTTGAAAGTTCCATAACCAATAATAATTAGAACATGCAACTGTAAAATAATTTACCTGATCATTGTAATTATGATAGAGGAGCATCACATGAGATGAATTTCACTGACCTGAGTGGTCAAATTATCTTTTAGTAGAAAGGGTTGGATCTCTTGAATTTACTTTTATTTTCATTTATGGTAATATTTAGTACATTTATAAATTAGAAAAAGGAGATAATATTGTTAGAATAGGTGTGCATCGGACCTATTGAATAGGGATTTAATTTTTTAAACAGATAAAAATAGTGAGCTTCATTTAGAATAGTAAGTAGAAAAAACACATTTGTTTTGATTAAATAGAGAGATATAGAGAGATAGAGAGGGCAGAGCGAAAAAGGAAAAATTATCCTCAAGCTGTAAAGAACGAGGAAAGACTCTATTTTAGTCTGAGTAATTGATTTGAAGTTTGGATGTGCAAGTTATTGTTCCCGTGCGTGTGAATTCTTTCAAAATTGTTAAGGATCGCTTGCGGTAGAATATATATAATCTGGGTAATAGTTCTCCTGTTTTGCATTTTATTATCATATGTCCCAGAAATACAAGTTAAATCCTTTAAAAGGCTCCGTAGTATGCATATTCAAATTTCAAGACTTAAAGATATTTAGGGAAAAGCATTGTGTGTGTTGCAAATCCACTTTATTGCATTTCGACCGAAACCCAAGTTTATTTGATTTCACCATATATTCCAGACAGCCGAAATATCACATCGCATATTTTTAATATATCGCAATTTCACATCGGCATTGTTATTATTTATTGGTTAAATATTCCAATTTATATGCTATAAGTTGCAACATGCGATATCGTATATATTGCGATATGTGATAAATTATTTGTTGTGATTTGCGAAATCACAAAATTACTGATTTACCATATATCAAAGTTGTTGATCTGTGAATTCTTAAATTTGTGAATTTGCGCTATAAATTAGGGATTGCGATATAGTGTTAAAGGGTCTCTTTGGTTTTATTTGTGGTATAAGAGTTATACAGGGTTTAAATTGAGTTTACAGGAGAATAGTGACCGACTGTATATTATTTTTGGTATCACAGCGGTTGATTGAAATTGATTTTAATTCAACAAGATGTCACCTAGAAGAGCAGTTGGCATAGGGAGAGGAAGGCCAGTAGCAAATGTGATTCTACTGGAAGAGTTTCAACGCATTTGTGCATGGATGGAGACAATGGAAGTTGCCCAAATGAGAGAGCTTGATGAAGGAGATGACATCACTACAGAAGAACCTTAATAAGAAGAAGATGAATAGAACGAGACAACAAAATTTCTCAAGATGTTGATGAAGGCGAGCAGAAGACCAAAGGTAGAGGTGCCTTTGTATGATGGAAATATCATTGTGGAAGAATTAATGGGATTGGATCAATTCATTAGACAAGTAATTTGACTTTGAAAAAGTTGAAGGCAAAAAGAAAGTGAAATTTGCGGCTACCAGATTGAAAGGCCACACAACCATTTGGTGGGAAGAGTTATAGGTATCCAGATAAAGAAGCGAAAAGACAAAAATCAAGCAATGGGATAAAATGGTAAGTAAATTGAAGAATAATTTTATGCCAAAGAATTATCAATTAAATATTTTTAAGCAATTATAGAATTTGAAGAAAAAAGGGATGACAGTTAAAGAATATACAGAAGAGTTTTATAGGCTAAATATCAGAGCTGGACATGTGGAAGATGATGTTGAGAAAGTAGCCAGGTACATAAATGACTTGAGATATGATATCCAGGATGAGATCAGTTTATTAAATCTGGAAACAATTGAATATGCTTACCAAGAAGCCTTAAAAGTAGAGAAGAAGATACATAGGAAGCAGAGCCAAAGAAATAGAGGGAAAAATGTAGTAAGAGGAAGAGGAGTATTCAAACCCAGATTTCAAAATTCGCAGAGTGAAGCAAGATGTTCTAGTAGTAGACCACAACAGAGAGGAGACTTTGGCTAAGGAATATTCGTACCCAGAGGTAGAGGCTGAGGAAGAGAGATTCAGTGCTTTACATGTGGTGAATGGGGACATGGGTCATGGGACTGTCCTCATAATAAATCAGCAACTCAGCGAAATGTGAATATTGCTAAAGCAAAGGAAGAAATTCCTCAGATTGTGGGAAAAAAAGAACCACCCAAAGTGGGAGAATCCTTGTTATTAGAAAGGGTATTGCTTAAAGAAGAAAAAGAAGTAGAACATCCAGTTTAGAGGAAGAACATATTGAGGACTATATGCAAGTCCAAGGGGAAATGCTGCAAGGTTGTGATTCATAGTGGAAGCACTGATAACCTTGTTTCTACAGAGATGGTGGAAAAATTGGAATTGGTAAAGATGGTACACCCTACTCCATATAAGGTGTCATGGCTGCAAAAAGGACATCATCTTGTTGTGACCGAGAAATGCAAAGTAGAGATTCAAATTGGTACCTACAAAGATGTAATATTATGTGATGTAATTCAGATGGATGTATGCCTCATATTACTGGGAAGACCCTGGTAGTTTTATTGAAAATTTGTTCATGATGGTTGAAGAAATACTTATACCCTAGAGAAGGATGGGAATAAACACACACTGCTGCCCTTAAAGAACGAGGCAGAAAAAGAAGCATCTGGAAACAATGTTATGATGATGAGAGGTAAATAACTGCTGCAAGAAGTCGAGAAGGATGGAGAATTACAATTTGATGTCATGGGTAAACCAAAGGTAATTCAGACTTCTAAAATTTAGATGATCTTCCTGAAAAAATAAAAAATCTACTAAATGGTTGTGTTGATATTATTGTTGATGAGTTTCCAAATGCAATACCATCAATCAAAAGTATTAGTCATCATAGTGATCTAATACCTAGTGCGAGCTTGCCAAATAAAGAATAATATAGATTAACTCCTCAGGAAAATGCAGAAGTTGGGAGAAAAATGCAGGAATGGATGGATAAGGGGTTGATAAGAGAGAGCCTTAGTCCGTGTCTTGTACCAGCAGTACTTAGCCCAAAGAAAAATGAGGAATGGCGGATGTGTACAGATTCCAGAGCCATAAACAAAATCACCATCAGGTCTCGTTTTCCTTTACCATGTATGGATGACTCAATGGATTTCTTGAGTGGTTCAAAATATTTTACTAAAATAGATCTAAAAAGTGGTTATCATCAAATAAGGATAAGAGAGGGGATGAATGGAAGACTCCATTCAAAACAAATAGTGGTCTGTATGAATGGTTAGTGATGCCTTTTGGACTCACTAATGCACCCAGTACATTCATGAGATTAATGAATGAAGTCTTGAAGGAGTATGCAGGAAAGTTTGTAATTGTTTATCTTGATGATATTCTCGTTTTTAGTTGAAGTAGAGAAGAGCATTTGGAGAACCTTAAATTGGTTCTAAAAAATTTGCAAAAAGAGAAGACGCTAATAAATTTGAAGAAATGAAGTTTTATGAAGGAAGAGCTAATTTATTTGGGATCCGTACTCTCTAAAGAAGGCTTAAAGATGGACCCAGAAAAAGTCCAAGCAATTTTGAATTCCCTGACTCCAAAGAACATATTTGAGGTAAGAAGCTTTCATGGTCTTGCAAGTTTCTATAGGAAATTTATCAAAATTTTTAGTCAGATCTATGCACCAATTATTGAAACAATCAAGGAGAATAATCAACCATTCAAGTGGATGGAAGCAGAAGATGAAAACTTTAGATTGTTGAAAAAGAAAATCACATAAAACTAATTTTGGCCTTACCGAACTTTGAAAAAGTTTTTCAAGTTGAAATTGATGCTAGTGGAGTTGCAATTGAAAAAATTTTAAGTCAATAACATAGACTAATAGCATATTTCAACAAGAAATTGAATTAAGCTAAGAAGAAATAATCATCCTATGACAAGGAGTTTTATGCTATTGTGCAAGCATTGAAAAAATGGAGGCATTATCTATTACCAAAAGAATTTATTTTATATTTTGATAATCATGCATTTTATTTTATCGATAACCAGCTGAAATTGAGCTAGAATCATGCCAATTGGGTGGAGTTTTTACAGTTTTTTACTTTCATGACTAAGAATACAAGCGATAAGTTGAAAAAATTCGTTTATGCTTTGAGAAGATTGAATTTAATTTTGCAGGAATTAAAAATTGGTGTTGTGGGTTTTGAAGAGATGGTTGACATGTATAAGGAAGATGTAGAATTTAAAGACATTTATGCAGTTGTACAAAATCTAGCAATTCACAATAGAAGGCAGTGGTTGGATTAACTTATCCAAGGAGGTTTTCTATTTAAAAATAACAAGTTGTGTATTCCCAAATGTTCTATGAGGGAAAAATTAGTTAAAGCAAAACACATCGGAGGTTTATCTAGACACTTTGGATAAGACAAGACATTTACTCAGGTAAATTATTTTTAATACTGACCAAAGATGCAAACTGATGTTAAGAGATTTGTTGAGAAATGAAGGATTTGTCAGCGTGCTAAAGGGAGAAGCCAAAATACCGGATTGTACCAGCCATTTCCAATACCAAACCGGCCTTGGGATGCAGTTATTATAGATTTCATTTTGGGTTTGCCAAAAACTCAAAGGAAAAATGATTCTATCTATGTTGTTGTAGATAGATTTTCGAAAATGGCTCATTTTATGACATGCAAGAAGACTAGTGATGAAACTCATATTGTGAATCTATTTTTTTCAGAAATTGTAAGGTTGCATGGGGTACCTATAAGTATTGTGTTTGACAAGGATACAAAGTTTGTTGGGAATTTCTAGAGAACTCTATGGAAGAAACTAGGTGAAAACCTTAGTTTCAACTCAGCCTATCATCCTCAAATAGATGGACAGACCGAAGTAGTAAATAGAAGCTTGGGAAATATATTGAGGAGCTTAGTTTATAAAAATCCTAAGCAGTGGGATTTAGCACTTGCTCAAGCTGAGTTTTTTTATAACGATACTCCTAACTAGAGTACTGAGATGAGTCCATTCTAGATTGTTTTTGGGATGAATCCAAGAGGTGTGTATGAGCTCATAAATTTAGGCAAATATGAGACAAGGAGTGCAAAGGTGAAATAATTTGCAGAGCAGATGCAGAGGCTACAGGAAGATGTCAAATAAATATTATAGGAAAGGAGTAGAAAATACAAACAAAGAGCTGATATGGAGGAAAGAAAAATAATTCCAAGTGGGCAATCTCATCATGGTGTACCTAAGTAAAGAAAGAATTCATGTTGGGACTTATAACAAATTGAAGGTGAAAAAGATAGGGCCGTGTAGAATTGTAAGCAAATTTTCAACCAATTCCTATGAAATTGAGTTTCCAGAAGGAGTTGTTATATCTCCAATATTCAATGTTGTAGATTTGTACCCATACAAGGAGCCAGAGGCAAAGCTATAGGATGAACCTGTAGAGGATGAAGTTGAGACTTTGAATTGGAAATATCAAATGCTGAAGACAATTAAGAAAGAGGTGGAAACTATTCTAGAGAGGAGAGTAACTAAAAGAACTAGAGGAAATATTTATTTTCGGTATCTAGTCAAATGGAAGGGACAACTAGTGGAGGATGCCAGTTGGTTGACAACAATAGAATTACAGAAGTATGGAGTCAATCCCGAAAGTTTGATGGATGACTCTTTTCTTCCCCGGGAGTCTGATGCAAGAGCATCACATGAGATGAATTTCACCGACATGAGTGGTCAAATTATCTTTTAGTAAAGAGGGTTTGATCTCTTGAATTTACTTTTATTTTTAGTTTATTGTAATATTTATTACATTTCTAAATTAGAAAACGGAGATAATATTGTTAGAAAAGGTGTGCATTGGACCTATTGAATAGGGATTTATTTTTTTAAACAGATAAAAAAAGTGAGCCACATTTAGAATAGTAACAAAAGAAAACACATTTGTTTTGATTAAATAGAGAGATATAGAGAGACAGAAAGGGCAGAGCAAAAAATGAAAAATTATAATCAAGCTGTAAAGAGCCAGGAAATACTCGGTTTTAGTCTGAGTAATTGAATTGAAATGTGGATGTGCAAGTTATTGTTCTCGTGCGTGTGAATTCGTTCAAAACTGTTAAGGATCGCTTGCGGTAGAATATATATAATCCGGGTAAGAGTTCTTATATTTTGCATTTTATTATCATAAGTCCTAGAAATACAATTTAAATCCTTTAAAAGGCTTCATAGTATGTATGTTCGAGTTTCAAGAATCAAAGAGATTTAGGGAAAAACACTATGTGTGTCGCAAAACCGCTTTATTGAATTTCAGCTGAAACTCAAGTTTCTTTGATTGCATCGCATATTCCAGACATAGCTGAAATACTGCAATGCATATTTTTAATATATCGCAATTTTGCATCGGCATTGTTATTATTTATTGGTTAAATATTGCAAGTTATATGCTATAAGTTGTGACATGCGATATTGTATATATTGTGATATGTGATAAGTTATTTGTTGCGATATGCAATAAGTTATTTGTTGCGATTTGAAAATTTTTCAAAATCATCAATTTACCAAATATCAAAGTTGTCAATCCACAAATTCTTAAATCTGCGAAGTTGCACTATAAATTAGGGATTTCGATATAGTGTTAAAGGTTCATTTTGGGTTTTATTTGCGGCATAAGGGTTATACCAGGGTTTAAATTTAGTTTACATGGGAATAGTGACCGATTGTACATCAAATTCATAATTAGAGGAAAGAGTTTGTGCCTCATCATTTGCACCTTTTCTATTATTTGCTTGCTTGGGGGCCTATCATAAATAACACACTCTTCTCCCTGAAAGATAACTATGTATCCTTTCTCTGTCAATTGATCAACACTTATCAAATTTTGTTTAAGACCGGGAAAATAATATACCTCTGAGATTGTCTTTGGCTCCCCCTACTTCGTCATAATGTTGACCAGTCCTTTTCCATCTACATCCACAGTCTTGTTAGTTCCCAACTTTACACCTGTCTTGACAGATTGATCCAAATTTGCAACCAAATTCTTGTTTCTTGACATGTGGTTACTGAAACCAATATCTAATAGACACACATTATCTAAAGTGTCATGCATGGTATTGCATGCTAGGAACATGGAGTTAGTATTATTTGTACTAACATTATCTCTATAGTTTCCTTGATCAACTATCTTCTCCCTACAATCATGAGCATAGTGACTAAATTTATTTTAATAATAAAATCTCACCTTTGATTTGTCAAATCTTTGATTATTGTTGAAGCTTTTGCTACTGATTCTTGCACTTTCATGTTCATGCTCTTATCGGCCATCTCTCTGACCACAATATCTCCTGCCTCATCCTCTGCCTCTCGATCTACCTTTGCCCCATGTGATAGAAGTGATCCCATCAACTCATCAACTCTGAGTTTTTCCAAATCCTTGGCTTCTTCTATGGCGACTACCACAACACCAAACTTGCTAGACAAATACCTAAGGACATTATCAATCACTATTCAATATTTAATATCTTCACCATAACTTTTTAACTGATTTAATGCAAACATGACCTGATTCATGAAAGAATCGATATCCTTTGTGTCCTTCATCTGCATACTTTCAAAATCTCTCCTAGTATTCTGTAATTTAACAATATTGACTTTGGTCATACCTTGATAGCTTGTCGCCAAAGTTTCCCATGCTTCCTTTCCTGAAGACGTGATCATAATATTTTGGAACACTGCTCGGTCCACTCCCTGTTGGATAAGAAGCAAGACTTGTACATTATTCCTTTTGTATTTCTTCCATTGTTCCCTCTATGCATTACTGAGAGCGCGTTCTTTTGTGTCATTCTGAGGTTGTGAAAACCCAAACTTGACATAATCCCAAACATCATGCACTTTTAACATGGCTCCATTTTAATGATCCACACATCATAATCCTTCCCTATGAAAGAAGGAAGGATTATGATATAAAATAAACTTTTATATTAAGCCCTTTTTCAAAAAACTTAATATAATACTTTAACTTAAAAAACAACCTTCTAAAATATCCTCACGTGCTTTATAAAGAAACTTTTAAAATATGACTCAACTCAAAATATTTTCAAAACCTAAAGGCATTCGTATATGATCAAAAATCGAATGGCCTTTGAAATTTCCAATGGTTTTCGTTCACTAACAAATTTTCGAGTTAGTAAGGTTGTGTGCTAACACTCCTATCAATGCGACTCTCCCGCATTGGTCCACCAACGCAACTAATAACCAAGACTTCCTTTGTGCATAAATTGCAGTAATTCTGCTCCTTCTAACGCGATTTTTTTCTAAATTGGCCAGCGTTATGCTGCTCTAAATATAACGTAACAGATGCATTATAGCTTCAAATAAGAGAAAAAAAAGTATCTTCTCACACATGGATGATTGCTGATCCATCTTCCCTATCTCTTTGTAACCTCGCTCTGATACCAATTTGTTGGAAAGGAAAAAGAGTAAAGGCACAAATTACACAAATAATTCACACACAAAACACACAAGAGTTGCGACTCTTATGTTGATCACACAAACTTGATTGATCTTCAATCTCTGAATACAATGAACCTGATGAAGGGCATTTATCCTTTTCGACTAACAACTAGCTTGAAATGCACACACTTACCAAACTCATCTATCAGATAATTCAACTTGGCCATTACATAACCCGAGTTGATTCAACGCTCACTTATCTAACTCTCTAAATATAGTTAAATCTCCATGCGAGAGTTAATTAGATATTTAAAAAAAAATTACCCTGTTTCTAATTTCACATAAGAATGATCTATAGCTAACTATATTTCCTTGTTGTTGGCCATTCCGTGTAATGTTGGAGCACTACACTATCTAGTTATAGGATGTTGGCGACTCCTTGGATGAGTTATGGCGATTTCCATCAGCCCAATTTTGTTGCAGGTTTGAGAAAATGTAACTGATGCAACCTCTGGAGTTGGGGGAAGAACAATGACAGGATTCCTTGCACACAGGAGAACAGTGATGAGAAGTGGCTTTTGCAATCCAGTGAAGTTAGGAGATTGTCAATGCTGATCAGCCAGAGAGGATCTAATTCACACAGGTCGAAGCCCTATTCTCCTAAGAAATAGAGAGATGTATGTCATCTGACAGGTTTGACTGGAGTATATTTCCAATAAGATAAAACAATACCTTTTCCATGCAAATGTAATATCCCAAATGGGATATTTTATGAATTTTTACAGAAATTAATTCAACCATAAATCACGAGAATATTTCCATGTAAAAATACCTTCAGAAATCCAAGCCATAAAAAATATAAACAATCAACCAAAATATTTAAGGAAAATGGAAAATAGAACATGCAACTGAATAATTGACATTATAATCATACAAAATATCTCATCCTTATATTATTAATATAAACTGCTATTACAAAAACTAGAGATGGCTGAAGCAATGACCACAAATATATCTACAACAATGCCATAAATGGACTCCAAAACAAACTGGAAATAACTGCAACCTATGAATCCTGAATGGATCCACCAAGGGCAGAGATGGGTGCTCGACCACTCTCACTAAATCACCTGAGGGTTTTCGTCTTGGGGCTACTACTGAGGTAGAGAGTCCAAGTTCTCAAAACTCTCACACAAACAATGATCCAATCCAATATATCTCCAAATGACCTTCACTTCTCCTTTTATAGATATGATGGATAGATCTCCAATCCTCTAGAAGCATCTTATTTTATTATTAATTATTATTCTAGAAGATCCTCCATTGACTCTATCAAAGTGACTTTAATTCAATTATTTCACTTAAGTCACTTTTGGCCCCTTTTCCTCTAAATATTATTTTTCCTTTAATTAAATGACTAATTAAAGTCATTTTTAATTAAGGAAAATATTATATCGCCCATGGTACTATCTTTGGCCACTATAAGTCACTTCTCAGCATCCCATCCTAAAGATCTCCTCATTCTGGTTCCAACAAACTATCAAACTATGGTGTTCTATCATGTATTCCTCCCGGAATGCCACCTTGAGTGTAATTAACTGAGTTAAGCCCAAAAATAACTCATTTTTCTGAAAGTTGTCGGAATGTGCCAGAACGAAAGGCAAACCATGCGGATGATGGAATATATCAAGCAAATACCATCGGTCCTCATAGAAACTCCTCAAAAATCCTCCAAAAAGCCCCTAGGCCCATTGATGAAAACAACCTATATCTGTGACCTGTTTGCTGCCAACTCTGTAAGTCCATCCTAACCCTATCATAGGTGATACCAAAAAAAGGAATATTATAGACTTTCCACCCTAATATTTCTTGCCCTCAAGCAATCCAAATATGTGGGCTACCCTGCTGGCCCGATGCAACTAAGACCCAATGTTTGGATCCCATACAAACCCCTAGGTGCTACTATGTATCGGTGTCAAGCCACCTGAAATAGACCCCTCAATGACGGGATCCCAAAATTATCTCTCACTATACCTATCATCAAACAATCCTCATGGATCCTATTGCCACCATGGCTAATCATCACCCATGTCCCACAGCTTGGATTGTGTACTGCCTCTAGCTATAGCTGTTGCCCCATGAAGTGAAGTCTACCAGCGAGCATCAATGCTCCATGGGTCCTCTCTGTGTTGTACCTCTAACTATATAAGCTACCCCACCAATTGGGTACCAAATCATCAGCTCTCTCCAGCCCAAACCTTGGTCTAGGCCGAGGTCAATCCTGATCTGTGGATGTCGAGCTAGTGCTACTAAAATACTGATGGACTGTTGATTGACAATCCATGGACCAATAGAATATGTAACATATCTCCCCTCCAAGTGCTACTGCCGAAATGTACTAGAGACTAAGAATGATACTCTATCAATAGAATACCAACAAATCACCTCTCTCCAGTCCAAATCCAGACTCGATTTGATGCTAACCTTGCTCTCTTGAAGTCGGGATGGAATGTTGAAGAATTGTCGTCCTGTCCCCCACTGCCAATGAGAATATGTAGAATTTGTCATGTCTAAGGGCCCCTACTCCTCTATGCTCGCTACGAAGAATATCATACCATAAAGAGGGTACCAACTCATGATCTCTCATCAATCTAACCTAGAAGAAGAATCCAATGTAGTGACACCTGCATATGGAACATGTCTGGAGTGTTGTCACTAGCACATGCTCAACTTGCACTGCTCTGTCCCGTCTGCTGACAAGATCTTCCTATAGAGGAAGCCCCCTCTCTCTATAAAAGGCCAAAGTGGGTGAGATATGCTACAAGCCCCATTGATGTACTCCTGGAGAGTGCTACTCCTTGAAATCACTATTTCTCTACTGACTCCACGTGCATCTACCTGCACCTCATCTTTGTATCAACCCGATGATGGATTCTCCACCATATCCAACAACTCATCCCTCTCTTGATCAGGAATTTCATGCTCCTGATGTATACTAGCCTCCCGTAGAACTATCCCATCAACCTCCAACATCTCATGAGGATAAGTATCTGCAACTGCTGTCTCCCTACTAGTTTCCTGTACATCCGTCTGCTCCTCACCCATGGCTGACCCTAAGGGTAGTCATACATCCATCATAGACTCAATGTGAGCTTCCATCTCACTCTCCCCCAAAGGACTATCATGTGTGATGTGCATAGCCTCCTCCTATAGTAGCTCATGCTCCATCATATGCTTCTTCGGCCGAATCGTCACAAGTGACTCATCACCCAGAGTATCTACCGTAGAGTCCCATGACTGCTCTCCCTGCACACTAGAATACAATTCTGGCCTACTTTCATCAACTCTGCATGACTTCTCTCACTCCCCAAAAGAATCCTCATATGATCCCATGGACTCATCTAACAAAGAGTCCTCATCCTGGCATATAGAAGGAATGCTCTTCTGTTCTGCCTCTGCCACATCATTTGCATCACTTAAGCAAGAGTGATCAAGCCCCCAAGGTTGTTTGCAGATGAAGAGAAGTCCCTTCCTCAGCTCATTTATACTGCCTGATACACCAAACTAAAGCAGCTCCTCCCTCATCAATTTTCTCCTAAATATCCCAATATTCTTCCCAACCATCCCTTGGGCTAGCTCATAAGTAGCAGGTGATACCAAATTCTCTCTCCTCCAAATTCTAAACACCATAGTCTGAAACTCTCAAAAAAGGGCCTCATAGTCTCTCATACATGATGACATGGTGGACTACATGTGTGCTATGACTGTGTTAGCATGATGTCTACTAAAAATGAAGAAGCATTGGAACATCTACAGAATCAAGCCATCACATTGAAGATAAAACATGATGCAATATTTTCTGAATGTGGCCATACCTCGTAAAACCTCAAGCTTCTTCCCAAAGGTAGAGCCCGCAGTGTTGTCCAAATCCTAAAAGGTCCGTACCATCAATCTAAAAACTCTCCTCATTAGTCTCATGATGTTGCTAAGACAAGATACAACTAGAAGTGTGACCCCTCCACATGTTTCTTCCAAGAAGTTTGGTTGTATGAGAAAAAGCATACATGCTTTTAAGGCCCAAATTAATTTTCTCCCATCTGACCATTTTACTTTGGAAATGAGTTCATCAAGTTCCTTAAGTTTGGAAAGAATTCTCTATGTGATCTTCATGTGTTTCAAATCTGTCCGAAGCACAAGGATTTTGTTCCCTATTTCTGGTTCTTTCTGTAGGTCCCTGGATTACCCCTTTTGAAAAATGGCATAGACCCCATTTGAAAAAGGTCCATTGTTCTGCTTGGTTTCTCAGTCCATAGAAAAATTGTGGTTCAAGGCTTTAATGACTGTGCTGCCATGTGGGTTTAGCAGGTATTTTAAGAACCCCATGTTTATGGCAACAATAAAAAGTTATGATAACAATGAAAGGTACCACAAAAAAACCCTATTTAATACATTGTCCAACCATCAATTAGAACTGAAACTAATGACAACAACAATGATGCATTATTAGCATGTTGTTACATTTCTCATTTCAATACCTTGCCCCAATAGATAAATCTAGCTCCATCAAATAATTTAGGCTCTGGAATTTTTTTTTTGGCTCTAGTAAAATCATTTTTACACAGCAAAATGAGTTCATCCTAGAAAAGCAAGATAAAAATGTTACCCCATATGCAAGGAAATGATCTCTCCTCAGCTCTGCGCTGACTTTGGAAATTTGTAACTGTTGGAAATTTTGTTGTTCGGTGACTTCAGACTGCCGGTTGGGCTGCTTCTACTGCTCAGAAAATTATAGGAATTTGGGAAGGTGATCCTTGCCCAAAATCTAGAAAAATATAGAAATGGTTTCCTTGAATTCCAACCTTCAAAATCTGACCCTTTTTCTCCTAGCTCTTATAGTTTCTAGTTGAGTAGGGACTATGTAAATGAGTTGATCTACTGCTCAGAAAATTATGGGATTTTAACCATGGAATCTACTCACAAAACCCAAAAAAACCACGAAATTGTTTTCTCTAATTCCAACTTTAAAAATTTTCCCTTTTTGCCTAGCTCCTATAACTACTGCCTGATTAGGGACTGCATAAATGGCCTGATCTGATGTTTAGAAAATTCCATAATTTTAACCATGGGCTCTACTCAAAAAACCAAGGAAAACCTAGAAAATTATTGGGCAAATTCTGGCTGAATAATTTTGGCCTTCCAATATAAATTTGGCCCAGCGAAATTCTCTCCGACAACAATTATACACTAGATTCTGCATGGGTCGGCCAAACTACCTACATTCAGTGCTCAAAAAATTATAAAAATTTACTCTCAAACTCCTCAAGCCAATCCGACCAAAACCCATAAATGGTTTGGCCAAACCATGATCCTCCAAAATTGACCCCAATAAGCTCTACGCTCTCCTAGTAACTGTTGAATACATTGTCTACAAAATGATCAACAAACTATTCAACAACAATCCAAATTTGTAGCAGTAATCCCTCCTATACTTCCTCAACAAAAAACTCTCAAATGGTTGAGACCTTCCTCCACAACTAGGCTCAACTCTCCTCCTCTGCGCTGGCCTAGAGATTGCCACACTGCTCCAGAAATAGAATATCAATCTCAGCCATGGAGGTTTGCCTATAGCTAAAAATCAAATGAACCTAGGTTCGCCTATAGCTCTCGTAAGCTAATGAAACTTTCAACCAACAAAAAACACAATAAATCAACTACATCCTCCAATAATGTCTCAAAATAATAAACCATTAATCTTCCTCTAAAATTGAGCTACAGTAAAACCCTTGAATTTCGATTTTCTGATAATTTGGAAATTAAACCCTCAGGATGGCAAGATCTCTAGCTCTGATACCACTTTAATATCCCAAATGGGATATTTTATGATTTTTTCTGGAAATTAATTCAACCATAAATCACCAAAAGATTTCCATGTAAAAATACCTTCAGAGATCCAAGCCGTCAACATTATAAACAATCAACCACAATATTTACGGAAAATGGAAAATAGAACATGCCACTAAATAATAGACATTATAATCATAAAAAATATCTCAGCCTTATTTTTTTAATATAAACTACTAGTACAAAAACTAGAGATGGCTGAAGAAATGGCCACAAATAGATATACAACAATGTCACAACTAGCCTCCAAAACAAACTGGAAATAACCGAGACCTATGAATCTTGAATGGATGATCCAGGAGGATCTTGTTTAGTACAGATCGACAGAGAGATTCAGTCAGCTCTAGTTTTTCCAATGTCCGGCTCACTCTTCAGATCACCAGGTCCTCCAATGATTCCGAATGAATGTTGTTTCATCATGGTTCAGTGTGTTGTGGTTCGAATTTGGTGAATGGTGTTTGTATTTGTCATAAGATGTGGCAAGGTGTAAGATGTGCTCAAGTGGGTCAAATGGCTATGGTGAAAAAAAAAAAAAAACTATGTAAAGGACCTAAGTCCTATTCCTAAAGTTATAAACACCTAAGCTAAGGTGGAAGATGGAATTATGAATGGTGCTAAGACCTAAAACCTAGCACTAATCCTAAGTTTCAAAAGCCCTAGAACAAAACCCATGGTGTTAAAACCTAGTGCTAAAAGCAAACTATGTAAAGACCCACTTTTGGACCTTATATTAAAAAATAAACAATACACAGTCCTATACACAGTCCTAAACCACTAAAGTAGACCGCATCAAAGCTCCTTAACATGTGAGAAAGTAGGTAAACCACTATGGAAACCATAACTATAGAGTTTTGGATCAAGCTGCCAGCTCAAGCTTTTGATTGCCACCATAAGAGATTTTCATGTCAATGTTGCAGAGGAGATAAGCCGCAACCGTCTAGTTAACCGCAATTACTGGATCCCACCACAGATGTAGCCGTCGGGAATTACTATTCGCATGCCGATAGCTCATCCTCCGCACAGTTATGCTGACCGTCAGGGATAATTTATTATCCCAAAGTCTCTTTTGGGTTTTAAATTTAATATGCGTTAAGGATCTAATCAACCACCTTATCCTTTAACACTAGGTGTCAAAATGTGACAAGACTGAGAACCATAAACACATGATTTTCTCAACAAAATTCCTGATTTGGCTTTTAGTGGTTCAATAAAAACATTATTTAAAGCCATGAAATTTTCCTTGATGGATAGACATGAGTGATTTTGAGTTCAGATTCTGAGGGTTAGAGGCAGTTTTGTTTTTAGCATTGTTTGACCGCCTGGAGGCGGAATTGAGCGCAGAGACAGGCATTGGAAAGGTAAGAGTGAGAGATTTACGTTGTCAGTAACTAGAAGTTCCTATGAGCATGATCAGTTTGGTGTTTTTTCTGTGTAAATACTTCCTCGTATCAATCCTAATAAAGCGGGCGCCCATCTTTAAAGTGGGCCTAGAGACGTTGTCCACTAGGGACGAACTCCGTAATCAATGTTTGTTGTTTCTTATCTCTGTTATTTGCTATATTTCCATTCTTAATATATTTCTGGTTTACGTCATAAATAATTTCCATGAATCTTCCAACTTAAGTAGTTCAGTTAAAAATCAAATTCACTAAAATGGAAAACTAATCAAAACTACCTCAACACTTAATCGATCACATTTAGATCATATATTTTAGTATCAGAGAAGGTTGTGCTTTGTATTCTTTTTCCAGTAGATGTTAACCAAGTTGGGATTGCAACACAAAGAAGGAACACATGAGGAGTTCAATCCAGAAATTGGAAAGTGGAAATTCGTTCATCAATCGACGATGACAGGGATTGAATACATTAAAACTGAAACTCCTGAAGTGAAGCCCATGGACGATTATCAATTTCAGCAAATGTTTTTGAACATGCAACAGATATTGGGAGAACTCTACGAATATAAGAAGGCAAGAGATGCAGCTTCTTCTTCAAAGGCATCAAAGAAGGACAAAGGGAAATGAAAATAAGATAAACCTCCTTCTCCTCCCTCATCTCCATCATAATCATCATCATCATCTTCTTCTTCTAGTTCAAATTCTGAAACATAAAATAAACCTTGGAAATATCTTTTGAAATGTGATGTAAAGTTTGAGTTACCTATTTATGATGGCGAAATGAACCCTGAGAAACTAGATAACTGGATAAAGAAGTTAGAAATGTAGTGTAGGATTCAAAACATTTCTGATGATAATAAAAAATCAAGCTAGATACTCTTAGGATGGGTGGAACTACTTTAATCTGGTGGGAGAGTAAAACACAAATAGATTTAAAGCGTAAAGGTAGAGTCATCTCGTCATGGTCTAATTGTTTGAAAGCTCTGAAGAAACAATCCTATCCGTTGGGATACACACAACAAGTTGTATTGATTGGCAAAGTTTGCAACAAGGTAAGGCACAAAATGTTTCAGAGTTCACTCTTGAGTTCAGGAAGAAAGTGTTGGAACTTGGTATTCCTTTGGATACACGAGAAACTTTGTTAAAGTACATTGGCAGTTTATATTCATATTTACATCATACATTATTGATGTTCAATCCTATTTACTTTGATGAAGTAAGTGTTCAAGCCATACATGTCGAATCAGGTGGCGGCCATGCAAGTTTTCACCAAAGACATCCAAACAGTTGGAAACCAAAGAAAACAAGAAGAAGGGAATATTGAAAGGAAAGAAGACAACTACATCTCAGAAGGAGGATGAAATACCTACCTGTACTCACTACCAGAGGATCAAGCATGATGAAGCTAGATTTTGGAAACTTGACCCGGAACTGAAGCCAAAGAAGTTCCGAAAGAATAAAGGTGAAAAGAATTCTTCGACAGCAGTCCAAGAAGACTTGGGGTCCAATTTAGTTTATGAAGGGAAAATAACTGCAATAGTTACAACAGATAAAAATATGATGCTAGTTTAAGTACAAGTAATTCTACTTCTTCAAGAATTAAACATCTAGATGAAGATAAAAGAGTTGAGTTATTTCATATAAGGGTAACTTCTAAGCACACAAAAATATATACATTGTTTGACATTAGGTCACATGAAAATTTAATATCTAGATCATTAATTAAAAAATTGGGTTTGAAGACACATAATCATCGAAGACCATACCCATTAGGTTGGCTAAAGGAAAATACTCAAATTAATGTCACAAAGTAGTGTCGTTTAAAATTTTCCATCACAACTAATTACATTGATGAAGTGGATTTAGACGTGATACCGTTAGACATATGTGGAATAGTGTTAGGAAGTCCTTGTCTCTATGATTGTGGTGTAGTATTTCATAGGAAAGAGTATAAATATCATCTTAAGAAAGATGGGATTGAATACATCGTATGGGAACATAAAATGAAAACTCACTTGGATTTAGTTAATGCTAATTAGATGAAGGGACTAATAAGTTGAAGTAAAAGATATGTAATCATGGTTGTGAAAAAAAAACATAAGGATCTTCATGATGCTGTTTCATGTTGTGAATCTCAGTTTAAAGATAGTTTGGTTAAAGTGGTAGATTCATTTCAAAGTCTATTTAAAGAACAAAAACATCTGCTTCATAAGCATGAAATACAACATGAGATACAATTTATGTCTGATTCCCTTCTTGATCCTAGGATCGGATTGTATTGCAAGTCAGTCATAGAGCATGAAGAAATAAACAAACAAATCCAAGGGATGGCTAGAAAAGAATTCACTCGACCCAATTCATCTCCATGTGGTTCACCCATAATTTTGGTTCCTAAGAAAAATGGGACATGGGGAATGTGTGTTAATTTTAAATTTTTTGATTCACTTAAGCAGAAAATTTTCATAGCACAAATCTTAGCTTTATTATATCTTCAACAGCCATTTAAAATTGAAATAGGTGCTAGTGGTAATGCAATGGGTAAGGAAACAATGATTCACATAGATCATTAGCCGCTTCAATACCTTATATCACAGACTAAGTTGCAACAATCTCGTGACTACAAATGGATGGTATTTCTTCAACAATTTCACATAGTAATTAAGTACAAGAAAGGTGTAACAAATAAAGTAGCTGATATGTTTTCTAGAAAATCTTTAAATGCTGCAATAGTACTGCAGAATAGTTCATTGAAACTTGAAATTTATGTAGAACACTGTAGCACTGATTTCAAAGATATTTATGAATCATGAACTCATGGCGCTCAGGTGGAAGAAGTCTATTTTCATATTCATGACAGGTTGTTATATCATCAGGGTAAGTTTTGCATACCACAGATAGAAAGGGGGTAGGTTATTCGAGAGGCTCACTCTTCTCGAATTACAGGACATTTTGGTGTAAGCAATATTATGGCGCAAATTCAAAGGTATTTTTACTGGCCTCACATGTATGAAACAATTGCGAAGTACATTAAAGGATGTGTGATGTGTTAAACAAGCAAGCCAAGTAATCAAAATATTGGTTTGTGCATGCTACTTACAGTTCCTTTGCGACCATGGGACAACATTTCCATGGATTGTTTTGAGGGACAGACATAAGTGGTGAACAAGATGATTATACATATTCTTCGAGGTTACTGCAGTAAATATCCTAAGTTGTGGGATGGATCTTTACCTTATGTGCAACATTCTTACAATCAAGCCTTACTTTCTTCTCTAACTGTGCCACGACAAGCATCGAGTCAGGTCAAGTACAAAATGTGCCATGACAAGCATCGAGTCGATCATCATTTTCAGGTCAGCGATTAGGTATGGTTGTATATTAGTAAAGAGAAGTTGAAAGGAGATGGTAAGAAACTGAAATCCATCAGGTATGGTCCTTTCAAGATTGTTGAAAAGGTTGGAAATAATGAATTCTGATTAGATTTACCGCCTTACATGCGTATTTATTCAGTTTTGAATGTAGAAAATTTGAAGTTGTATGAACCTCCGATGATTATTGATCCCAAGGAAGATACAAAGATTCCTACTATTGATGATATAACACCAGAGTATATGAATGAGTTGTAGGAATATACCATCTTGGACAGGAGAGTTCATACTTCCAGACAAGGAGACGTTGAATATCTTCGAGTAGGACTCAAGGGCATGAATCCAAGCAAGGTGAGATGGATAGAGATCATAAAAGTGAGGAAGCTGTACCTTCACCTGATGTCTACTTAAAATCAAACTTTTGGTTTTCCAAGAGCTTTCAAGTGAAGAGGATTGATCCAAGAGGATCTTGTTCAGTACAAATCGACAGAGAGATTCGGTCAGCTCCAGTTTTTTCGATGTCTGGTTTAGTCTTCAGATTGCCATGTCCTCCAATGAATCTGAATGAATGTTATTTTTTCATGGTTTAGTGTGTTGCAGTTCAAATTTTGTGCATGGTGTTTTTATTTGTCATAAGATGTGGCAAGATGTAAGATGTGATCAAGTGGGTCAAATGGCTATGGTGAAAAAAAACAAAACTATGTAAAGGACCTAAGTCCTATTCCTAATGTTATAAACACCTAAGCTAAGGTGGAAGATGGAATTATGAATGGTGCTAAGACTTGAAACCTAGTACTAATCCTAAGTTTCAAAATCCCTAGAGCAAAACCCATGGTGTTGAAATCTAGTGCTACAAAAAAACTATGTAAAAACCCACTTTCAAACCTTATATTAAAAAATAAACAATACATAGTCCTAAACCGCTAAAGCAAACCACGTCAGAGCTCCTTAACATGTGAGAAAGTAGGTAAACCATGGCAGAAATGGTAACTATAGAGTTTTGGATCAAGCCGCTAGCTTAATCCTTTGATTACCACCATCGGATATTTTCATGTGAACGCTGCGGAGGAGATAAGTCGCAACCATCAAGCTGACCGCAACTGCTAGATCCAACCGCAGATGTCATCGCTAGGAAGACCTGTTCACATGTGGACAACTCATCCTCCATGTGGTTATGTTGACCTCCAAGGCTAATTTCTTGTCCCAAAGTCTATTTTGGGTTTTCAATTTAATATGTGCTAAGGATCTAATCAACCACCTTATCCTTTAACACTAGGTGTCACAATGTGACAAGATCGAGAACCATCAATACATGATTTTTCTCAACAAAATTTCTAAGTTGGATTTCAGTGGTTCGAGACAAAAATTATTTAAATCCATGACATTTTCCTTGATGGACAAACATGAGTGATTTTGAGTTTAGATTATGAGGGTTAGAGGCAGTTTTGTTTTCAGCATTGTTTCACCATTTGAAGGTGGAATTGAGCACAAAGACATGCGTTGGAAAGCCAAGAGTGATAGATTTATGTGATAGTGACAAAAAGTGCCCACGATCACAATCATGTTGGTGTTTTTTCTGTGTAAATACTTCCTCAGATCAAACCTAATAAAGCAGACGCCCATCTTGAAAGAGGACTCAGAGACATAGTTCACCAAAGACAAACTCCGTAATAAATGTTTGTTGTTTCTTTTCTATGTTATTTGTTGTGTTTTCATTCTTAATATGCTAGTGGTTTAAGTCATAAATTATTTCCTTCATTATTCGACATTAAGTAGTTCATTTAACAATCAAATTCACTAAAATGGCAAACTAATCAAAACTACCTCAACACTTAATCGAACACATTCAGATCAATGGATCCACCAAGGAAAGATATGGGTGCTTGCCCACTCTCACTAAATCATCCAAGGGTTTCTATATTGGGGATACTATTGAAGTAGAGAATCCAAGTTCTCAAACCTCTCACACAAATAATGATCCAATCCAATATATCTCCAAATGACCTTCGCTTCTCCTTTTATAGATCTGATGGATAGATCTCCAATCCTCTAGAAGCATCTTATTTTATTATTTTATTATTATTCTAGAAGAACCTCCATTGAATCTATCAAAGTGACTTTAATTTAATTATATTTCACTTAAGTCACTTTTGGCCCTTTTTCCTCTAAATATTATTTTTCCTTTAATTAAATGACTAATTAAAGTTAATTTTAATTAAGGAAACTAGTATCTCGCCTATGGTACTATCTCTGGCCACTATAAGTCACTTCTCAGCATCACATCCTAAATATCTCCTCATTCCGATTCCATCGAGATATTACACTAAGGTTTTCTATCATATATTCCTCCCAGAATGCCACCTTAAGCATAATTAATTGAGTTAAACCCAAAAATAACTCATTTTTCTGAAATTTGTCAGTATGTGCCGGAATGGAAGGAAAAATATGTGGATGATGGAATATATCAAGCAAATTCCATCGGTCCTCATAGAAACTCCTAAAAAATCCTCCAAAAATCCCTTGGGCCCGCTGATGACACCAACATGTATCTGTGACCTGTTTGCTCCCAACTCTGGAAGTCAGACAAAGCTTTATTTACGCAACAATCACATATGGTTTTCCTCTTGCTCGATCGAAGAGATTCAACTAGTTTCAGACTCTATTGTCCAAAGGAAAATAAATGGTTGATGGCAGAGTAAATGGTTTGAGATCCCTTGAAGATACAGGAGGGGGATCATGTTTGATGGACCACATTACTTTCAAGACATGCAATGAATGTGGAAGATCATGTCTAATCCCCATTAGATAAACCCACTAGCATCTCTACAACCTTTATGGGCTACAATCTAAATGGGATTCCCACAGTCGATGATTTTTATGATTGATCGATGACCCTCCATGACGGATTTCCGAGCTATAGTCATCGTTATTGGTTACTATAAATTATGATGGTAAATTTAAATTTGTGAACGACACCTTTACGGTTTTGAATCATTTTCAACGTTTCTAATTATTAAAGAGCTTTCTAGATTATCCAGAGTGTTATAGATCATTTGTTAATGTTTCGAATCCCAACGGGGATCCATCTTCAAAACAGATTTTTTAAACCGTCAAATACGTTTGAAAACCAAAACAACGTTCCAGGGAACGTCAATTTCTAGGACTGGGGGCATACCAACATAATTTGGTCGTCTTACCGAATTGGAACAACTAAAATTGTACTGGAATATTCTTCTGGGTGGAAGTATTCCAACTTCTCTCCGCAACTCTACCTCTGTCCGAAAATTGTTGTTACGAGGCAACAATTTCAATGGTCCAATTGCTTTCGTGATAAGTTATATGAGAAGGCTATCATATCTCGATGTGAATTTGAATAATTTCAGTGGTACAGTGCTCCCTTTCATGTCGGGTTCGATGATGTATCTCGTGTTGAACTTTCAATCAACCATTTCAATTGTCCAATCCCTTCCTTTTTCTGTTCTATGAAAATCTGGTCTTATCTTGACCGCTCGTGGAACAATTTCAGGGGTATTATCCCTCCTACTTTGGAAAATTTTACCGAGTTAATGTATCTTGCATTGTCTCTGAATGATTTAACTGGGAGTATACCAGTGGAATTGGGGTTGTTGCAAAAATTACAATCCCTCGAATTATCTATGAACAATTTGAGTGGGAGAATACCAGCTGCATTGTGATTGTTACAGAAGTTAGTCACTTGACCTATCTGATAACAAATTGGGGCACATCATCCCTGTATCTTTGGGAAATTTTTCTTCCCTTGAGCAATTAGTTTTTGCGGATAATCAATTCTATGGGAGCTTACCAAATCAGGTGGCCAATTTGAGCAAGGTTTCGAGCATATCTCTCCATGCAAATATTCTCAGCGGCAACATACCTGAAGCTATTATAAATTTGAATAAGCTTGGTCATATTTCCTTGTCTGACAACACTTTTACATGTACAATTCTCGAAGGCATAGTAAATTTGAAATTTCTCAAATATCTCATTGTTCTCGACATACATGATAACAATATTTCAGGGGGTATTCTAGATAGTGTTAGCAATTTGGATTCACTTTCCATTTTAGATCTATCCAATAATAATATGGGATTCACTTGCCATTTTAGATCTATCCAATAATAGTATGGAGGGACAAATCCCTGAGGCTTTCAACAATTGTATTTCTCTGATTTCTAATAACTTCTTTCGGACTTTGTGTAAATATTTCACCAATTGTACCAACATGCAGGTGCTTGATTTAAGTATGAATGGATTCTTGATTTTACTGTGAATGGATTGATAGGGGAACTTCCTAGTTACGTGATGTTTATTTGAGTGTCTTAAACATTGATTATAAGAATCTCAGTGCTGTTATTCCTAAATCGATCACAAATTTCACAGATTTGTAATGGTTGGATTTATCAAACAATAGATTAAGTGGAAGAATACCATTTGATCTTGAGAGACTTCAAGGATTTGCAGTGAATATATCTTCTCAAGAGGACGGGGTATATGGTGAATATTGTGATCCACTTTGAAATGACACAGTGGGTCTATTTATATCAAATGATTAGATGCAAGAAAGTGAAGATATTAGACTATCAGAGGTAATACCTACAAAACATTTCTTTGATTTGTCTAACAATAATCTTGTAGGGGTCATACCTCTAAGTATAGGAAGTATGAATAAGTTGCGATGGTTGAATTTATCTGAGAACCAATTGGAAGGGCTAATACCCAAATCTCTTGGAAATATGTATGCTTTAGAGGTGTTGGACTTGGCCAAAAATAATTTGAGAGGACCAATTCCTCAAGAACTCCCTAAGTTACATTAGTTGCAAAAATTAGATGTTTCATCTAACAACCTTTGTGGGCCAATTCTAACAGGGACATAATTTTCCATATTTAATGTAGCTTCATTTCAAAGGAATTAATGCTTATGGGGGTGTCCTTTAAATCGATGTAGCAATCAAAAGGCAAAAAATTTTGGACAATGTGATGGTACTTGTAACATAACCATGTTAAAATGAAATGCCTAAGCAATATAAATGAAAAGGTGTCATTGTTAGCATTGGGGATAGGAATCAGGATTGGATTTTGGGTGTAGTTGTTGTATTTATAGTGTGGGAGAGGGCTAGGAGTTGGATACTACCTCGCCCCCCTAAAAAGTCTCGAGCTATTTATGGATTGTATAAACTCCCTACATAATAGGGCATTATATCTTACTATACCAAAATATAAATAAATGAATCTTGTACTATGTGTTTTATGAGATCTATACCTCAAGATTCAAAAATGAAAGTTTGTTTAATAGAGAGAGAATCTATATTATAATTAGATATTCAAGATATCTTAAAATATATGATTATATATTTTCTAATTAATCTTTTTAAAAATCCACTGTTTATTTCCATTTTATATTTTGTAAAAAACTGAATATTGATTTTTTATGAGCTCAACATGTTCATCATAGGGATTGAATTGAGATGGAGAAGAAAATAATTATTTTTTCCAATTAACTAAAATAGATGTAATTAAGCATATATTTTAAATAATTACATTATTTAGAAGATTTAAACGTAAATAAATAATATAAAAATAAAATTAATTATAAACAACAATACCACATTCATTATTATTTTTTAATTTTTTTTTTAA
Source organism: Pinus albicaulis (assembly GCA_034641835.2). Lineage (NCBI taxonomy): Eukaryota > Viridiplantae > Streptophyta > Pinopsida > Pinales > Pinaceae > Pinus > Pinus albicaulis. The sequence goes on from CM076571.1 coordinate 778,487,253, forward strand.
TTGAATATTTATATATATAATTATTATTATTTTTTAATATATATTTTTTAAATTATTGGTTTTCAAACTTTTAATTAAATATTTATATATACAATTATTAAAACAAATTTGACCTATATTCCATATTCCATGGTTATTGATTTTTTACATAATTTTATTTTTAAATAACCCAACGTAAATAATTTTTACTTAAATAAAATAAAAAATCTTATTTAAAATTTATAAAAAGTATATTCTCATTGTATATTCATTTATATTAATATTTGTTTATATGATGTAAAATACCTCACAATGAAGTATACATTAAAATTCATAAATTAGCCCAAAAAAAACATCTTTTAAATTTTATATTTAATTTATTAAAAATCAAAACTAATTTTACTATGAATTTTTTTTTTTTTCTTTTTTTAATTGACTTTGAATAAAGTCTTTAAAAACCTTATTTTTAATTATTTTTTAAAAATTCTTTAAAAGCTTTATTTTTAATTATTTTTTAAAATAAATTTGTAAAACATACTAGCCCATTCCTAAAATGAACATTAATTTAGAGAATATTTGTTACATAAAATTTGCATTTGATTAAGAAAATCTTATAATCAAATATATCTTTCAAATTATCTACGAAAATGACATTTTTCTAAATGTGAAGATCAAATTACCACAATCACATTAGTAAATGTAATTGATATACATTAAAAACATCATTCTCTATCATTTATATACCAATAGCTTTTTATAAATTAAACCAATCAACTAATTTAATATTATTTACTAATATTAATATTAATATCATTAATAAGAAAAATATCATTTATTAAATATCAAAATAAAAAAATACACCAATAAAACTAGAATACATAAGAGTTTCACTTATAAATATGGAACCACATCATTATAACTTGCTTTGATATACATAAGAGTTTCACTTATGATTCAAGCGGTTTCGATACATTTGACTATTTTTTGGGGACATCTATTCTATTTCCCTGAGCATATTATCCTCAAATTCAATCAATTGTTGGTTAAGTTTTTATGGGGTGGGATGAGGATGGAAAATAAAATTCATCTATGCAAGTTTGAATTATTATGTTTACCCAAAAAATGTGGGGGGTGGGGTATGCTCAATATTTTCCTTTTCAATACTGCCTTGCTTACCAAATCTTTGTGTAGGGCTTTTACGGGGTCTAATATTTGGAACGTGGTCATTCACACAAAATATCTACATGGTGATCCGCTCTTACAACTTTTTAATGGGTGTTTTGTTCTGCCCAAAAATATTTTGGAGATTTGGCGGGGTTTCAAGAAGATTATGCCTTGTTTTGCAAATAGACTTGTTTGGTGCTTTGGGAATGGTTTAAATATCAGTTTGGTCTAGGCCCGTATTTTTGGTTTGGGCGATAAATCCACACCTCCTATGCGGATTGTACACAGGCTTTCGCATCGAAGGATCTTTTATTTTCATCAAATTATTCAGCAATGGGCTCACGGGGCTCCCATTCTCAAGTCGGCTGAGTCTCTGGGGCTGTTTGGTAGGGATTCGGAGGATTGGAGACTATACTATCATATCATCAGAGCGGCAGGTTTGTGTTACAACAATGACGGTGATACGATCAGAGGGGATGGTATTTTCAAGAAGGGAGCAATAAATGTTCATGACTCATAACTTTATTTAATTTCACATGTTGTGGGGGATGGCTTTTCTATGGATTTCTGGCCTTTTTGGGGGAAAAATATTCCTCCCAAGATTCTCCTTTTTGGATGGCTGGTTTGGAGAAATAGGATCCTCACACATAGAGGTTTTCAGGGGTTGGGGGTTTGTGTCTTATGCTGCAGTGATGCTTGAACATCAAATCACCTCTTCTTTACATGTCCAGTTGTACTTCTCATATGGAGGCTCTTCAGTCAGCACATCATCGATCCCTCTTGGGTTCCTGTGGATTTCATGGAGGCTGTGCATAAATGGGACAACACTAAGGGAAAATTTCAAGCACTGCCTTTTTTTCTCATTTGGGAGGGTATGGCTGGATCGTAACAGGAAGATATTTGAAGGTAAGGCTCTCTCAAATGTACAAATTCATGCTGCTATTATGAAATGGATTGATTTTAGAATGCTTGTGAAGGGTATTGTTGTTGATGAATCTCACAGAAATAGACCTCATTCTATTGCTCTTCGAGCGATCTTTTTTGATGGGGCATGTCAGGAGGGGATGATGGGATGCGGGGCATGGATAAAAATCTCTAACATGGAAGGAATCAAAATTTGTTGGAATGGAGGTCAGGGAAACAATATTCTTGCAGAAATCATGGCACTTTGGGGTGGATTACTTGCACGATGTAATAGTGGTCTCAAGGAGTTTTTTTATTTATGGTGATTCAAGCATTGGCATTGATGCGGTGACAGAAAGGTCTACCTTAACTCAACCTGTTTCTCAGGGTTGGTTGAAGAGGACTAAATGCTTATGGAGAAATATGGACAGGCCTTCTTTGACCCACATCTACAGATAATTGAATACTAGGGTAGATGGTCTATCAAAGAAGGGGATTGGCATGGTTTTTTGCATCATGCAGGTTCATCATATTAGAAATGGTCATTGTATCTGGGCAGATGATATTCCTATTCCATACCATGTTGGGACATATGGGACATAACTTGAATGTACAGGCAGTATTTTTATGCTTTTCTATTTGTAGGTTTTATGTATTTCTGTGATGACTAATACGTTTGCATACAGGCTGCTATGTTCACACACTGGAGGGCTTTATTTTGTGTTTATTTTTTGAAAAAGGGATGGATAGTATAATATGGATGACTTTAAGGTATCCTGGTCCGTCATCATATTTATTATGCTATATGTAATATCCATGCTTTTTGTTATGGATGATATTATCTCTGAAAAAGCTAAGATCTTTATAGCTGGATTTGCCTCTGGTTTTGTAATGGGCTGTACTTTGGTATCAGATTTCAAATATGAATGTATCTTGTTACTCTATGTACTGTTTTTTCTATCATGAAATATACAACGTTTTTTCTTCTTCTAAAAAAAAGAGATAATGATGTATATCAAGTTTCTTTGAGAATTTCAAAGCACTAAACCTCCATGGCACAATAAGCAACACAAAAACCTAGAATAAAACGCAGAATTGATTTAAGAGTTCAACAAAATGGTTAACCAATTTTATAATTGATATAATGAAACGTAGAGTTGATTTGAGAGTGTTATTTCGGTTTAGAAGCTCCTTATCACTCATGAGATCACAATAAAAAAATCCTGAAAAAGACACTAGCGAGAAAATAATCAGCCGATAAGTTTCCCTTCTATTACAAGTCTTTTCTCCCTCAGCTAAAGCAATTTTTACTCCCTTAACTAAAGCACAAATCAACATGCTTTTGTAGCAATTAGAGATAAACATGATTTCGTAGCAACTAGATGTTAAAAAGCAAAGGGAACCCTCCGCCCTCTCTGTCCTCCCATGGATCATCATGCTATGAATTATCTTGCAGTAGCACCAATAAATAGCACTGGAACCCTACCCCGAATGCAAACTATAAAAATTCCATGTAGAATCAATAAATGAGAGAAAACATAATGGGCCGAACCGAGAAATTTGATTTGGTAGAGATGAGTGACCCTAATCTCAATATTCCACTCCAGCTGAATTTACAATTATCACTACTCAGTTTTTTCATGATTTCAGAGGGCGTCGACAGCACAATATCTCATGGCGAGAGTTTTTAAGGGATCGAAAAGTTATAATAGCGGGTAAATTGAATGGGAACTTGTCGAAATCGGAATTGAAATAAGTAGCAGAAGATAAATTCAATCAATTTTTTATAATTATATTCTTATAAAATGATTCTTTTATTTCATAACATTCAAGGCATGCATTTTAATAGACATCTAGGATGGAAAACTTCATTGTAAGCAGAGATTTTGTTAGATTTTGATAGTGCACATTATGTATATATATTGTATTGATCAAATAATATTATATATAGAATAATATTGATTTGGGTTACCTACTGTAATAAGAAATAAGTCGAAGTTTGGAATCCCAATGGGTATCCAGACAAATTTATGAATGAAAGCTTAAAGAGGCACAGATCAGGAATAAATAATAATCATTTTTAATTTGTGATTTAAAAAGCCAACCAACAACTAAAATTTAAATCATTTTTATTTTTATAAATTACTAATAAAAATTATTAAATAATAATGTTTTAATTAATAATAATAATTATTAATAATTATAATTAATAATATAAACAAGTTTAATAATTGTTAATTATAAATTCATATTTACTTAACAAGGTAAATATTAATTAAATTAATTAATAATTATTACTAAATAGAAGGGAAATTATTAATATTACTTAAAATAAAAAATTTAATATAACATATAAATAAGTTTTAATATAATTAATAGTTATTGTAAATATTAATTAATGAGTAATTAATTAAAAAAAAACTTATATTTATTAATAAGAAATAAATTAAAATAAATAATATATTTAGACATGGTTATTATTTTTAAATAATAATAAATATTATTTAATAATAATAGTATTACGGTTAGATCTAAGATTTTTATAATCCATAATGTAGATAAATATTTTTCGGATTAATCACATAATTAGGGTTCGGTTAATATTTTGAACCATCTAATGTGGTTCATTCTCAAGACAAGGTGAAGAAGGGAACCGATCTCATTGAATAAATAGTAAAGATGCGTCATTGCCCGGTGATAGTTGCTAAAACTTGCCATTAAAAACTAGTTGTTAAGAACTAGCCGTTATTTGACTTGGTTAGTTAGAAAGTTATAACATTAAAAGTTTTAAAGTTTTTAATCAATATTATTAAAGAACAATTCATAATTTAATAAAAAGATTAAATTATAGTTAATATAATAAGGGAGGGATAAATCATAATAGAGAGCACAAAATTAAAATAAATAAAAATACAAAATAATAATAATAATAATTTTGCGATATTAAGAAATATTAATAAAAAGGGTTAAAAATAAATAAAAAGAGTTAAAAAATAATCTAGATTAAAAATAGCGGGAAAGGGTATATATATATATATAATTAAGAATTAAACAAATTATAAAAAGTTAAGAAAATAATTAAAGGGAATTAAACAAAAGCAATAATAAAGAAAAAGAGAACAAAGGTAGTAAGATAAGAGAGGAAAATTATCAAAAAACCAAAGGGACAAGAATAAAACAAAGAGAGAAGAAAAAATAAATAAAAATTATTAGACCAAAAGGAAATCAACATGAGGGGGGGAAATCACCTGGAGAGGGCCAAAGTCCAACTCTTACTTAATTTCCACCCATCATCTCTGTTGAGATTTTTAGGATGCCTCTCAATTTCAATAGCCTCCCTCAGCTTCCTATGATGGAAATGATCCACAATTTCTCAACATGTTCTGCAAGAGAAGAAGTGCGGGATCGATTGTGCCTAATGTTTGCAACATGCACAAGGATTCTTTGTCTAATAGGTCGACCTGTTTCTCCAATATATGCAATACCACAAGAACAAGGAACTATATAAACCGCTTTTAAGTCCTTTGGGTCTATAGGATCCTTGGCATATCTGAGAGAATTCTTGATAGTACAGAGAGGTTTGAATGAAGAGGAGACATTATTTCTTCCAAGGACGTGGGAAATTATGTCTGTGGTCCCTTGGATAAATGGAAGATTAACCTTGGAGATAGGATCCAACTCGGTAGCCTTGCCTCACAAGCCTTTAAAGGTTTTTTGAAAGGGCTTATAACGTAGAGATATACTATACCCATTCTTCTCAAATGCGTAAATAAGATGGGGTTTCTCCGAATCCAAGTGGCTATCATAAGATATTCTAAGAGCACGGGTAGCCAGAGTGCAAAGAACACCAAATTTCTGAGCCGAAAATTGGTGAGAATAAGCATGACGGTACTGTTTAGTGTGAGTTTTCTTGCAAAAAACTCGGTGAGAGATAGAACCATCATCCCTTCTAGAGAGAAGAATATCTAGGAAGGGAAGGCAACCATCCACTTCCACTTCCATCATGAATTTGATGTAATCAGACTAGGAATTCAGGTCATCAAGAAACAAATTCAACTTCTCACGACCATGGGGCCAAATGACATAGATATCATCCATGAACCTATTCCACTTCTTTGGGCGAAATTGAGCTGAGGCCAAGGCCTTCATTTCAAAATCCTCCATAAATAAGTTAGCCACAACAGGGGAAAGAGGGGAACCCATGGCAACATCGCAGGTTTGCTCATAAAAATCACCTTGGAAACTGAAAAAATTCAAGGTGACGCAAAGGCCAACCAATTTAGAATTGTCTAAACAATAGTATTAATGAAAATAATGATTTGATTGTTACTTTTAATTTAAATAAACTAATTATTAATTTAATTTCAACTAAATAAATGAAAAAACCTTTAATTAATTTAGGGAACTTCTTAAAATAAAATTATTTTAATAATTATTAGTTGATAAAAATAATTAATAATAATAAAAGGATTATTATTAATTAAAATATTATTATTTAATAAATTTTATTAGTAATTTATAAAAAAAAAAATGATTTAAATTCAGTTCTTCATCGGCTTTTTAAAACAAAAATAAAAAATGATTATTTATCTCTGATCTGTGCCCCTTCCAAGATTCCATTCATAAATTTGTCCTGAAGATGGATCACCATTGGGATTCGAAACGTCAAATTATTTCTTATGAGACTTTGGATATTCTAGATCATTCTTCTTCAATTGATAACCACATGAGCTTAAAAACCAATATTACATATATACATGAAGTGTTGTCTCAAGATAGGGAAACTATCCTGGACACACAATCAGTTGGTTGAGAGAATATCTCAACCAGACACTAATCTAGGAATATACTAGATCTAAACAAATCCTAGAGAATAGGAACCACCTCTTCTAGATAGAAAGAATCACTACTTAGACAAGTAGGAATTACATTTTCCAAGTCATCCACTTAATGAATACTTGTCTTGATGTGAATCTACAAAGTATAAGTGTGGTTGAATAATGAAAAAATTATATGTCAATGTTCATATAAAGGAAGAACCATCTACTGGAATGCATCAGTACCAACCGCTACAACAACCAGTTTACTAGGATGCCCTTCCTATACATCGTTCTATCAACCATTATCTGCATACCTGTATCTGTAAACTCCCCTCCAACATCATCATGATAGTTTTTATCAGATTACACATAACCATGCTCTGGGTTTTATGGAATTACCCTCAAACATGCCCACAAGGGCTATCAACTACCAAGGCTCAACTCAGCCACCAAGGCTCAACACAGCCACCAAGGCCACCAAGGCTCAACTCAGCCACCAAAGCTCACAATCTAGCCACCAAGGCTCAACTCAGCCACCAAAGCTCACAATCTAGCCACCAAGGCTAACTAGAGACCCAAATCAACCATGTCCGGGGTTTTCTCGGCTGACCCTAAACCATGCCTATAGGAATCCCTATCCACTTCACTCTCACATGTGGTTTTTGTCTAACCAAAACCAATACTGCAAAGTGGTTTTCGACATACCACAAACCTACAATTACAAAGTGGTTTTAATATTATCACGAACTTTATGGGGGTACACATGCCTTACAAGGTTTACAACTCAACTCCAACTCTTGGAGTTTCTAGGTACACACTTTACAAAGACCAATAAAAAACATCCTAGACTTGCTTACTAATAAATGTATGTGACACATAATACACCATCATCATGAGTCTATTCCACACACTTCACACAAAATTTAACTTAGTTGTCCATCATCCTTTAATCTCTAATGCAACTCTTTTGATACCATCTTCATTGTCATGTCTTCATCATATACGGTAATCAAATTTTCCTACAAATTTTTGTATTGTTGGAATGACCATTTCAAACACACACTCATAATTGTGGCAATAGTTCTTCAGACCAATGTCACTAAAAAAAAACATCCAATTTCTTCAACCATATTTACATGAATTCATTTTTACACGAAATACATGCATAATGCATTTTTTACATGAAATATATGCATCTTGACAAAATCAAGGTCCGAGTCAAGGCACCATATTATTATGAGTAGAAACGATAAGATTAATACACAGTCCACTATTCAAATAGTCAAAATTCGATTTAACGCAACCTCATAGATCCATGCAGGATTGTATCCCAACAACCACAACACACGGCAAATATCTACGCTCACTGCACCACAATAAACTATCCATTTTTTTCAACCAACATCTGGTACCAGGATATGGGGCATGAGCTCTGCATGTTCAGAACTCTTACATTGCATCTGTTGTGCGTCGCTTCCTAGTTCAAACTCTTCCAAATAAACAACACATTGGGACAAGTTAGAGATGAGGTGCTCCTTGGAAATTTTCACTACAGGCATGGCCTCAACTATAGATATGAAAGCATGTGGTATGCCATAATTATTTGCATCATTCTCTCCGGAGACTTGATTCGTGGCCACATAAGCGTCCAGGGGTTACAGAACTTTGCAGTCTAGGAGTTGCAGATTCTTTGTGAACGCTGCCTTGAAGATTGTGTGTGAACACTTTTTTTTTGAGTCACATCCATTGCCTGTCTAGCGTATTGAGCCACTATCTGGAGGGAGAAAGAGAGCCGTGAGTCAAGTTAATTGATCAATTTTTGTAACCAGTGGGACTAGGCAGATGATGGTCTCCGAAAAGGCCCACCCAAGTTGATTGGAATGACACCTCATTTCAAATGCAGACTCCCTGGTTGAAGTGGAAAGACATTCTATATTTTTTGGCCCATCGCTACCTTTGGTATTGACGTCTTGCTTTACCATTCAAGGGAGGAGGCTGCTGTGGACATAACTTATTTATTACTCGATTCCAATACCATTCAAGGGAGGAGGATGTTATGGAAAGAATGTTGCCACCATCGAAGTGAGCTAGAACCCTCTTGCGTAGTAACCAAGCTATCGAGGTTTAAGAAACCAAAAACATACCATTGTAATAAAGTTATTGGTGGATGGTCAAGCAGAGCCACTAGTAGACATTTCCAAAAACTAGAGGTATTTCTTGCTTGTTTTGAAACTAAGAATAAAATTTTGATTTTTGTTTTTGGTTGTTGGGAAATCTCAGAAAACTGCAATCTTAGAAAACTATTAAATTGGAGTAGGGAAATTATGAGCTGAGAATGAGTGGGGTTGGGTCTTATTTTTCTAAAATTTTGAATTGAAAAGGATACAAATTGGAATAGGGTTTGAAAAAAAATTCTGGAATTTTTTTATTTGAGCAATCTCAGATTTGTTTTTTCTTTTTTTAATTTGTCAGAATTTGTTTTTAAAAGAAATTGATTATTAAGGAGAAGAAATTGAAAGTAGAAAGAGAAACCCTAGTTGAAAGAAGGGAAACCTCAGATTTTTAAAGAAACCCTGGTTGAAGGAAAGAAACTCTAGAAATAATATTTGTAGGAAGAAATGGTGAAAATGACGAATTGAATGGTGGAGAAGTTCACTCGAAAGAACAATTTTTCTTTATTAAAATTGAAAGTTATGGATTAGTTGGTGCAACAAGTGTTTCACAAAGCATTAGACGGGGTGAAGAATAAACTTCTTGGCTTGACAAATTTGTACTGGGAGGACTTGGATGCCCTAGCTCTCAGTACCATCAGGTTATGTCTGGTGGATGAAGTTCTCTTTAATATTGTTGAAGAGAAAAAAATTGCAGGTTTGTGGGAAAAACTGGAAGTGTTGTATATGACCAAATAGTTAACCAATATATTTTATTTTAAAAGAAAATTGTACAGTCTTCAGATGAAGGAGGGTACAAAAATTGCAGTAAATTTAAATGTTTTTAATACGCTTAATTGCCAATTGTCAGATATGGAAGTTAAAATTCAGGAAGAAGATAAAGATATTACCTTGTTTTGTTCTATGCCCGAGTCATGGGACCACTTCATAACTTTAATTGGTTTGAGCACTTCTGAGCTTTTAAATTTGAATCAGTTGAGGGAGCTCTGTTATCTGAAGAAGTATGGAGGAAATCCAGTATTGAAACAACTACACCAGAATCCATGGTAGCTAGAGGCCAGTCAAATGAAAGAGGGGAGAAAGCAAGGGGTTCTTCCAGATAAAAATCAAAGGGTAAGAAGTGTCAAGCCAAATGCTGGTATTGCAACAAAATTGGACACCTCAAGAAGGATTGTTCGAAACAGAAGGAGTCCGAAAACCAGAAGAAGGAAGAAAATCAAGTTGATTCAGGTATGGTTGATGAATTTTTATCTGCTAAATTAGGAATAGTGGATGAAGCTTTACCTGTTTGCAATGTCTCTCAGAAATTTGAAAATTGACTATTAGAATTTGTTGCTTCTCATCACATGATTCTTCATATAAATTGGTTTACTTCATATGAAGTTCTTAAAGGTAGTTCTGTGTTTATTGGAAATAATGTATCTTTTCAGATGGTTGGGATGAGAAATGTAAAAATTAAGATGTATGAGGATACAGTTAGAACCTTAAATGATGCTAGGAATGTACCTGAATTGCAGAAAAAAATGATTTCTTTGGGAGCATTTGACTCTGATGGTTACAAGTTTATAGGTCAGAATGGAGTGCTGCAAGTCTCAAAAGGCACCCTGGTTGTTATGAAGGAAGAAAAGGTCAGAAATATTTACAAACTCAAAGGAAGTACTCAGGTCAGTGAGGCCTTGATTGTATCAGAGAAATCAGAGGAGGGTACTCGCTTATGGCATCAACGATTGGGTCACATCAGTGAAAAAGGTCCTTAGGTATGGATCAATCGCAAATTGCTTCCTGATTTGAAATCCTTGAAGTTGGATTTTTGTAAACGTTGTTTGTGTTGTTTAGAAACCTCACCTCTCAAATAAAATAAGCGGCCAAGTAAAATAACGGTGAAGATAAGAAGGACGGTAGACTGTATAAATAGTGAAGATCATGGAGAGAGGGTCTCGGAAGAAATAGTGTGATGACCTCACACATCAGGGCTATTACACGATGAGAAGGGAGCACTCATGGTTCTGCGGTGGAACAATGAACCAAAAAGCGCGTGGCTGATCCCTTTCTGTCAGCATCAAACATGTTTTGCAACAGCCAAAGTCGAGCCCCCAAAAAAAGTGAGTCACCTCCCTCCGGGCCAATCACAAGAGCTCCGTACAGTTAAGAAATGGGCAGGGAAACTCCTATGCACCCCGCCAAAACTCAGGAGGGGCTCATCGAGAATGATAGTTGGTGTTGGTAAATAAAGAGGTAAGGTAAGTCTAGGAGGTGGTACGAAGGCCGGTACCTGATTTGTTCGGCACGTGGCCCCTACCTACCCAGCTACTGCCAGCCAATCACCCATCGCCATGTGTCTCATTGTCGATGTCCTTATGACGTCAACCCTACAAGTGTCACCCTGTCTCGTACTCCGTAAAATCTGGTTTCATATAAGCAGGTTTTACCCTCAACTATGCAAAGTTACTGGTTATTAACTGGATTTTCACATATAACAGGTTAAAACTCGAGTGCAAGGTCACTTTCACTCCAACGTCATTTCCCCCTTGGCTACCTCACCGCTTTCAGGTATTTCACAGTTTTTCCCGTTTCACTATTTCCCTTCCATTTTATTTTCAAATTGTCATGGAGAAAACGAGAATGTCTATGCCTGAAACCCCACAAACCTGCGAGGTCAGTACTACTCCTGGACCCGAGCCTTTCACTGATGCTCATGCACGAATTTGTGACCTAGTCTACCCCTTTAGTGTAGTCCTCACCAGAGTCGAGCACTATGATTACCAGTGAAGAGGCGAGGACATATTTATGGTCGTCGAGTTGGGTCTGTATTACCAAATCGCCCCAACCACACACCATTTTCCTGAATTCTTTAGCAGGCTTGGGGAGGCCTATGATGAGCGTAGAGACATTTTCCTTTCTACCCAGGGAAACAAGATTTTTTGCATTACTCCCCAACTCATAATGAAAGCCCTTCGCTACCATCCTAGCCAGGATTATGTTTAATTCTCCGAGGTCTCCCTCTCTTGTCATTTTTCAAAGCTACCATGGGAGAAGAAAAGTGGTTTCCTCAGTCTCCTCTCTGATTCCCTCTTGTCATCTTTCCTGCTCACAGACTCTATCCCCCTGTCGACTTTCTGAACAAATGTACAACCAATCCTAGTGGTCATCTCGGGGCTATTAAGGTCTGAGGAGGTTGATCAGGTGACTAAAACGGGCATAGAATTCTTATGGCTCATGATGCAGGCAGAGATCCTTTTGGATATCCCCTCTTTCTTAGCTTCGGCTATCAAGGCTCAGTTTCAAGAAATTTCCTCTGCTGGTTCTTTTAAGTATTGTTCCCTTCTGTTTTACCTGTTCCTCTTCGAGTACGCAGATAGATTTGAAAGTATAGGCCTGAATAGATTCTCGAGGAGAAATTCCCAACCCAGATCCATTTTTGAGCGGACTATGACAAATCGCCATCATCCAGAGGGGAAGGGGTATGCAAAGTTTGTTAAAGAGTTCATGTCTATAGCCTATGCCATTATACATGACAACATTCCTACTAGAATCTTTCCTGAGCAGAAGGACTGACTATAGTTCAATGAGGTGGATTGCATAGGTGACTGGTATCTGTTTGATGATCATACTGATATTAGAGTCTACGGTGCAGAGGTGCCTCCCCACCACCTGCCGATGTTTCCATCTATGCGAGTTTTTGCCCACAAATTCATCCGATAGGTCTTGAAGGCTGACCAGTCCACTTCATACCTGCGAAGAAGGGATACATCCTCAAACTCCCAGCTTCAATTGGCCCTTTCACCATTAGTTCAAGAGATGCCCTCTCAACCATGGAAAAAATGTTGCAAGAGATGAACCTCCCTCAGGGAGACGTCTGACACTATGACCGTAAGGGATTCCTCACCAATAGGAAGAAGAAAATAAAATCAACAGCTTATATGCATGAGCCTAGGCCCTTCATTGAATGGAAATATAATCTTGATGCATGGCCTATGGATGCATAGATGGAGGCCGAGTCGTCAGCTGCTAAAGGGAAAGGAGATAATGTGTCGGCTGAGACAGAAGAAAAGGAATAGGAGGACCCCTCGGGAAGCTACGAGGTCATGGATGTTGACGAAGAAGCTCACCTTTAAAAAAACCAGAGGACTCAAGTGCCAAATGACATAGAGGTCGAGCTATCTGATGATGAGATTCCTGAGTTAAAAGGTCCTGACAAGGACAAGCTAGGTTTTCTAGTTTCCTTTGATGCTGCCTCCTCTTCAGCCCCCTCAGAACTTTTTCAGGCAGTCAGAGTGGACAAGCAAGAGGTAAGAGATGATATCAATACCAGAAACATGTTCGGTAGGGAAAAACTGAGGGCCGAACTGGCAGAGTTCATGGATAAGCACCATTCTAGGATTTCTTTCGTACTAGATATGGATAAGGAGCAACTCATATTAGCCATTCATCACTCAGCGTTGCAACCCTCCGATTTTGGAGCCCAATACAAAGCTTTGGAAATAATATTTAACCTAGGCAACATTCTCCTGATAGACAAGCTAGATTTACACCAGTGTATCAGGGATATGTTACGAACCGAGGTGGTGAAGCATATAGTTGCCTTAAAGAAGCTAAAATAGAAGGTGAAGGTAATAAAAGAGAACCAACGAAGAGAGAAGATTAGCACCAGTGTCACTGCTACCCAGCTGGAGAACCTTAAGAAATTGATAAGAGGAAAGGGGCTTGATAATAGCACAGCACTACAAAGTCTTCTTTATAAGGCAGAATTGGAAAACCAAGAGCTGAAATGAAATCTGAATATGTCTCGTGAGGAACATGTACAGATAGAGGAACTCATCCAGGTAGAAAATGAGAAAATAGTTCTCGCTGACTCACTTTCTCAACAATAGGAAGAGAATGTCCATAAGGACAAGGAGATTGCTCGACTTAAAGAGAGGCTGTCAGAATGGCAAGTCAAATGGGATGGGCATACATGCGTGGTTCCTATATCAGGTGATCCCAAGATAATCCCTGAATAGAACACCAAGGCCCTATCATTTTTAAGGGTGTTAGAAGATGAGACCCGCTCAGTTCGCCGGCTCCTAGAAGGGTTTAAGGCTGCCCAAGAAGCAAACTAGAAAACGATTGCATCCCTACAGAAAGAGGTTGAAAGCCTCAGCAAGGAAGCCCAAGAGTAGGATAAGCCCATAAAAGACTTAAAAGGGAATGTCAAAGGTAACATGTCAATCGTGGAATCAAGGAGACTTGTTTGGGAAGATATCATAGCAGAGGTTAAGTGGGATTGGGACCTCCTTATACTGGTAAATGACAAGAAGATCGTAACTTATGAGTTCAAGACTCAATTACATTTTGGACGTAGGGAAGGGGAAGAAAAGGAAACAATAGCAAAGAAGTATATTAGGTATCTCAATGAACTCTCCCTTGAAGAATTGCGGGCACAGGGAGTGCTTGACCATTTTAGGATAGTTATGGAGGTCGGCAGAGTAATTGAAAAAGGAAATACACGCGTGATATGTTGGGGTGTTTAGTGTTGGTATCAAAGGGAGTGGAGAAGTTCGACCAAGATTGGGGCAAGATGGTAGAAGCTGGCCTCCCAACATGCTGGGATCCACAGTCAGGCGCACTATCTACGCTAATTCCCTATGATCAGAAAATTTCAGAAATCATGTGTAATGTAGACATATCGTTCGAGAAAACAGCCCGAATAAAGGCAGAGACCATAATAGTTGCACTACAGAAGGAAATTTTCCTTCTCTATCAAGTTAAGAAATTCTTGGCCAGCCGCGTGGATTATACGGAGCTGACTTAGATGCAGTCTATGTTTGAGACCTACAATACAATGCCATCAATTGGGGAAACTTTGTAGCAAAAGTGTTGTGAGTATGTGAATCCTCTAGTCTCTTCTACTTCACAACAGCTGCCACCTCGTCCACATGGGTACTCTTCATCTTGAGCCCGCCCCCGTCGTCCAAAAGGCTCAGGAATTCCTCGATGTAACAAATGATGGATATTGTGACTTGGCCCACGATGATCATTTTTTAATTTTTGTTTTTCTTATCTTCTATGTAATGTAAAAATGGGTGAAATTTTGATTTCACCCTATGCACTCTCTATATTTCCTATGTTATGTTAGGTTCTTGTTACATTTTGTGTAAAAACATACTTTTTAAGATGATATGTCATTATGCCTCATCATTTTTTATTAGGATTGGAAACTGCAATATCACCAGAGAATATTTTGTCTCAAAAATATGTGGTCTCAATGTCCATGTAAAACACTATAAAAGACAAAACCGCAGACTAAGTAAAGGTTATGAATTTTTTGGCAGTAGAAGTGTGTATTTTGCATATCATATTTTGTAGTTTTGGGGTTTTTCTCTCAATGTATATCTGAAGAGCCATTTTGAAGAATAATATAACATCTATTTGTTGCAATAATGGATTCCTACTGAAATGGATGAACAATATGTCTCATTTCACTCACATTTTCTTTCTTGTTATCGTTGCTTTCGGAATGTGGGTGTTCTATGAGTTATATATGAATTTATCTTTGAATGGTACTCATACCATAATTTACAGTAGCACCTTAAATATAGCTCGAGGCACGATTTTTGTTCCAAGTTCCCTTTTCCATATCATTTTCCTCTAAGGTCTTTTAAAGGGTGGATTCTTATACTTGTTTAAGCCCACCTCATTTTGACTTTCCCTACTCATTCTACATGGTTTTTCATCCTGATTAACTTTTATAACTATTCATTAGTTTCATATTCGGCCCTGTTTGCAAAAAAAATATTTCATTATTTCTTTAGGCCCATTTTGAGCAGGTTTTTCTCTCTACAATCAAATCTCACAGCTACTACTCTTCTCTCTCTGAGATCCAAGACCACCTTTCATATATTTCAATCCATTTGTTATCAGGAGGTTCCCTTTACAAGCATGTAGAATATCCTGAACAACCTCCTATCCAAAGATGTCCTAGGCACTAGTCTTTGGCAACTCGAGGCTGTCTCTAGGAGTGACAACATCTTTTTGGTGACGTTTCCAAGGAACGAAGTTGAAAATACTTTCCTTGGAATACGACATTGTATCCACCCTTCAATTAGGTGAGCATGAAGGGTTGAAAGTTGCACAACCCTCACCTTGGCGACTCCATTGTTATCTAAAGTTTAATTATTTGCAATCCTGGCTTACACTAAGCCACATCTTAGCTCAGACACCTCCCAATTGAGAACCCCGTCAGTATCTGACCCTAAAAAAATTATATTCAAAAGAATTTGGAAATAAAAGCAACAAATTCAGACTGAAATACCCACATTATCGTTAGAATATTCCCCATCCTCATCTCAGAAGACTCAAGTCGACAATCCTAGTTCCATAGCCCGAGTGCTTGAATATCCCCCAAATAAATATGTTCTAGATCATACTGAGATAAAAGATGAGGCCAAATTAGTGAATACCTTTGGGCTCCCTTTACACCCTACTCTAGAAGCTGAGGAAGTCAAACAAGTCACCATACTCCAGAGCTCTTCTCAGATTAACCTGAAAATTGCATCCCAGCATATACTTATTTTCATTCATCAGAAACCTCCTCAAAATCCACCACCTCCCATGGATGTACCGGGTTTCCTACTTAACAAATATTCCCCATTGGCCCTGCCTCAAGTTGTAAATGATATGCCTCTGGATTACCTAAAGCTCTTGCCTTGGTTTCGTCCAATCTTTGGATGGAGAAGCTTGACAGTGGCTCAAGTCATTGGCTGATAATTTAGTTACTTCTTGGGAGGAGATGGAGACCGCCTTTAATAAAAAATGGGGAGAAAGGAGGGATCACGGTTACACCCTCACAAAGTTCAATGCCTTGAATAAAAAAATAATAAAGATGTAATCAAGTTCATAAAAATATTCGACAAATTATACAAAAATCTACCCGCTCAAATCAAACCCCCTCTAGCAGCAGCTAAAGTATTTTTTGTGGGAGCATTTGAGTCTGAGTTTGGATTCACTTCGAGGGAAAGAAAGTCCGTGTCCCTGGATCAAATCTAGACAGATGCTCTAGAGGTAGAAGCTAATTTCGCGTGTACTGGAAAATCTAAAGGAGGGATGGATCATGATTCTAAGAGAAGGGGTAAGGAGGAAGCCTCTTCCTCTAATAAAGAAATAGAAGCATCAGAAAGCAGGATCGAAGAGATGAACAAGATGATAAAAAACCTTTCTACCAAACTGGTGAAGTTGGAGTTAGAGACTAAAAATTCTGCTGCTCGATCCAATTAGATGGCTCTTAACCGATGTTTCAATCCATAGTACCGAAAACCTACATTGAAAATATTGCAGTGAGATAGAAAGTAGCAGTAGCATCACATTCAACTTCCTTTATATTTGGAAGGAAAAATGGAAGGAAAAGCTGAAGGAGTTTATGACTGTCAGGAGGATCAGTTTCTTGCTTATTCAGAGGATGAAGACAGAGAAATTATCTTGCAAGAGGAGCAAGAGAAGAAAGAAGTGTCCCTAGAAGACCCAGATATTGATGACTATTTCAGGAAATTTTTAAACTTCATGCAAGCCCAGCTACATAAGAAGTATGAACTTAGATCCTCTAGAAAGAGGACCTGTGTGTAAGAATAGGAGGGAGAATCCTCACTAAAAGAGCCTACTCAGTCATATTCTATTAGCAAAGGGAAAAAGCCTATAGAAGAGCCCTTGCACCAAAAAGCCACCGCCTCTTCCTTCTCAATGTCATTCCCTGACCCCCCTGTAAATTCCAAGGCTACCACTACAGTCATAAAACCACCGGTCTCCCATAAAGAAAAACCAAAGGAGGCCGTTATAGAAAAGAACCCTGCCATTTTCAACCTTCAAAAATAATTAGAAAAGGTTAAGATTCTGGTTCCCCTAGTCAAACTTTTGAAGCAGCCTTCTTATAAAGCCCACGTATCCTAATTCATGCTCCCACATGGAGTGGTTCCTCTGCCTGCCAGCCTCAACCTCCAAGAAGAGAGGCCCATTGTAGTCTTTGGCCCTCATGTAGAAGAGTTGGACTCAGCAACACCCCCATTCTACGTATCTCTGGTCATCCAAGATCTGCTGCTACATAATTGCATGCTAGATTCCAGAGCTTCACATAACCTACTACTATTGTCTGTTATGGAGCAATTAGGGCTATAGATCACCCACCCATATAAATATTTCTATTCATTTGACTCCAAGAGGGTTAAGTGCCTAGGGATGATTAAAGATTTAGTGTTAAATTTGGCCCAGATCCCAACCAAAAGTGTTTTGATGGATATCATGGTTGTTGATATCCCAGCTCGCTTCGGGATGTTGTTGTATAGATCATGGGATTCAAATATTGGTGGGTCGATTAAACTCAAACTCACTTATGCTACTATCCCATTATTCGTAGGAGAGGAAAGGAGGTTGTACCGTGAGTCTAGATTTATAAAAATGGTTACTAAAGTTGACGGTTTAGTGGATTCCCCGATATATGGCCAAGAAGGTGAGTTCGCTTGCCTTATGTTTGAAGAGGATGAGAATTTCCTACAGGAGGCAACATTTTTCCCTCTAAAAGAGAAACAATCCATAAGCAAAGAAGATAAAGAGATATGGAATTTACACTTTGATGGGGCCAATTCGAGAGAAGGGAATGGAGTTGGGGTTCTTTTAATCTCACCCACAGGATAGTTGGCCCCTTTCTTGTTCAAATTCAAGTACGAAGACACCAACAACGTGGCCGAATATGAAGCGCTACTCCTGGGATTGCAGACAACAAAAAATATGAATATCCAAAGCCTGAAAGTCTACGGGGACTTCGAGCTAGTAGTAAGACAAGTAAAAAATCAGTGTTAGGCTAAGCATCCATGGCTCAGAGCGTATCGAAATGAAATATGGGACCTGGTCGAGAATTTCTTCTTAGATTTTAACATACAGTTTATGCCTAGAGATAAAAGCCAGATGGCTAATTTGGTTGCTTTTGCAACTAGCAATTTCCACTCGCCACAGAACCCACTGCTCAGGTATGAAGTTGAGGTATGGTATCATCCTTCCATCCCAGATAATGTGAAACATTGGCAGGTGTTTGAGGACGAAGAGAAATTTAAATTTTTCATAGAGACGGTTGGTGAATTCTCCAATCTAGTGATAGATATTGTGGATGAAGAGCCCAATGCACAGCCCCAAACCAAGTGGGAAGAAACATTGGCAGGACAATGCGTGCTGCAACTAAAAGGGAGTATCATCCACAGAGGCCTCGTTCCCTTGGAGAGGTTGTTTGATAAAAATGATATCCCAATTAATCGCAGAAAGCTGACACAAGATGATCAGGTGAACGATATAAAAATTGGGACGGAGGGAGACCCGAAAGTAGTGAAGTTGTCCGGGGGAGTTCTAGAGGAATATCGAGAAAAATATATTCGGTTATTCCAGGCTTATAAATATTTTTTCGCGTTATCATATCAAGATCTGAAAACTTTCGACGTGGGGGTCATACTACACAAGATCCCTTTGAAAGGAGACACCAAGCCTCATAAACATAAACTGAGGCAAATCAATCCATTGTTGCTTCTGACAATTGAAAAGGAAATCAAAAAAAAATTTGCAGGCTAAAATTATAGTCCCTCTAAGATACTCTAAGGGGGTGGCCAACCTGGTTCTGGTCAGGAAGAAGAACAGAGAAATAAAACTTTGTGTACATTTCCAAAATCTAAATAGGGATTCCCTCAAAGATAATTACCCCCTTCCTAATATGGACCACATTCTATAGATGGTGATGGGATCCTCCCAGATGTCCATGATGGATATCTTCTCGAGATACAATCAAGTGGCAGTACTCCCTGAGGATCATAGTAAAAAAATATTCACCAGGCCATGGGGTACTTTCATTTATGCCCGGGTGCCCTTCGGCTTGATTAATGTAGGTGCCACCTTTCAACAAGCAATGGATATTTATTTTGTGGGGGAACATGATAAATTTGTGGTGATTTACCTGGACGATATCACATTGTTTTCAAAAAGTGATGCTGAGCATATGGACCACCTTCGCCGAACTTTTGAAAAGTGTTGTAGGTATGGCTTGTCCTTGAAGCCTCAAAAGTCCATGTTTGCCTTGGAGGAAGGGAAGTTGCTTGGACACATAGTAACTAAAGAGGGAGTGAAAATTGACCTGAAAAGGGTAGAAGTGATTGATGAAATTTCACTACTGTAGAATAAGAAAGAGATTCGGGTATTTCTAGCGAGAGTAAACTTCTTGAGAAGGTTTATCCCAAACTATGCTGAGATAGTCCGACATATCACTGAAATGCTTAGGAAAAATAATGAAGTAAAATGGACACCTCAATGGAGGATTGATTCCAACATAATTAAACAAGCTTTCGCTGAGGCACCGATATTGGCAGGCCCTGAATATAGTAAGCCTTTCATGATATTCTCTTTTGTGTCACCCCATATGATAGCCACAATGCTACTGCAGAAAAATAAAGATGGATACGAACAACTGATTTCTTTCTTTAGCCAGGTGCTGCGGGATGCGGAACTAAACTAAAAAAGTATGGAAAAGCAGGCTTACACCTTGGTCAAATCCTTAAAGCCTTCCGGATATATGTGCTTCAGTCAACCATAACTGCCTTCATCCCCATAGCTGCAGTAAAAGACATTTTGATACAGAGAGAAAATGAAGGAAATAGGGGCAATTGGATTGCCAAAATTTAGGAGTATGAGCTGGATGTAAGACCTATGAAGCTCATTAAAGGGCATGGATTGGATAAAATATTATCAGAGTCGAATTTCCAGGCCTTGGGTATAAATTTATTCATGGGAGAGGGAGAAGTACCAGAGGGTACAAAATTGTAGCCCAGAGTAGAGAACATTGTGCAGAAGATACATATAAAATACCTCCTCATCGCCTAGTACAAAGATGTCATGGAGTACCTCCTTACCCTGAAATGTCCCCTAAATTTTTACAAAGAAAATTACCGTACTCTGATATCAAAATCGCAGAAGTACGTTGTGGAACATGGGTGATTATATTAGGAAATCCTAATATGTTTTCCTAGATGGAAACTCTCTGGTAAAAGATGAAGTATCTGTCTTCTTGGAGAATCTCAGCAGTCTATCAGAATAATTGTGCAAAGTCCAGCAGAAGAATGGATAATTTTGATATTGCAGGATCTATACACAGGTTTGTATAGTCCAAGTCACGTATACATGCTGATAAGTACGACCCAAGTTGCGTATGGCTTTTTTCGCTCTAAAAAGATGATACCAGGGGGAATTACCATGGTATTAACCCACAGTATTAAGCGTTGTGTTGTCTATTTGATTCCATTCAAGAATACCATCGGTTGTTATGTGGTTTGAATCAAGGTATTGGTAAAGGTTACATCGATATAAGGAGAAGAAGAGCATAGTGCAAATGGTGTGCATGTGTAAGTGTTATTACTGAATACTTTTCTCTGAGGTATATTTTCATGGAATGAACTTTGTTTTAACTGATAGATCTAAATCTATGGTGCACCCATGGATACAATGATGGTTCAGGGTCTCTAGATCTGAAATGACTATGCTCGTGTGAGATCCATTGAAGAGATGATTAGATCTATAATCTGGCACATGCTTACTGAAGTAAAATGAAGTAATCTGGGTAAGTTCTATAGATCTAAAAAAATCTGCAAATTTATTATCCACAGATCTATACTCTAGTTTGTCTTGGTAAAAGCACGTATATATGCGGCTTTGTCTCAGAAAAATCACGTATGCAAGTCAGGGTTTTCTAAGGCTTATTGTAGAGGTTATCTGCTTATTTCTACTATATTTCTACTGTCTATCAATGAAGTCTTCTTGTAGATCTTAGTTGTTTGAATACTGTATATGTTGCTAAGTTTACTATGTACAAATCAGATCAATGAGAGAATAAACATGGTTTATGGTGACTAACTAATGAAGGGTTCTGCATTGCTAAAAGACAACTGACTGAAAGCCTCAGATTTGGATCTGAGATTGATTACATTCTGAAAAACAGTATTCACAGATCAATACACAGGTTGGTGTGAAGGAAAGCATGTATACACTTGGATTCAGTGAAGCGAAGTAGCGTATGCATTTTAAGTTGATGAATGTTTAGGGTTGAGTTTGATTCTGCGTACTTATTCTGAAGTTTGGGTTATTTCTATGTTCTGGTTACAGTGTTCTCACTATTCTAATTGAAGTTTGGGTTAGGTTTATTATTGACGATATTGATGACGAGTTGAGTTGAAGCTATGGGATCCAGTATGAAAATTGATGAAACATGGTCTGCAGTGGTTATGAGGGTTGAAGCCTTCAGTAGGGAAGTAGAAGCTTCCTGCCAGTAGAAGTTGGTGTTATGTTCAGTGGGTTGAAGCTCCCTTCCAATAGTGGCTGATAAATGAGATGAGGGGGTTGGATCTCCCTTCCAAGTAGTAGCTAGAAAACGAGAGAAGGTTGCAGACTTCTGCAAGTAGATGTCTATGTGCTGATATGAGTCTACATCAATACAATATTGTAAGAAGTTTTCCATATATTAAATATGGAAGATAGAGATGACAACAGTGGTGGTTTTCTCTCGAATTGGGTTTCCACCTTAAATCTTGATGTTCATGTGTGATGCTCTTGTGATGATTTATTTTACTGCTACTGCACATATTCACTGCTTAACTAACAGATTCATAAACTAATAAGCTAAGTTAAAAGTGTGTTTCTGAAAGTTTTCTAACAATAAATTCATATCAGTATATGCAAGTTTATTTTGGTATATGCGTGTGTATACGTGATTTGGGTTCATGAAAGTTGCGTATGGAATTCAACAAAGAAAATGTAAAAGTTATCAGTTAACTCTAAATACTGATTCACCCCTCCCCACCCCCCCCCTCTTGGTATTTTTCCAACAATTGGTATCAGAGTAGGTCCTTCTGAAGAAGCTTAATCGCTAGAAGGAAGATCAACTAAGACGAGAAATCAAGATGGGACAGCATCTATGAGGCCTCCTCTCTTCAACGAAAACAATTTAATCTTTTGGAAGACAAGGACAAGATTCTATCTTCAATCTCTTCTAGCAGATGCATGGGCTATAGTTGAAGGAGGTTATCAATATCTAGCCTCAGTACCAACAGATGCAACTACAAGAAAGAGCTATGAAACTAATGCAAAGGCAATCAATGCATTATTGGGAAGTCTGACTAAGTCAGAATTTGTCAAATTCATGTAGTTGAATACAGCAAAGGAGATATGGGACAAAATAATTCTAAGCTATGAAGGTGATACCAAGGTAAAAAGTGCTAAACTCCAAACTCTTAGAATTCAATATGAAAATCTCAGGATGCATAATGACGAAAGCATTGGCAGTTTCTTTTTACGTCTAGATGATATTGTATATTGTATGAGAAATGTGGATGAAACCATAACTGACACTACTTGGTAGAAAAGGGTTTAAGATCCGTAACTTCCAAATTTGAGACAAAAGTGTTTTCTATTGAAGAGAAGCAGGATCTACAAACTCTTACTATTGTTCAACTTCATGGTATTTTGACTGCTTGTGAAATGAGCAAAGGAGGTCCATCTGAAGTCAAAGAAGCTATCTTAAGAGCTGCTGCAAAAGGAAAATAAGTACAAGAAAAGGAAGGATCAGGGTATGTTTTAGTAGAATATGAGGTAAATTTTGTAAAGAAGCTACAACTTGGCACTGGCAGGTTCAGAGGTAAGCTTCCTTTTAAATGTTTTTCTTGTGGAAGAGTTGGTCATTATGCTACTAAGTGTCCTCATAAAGAAAATCATGAAAAAGGAAAGGAAGTGGCAAAAGGAAATAAGAATCAATTTATCAATAGAAAAATTTATTATATTCATGAATATAGTGATGGGCTTTCAAATAGTGAAGAAGGAGAATCTGATCAAGATGTTAGACTTCTCATGGCTTTTGAAAAATATTCTACTGAGGCTAAGGATACCTTTATGGATGCTTTAGAAGAAAATTATTTTCTTGAAGAAATAAATCAGCTCAAAATATTTTTGGAAGAAAACAAATTTTCCATAGATACTCTAAAGAATTAGCTTGTAGAAAAGGAGAAACACAATGAGAAATTAGAATGTGAAATAGTAATTCTAAGAAAAGAAATTGAGAAAGTGAAAACTTTGAATCTTAGATTTGCTAAAGGATCTAAAACCTTAGATGAAATTACCAAGGTACAACATTCTCCTCTTATAAAGACAGGTCTTGGATATATCGGAGAATCCTCTCAGTCTTCAGCACCAAGCTATTTAAATCTAGCTAAAGCTAGCCTACAACATTCTGTCACTCAGCAAGAGAACAAAGAAACTTCATAGGTAAATCATGACCACTTTAATACAAAGAAAAATAGTATAAATTTCTATCAGAGAAATACCAATCTATAGGTTAACACAAATAGAAGGTTTCATGATCGCAAAAATTTCTTCTTTAATGGGAAATGTTTCTCATGTCATAATTTTGGTCATAAAGTTGTTCAATGTGTTGCATACAAAACCATCATGACCAGAGAAGCAAGAAAGAAAAGAAATGAGAGTGGAATAAAGAAGAATACTTATAACAACTTTTCTCGTCTTCAAAATGAAATTGAATGTGCTTATTGCAATAACTTTGGTCATGGAGAATATGAATACGGGAGAAAACTTCAGCCAAAAGAGCATATACCTTCAAGTTCCAAGGTATGGAGAAAGAAGCATTTACAGGTTGAGAACTGTGGCATAGCCTTATTTGCAGAAGGGGAAGAAAATAAATGGTACATTGATAGCGGATGCTCAAAACACATGATAGGTGATAGAAATAAACTCCTTGCATACAATTCTCTAGAAAGAGAAAATAATGTTACCTTTGGAAATGATACTCGTGTTGTCATTAAAGGAAAAGGTTTTGTTTTTCTAAAAGGAAAGGTGAAAGATAACAATGTTATGTATGTGGATGGATTAAAAAATAACTTGTTAAGTGTGAGTCAAATGTGTGATCAAGGAAATGAAGTTGTCTTTAGTTCAAAATAGTGTGTGGTACATGAACTTGAAATAGGAAAAACAATAATAAAAGGAACTAGAACACCAAGCAATCTGTATGTATTGAAAGGTTGCAAAGAACAATGTTATTTGGGTAAATCTTCTGAAAATTGGTTATGGCACAGAAGATTGGGGCATTTGAGCTTCTCTCAAATAAGAAAATCTAGCAGACTCAAATTTGCTCGTGATCTTCCCAGCATCACTCTGCCTGAAAGTACCATATGCAAATATTTCCAATTTGGTAAGCAAACTAGAGTGAAATTCAATGCCAAAGTGGACCTATGAGGAAAAATTCTCCCCGTGGAGAACAATACTATATTCTATTTATTGATGACTTCTCTAAAATGTGTTGGATTGGTTTACCAAAACAAAAAGATGAAGCATTTGAAAAATTTCACATCTTCAAAGCATTGGTTGAAAAAAAAATTGATCTAAAAATCAAATGTCTTAGATCTGATCGAGGAGGGGAATATATATCAGATGAATTCTTTGATTTCTGTGAACAACATGGCATAAAAAAACAGTTTTCTGTAGCTAGAACCCCACAAAAAAATGGCGTGGCAGAAAGAATGAATAGAACAGTTCAACAAATGGCTCGTGCTATGCTTAATGATTCTGGAACTCCTAATACCTTTTGGGGAGAAGGAACACATACCACTCATGTTCGTGTGAACAGTGATAAAACTCCTTATGAGATCTGGTATGGTAATCTTCCCACTGTAAAGCATTTTAGAGTTTTTGGAAGAAAATGTTTCATCAAGAACAATGATAAAAAACTTGGTAAATTTGAACCTAGAGCAGATGAAGGAATATTTCTTGGCTATTCTTCTAGAAGTAAAGCATATAAATGTTACAATAAAAGACTTCGGAAAATTTTTGAATGTATTAACGTTGTAATTGATGAGTCTCTCTCAGCCCCTAAAATGGAAATAACAACAACAAATTAAGATGATGATGATATATATTTTCCCTCGTCAAATAGCAACAATATAGAAGGTGAACCCAATGAAGCACCAGAAGAAGATCTATCTGAAAAAGATCCATCCAGGTATATTCAAAAGAATCATCCAGAATCTCAAATATTGGGAGAAAAGGGATCAGGTGTCCAAACAAGAAGAACTCTTGTAGGATCTCCTAGCTATCTGGCATTCATATCCACTATTTAACCACAAAATGTAAATCAAGCTAGTAAACATGAATGTTGGATTCAAGCCATGAATGAAGAACTTGATCAGATTGAAAATAATCATACTTGGGAATTAGTTCCAAGACCTCTTGATAAAAATTTTATTGGAACAAAATGGATATTTAAGAACAAGTTAAATTAAAATAGAGATGTTATTAGAAACAAAGCTAGACTTGTTTGTAAAGGGTATGCTCAACAAGAAGGTATACAATTTGAAGAAACATTTTCTCCTGTAGCTAGACTTGAAGCCATAAGAATGTTTCTTGCTTTCTCAAGCTTTGAACAATTCAAACTTTATCAAATGGATGTTAAAACTTCTTTCCTCAATGGTGATCTAGAAGAAGAAGTTTATATAGAACAACTAGAAGGATTCATTCTGGGAAATGATGAAAAACTTGTTTGCAAACTTAAAAGGGCTTTATATGGTCTCAAACAAGCTCCAAGGGCATGGTACTATCATCTTAACAAATATCTTTATCAACAAGGTTTTTCAAAGGGATCTGCTGATAGTAACTTATACACTAAAATGGAGAATGATAAACTATTGATTGTAGTTGTATATGTTGATGACATCATTTTTGGAAGTAATGAAGATTCCATGAGTCAGAAATTTTCTTTTTTCATTCAACAAGAATTTGAAATGTCTTTACTTGGGGAACTAACATTTTCTCTTGGCTTGCAAGTGCAACAAGCAACATATGGCATAATTTTATCACAAGCAAAATAACTTAAGAAAATTCTGAAGAAATATGGGATGGAAGACTGCAAGCTAGTGAGTAATCCTATGATAACAAGATGTAACCTGAGTTCTCATGATGATTCTCGTATGGTGAATCAACCAGAATATAGATCCATGATTGGAAGTCTTCTTTATCTAACCAGGACAAGACCAGACATTATGCATGCAGTTGGGATTTTTGGACGATTCCAAGCTAATCCAAAAGAGTCTCACCTTCAGGCTGTAAAAATAATATTCAAATATATACAAGGGACTCAAGACTTTGGTCTATGGTATCCAAAGAATGCTGATCTCACTCTTCATGCTTACAGAGATGCGGATTGGGCTGGAAATGTTGATGATCGAGAAAGTAGTAGTGGTGGTGCATTCTATATGGGACCCCGATTAGTATCTTGGTTCAACAAGAAACAAAGTTATATTGCCTTATCGACAGCGGAAGTAGAATATGTGGCTGCCGCATCATGTTGCACACAAATCCTATGGATGATGCAAACTCCACAAGACATTCAAAATAAATTTTCACCTCCCATCTCCATTCTATGTGATAATACAAGTTCCATTAGTATCTCAAAGAATCCTATTATGAAATCCAAGACCAAGCACCTTCCTATTAAGTATCACTTCCTATGTGATCAAGTGATTGAAAAAAAGGTTATATTGGAGTATGTTCCCTCCAAAGAAAAAGTTGCTGATATATTTACTAAACCTCTTCCCAGGGAAGCAATTAAATATCTCAGACAGAAGATGGGAGTTGTCTCTGCATCTTTTATTAAATCTACTTAATTTCAGAAGATTAAATTTGGTACGTTGGTTTCATAAAGGCAAGTCGCGTATATACGCAAGTTTCTGTGCATAAAACCGCGTATGGGTTTTGCTGGCATAAATTCTCTGGGTCAGCGTTCATAATTGTTGTAATGTTGTTGGGTAATCTCTGATGTTGTTCCAGTACTCATCTTTCTGCATCATTCTCTGATATTTATCTCCTTGATGAAGTTGCTTTGATGAATTTTTTGGTGAAGGTGTTCATGATGCACATGCTTAGGGGGAGCACCTACCTTGTTGAAAAGGATGCATTGTTGGCATTCTGATTGATTTATGATATATGATCTCTCTCTTGATATTATTGGACCTAATTATGAAAAGTCATTTCTGTAATTTTATGAAAAGGGAATGATAATTCTCATGATGTAAAATTGTTATCTTTAGTCATGTAAGGACTTGTTCAAATTTGTAAACCCACTTGGTTGGGTAGTTGAGTCAAATATGTAATTCCACTTGGTTGGATCATTGATGTGAGTATGAGTCTTTGGTGATAGGAAATGTCATAGAGTCATGTTCTTCATTGAAAATTCAGCATGATCTAAGGGGGAGCATGGTAATTTCAATGCACATTAGATCTACAGAGCTCTTTGTTTTTGGTATCAATCCACCCTTTTCCCTTGATGTCAACGTGGGAGAGTATTTTGGGTGTTTTAATTAAGGTTATGTTTATTGTATCTATCTGATGTGATGATCAAACAACATCATGGTTGCCATCAAGTCCAATGGGGGATATTGTTGGCAATCGGATTCCTATATCCTAATGTTAGTATGAATCTTAATTCCAAGCGTACGAAAAAATACCACTTTAGCTGCGCATAACAAACAGCCCTAATAGCAGAAATGACTACTAATATCTTCAAATCTGCAGTTAGGTGATCAAGATAAATGTTACAAAAATATAGATCTCTGCATTAGAAGACTTTAAACAGTAAAAAGATAAGATTTACTCCATGCATCCAGTAGAAAAGGCAATAATATATCAAATAAATTTTGTATTGATGGCACTTGGGAGGAAAACACAAGAGGGTGTTCCCTGTTCTCCTCAATGGGATGGATTCTTGTAAGTCCTCAGCACTTCAGATTTAGAATTCCTCTCTCTTGATGGTGTAGAAAACCCAGACAAAAAATGGAAAAGTATGGCTATGATGGTGGATCAATAGCCAGACCAAGAGTTGAGATCTAGAGTGATCTTTAGGCAACAAAAGGTGACAAATGAATTGGAAAACCCTTCTATTTATAACAAAATATTGAGTTAGTCTAGATATTGGTGCATAGTTAAAATATTATTAACCAAATCAAGATCCAACTTTTATGGAATATTTTATTATATTTGTTGGAGGGAAAAGGAATTTGACTTGAGTCAAATCCCCTTATTTGTAAATAATAAATAAATAAATGATTTATTTATCATTTTAAGGATGTGATTAAGTAATAATAAATAAATAAATGATTTATTTATCATTTTAAGAGATATGGTTGAGTAATAATCGAATAAATAATGATTTATTTAATTATTTAAGGGAGATTTAGTCATATTTAACAAAGAATATTATTTGAGTAGTGTTTAAATATTTTTCTTAGAAAATAATCAAATAAATAATGATTTATCTAATTAATTTCCTTGTTTTGGGTTAAATATAACTAGGAATATTGATTAAACTGCTATTTAACTAATTATTCCTTGAGGAAAATCAAACAAATATGGATTTATTTAATTTTTCCCCATGGGGTTTCCTGTTTAGACCATAAGGAACTTAAGAAAGGGGGTTTTTCTAAGTTATTCTCATAGTGAATGCAATTATACTTAGGGTAAAATTGGTCTTACATGGTGTACTTGGGTCCATCTAATACCAATGGGTTAGATGACCAAAAAATGGTGTAACAGATTGCCCCCTAGCGTGCGAGCGTTAGGAGCTAATCATATGACCGAAGCACGTTGTAAGAACTCAATCACTAGACGTCAAAGGGGAAGTCAAAGAGAGAGGAGTATAAGGTAGACCAAAGTGCTGAAAGAACTGGACCCTGAGGAGGCGAGACTTACAGGTGCGACAAGTCTCTTTGATGAGTGAGTACCTGCTATAGGCAGTGGGGGAGGCATACCTATGCCCGCTGAGGCAATAGTACAAACAATAAGGTGTCCGGAAAACCACGAGACAAAATAATAAAGCATATGCTGGCATAAACATGAGCTAGATGAATAACATGATAATGAATCCTACATACATATTGTGCTTGGGATAACAGCCAGGACTTTGTACAATAATATCTGAGTACATGAGATATGAATACAACCTAGATGCCCCTGTAAACAAGAAAGGGCTCTCACAATCTGACTGATATATGCAATCAAGAAGGTGCTGCAAGCGATTGAGGTCAGTATCATCAAATCTATGGAGCTGCATCGAAGGCTGAAGCGAAGAAGTCATCCAGGTATGTGGGGGCTACCTGTAGGGCCACCCCCTCATGAGGGTTGAGACATCTCACACACACCTGGGAATCACCGATATCAACTGCTGCATTACTGAACCATCAAGTATATGGATCTTGATTATGCTGAAAGGAGCTAGAGCTGAGAACCAATCAAGTCAAAGGGAAATAAGGAGTCCCTTTTCCTGATCCGGGGCACCGAACAAGAGTGGAAGCTAGAACCAAGGTACACCACCCTCTAGACCTGTCTTCTGGAATGGATGAGTTAATGTCGACAGAAGGAGGTCTGCCATAGGTGAGGCAATAAGGGATCCTAAACTAAGGCACGAGAGATAATAGTAGAGAGACTGACAGGCTTCCACCAATGATGATGATGAAATGAGGGGGACTGAGTAGTGAAAGAATGACTTCCCTTGTTAGAGCATAAAGAGCATGGAATACTTGGCAGCAACTGACACAACATCATGAGGGTTGGGGGAGAGTGGGGCTAAAGGCCACAATGTGTGACACGAGAGAGGGACCAAGAAATGAAGGATGGAGGACTATAGAGGGATGCAAAGGGACTTGGGATAGACTCCATGAAAGCAATGATGACTCAACTCGGATGCTCTAAACAAGGGTGACTTGAAGGTGCTGCCACACAGGAAAAGGGTCCAATGTGGACCATAAAAGCATGAGTACAAGATGGTAACTCATGAAAAAAGTCGACACGAGCGTGGACAAGTATGGAGGCAAAGTGGTTCCCCCAGTATGAGTGTTGGAAGTGAAGAAAATCGATTTTGAGGAGGAGTGAAGTGACACTTCTTGGAAAAAAGGTGTCCTGGTGAAGTATCATATCACTAAAAACTAATAGATAACCATTTGAGGGCTTTCCAATGGTACATATGGTTCAAAAAACTAAGCTATGGTTTGGCCGCAGTAGGAAAAAGAAAAATCAGGGGTTTTCTTTTAATAAGGCGTTTTCCCTCCCAATTCACTCATTCGCAGATGGAGCTATGGTGAATGTAGTGAGGAGAGAAAGCCCTAAATCTTGTGATGATTGTAGCAGACAAACCGACCATTGGAATTGAGAGCAGTCAGTTGCAAGTAAGAGGCCTAATCATACTCTTTCATTTCATTGGATTGAATGTTCAGTTTAGGTACCCAGAGCTCATGAACAGGCCAGGTCGCACTTTTCGAGTGAACATCTATGACCTAGGTAGCGAGTACTTGGGTAGAAAGTTACGGCTTGTCACAAATGACCTGAATAGTGTGACCTGTCAGATAAAGGGGATTTCAGTGCTGATTTTTGGCTAAGATCTGGGATTTTTATGGTTGAGGGGCATAGGTGCCCCCAAGCATGTTGTGGACATGCCAAGATGTATTTAGAAAAAGATAAATCTAAACACATTTTAATGATGTTGTGTGCCATTTGTTTTCGGTATGGTTATGCAGTTTCAGAAAGGAAATAGATAATTACCAATCTCTTTTCATACTTCATATATGAATCAAATGGACTTTAAGTTTCCCGGTTGGCATACATGGTGTTACTATCCCAAAGAGAGGATTTTTAGATAACGAACTAATGTTCTCCCAGAAAACCCATAGGTTGGTCAACCAAAATGTCTATGAGACTAGGTTGCTAATGTAATATGAAGGAATGATGAGGCGTATCATCCTTAGAGTGATCTGAAGTGATATGGGACTCTAGAGATTCTTATAAATGTGGAAGAATAATGGGAATAGAGTTGACAAGACTAGATTCACTAGGAGAGTTGTGGAGAATTACTTCTCCTGGTCTCTCAAATATGGGTGCCCCCTTACCCAAATATTGGATGTCAATGTAATGGCCACAAGGTGCATGTGGTTCGAATGCATGAGTTTGATGTAAGGGGAATAGATAAAGTCATGGGTGGTGACTGCTTCCACAATGTCATCATCATAATAGAGGATGGGGTGACTGGTGAAACAAATACCATTTGACGTGGCAAAGCTACATAGATCATCACCATGAGAAGAGAGGTTCACATGCACATCATCACAAGTGGTGACAGACGAATAATTAGATAAAGGATCTACCGATGTTGAGCCCAGGGTGATCGCTGAAGGGAGCTGAAGCGAAACATCAGGAGAAGTCTTCAAGGGGACTTCTACCGAGGGTCTCATGGACGATGATAGGTAGAAAATGGTGGGCAAAGGCTCTATCATCTTGACATTAGGAGGGGGAAATTCAATGGGAGAATTCGTGTCCTCTGGTTTTAACAAAGAAAAATGCACAAATATGGGAGCGGTGGACTCATTGCGCTTGGCCTCGAATTGGCGAACCACTTCCAAAGAGGAGTGATACTCTTGAAGGTGGGGACAGAGGTGAGTATAGTGGCCATGGAAATCACACAAAGCACAAGGGTGATTTGTGCGCAAAGACTTGAGTTTTGGAACTGAATCTGGTATAGTGACATGTACCTCTGGGATATCAAACTTGAGAAATGTCTCATTGACCATGGAATTAAGGTGAGGCAACTCCAGACAAGTATGGGTGGCATGGCCGGTGACATCACAAAAATCACACTGGATGGTACGCTTTGGAGGATGAAAAGGGGCAGGATTTTTCGGGGCAGCCTTGTCCTTTGATGCCCCCTTGTGAGATTTTCCCTTCTTACGTGAAGCGGTTGTAATGGGAGGTGGTTCCTGTGGGGTGGACGGGCACTATTTTGAGAAATTGCCCTGGGGATGGTTGGTGGAAGTTGAAGAATGCGGATTTGGGTTGACCGGGCGAGGTAGCGGCTAGAGGTGCGAGGTACCGGACGGGAATCCCAAGGGTCAGGTTATGAAGAGAGAGGGTGGCCATAACAGGTACTGTGTACACTCCTAGTGGGGGAGCTAGGAACGGTATCTAACTAGAGGGGTGATGACCAGGCGGGATAGCTCCAATATGGTTAAGGCCTAGAGGAATCGTTCCAGGAGGGTAAAGGGGGTCATGAGTACTAGCTGACAGTGAAGGGCTAGGAGAGGAAGGTTCAGAAGGCTATTCAGAGGACATCATGAGAATCAGGTAATTAGGGGAACCAAATGGAAGAGGTTGAGTGGCCACCTGACCTTCGGGTGGTTGGGTAGCCACAAATCCTTGTTGTGCATCCACCTACGCTTGAGGGGGTGGTGATTGTTGTTGCAGGGGTTGAGAAGGTGAGGGAGGCGGAGGTGCTGATGCTGGAGGAGTGGGAGTGCTAAGCTGCGGACATGGATAATAAGGAGTTTGGGTAACAGTGTGGTAAACAGGAGGTTGGGCCAAAAAAGGAGGCATGTTGTATCCTGGATACGTGCTACCGGGAGGGGGAAAGGTGCAGGAAAAGGTGTTGGAAATATTGTCATTGATGGCAAAGGAGCAGAAAGAAGTAACACTAGAATTACTAGTGATAGCAGAGGCAGCAGAGAAGTAGTTAAGGAAGAAAAGGAGCAAAGGCAGCAAAAGGAGCTCAGGAGAGATCCGTAGGTGTAACAAGTGCAATAAAAAAAAGAACAAGCTCAGGAGAGACTCGCAGAAGCAACAAAGAAGCATAGGCAGCATAGGAAGTAGAGGCAGCGAAGGCAGCAGTTGAACAGCGAAGGCAGAAGAGGCAGCGAAGGCTAAACCTCATGCACATCTTATGAGCGTGATTAACGTTGATCTTGGATCAACGGTACTGCGGGGGCACAAACATCCCGATGGTTAACCTAAGGGGGTGCCTCTGTAGTTGACCCACCCATTGGGCGTTGACCGCAGATTGACGGTTGTCATTCACTGCTGTAGCACTAGCTCGATGATCATTCCGTATCGAGGAATGCCTCCACAGTGCCATGAAATATGACCCACTTTCCTAAAGCCCAAAAGTGCAGTTGTGGACCGAAGTGATCAATGGATGAGATCAAAGGAGATAGACAGAAGAGATTATATCGCAATCAAGTGGGACCGATCGCATATCGGACATCACAAGCTCAGGAGAATAAGCGCTTGAGAATCAGGTTGAATCGCCGAACTACGAAGTGCGATAATGAAGTGGCGATGCGATGTGATGATGCGAAGGGACACATGGCGGCATAGCGCAATATCGCACATTGGCAATGCGAATTTCATCGCATACCGTGAAGTGGCGATGCAAAGTTGCGATGCGATGGATAGATGCGATGCAATGGATGGATGCGATGCGATTGATGAATGCGATGTGATTGATGGATGCGATGTGATAAAGCCTAGTGGGACCCTTCGAATATCGCATATTGGGAGATCAGATGGACGAAGGCACATGGGATAACTAGAATTTCCAAAGTACGATAAAGAGAGCTGACGCGATGAAGATCAAAGCCGAAATCTAAAGGTTTTTTCAAGTCCAGGGCTATGTGTTTTTATGAGGAAAACCATGGAAGTGGAGGTTGACTCGGGTTACAAAGGAAAGACCTGAAAACATGAAAAAGGACCCGATCCCCTGCAGAACAGTGTTATGTAGTTGTGGCTATGAGTTAAGAAGAAAGGTAAGTTGTGATGAAGCAATAACCGTTGGATCACGGAGTAGAAATCTACGATGCAGATTAGAAGTGATAATTTGGGCATCGATAAATGGGAAAGATTGGCGGAAACAAAAAATTTACAAGGTTATTATGTATTAAAGGCGTATATGGTTATAGAGTGAATATATTTAAATACAGTCTTAAAGGATAGTGGAATATATTTTGAAATCCACATAACAGTGAAGGCATAATTACAAAACCAGTAAGTGTTTGTCACACCACATTTTGAAGATAAGTGGTAAAAGGTGAAATCAATGTGATAGCATTAAGAGGGTGACGCATGGCATTCTAAAACCACCTATTTCGCGTAGGTTGGGAACAATTAAATAACATGCAATTTGGTGTGTGAATTCTGTTAGATTGGGAAGTTAAAAGAGGCGGAGTGCGATGACCATCCAATTCATGAAAGGTTGATATGCATGTGAACGCAGCACAAAAGACACAGGTAATGGAAGAGATAGAATAGTTATATAGCAGAGCTAGAATATAATAGCAGAAACTGAAAAGACAGTGACAGCAGTAGAAAAGACAAATATACGGCGAACCAAGTGCTGAAAGGGCTGAATTGAAATATTATTGTATGTGTAAATGTAAATGATTTAATTATTTTTATTGTATGTGATGCAAATGAAAATCTCCGTAGGCAAAGAAAAAATCCAATCTAATTCTGAAATGAGTAGATAGTGTTGTAACCTCCTGAAATGATGAGCGAGAAAATGAGCTGGTGGCAGGCAAAGAGTCGTGCCTGTTCACTTCATATTCCCTGTAGAATGAAAACAGTTGAAAGGCTATCTATATAAAACATGTAATATAGTTATGCATATGGGGTTAGAGAGTGTAAGAAGAAGGAGAATAGAGAGGAGTTGTGAAGATCCAGAGATGATATAAATCAAACTTGAAGGCTGGAAGGACAACAGCAAAATGAAGGAGAAAAACAGAGCTGATATCCAGGTAAATCAGCATATAATTTTATTGTACAATGAGGAAGTTGGTGCTTCCATATCAAGTTGTAGCTTGATAGATGTCCAGTTGTAGCTGGCTGAGGTAGGAGCCTCCTGTAGGTTGTAGCCTACATAAAATAGATGGGAGTTGGAGCTTCCTTGCAAGTTGTAGCTTGCAGAATTGAGGTAGTAGCCTCCTCTAGGTTGGAGCCTACAGAAAATCAATGGTGATAGGGAGTTGGAACTTGCCTTTGCATCACAACAATAATAAGATGTGGTTTTCTCCCTATGGGTTTCCACTTATATCTGTTGTCTATGTGCATGATGATTATGTGTTGATATTCTATATTTAATCTACTTAATACGTGCTACTCACTTATTAATATTGTTGTTCCATTTTTTATTAAGTTGATCTTGAAACGGAGATGTAAATAAGTGTAAAAGAAATTTTTACAAGACCATGACTGTATTAAACTGATTCACCCCCCCTCTCAGTTTAACCAAGGGTTCAAAAATTGGTATCAAAGCGATTTCCTTCTATATCAGTTTAACAACTGGAAGGAGATCCTAGGTCCCCAAGATGGCTAGTCTAGAAGGATGCTCAACAAATAAAGCCCCTTTGTTTAATGGTACAAATTATGCCTTCTGGAAAATAAGAATGAGGACATACATAATGTCTCTAGGAATAGAATTTTGGGTTGTTGTGGATTTGGGATATGCCCCAAAAGATTCTGACACAAAGAAAGAAGCCAAACAAGATTTTATAACTAATTCCAAAGCCATGAATGCTCTCTTAAGTGGTCTGTGTGAGGCATAATTGATCAAAGTAATGCACAACAATACTGCCAAAGAAATATGGGATACATTAGAAAGTATGCATGAGGGAGATAAAAATGTGAAGATGGCCAAACTACAAGTCTATCAAGCCCAATTTGAAAATATAAAAATGAATGAAGAAGAAGATGTTGCCAGCTTCTTCTTAAAGGTTGCAGAAATTATGAATAATATGAAAGCTCTAGGAGTAACCATTAGAGAATGTGAAATTGTTCAAAAGATATTGAGATCTTTACCATCTAGTTTTAATCCCAAGGTTTCTTCCATAGAAGAAAAAGCTGATTGGGAAACATTGACCATGAACCAATTACATGGAAACTTAACAGCCTATGAGATGAGACTTCCATGGAGGAAGTCAAATTTGGGGGAGGTAGCCTTTAAGGCTGAGAAGAGAAAATAAGAAAAGGAATATACATGCTCCTGCTCTAATGAAGAAGAGGCCAAATTTATCAAAATATTGGATAGAGGCTTAGGTAAGTATGAAGGTAAAGTTCCATTTAAATGCTTTAACTATGGAAGAGTTGGGCACTATGCACCACAGTGTCCTTACAAGAAAACAAAGAATCAGACTCAAGAGACAGAGAAAACCAAAACTAATAACTGGCAGAAAAGGAAGAGATTCAATAGAAAATCACTTTATGCTCAGCAAGATAGAAGTGCATCTAAAAACTCAAATGAATCCTCAAATGAGGAAAGAACCTCTGAATTTGTGTTGATGGCCAAGGAAGAGTCTGAAGGATTCCTTCTAAAATATGACGAAGAAAGTGAGGTAGATCTTGAGGGGGAGCTAAGAAGTGCCCTAGAGGAAATAGACAGACTTAAACTCAAGTTCAGAAAACAGAAAAAAATTCTCCTCAAATAGGTAAAAGAGGTACCAAATTCAGAAGACCTCCTTCAATTGAAAGTATAATTTGAAGAAGACAAGAATGTGGAAGACATTCTGCTAAAGAAAATTAAAGATAAACATCAGGAGCAAGAGAAATTGGAAGAAGAAGTGGTATGTCTGAGAAAGAAATTAAAACATGCCCAAAGGGAATTGATATTGAACACTCCTCGAATGAAAAGCACTGAACATTTGAATAAGATACTAAATGCTCAAAGATCTCCTCTCATAAAGACTGGGATAGGTTACGAAGGAGAAACCAACAACACCAAGGTAGAGGATAACCAAAATATCATTTTTGTGAAAGTTGTAAAAGAAAAAATTAACTCTCAGCAATATAAGATTATTGTAGCTAGAAGACTGATAGAAGAAAGGAGCAGGGGGTGTAAGCAGGTCAGAGATGAGATTGCCTCCATAGAGACCTCGGAGAAGACAGACATTGAAAGGAATGATGAAGCAGCTCAAAAAGGAACCACGGAAGTAGAAGCCAGGAAGAACTTGATGTGTGATGAAACAAACAAAAAAAAGCAGCAACATCAAGAGACAAAGAATGAGAGGAAGAAGCAAGAAGTTTCAAAAAGCTTAATTGTTCCTGAAGATCAATTAAACAAGTTTGAAATATCTTAAAGGAGATTATTTCCTCCTATGAGAAATGTCACTTGTTTTGCCACAAACTGGGACATATTGCTGCATACTGTTAGACGAAAATAATTGATTTCAACCAACAAAGGATGCAGAAAATGAAAAGACTACCTCAAGCAACCAAATGGAGAAGACAACCCTTCACCAGATACACTAATCATTTCCATGGGTATTGTTTTTGTTGTAAGGGGTTCGGCCATAAATCCATGGAGTGAAAAACGTACGGACAAAGACTGATGTTTAAAACCCCAAGGTGATTTATGAACAATGGAGAGTTCACTCATACACATAATCCATTTAAAAATATAATTAAATGCTTTGTATGCCATCAAATTGGACACATGTCTTCCAAATGTCCTCTCAAAGAATGTGGTCCATCTTCTCAGAAAAGGTGCCAAACAAATAGCTGCCTGTAGTGGAAAAATAAGTTGAATAAGTGTGACCTGGCTCTAGTAGCTCAAGATCAGAAAAGCCAATGGTATATGGACAGTAGATGCTCAAAGCATATGACTGGAGATCGAAGCAAGTTTGTAACCTTTGATGAAAACAAATCTGGAAATGTAACATTCGGAAATGATAAAGAAGGGAAAATAAAAGGAAAAGGCTCGGTCAGTCCAAATAATGGAAGAGGAGAGGCTCAAGATGTACTATTTGTGGATGGGCTAAAATCCAATCTGCTAAGCATCAGTCAAATGTGTGATAAAGGCTGTGAGGTCCTTTTTAGAGCCCAAGATTGTGAAGTAAGATTGAGCACCACAGGAAAGACCTTGATCAAAGGTGTTAGAAGAGAAAGTAATGTCTATATATTGGAAGAAGAGAATGAAGCATGCCACATAAGAAAACTTGATGAATCATGGTTCTGGTATAGAAGATTGGGACACTTAAATTTTGACCACATCATGATCTGAGCAAGTAGAAAGAAATCAGAAATATGCCTACAATAAAGAAGCCTCCAAATACTATATGTAAATCCTGCCAATTGGGAAAATAGACCCGCACATCTTTCAACACCAAAGATGAACTATCTACAAGTAGGCCACTTTAGCTTGTACACATGGACCTGTGTGGACCTTCAAGAACTAATGCACCAGGTGGAGAATCTTATTTCATGCTAATAATAGATGATTTTACCAAATTGACGTCGGTGGCATTTCTCAAATATAAATCTGAAACAATTGAGAAATTCAAGATATGGCATTGGCAAAAAATCAAACAAGATGCAAGCTAAAATGCATCAGATTAGAGAGAGGAGGTGAATTCACAGACTATGATTTTGTAGACCTATGTAATGAACATGGGATAAAACAACAGTTTACAATTACAGGTACACCTCAATAGAATGGAGTGGTAGAAAGACAAAAATGGTCAGTACAACAAATTGCTAGAGCCATGATGCAAGAAAGTAACATTCCCAAAACCTATTGGGCAAAAGCAGTACACACAGTTGTTCACATTCTCAACAAAGATCATCTAAGACCAAATTGTGATAAGACTCCTTACGAATTATGGCATGGTAAACCAGCATCAATCAAGCACTTTAGAGTCTTTGGAAGTAAGTGCTTCATAAAAATTAATGATGAAAAACTTGGGAAGTTTGATGCAAGAGCTGATGAAGGAATATTTTTAGGATATGCATCCAAGAGTAAGGGTTACAAGTGTTACAACAAAATACTACACAAAATTGTGGAAAGCATTGATTTAAGAGTTGACGAAAATCTACCAAACAGTACAAGAAACACAGACTGTGCCAATCCTCCAGATGATCATGAAGCTGAGAACCAAGATAATGATGAACATAAAAATACAACACAAGATACTGAATTAAACTCAAAGGGTCCCTCAAGATACACTCAAAAGAACCATCTAGAAGATCAAACCATTGGGGACAAAAGTGTGGGAGTCCAGACAAGAAGACAACTTGCTGAACAGACAGAAGAATTATATATATACATGCTATCTCAAATAGAGCCAAAGAAGTTCGAAGAAGCCAGCAAAGACAAAAACTAGGTAAATGCTATGAATGAAGAACTGACCAAATTGAGAAGAACAATACCTAGGAATTAATTCCAAGACCCACTAGGAAAAATGGCATTGGCAAAAAATGGATATTCAAGAATAAGATGAATGAACAAGGGCAGGTAATCAGAAATAAAGCCAGACTTGTATGCAAGGGATATAAACAAATTGAAGGAATAGATTATGATGAAACCTTTTCCCCTGTAGCCAGGATGGAAGTAATCAGAATTTTTTTGGCCTTTGCATGCTATCATGATTTCAGGGTATATCAAATGGATGTGAAGTCTGCCTTCCTAAATGGAGATTTAGAGGAAGAAGTCTACATGGAACAACCTGAAGGATTCTCATTAACAGAGAAACATGACTATTTGTGCGGATTAAATAAAGTCTTATATGGTCTGAAACAAGCTCCTCGTGCATGGTATTCAAGACTGGACAAATAATTTCAAAAACAAGGGTTTAAGAAAGGAGGAGTAGACAACCATTTGTACATAAAGGCTAATGAAAATGAACTCTTAATTGTAATAGTATATGTAGATGACATCATGTTTGGTAGCAACAAAAATGAGTTAGCAAGAGGATTTGTTGAAGAAATGAAATCAGAATTTGAGATGTTAATGATTGGAGAGCTCACCTTCTATTTAGGACTTCAAATTCAACAAAAGAACATTGGAATATTCATTTCGCAAGAAAAATACTTAAGAGAAATATTGAAAAGGTTTCAAATGGAAGACAACAAACCTGTGTCAACTCTCATGATCACTGGATGCAAACTATGTGCTAATGATGGATCAATAGATGTAGATCAAAAAATTTACAGATCCATGATAGGAAGTTTGCTATATCTAATTGCTTCTAGACCAGACATTATGTTGGCAGTAGGACTTGTAGCAAGATATCAAGCAGCACCAAAACAAAATACTTACTTGCAATCAAGAGAATATTTAGATATCTACAAGGAACCTCACATTAGGGCCTATGGTATCCCAAAGGAAAAATTTTCACACTGACAGCATACACGGATACAGATTGGGCCAGTTGCGTGGATGACAGGAAAAGCACAAGTGGAGGTGCTTTTTATTTCGGAAAAAGTATAATGGCATGACTAAGAAAGAAGAAAAATTCTATCTCTTTATCTACAACAGAAGCAGAATACATAGCAGTAGCAACATGTTGCACACAAATAATGTGGATGAAACAAACTCTCCAAGACATGAAGGTAAAAATTGATGAACCCATTTCTATCAAATGTGACAATACAAGTGCAATAAGTATATCAAAAAATCTTGTACTTCATTTAAAAAAAATCACATCCCAATAAAGTACTACTTCCTCAGAGAACAAGTAGCACATAAATTAGTAAAGTTGGAATATGTACCAACCAAGGAACAAACAACAGACATATTCACAAAACCTCTTGCTAAAGAACCATTCGAATATCTAAAAGAAAAACTAGGGGTAGTGTCTGCAGATGTTACTCTCTAACATGATCAGAAATCAAAGAAAAAAAAAACATACAAGGAATAGGACCAGTGCAGAAGACAAGTGATAGTCAATATCAGACAAGAAAGCATCATTATAGGGGGAGAGCAGTTAATAAAAATTGTCACAAAAGAGCTAGAGAAATGGAGCAGTCCATGGAACAGGTCCTCAAGATCAGAGTATTATGAAAATATAGAAACCAAACTGGGAAAAGTGCAACCCTTTGCCATTGATGTCAAAGGGGGAGGAAAAGCAAGAAAAATAAGAAAGGCTCTTCGGTAAAGCAGGCAGAGGAAGAAATATAAGATACTTCTCAGAATGAAAGGGAGAGGAAGTCCTGAAGGAAGTATGGGAGTATTGGTGGATGTGTTGCCATCAATGCCAAAGGGGGAGACTGTTGGAAATATTGTCATTGATAGCAAAGGAGAAGAAAGGAGTAACACTAGAATTACTAGTGATAGCAGAGGCAGTAGAGAAGAAGTTAAGGAAGAAAAGGAGAAAAGGTAGCAAAAGGAGCTCAGGAGAGATCAGCAAGTGTAACAAATGCAATAACCAAAATAACAAGCTCAGGAGAGACTTGCAGAAGTAGCAAAGAAGCATAGGCAGCATAGGCAGCAGAGGCAGTGAAGGCAGCAGTTGAACAATGAAGGCAGCAAAGGCAACAAAGGCTAAACCTCGTGCACATCTTATGAGCGCGGTTAACATTGATCTGGGATCAACGGTACCACGGGGGCACAAACAGCCTGATGGTTAACCCAAGGGGGTGCCTTCGGAGTTGACCCGCCCATCGGGCATTGATTGCAGATCAACGATTCTCATTCACCACGGTAGCACAAGCCCGATGATCATTCTGCACCAAGGAATGCCTCCATAGTGCCGTGAAATAGGACCTACTTTCCTAAAGCCCAAAAGTATAGTCGTGGACTAAAGTGATCAACAGATGAGATCAAAGGAGATAGACGACAGAGATTATATCACAATCATGTGGGACCTGATCGCATATCGGACATCGCAAGCTCAGGAGAATAAGCACTTGAGAATCAGGCTGAATCGCTGAAGCACGAATTGTGATAATGAAATGGTGATGCAAAGTTGCGATGCGATGTGGCGATGTGAAGGGACACTTGGCGGCACAACACAATATCGCACATCGGCGATGCAAAGTTCATCGCATACCGTGAAGTGGCAATGCAAAGTTGCGATGCAAGGGATAGATGCGATGCAATGGATGTGATGCGATCAATGGATGCAATGCAATCGATGAATGCGATGCGATCGATGGATGCAATGCGACAAAGCCTTGTGGGACCCTTCGTATATCGCATATCGAGAGATTAGATGGACGATGGCACATGGGATAAATGGAATCACCGAAGTGTGATAAAGAGAGCAGACGCGATGAAGATCAAAGCCGAAACCTAAAGGTCTTTTCAAGTCCGGGGCTATGTGTTTTTATGAAGAAAACCATGGAAGCGGAGGTCAACTCGGGTTACAAAGGAAAGACCTTAAAGCATGAAAAAGTATGCGATCCCATGCAAAACAGTGTTATGCAGTTGCAACTGTGAGTTAAGAAGAAAGGTAAGTCGCGATGAAGCGATAATCGTTGAATCACGGAGTAGAGATCTACGATGCAGATTAGAAGTGCTAATTTGGGCATCGATAAATGTGCAAGTTGGCGGAAATGATAAATTTACAAGGGTATTATGTATTAAAGGCGTATATGGTTATAGAGCGAATATATTTAAATACAGTCTTAAAAGATAGTGGAATATATTTTGAAATCCGCAGAACAGTGAAAAGAGGATTGAAAACTGGTAAGTTGTTGTTTTGCATTGCTTTTGGAGGATAAGTGGTAAAAGGTGAAACGAATGCGATAGCGTTAAGAGAGTGATGCGTGGCATTCTAAAACCACCTATTTCGCATAGGTTGGGAACAATTAAATAACATGCAACTTGGTGTGCGAATTCTGTCGGATTGGGAAGTTAAAAGAAGCGGAGTGCGATGACCATTCAATCGATGAAAGGTCTATATGCATGTGAACACAGCACAAAAGACACAGGTAACGGAAGAAATAAAACAGTTATGCAACATAGCTAGAATATAACAGCATAAACTGAAAAGATAGTGATAGCAGCAGAAAAGACAAATATATGGCGAACCAAGAGTTGAAAGGGTTGAATTGAAATATTATTGTATCTGTAAATGTAAATGATTTAATTATTTTTACTGTATGTGATGCAAAGGCAAGTCTCCGTAGGCAAAGAAAAACTCCACTGTAATACTAAAATGTATACATACTGTAATATTATTCTGAATGTGCTGGACAAGAAAATGAGAAGGGGGAAGGCAAAGAGTCATACCTGTTCATTTCAAATTTCCTGTGGAATGCAAACAGTTATGAGGTGATCTCTATAAATAATGTTACCAGCATATGCATAAAGTGAGAGAGAGTGGAGAAAGAGGTCAGAGAGTGTGAGAAGAAGGAGCAGAGAGAGGATTTGTGAAGATCTAGAGATGATATAAAGCAAATTTGAAGGCTGGAAGGATAGCAGTAAAGAAGGAGAAAAACAGAGATGATATCCAGGTAAATCAGTATATGATTTTATTGTACAGTGAGGATGTTGGTGCTTCCATATCAAGTTATAGCTTGATAGATGTCGAGTTGTAGCTGGCTGAGGTAGGAGCCTCCTGTACGTTGTAGCTTGCAGAAAATAGATGGGAGTTGGAGCTTCATTGCAAGTTGTATCTTGCAAAATTGAGGTAGTAGCCTTCTGTAGGTTGAAGCCTATAGAAAATCAATGGTGAGAGGGAGTTGGAACTTGCCTTTGCATCACAACAATAATAATATGTGCTTTTCTCCCTTATGGGTTTCCACTTATATCTGTTGTCTATTTGCATGATGATTATGTGTTTATATTCTATATTTAATCTATTTAATACCAGCTACTCACTTATTAAGATTGTTGTTCCATTGTATATTAAGTTGTTCATGAAATGAAGATGTAAATAAGAGTAAAAGAAAGTTTTACAAGACCATGACTGCATTAAATTGATTCACTCCCCCTCTCTATTTAACCAAGAGTTCAACACAAGGGCGCAGCCAGGGTAGCATCCGTAGT
The DNA here is from genome assembly GCA_034641835.2 of Pinus albicaulis. NCBI lineage: Eukaryota > Viridiplantae > Streptophyta > Pinopsida > Pinales > Pinaceae > Pinus > Pinus albicaulis. The sequence goes on from CM076571.1 coordinate 778,531,907, forward strand.
GGTTCCACTAGTGGTATTCCTAGCTTGAGGGCCACTGTTGCCACCAGCATAAGGTCCTGCACCAGACATGGTAAAGGTGTCAGGGGGAGAACCGAAGGCGGAATGAGTAGGAGAACCCAAAGGACCAGAAGAAGAGTCAGTGTGTAGACTCGGTGGAGGACTAACTCCAATCCTAAGCAGAACAGTAAGTATTCCTACTGGAAACTGAGGATGAAGGCCAAGAAGTCTCCGGGATAAACACCTTGGTGGTGCAATGGTGATGAGACGAACACAACACAAAGTAAAAAGAGACCAACAAGGGCAGGGAGGTGCAGGATCAACTGATTACAATGTCGAAACAAGGGCAGAAAGGTGCAGGATCAATTGATTTCAATGTTTTAGAGTCTTTGACTGGTGGTGTTAACCAAGCCCTTTTTCTCTTAGGGTGTGTGTGTAAAATTTTGTAAATTTTAATTTTTAAACCCAGATGTTTGTACAGAAAAATAAAAAGTGTGTTGTATAGCTATAAATAACCTGCAAATGAGAGTATATATAAGCCTACAAAACATAAAATAAGCAGCTAATAATGCAACAATCTAAAACCCAAGGAGGCAGGCCTCTCAATAACTAGTCTATAGGTGAGTGAAAAAACTAATCAAAACACACTAAAACAACCAATAGATCTAAGGTCAAAAGGGATAGGGATCTAAAGGACAAAATCTACTGGAAAGTGGTGCAAAAAACAACAACAAATCAGAGGAAAAATTATTGTAAAAACGGTGGCGAAAGGCCATCGACTGAAGGGAAACATGGTGAACCCTAGAGGAAAACCAAAACAAAGCTATATGAGGGGATTTGGATGGATAACAAGCCGATCTGAAGCAGATCTGAAGGTGAGGCATCAGATTTGAAAAAATGGTTGAAGACTCTGAAATTTCAGACAACCTGCAATAACAAAAACTCTTCCACAAAAAGTGGAGGGTACTGAAGCCCTAGGGGGCTAGGTTCCCACTTAGTTGAGCGAAATAGAATAAGTACAGGACCAAAACGGGTAGAGACAGAGGACAGACAACCCTGAATAGAGGCTCATACAAACCCAGGAAAATTTTAGAAAAATCCCTGCAAAAAGTCCAGGTCGCAGTTTCTAACCTGTTTTCAGCAGAGGTCGCACTTTTTGGGCCGTAAAGTGTGCCCTGGAGGTCCAGGTCACAGGTTTTGGGCTAAAAAGTGTGACTTGCACTTCTGGCACTCTCGGTAGTAGATTTTAGAAAAATTTGTTGTCTCAACTGCGGCTGATGTTTGTCACCTGCGCAATGGGTCCGCAAACATGCGGAAGTTAGAATTTTTATCGTTTTAGGGTTTTATGGGTAAAAAAAAACATCAAGAAAAGAAAAAACAAGGGGCTGAAGAGAAATCCTAGGGTTTAAAGCAGCTGGATATGCAAGGATCAGAAAAAACGACAGCGGTCGTAATTATAAACCCGTGTGGAGTCGCCAGTTGTTAGTATGAATCTTAATTCCAAGCGTATGAAAAAATATCACTTTAGCTGCGCATAACAAACAGCGCTAACAGCAGAAATGACTACTAATATCTTCATATATACAGTTAGGTGATCAAGATAAATGCTGCAAAAATCTAGATCTATGCATTAGAAGATCTTAAACAGTAGAAAAGATAAGATTTACTCCATGCATCCAATAGACAAGGCAATAATATATCAAATAAATTTTGTATTTATGGCACCTGGGAGGAAAACACAAGAGGGTGTTCCCTGTTCTCCTCAATGGGATGGGTTCTTGTAAGTCCTCAGCACTTCAGATTTAGAATTCCTCTCTCTTGATGGTGTAGAAAACCCAGAAAAAAAATGGAAAAATATGGCTATGATAATGGATCAATAGCCAAACCAAGAGTTGAGATCCAGAGTGATCTTTAGGCAACAAAAGGTGAAAAATGAATGGGAAAAATCTTCTATTTATAACAAAATATTGAGTTAGTCTAGATATTGGTGCATAATTAAAATATTATTAACCAAATCAAGATCCAACTTTTATGGAATATTTTATTATATTTGTTGGAGGGAAAAGGAATTTGACTTGGGTCAAATCCCCTTATTTGTAAATAATAAATAAATAAATGATTTATTTATCATTTTAAGGACGTGATTAAGTAATAATAAATAAATAAATGATTTATTTATCATTTTAAGGATATGGTTGAGTAATAATTAAATAAATAATGATTTATTTAATTATTTAAGGGAGATTTAGTCATATTTAACCAAGAATATTATTTAAGTAGTGTTTAAATAATTATTCTTAGAAAATAATAAGATAAATAATGATTTATCTAATTAATTTCCTTGTTTTGGGTTAAACATAACCAGGAATATTATTTAAACTGTTGTTTAACTAACTATTCCTTGAGGAAAATAAAACAAATATGGATTTATTTAATGTTTCCCCATGGGGTTTCCTGTTTAGACCATAAACAACTTAATAAAGGTGGTTTTACTAAGTTATTTTCATAGTGAATGTAATTATACTTAGGGTAAAATTGGTCTTACATGGTGTACTTGGGTCCATCTAATACTAATGGGTTAGACAAGCAAAAAATGGTGTAACACCTAATATGTTGTCCCTGATGGCAACTCTCTGGTAAAAGATGGAGTATCTCTCTTCCCAGAGAAGCTCAACAGTCATTCAGAAGAATTTTGCAAAGTCCAGCAAAAGATTGGATAATTTTGATATTGCAGGATCTATACGTGGGTTTATACAGTCCAAGTCGCGTATACACGCTGATAAGTACGACCCAAGTTGTGTATGCCTTTTTGCGCTCTGAAAATATGATACCAGGGGGAATTTCCATGGTATTAACCCACAATAGTGAGCGTTGTGTTGTCTATTTGATTCCGTTCAAGAATACCATCGGCTGTTGTGTGGTTTTGATTCATGGTATTGGTAAAGGTTACATCTATATAAGGAGAAGAAGAGCATAGTGGAAATGGTGTGCATGTGTAAGGGTTGTTATTGAATACTTTTCTCTGAGGTATATATGCATGGGATTAAATCTCTTTTAACTGATAGGTCTGAATCTATGATGCACCCATGGATACAATGATGGTTCAGGATATATAGATCTGAAATGAATATGCTCGTGTGAGATCCATTGAAGAGATGATTAGATCTATAATCTAGTGCATGCTTGCTAAAGTACAATGAAGTAATATGGGTAAGTTCTATAGATCTAAAACAATCTTCAAATTAATTATTCACAGATATATACGCGGCTTTGTCTCATAAAAAGTGCGTATGCAAGTCAAGGTTTTCTAAAGCTTATTGCAGAGATTATATGCTTATTTCTGCTATATTTTTGTTGTGTGTCAATGAAGTCGTCTTGTAGATCTGGGTTGTTTGAATACTGTATATGCTGCTAAGTTGACTATATACAAATCAAATCAATGAGAGAATAAACACAGTTGATGGTGACTTACTGATGAAGGGTTCTTCATTGTTAAAAGATATCTGACTGAAAGCCTCAGATCTGGATCTGAGATTGATTATATTATGAAAAACAGTATTCACAGATCAATACGCAGGTTGGTGTGAAGGAAAGCACGTATACACGCTGATTGAGTGAAGCGAAGTAGCGTATGCATTTTAAGTTGATGAAAGTTCAGGCTTGATTTTGATTCTGCATACTTATTCTAAAGGCTGGGTTATTTCTGTGTTTTGGTTACAGTTTTCCCACTGTTCTAATTGAAGTTTGGGTTAAGTTTATTATTGATGATCTTGATGATGAGTTGAGTTGAATTTGTGGGATCCAGTATGAAAATTTATGAAACATGGTCTGCAGTGGTTCTAAGGGTTGAAGCCTTTAGTAGTGAAGTAGAAGCTTCCTACCAGTAGAAGCTGGTGTTCTGTTCAGCGGGTTGAAGCTCCCTTCTAGTAGTGGTTGGTAAACGAGATCAGGGGGTTGGAACTCCCTTCCAAGTAGTAGCTGGAAAATGAGAGAAGGTCGCAGCCTTCTGTAGGTAGATGCCTACGTGCTGATATAAGTCTGCATCAGTACAATATTGTAAGCAGTTTTCCATATAATAAATATCAAAGATAAAGATGACAACAGCTGTGGTTTTCTCCCAAATTGGGTTTCCACCTTAAATCTTGGTGTTCATGTGTGATGCTCTTGTGATGATTTATTTTGCTGCTACTGTAGATATTTACTTCTTAACTAACAGATGCATAAACTGATAAGCTGAGTTAAAAGTGTGTTTCTGAAAGTGTTCTAACAATAAATTCATATCAGTATACGGAAGTTTATTTTGGTATATGTGCATGTATATGTGAGTTTGGTTCATTAAATTCACGTTCGGAATTGAGTAAAGAAAAAGTAAAAGTTATCAGTTAAATCTAAATATTGATTCACCCCCCCCCCCTCTTAGTATTTTTCCAACATATTGAAGAGTCGTTTCGACAATGGGGCATTGATTTTATTAGGGAAATCCATCCTAGATCTGGAAATCAACACAAATGGATCCTGACCGCCACTAACTACTTCACCAAATTGGTTGAGGCAATACCTACTAGAAACTCCACGGATGTAGTGGTGATCAAATTTGTGAAAGAAAATATAATAGCAAGGTTCATGTGCCCGGTCAATATTGTCACCGACAACGCTCAGGCCTTCAAGTCCGCCAAGCTCATTAATTTTTTTCAACAATATAACATCACTCTAGGATCCTCTACAACCTATTATCCCTAGGGAAAAGGGTTGGTCGAGTCGTCAAATAAAACCTTGGTGAGGGCGCTAAAAAATACCATAAGCGAGAACCAGAAGAACTGGGGTTCCCAACTAAAATTTGCACTCTGGGAAAACCATATTACCAGCAAGAGGTCCATAGGTAAGTCTCCCTATGAACTGGTATATAGCCAAGCAGCGGTGTTTCCCATCCAACTTGCCTTACCAGTTGCTAGGTTCCTACGAGATAGTGAGGAGGAGCCGAATGATCTCATCAGGAGGATGAATCAGCTGGTAGAGCTAGAAGAAAATTGAGCCCAAGTAAACAACAAGTTGTCCGACTATCAAGAGAAAATGAAATGCTTGTTTGATCAACGAGCAAAGATAAGGAAATATAAGCAGGAGACCTAGTGCTGAGGTGGGACATTAGAAGGGTAGACAAGGGAAAACATGGAAAGTTTGCCCCACTCTGGTTCAAACCATTCAAAGTGGCTGAAGTAAAAGGCAACAACACTTTCATATTAGAAAATTTGGAAGGTGACCTGATTGAAGTGCCCGTGAATGGGAAATTCATCAAGCCTTACTTCCAATACTAACAGTGGCTCCGGTGGCCCGTTGTATATATCCTCCATATTGTATATATTTTCCATTTTAAGTTTTAACATCTATTTTTGTTTTAACTCATCCCAGAAACACTTGAAGTTTTGAAGAGGCCCTAGATATATTTACTAACACATAGGCAGATGGTTTGCGAAGTTCTCGACACCCTCGAGAGCGAGCGTGGCATCCCCAAGTGGAGCCAATGTTGTTTAGTAACATCACCTCTCAAACAAAGGGAGCGGCCAAGTAAAAGAACGGTGAAGATAAGAAGGATGGTGGATTGTATAAATGGTGAAGATAGTGGAGAGAGGGTCCCGGAAGAACTGGCGTGATGACCTCACACATCAGGGCTATTACACAGTGAGAAGGGAGTGCTCACGGTTCCGCGGCAGAACAATGCACCAAAGAGCGCACGGTTGATCCCTTTCCGTCAGCATCAAACATGTCTTGCAACGGCCAAAGTCGAGCCCTCGTAAAAGGTGATGTCACCTCCCTCAGGGCCAATCACAAGAGCTCCAAGGGGTTAAGAAATGGGCAGGGAAACTCCTATGCACCCCGCCAAAACTCAATACCGAGAATGACAGTTGGCGTCGGTAAATAAAAAGGTAAGGTAAGTCTAGGAGGTGGTGCAAAGGCTGGTACCTGCTTTGTTCAGCACGTGGCCCCTACCTACCTGGCTGCTGCCAGCCAATCACCCATTTCCACGTGTCTCATTGTCGACGTCCTTATGACGTCAGCCGTACAAGTGTTATCCTATCTCGTACTCTGTAAAATCCAGTTTGATATAAGCAGTTTTAACCCTCGACTGTGCAAAGTTACTGGTTATTAACCGATTTTTTGCGCAGAATAGGTTAAAACTCAAGTGCAAGGTCGAGTGCAAGGTTAACTGAGCTCTTCGATTACCAGCGAAGAGGCGAGGACATATTTAGGGTCATCGAGTTGGGTCTGTATTACCAAATCGCCCCAACCACACACCATTTTCCCGAATTCATTAGTTGGCTTGGGGAGGCCTATGACGAGCGCAGAGACATTTTCATTTCTACCTAGGGAAAAATATTTTTTTGCATAACTCCCAAACTCATAAGTAAATCCCTTTGCTACCCTCCTGGCGAGGATTATGTTGAATTATCTGAGGTCTCCCTCTCTTGTTATTTTGCAAAGCTACCCTGGGAGAAACAAAGTGGTTTCCTCAGTCTCCTCTCCGATTCCCGCTTTTCATCTTTCCCGCTCACAGACTTTATCCCCTTGTTAACTTTGCGAACCAATGTACAGCCCATCCTAGCAGTCATCTCGGGGTTGTTAGGGTCTAAGTAGGTTGATCAAGTGACTAAAGAGGGCATAGATTTCCTATGGTTCATGATGCAAGCGGAGATCCTTTTGGATATCCCCTCTTTCTTAGCTTAGGCTATCAAGGCTCAGTTTCAAGAAATTTCCTTTGTTGGTTCTTTTAAGTACTATTCCCTTGTGTTTTACGTATTCCTCTTTGAGCATGTGGATAGATTTGAAAGTCTAGGCCTGAACAGATTCTCGAGGGGAAATGTCCAACCCATATCCGTTTTCAAGTGGACTACGATAGTTCGCCAGCATCTAGAGGCGAAGGGGTATGCAAAGTTTGTTAATGAGTTCATGTCTATAGCCTAGGCCATTATACATGACAACACTCCACCTAGAATCTTTCCTAAGTACAAGGACTCGCTACAGTTCAATGAGGTAGATTACACAGGTGACTAGTGTCTGTTTGATGATCTTACCAAGATCAGAGTCTACGGTGTAGAGGTACCTCCCTACCACCTGCCAGTGTTTCCATCTATGCGAGTTTTTTCCCTTGAATTCATCTGACAGGTCTTAAGGGCCGACCAGGTCCACTTCGTACCTGTGAAGAAGGGATACATCCTCAAACTCCTAACTTCAATTGGCCCTTTCACCATTGGTTCAAGACATGCCCTCTCAACCATGGAAAAAATTATACGAGAGATGAACCTCCCTCAGGGAGATGTCTGGCACTATGAACCTAAGGGATTCCTCACCAATAGGAAGAAGAAAATAAAATAAACAGCTTATACACATGAGCCTAGGCCCTTCATTGTATGGAAAGCTAACCTTTATGCATGGCCTTTGGATGCACAGATGGAGGGCGAGTCCTCAACTGCCAAAGGGAAAGGAGATAATGTGTCGGTTGAGACAGAGGAACAGGAACATGAGGACCCCTCAAGAAGCCAGGAGGTCATGGATGTTGACGAAGAAGCTCACCCTAATAAGAAAAAGAGGACTCAAGGGCCAAATGACATAGAGGTTGAGCTATCTGAGGATGAGATTCTTGAGTTAAAGGGTCTTGATAAGGACAAGCCAGTTTTTCTAGTTTCCTTTTACGCTACCTCCTCTTCAGCCCCCTAGGAACTTTTGCAAGCAGTCACAGTGGACAAGCAAGAGGAAAGGGATGACATGAATACTAGAAACAGGTTCGCAAGGGAAAAACTGAGGGCCAAACTGGCAGAGTTCGTGGATAAGCACCATACTAGGCTTTCTTCCATGCTAGATATGGATAAGGAGTAACCCATATTAGCCATTCAGCACTCAGCATTGTAGCCCTCCAGTTCTGGAGCCCAATACAGAGCTTTGGAAATAATATTTAACATGGGAAAAATTCGCTTGATAGACGAGCTAGATTTACACTAGTGTATCGGGGATCTGCTATGGACCAAGGTGGTGAAACATATAGTTGCCTTAAAGAAGCTTGAACAGAAGGTGAAGCTAATAAAAGAGAACCAACAAAGAGAGAATATTAACGCAAGGGCCACCGCTACCCAGTTAGAGAACCTCAAGAAGTTGATAAGAGGGAAGGGGGTTGATAATAACGTAGCACTGCGAAGTCTTCTTGACAAGGTAGAAGTGGAAAAGCAGGAGTTGAAATGAAAGTTGAATATGTCTCGTGAGGAACATGTACCGACATAGGAACTCGTTCAGGTAGAGAAGGAGAAAATAGTTCTCGCTGACTCACTTGCTCAACAAGAGGAAGAGAATGTCTAAAAGGACAAGGAGATTGCCGGACTTAAAGGGAGGTTGTCAGAATGGCAAGTCAAATGGGATGGGCATACATGGGTGGTTCCTATATTAGGTGATCCTAAGACTGTCCCTGAACAACTCACCAAGGCCCTATCCAATTTAAGGGTGTCAGAAGACGAGACCCGCTCAATTCGTCGGCTCTTAGAGGAGTCTGAGGCTGCCCAAGTAGGAATCCAGAAAACGATCGTATCCCTACAAAAATAGGTTGAAAACCTCCACAAGGAAGCCCAGGAGCAAGATAAGTCCATCAAATACTTAAAAGGGCAGATCAAAGGTAGCATGTCAATCATGGAAGCAAGGCGACTTGTTTGGGCAGAGATCATAGCAGAGGTTAAGCGGCTTTGGGACCTCCTCGTACTGGTAAATGACAAGAAGATCGTGATTCACGAGTTCAAGACTCAATTGCAGGTTGGAAATAGGGAAGGGGAAGAAAAGGCAACAATAGAAAAAAAGTATATCATGTATCTCAATGAACTCTCCGCTGAAGAATTGCAGGCACAGGGAGTGCTTGACCGTTTTATGATAGTTATGGAGGTCAGTAGAGTAAGTGAAAAAGAAAATGCACGCGTGAATACGCTGGGGTTTTTAGTGTCGGTATCAAAGGGAGTGGAGAAGTTCGACCAAGAGTGGGGCAAGCTGGTAGAAGCTGGCCTCCCACCATGCTGGGATCCACAGTCAGGCGCACTATCTACGCTAACGGCCTATGATCAGAAAATGTTAGAAATCATGTGTAATGCAGACATATCGTTGGAGAAAACAACCCAGCTAAAGGCAAAGACCATAATAGCTACACTACGCAAGGAATTTTTCCTTCTCTGTCAAGTTATTAAATTCTTTGTCATCTACGTGGATTATATGGAGCTGACTCAGATGCAGTCTATGTTTGAGACCTACAATACAAGGCCATCAACTGGGGAAATTTTGTGGCAAAAGTGTTGTGAGTATGTGAATCCTCCAGTCTCTTCTACTTCACAATAGCTACCACCACCTCCACCTCGTCCACATGGGTCCTCTTCATTTTTAGCCCGCCCTCGTCATCCATAAGACTCGAGCACTCCATAACGTAACAAATGATGGATATCGTGACTTGGCCCACACGGCCCGTTTTTTAACTTTTTTTTTCTTAGGATTATGTGTCATGTAAAATGGGTGAAATCTTGATTTCACCTTATGCACTCTCTATATTTCCTATGTTATGTTATGTTCTTGTTACTGTATGTGTCGGAACATACTGTTTAAGATGAGATGCCATTATGCCTCATCATTTTTTATTAGGATTGGAAACTGCAATATCACCAGAGAATATTTTGTCTCGAAAATATCTGGTCTGAATTTCCATGTAAAACACTATAAAAGACCAAACTGCGTACTAAGTAAAGGTTCTAAATTTTTTGGTAGTAACTGTAATATCAACAGAGAATATTTTGTCTCGAAAATATCTGGCCTGAATGTCCATGTAAAACACTATAAAATACCAAACCACAGACTATGTAAAGGTTCTGCATTTTTTGGCAGTAGAAGTGTGTAGTCTGCGTATCGTATTTTGTAGTTTTGGGGTTTTTCTCTCAATGTATATCTGAAGAGCCCTTTTGAAGAATAATATAATTTCTATTTGTTGCGATAATGGATTCCTATTGAAATGGATGAAAAATATGTATATCCTCGATGTGTTTGTTCAGTTTAATGTTCATTTCACTCACATTTTCTTTCTTTTTATCGTTGCTTTCGGAATGTGGGTGTTCTATGAGTTATATATGAATTTATCTTCCAATGGTACTCATACCATAATTTACAATAGCACCTTAAATATAGCTTGAGGCACGATTTCTATTCCAAGTTCCATTTTCCATATCGTTTTCCTCTAAGGTCTTTTAAAGGGTGGATTCTTATACTTGTTTAAGCCCACCTCATTTTGAATTTCCATACTCATTCTACATAGTTTTTCATCTTGATTAACTTTTATAGCTATTCATTAGTTTCACATTCAGCCCAGTTTGCAACAGCTTTATTTCATGACTGCTTCAGGCCCATTTTGAGCAATTTTTTCTCTCTACAATCAAAGCTCACAGCTACTACTCTGCTCTCTCTGAGATCCAGGACCACCTTTCATATATTTCAATCCATTTTTTATCAGGAGGTTCCCTTTACAAGCATGCAAAATATCCTAAACAACCTCCTATCCTAACATGTCCTAGGCATTGGTCTTTGGCAACTTGAGGGTATCTCTAGGAGTGACAATAGTGTGTATGGAAAATAATGTAAATATATATTTAAAAATGGAAGTCATAATAGGAAAGAAATTTGGGACTATATCCATTCTAATATTTGGGGACCATCTCCTACTGTGTCTTATGGAGGTGCATTATATTTCTTAACATTTATTGATGATTTCTCCCAGAAATTTTGTGTCTATATGTTGAAAAATAAAGATGATGTATTTAATGTTTTAAAACAATTTAAAGCTATGGTGGAAAAGAACATATGCAAATCAATTAAATGTTCATGAACTAACAATGGCGGTGAATTTAATTCTTTATAATTTGAACAATACTGTAAGGATGAAGGAATTGTTAGACATAAAACTATTGCTTATACTCCTCATCAAAATGTCGTTACTGAATGTATGAATCAAACTCTTATGGAAAGAGCTAGAAGCATTATTAGCAATGCTAAAACACAAAAGGAGTTGTGGAAGAAGAAATATATATTGCTTGTTATTTAGTTAATATATCACCTTATGTTGCCATAAATTGTAAAATTCCTAGAGAAGTTTGGTCAGGTCAGTCTTGTGATTATTCACATTTAGTGATTTTTGGTTATGATGCCTATGCTCTTATTCCTAGGAATAAAATTTCAAAATTAGATCCAAAATCAAAATGTTAAGTATTTTTTGGGTATGATTATGTAGTGAAAGGATAGAGGTTGTGGGATCCTTCTTCATAGAGGATATTCATTAGTAGAGATGTAACATTTGATGAATATTCTATTCTAAAATTAGATGTTGGAAAAGTTGAATAGGAACAAGTACCACCAAATCAATAAATTTAGTTGGAGGCTAAACCTTTTCCATAAAGTCAAAAGGAAGGAGATACTTCTGAAGAAAAAGGTGAAGAATAAGAATCAAAGGAAACTGTAGAAGTTTTAGAACCAATTCAGGAACCAGTCACTCTAAGAAGGTCTACAAGGGAAATAAGAACATCCAAAAGGTATGAAGATTCTGCTTCATATTTTGCAGTGATTACTCAATATTGTGAACCTTCTTGTTATCAGGAAGCAGTGGATGATGCAGAAAATGAAAAATGGAAAAGGCTATGGAAGAAGAAATGGATTCCTTAGCCAAGAAAAATACCTGGGATCTTATAGAACTTCCTGAACGGAGAAGTGTTGTTGGGTGCAAGGGGGCCTTCAAATTGAAATGAAAAGTTAATGGAAATATTCAAAGGTATAAGGCGAGGTTGGTTGAAAAGGGGTATTCTAGGTTGAAGGTATTCATTTTAATGAGAGATTTTTATGAGTCATAAAATTTATTTCTATTCATACCATGTTATCACTTACTATATCACTTGACGTTGACATGTCATATCTTGAGTGATAATTATTATCTTGGACATGGATATACACAGAGACATGTATAATTGTAAGCTTTGGTTATCACAACAGAAGTATGTGGAGAAAGTACTTGAAAAGTTCGTTATGAACAATGTGAAACCTGTTAATGTTCCATTAGCTTCCCATTTTAAGCTTTCTTCAGTTTTGAGTCCTAAAACTAATGAGGAAAATAAGTATATGTCTCATGTACCATATGCAAATGCAGTATTAAAATTAATCTATGCGATGATATCTAAAAGCCTTGACATTTCACACGAAGTTGGAGTTGTTAGCAGGTTCATGGAAAATCCAGGAGAAGAACACTGGCGAGCAGTGAAATGGGTGCTTCATTATTTGAGAGGCACAAGTGACCATTGCATCATCTTTAATGGAAGTGAAGGCCAATCTGCAGACATGTGGATACTAATTATGTAGGTGATTTGGATAAAAGGATATGTACTACAAGTTGTGTCTTTACTCTTGCAGGTGGAGAAATTAGTTGGATGTAAAAGCTTCAAGAAATAATTGCTTTTTCTACAACTGAAGCAGAGTATATAGTTGCTTCAGATGCCTATAAAGAGGAAATCTAGTTAAAAGGTCTGCTTGATCAGATTGGGAGGACAAAGAAGAAAGTGAATGTGTTCGGTAATAGTCAGAGTGATATTCATTTGGATACAAATCCATGTTATCACAACATGACCATGCACATTGATGTAAGGTATTATTTTGTGAGACATGTGATCGATGGTGGCAAAGTAGCTCTCAAGAAGGTCCATACGCAAGAGAATTTTGTAGACATATTCATGAATCCAGTTACAATAGAGAAGTTTTGATGGTGTTTGGATTCTCTTGTCTTGTAGAAGAGATTATGAATGGACATGGGTAAGGGATTAGAAAATTTTTTGTCAAGGTGGAGCTTGTTTAAATGTGACAACAAATTGAGTAATTAATGTAATTATGGGTAAATTTGGTCTGTTACCTGCTAGTCACTTATATAACGAGGAGGAGTCATATAATGAACTAGGCCATATTAATTGGGATGGCCCGTGGGGCTTGTAACTATGAGAGTCATATTTGAGTAATAATTTTCCAATCCATTTCCTCGTGTAGGTTTCCTTGACACACTGTCAAGGTCTTACCATGTAAATATTCTAGTACTTACATGCGTGTGTGATTAAATTTCCATTCCATTTTTCCGTATATTTCTTTCTTTTTTAATAAATTCTGGGACCAAGAAGAAATAGACCTATTTTATGCAAGGGAATTTAATTAAAAGTCTCTTTTTAAATTTTCATTCATGACATAAACCTTCTTGCTACCCTTCAATATAAATGATTTACATGGAAATTTTGAAATGATTATTTTTTCAAGAAAACCTAAGTATGTTTGTTGGGAGGTATGGTTGGCCAAAAATAAGGTTATATTACAGTAAAATTTGATTATCATAACTCAAGTCCCTATATAAGAAAAATATTAATTGGTAGATGATTTGAAAGGAAAAAATTATACAATTGATACATAAGTAAGAACTAGAGAAGGATGAAAACGTTTAATGGAATCATTTCAATTTAGATTTATCCCCTTCCCATTCATCGTAAAAAATCATTTCCATAGATCATATTAATAGCTTCATTTGAATCCTCTAGAATTTCAAGAATTAAGGATGGAATTAAAATCCTTATAACTCTTTTTTTATGGAACTTTGAAAATCAATCATAGGTTGGAAGTGTGGAAGGGGTTATATATATCTTTGGAGGGAAAATTGCATAAATTTATGCATGGAGTCTTAGAATCTCATCCAATAGTATGGAAGAGGCCTATGCTTTACTATAGTGATTAAATTTAGCTAAAATTATTCATATCTCAAACTCTACAGTGCTTGGACACTAGTATAATCTAGGTACATGGTATCGAGCTCTCTTTCAAATGATTTCCATTTGGTCTCTATCCTCCAAAGAATTAAACACGTTTGATACACATTTGAATTAGTGGCTTGGTTCCATTTTTTATGGGATAACAATATAGCAGATGATTTTCATGAAGACTTTCCCATTAGGAAAAAGCATGGTACATTAGTCAGTAATGATAATGAACAACCCATTCCTTATCTTAATGAATAGGTGACTCAATTTGAAAAATCATCCATATAGTGCCATAATAATTTGGCACATGGTGTGTTTCCTATAATTCATCTCCCATTAAGTATGTACATTAAAGATAAGAATAGACTTTAACAATTTCACTCTTACTTCATCCATTATGAATTTTAATGAATGTTATACTCTGATAATCTTGTTGCCATGAAGAAATTCTATATTTCCAGTGTTTGGGATTGTTATTCAACACTAATAGGATTTTTATAGTAAATTGTGTTCTATTAAGGAACTTGGTATTGGTGCTATATGAATTTTAGTGCCTAACATTTCACTCCCCACCTACAACAATTTTTTTCTTCTACAAATGATATGAAATCTATCAGTTAATGACATTAACCAAGATATTTTATTCTATGATGTATTCATAATTGCATGTAAAAGAGCATGAAAAACCACATGTGCATAGATTTAAAGAAGACTAAATATAAAGGAAACCGTAAAGACAATGCATGCAAAGCATTTGATAACATAGTTCATTCAATGTGGGCTATGTCTTTAGGCCCTACTCAAAGTGGGGAGGCCTCATAATTCATGTCAACAAAATCAAATAAAAAGGAAAAAATACACCTTATACCTATATATATGGGGATGGCCTAAAAATTGGTTACTCAGATCAAAATACAAACCACACCATCAGATTCCTCATGAAAAATTGTGAAATTTGAATATAAACATGACCCCTTTCCATCAATATAAAATCTGGGCGTCTAGGGAACCTAAAAGATTTGTCACAATATTTTGCATTATAATATTCCCATGGAATCAAGAATATTTTCTTGGAATATTTTACGATTTTTTTTCCTCATGAACTATGTCAAAGGAGGGTTCCATTTGGCCTTCATTTGTATTCCACCCTGGTTTTTTGCGTTGTTCCTCTGTTGCCTCGAATGGGAAAAATCATGGTTTAGATAATGGTAAGGTCGAAGAACTTACCAAAGTTTGATTGTTACAATCCCAGTTGGCATGACATAAATATGGTAATTGGTTTGGGGTGGCCAACACTCGAATCCCACAAGACTCCCTTATGGTTTAAATGGATTTTTTGGCATTGGTGTATTTGGGCCCACTGGTTGTGGGTTAGTTTATGGTAGGTGTGGGTTTAACTCTCGTCGGTCCCATATTAAATGGTGATTTTTTTGCATTGGGCGGGGTCCATGGGCCCTCACCCATTTTTAAATATATATTATTATATGATGTAGAATAAGGTTGAGTAGGTTCGTCATGCCCGCCGACGTATTTTATGTTTTTTTTTTTAATATTTTTTTATCTTAAAATGAACCAACCATCACCAAATTTAGTAAACGGTCACTGGAAAATTTAACTATTCGAAAATTTTGTCATTACTATCCACCATTTAGTGCTAAATTATCGCTTGGATTATTTCCTCCAAATTTAGCAGGACTCCCAAAATTAGCTATGGTCCAAATTTATTGTGTGACAAAAATGTTGCTTCTTTCACTTGAAAAAATGACTGATAATAAATTACAAATACCAAGTTAGACTGAGCTGCCATCTACGCAACTAAAATTAGGATGATGAGCTCTTTGATGTTGTCCTAGTTTGAATGAAATCTAAAAACATTGATTTTTGAGCTTTTCCAAATCCACCTAGATCATTCCACTCCATTGAGGAGATTTAGGTCCTCCAAAATCTTAAACATAACTACAATCTCAATCTACATAATAGACGCTTCTGGCAAGCCACCTTCCCTTTCCTTCACCTTTTTTCTTCATACAAACTGGAGATGAACTGAAAGGGAAGGTGGATCATATATATTAAGTTCCTCTGAGAATTTCGAACCAATTTTACAATTGATATAATAAAACATAGAGTTTATTTCAAAGTTTTATTTTGGTTTAGAAACTCCTTATCACCCACAAGATCACAAAAAAAAATCCTTAAAAATACACAAGTAGTGAGAAAATAATTAGTCAATAAGTTGCCCTTTTATTACTAGCATTTTCTCCCTTAACTATGGCATAGCGAAACATGCTTTGCTAGCAAATATATGTGAAAAAAAAGGAGCCCCTCTCCATCCTCCCACGGATCATCATGAAATGAATTACATTGCAGTAGGACTAATAAATAAGACTGGAACCCTTCCCCAAACCTAACCTATAAAAATTCCATGTAGAATCAATGAAAGAAAGAAAACATGATGGATCAAACATGGAAATTTGATTTGGTAGAAATGAGTGACCCTAATATCAATATTATAATTACACTCCATGTGGATTTAGTATTATCACTATTTGATTTTTTCACAATTTCAAAGAGCGCTGACATCACAATATCTCATGGCGAGGGTTTTTTCGGGATCAAAAAGTTATGATAGCGGGAAAATTAAATGGGAACTTGTATAAATCAAATTTGAAACAAGTAGTAGAAGAGAAGGACTAGTGAAATGAAATGGAAGTATTCCCTTAACAAGCTGGAAAATAAAAATGTAAATATCATAGTTTGAAAATCTTAATTAGTTAAATTTTAGATTTAAAAAAATAAATTTTAATTTTAAAAATATTATTATTAATTTTTTTTAAAGTTAAAATGTCAATTTTTATATATGAAAATATTAATTTTAAAAATTTTGATTTTTTTAATAATTTCAAACCTTAAAAGTGTAATTTTTAGTTCCAAAATTATAATTTTCAATTCATAAAATGTGATTGTTGATTATAAAGAACATGAATTGAAATACATATAAATTTTGATTCCAAGAATTTCAATTCTAGAAGTTTTAATTTCTAATTTCTAACATGTGTATTTAGATTTCAAAATTATGAATATTTTTTAAATCTATACATATATATCTAAATCGATTATTAATGGATAATTATTAACATATTATTTTATATGTGCATGTATCATTTCTAAATATATGAGGATTGAAGAGATGTGATAAATAAAAAAAGTGGAAATAGTGTATTCCATAGTTGTACTTATCAATAAATATTCAAGGTAGCAACACACAAATAAAGTTTCATTCATTAGTGTTACTCCCACACTCAACATTATGCTCTATTTGTTCTTATTCTTGTTGTGGGGCCCTACTTAGTTATTTTTATTTTCTACTTTTTCCATTCACGCCTCAATGACCATGCACACACACACACACACACACACACACACACACACACACACACACACACATATAACGAAAAATGTAAGGGTTATCATATTAGTAAAAGACTATATTTGGGACTAGAACCTTACATCTTGAATCCAATACAAAAGATAGGTCTTCAAGAGAGTAAACAAAGTGTTTACTACCTCCTCTAGTGATTATACTTTTAAAACAAAAGATATTTCCACTATAGACTCTACAGAAAGTTCCAAGCAGAAAACAAAACTTACAAACCAACATTACAAGACTAGATATAGATTGAACATACTACAAGCTAAAACAACTGGCTCAACAGATGAGGAGTTATGATTCACCACAAGTTGTCACTATTGAATTCTGAATCTATGAAATGATATTATCTCCTTTTGTCCATTTGAGCACTAGAGGCAGTGCTACCATTAGTCATTATGTCTTCTTGGGAGGTTGAGACCTTGAAGACTGCCACTCAAGCACTAAGATGACATATTTTATCCTTGAGCATGTCCAAAGAGTCCTCCATATGGGTGTGGTGAATGAATAACTTAGCTTAAAAAACTAGCTAGAATGACCACTACTAACACTCTATCATATCTTTGAGGTTAGTGATTGAGGAAACCAGAGCTTGAGTGGAGTTTAGGAGCTTGTAAATCAACTCCAAAGCACTGATGGAACCTTGGAGGGCTAAGAAAGTGGCCATCTTGTTCTTGGAGCTTGAAACAAACATGATATAAAATTTCCACTAAACCAAGGCAAAGGTTGAAGGGAAGGAATGACCATAAAACCACAACCCAAGACAAAATAATTCGCACCATTAACTTCATACACTATAAAGGGTCGATGTAGGTGCAAGAGACCTCTAGAAAATGATATATAACTAAACCCCAAACCTTGGTACGAGCCATTATGATACAATTTAATCCAAATATTTACAAAATTATTGTTAGGGCATGGGGGTGATGACAAGAGCCCATTACAGGATGAGAGAGTTAAATCCATAATCAAGCACACAAAGGAAAACTCCGCAGCCAAGGCAAGACGCAATAAATTGAGACCAAAGATAAATAAATGAACAAGACCATAGGGGAGGGAAAATACCAGTGCATGATGCCACCTATTGATTGGAATGTACCACCAAGAGTGGTCTAAGGAATACAGAGGTTGGGAAAAGGGTGGATTCGACTAGCCTAGAAATTGACTAAAGTGTGAAAGTGGGAGCCCCTTAATAAACCCATTAAACCCAAAGTCTGGGGAGTGGAGAAATGATATTTCTTCCCATTCATCAATTTGATAAATATATTAATAGACATTTAAGGAATTGGAGAAGGAGTCAATCACTACAAGAAAAAAGGACATTGTTGAGGGTCTTTCCTGTGACGGACCTTCAAGGTCCATCACCAATGTCACATATGGTGACGATCCTTAAAAAAGTGTTGTTGTAAGTGCATATAGTGACAAAACTTTAAGGTTTTCCACAAAATCCATTTTCAATGACACTTTTGGTCAGGGTTGTTAAAGGTATGTCACTAATTCCCTCTTTGGTGACACTTCTAGTGACGATATTTTATTGACCCTCACCAATGCTATTTTTTGTTACTTTTTGTGACGGTCAAAAAATGTTTGTCATCATTGATCATTACAATGAGTTTTTGATAACACTATGTGCATGTTACTATATTTTTTGTGAAAATATAACGATTTAAGACCATTGTTGTGGAATATTTTTCATTGTGTCCAAGGCCATATAATGGTTAGAGTTAATCAATTTGTTAAGAAGTAATTAGTGTATATCATTTCCCTCAAGTAATGAGAATATAATTTTCCTATGATTCAATACATGATTCTTCTCTATTAGTTTTATTATCTAACAAATTCCCTTTAGATAAAATTCCACTAGTGTGTGTAGAAACTATATTATTTAATAAATGATCAAGCTTTGTCAATTCTATTAATGAGAGAGATCTAACACTCCTCAAAACTCTTGGCACAAATTAACATGCTTTGGCACACACTAACATTCCTTGGCACCTCACATGTCTTAGAACATATCTGTAACTAGAACATCTTGCTATGGCTAGGACACCCAATAATATGTTGGTAGGCTCTAGCATAACATAACACTCTCCTGTCATGTTTTGGCATGCATTGTAGTCCCTAGCATGCCCTAGAACACTTTGGCATGCATTAAAATACATGAGAACTTGGAACACATTGGAACTTGGAATGTATTGTAACCTATTATTACTGTGCCTAGCATTCCCATTTTGAAAAAGATAAGGTCTTTACTTATTAACCCTCTCATGTGTTCATTTCCTTTCATTCTAGCTTGCCTCTTCTTTTTATTTCCTTGATACTCATCAAAACATATTAGCATGCCCTGGAAACCTACATATCCTAGCATGCCTTAGCATATTTCATGTCTTGACATGCTGAAAAATGTCCCTATCATGCCTTACTAGTGCTTAACATAACTTGTCACTCCCTCCATGGTATGCTAGCTAGCACTCATTGAAACTGCCTGACACACTATAATATTCATTCACTTCCATGCATTTTGACCTAGTGCTCCCTTGTGTTTCCCTAGTACTCCATAACACTCCTCAACATGCATTAGCACACTCTATCACACCTTAGCACTCTTCAACATGCCCATCCACTTCATAACATGTGTATCACTCCCTAACACACATTGGAACTTGGCACATGTTGGTGCTTGGAAAGTATTAACATGTATAACATTCAATAAGATGCCTTGGTATGATTTTGCATGGTTTAATATTAAAGTTATTTGATATAAATTATTAGAAAGTAGATTATAAGTATCAGAGGATTATCTGGCACTTAGAATGCACTAACACTTGGCACTTATTTCGACCTAGTGTTGGTGTGCGTAGCATGCCCCTCCTCAAAAAGGTAAATTGATGACTTATTAACCCTCTTATGTGTTCGTTTACTTGTAGTTTAACTTTATTCTCCTTTTTGTTTCCTTGATAGTCCCTGGCACATATTGCCACACCCTTGCACATCTTGGCATGCCTTAGCACTTGACACATCTTAGCATATTTGACATGCCTTCAAACTATCTGGAACATTTTAGCATTCCCTATCATTCCTTAGAAATCATGCCCTCACAACTAGCCTTACATTTTTTCACAACTTGGGAACCGAATTAAGTCCTTAACTACTACACTTCATGTGACATTGGTTTGCTTTAGCCACAACAACTTGACTAATTGCAACTACTACAAGTAGAGTGTGCCTTGTTCACCTAAGCATTGCATATACCTCATCTTAATCCAGTCATGTCCAAGATGAACTTGTCCCACTTAAGAACTTACCAAGACAAGGATCAAATCTAGCCACAGTCATAAAATAACTAAGCATCATAGCTTACATAGGAAATGTTTCACATGTATGTCTAGTTCATATAAAAAATAGAGCATTAACTAATAGTTTACAAGAACCACAATATACCCAAGACACATAAGATATAATTTGGCACAAACCGAGTGCCCCAAAAATTGTACCAAAAAATGTAAAATATGCATTTGTCTAAAAATGTTTAAAACATGAGCATTCAACCAAAGTGTGCCAAATGCCATATAAAAATAATAGATAAAGGAAAAATAGTGTTGTACCCAACACAAAGTATCCCTTTGTCTAAAAATTCTTTGTCGAGCCCGTTATCACAATCATAGGCTTTCCTCTTGTAAATCATATTATGAACTTCTTCTAACGTAGTTCATCCTTGGCACACTTGAATTCATTGACACTCCTTGTCACACACTCTAATTTGTTCATTTTCATGCATTTTGACCTAGTTCTCCCTTGTGATGCCTTGACACTCCTTAACACTCGTCAACATGCATTGGCATTGTTAGACATGTGTTAACATGCCTTTTAATTCTTTGGCATTCCCTAACCCTCCCTAGCTATCATGCCCTCACAACTACCCTTACTTAATTTTCAACTTGGGAACCCAAATAAGTCCTCGCTTGAATACAAGAGCCTGACCAAGTTACGATTACTACAACTATACTATGTTGTTGAATTGTGTAGCTTGGGAGGTACTCCACAAGCATAGTGAGATAGGTTTGTGTGAGTTTGGTCACAAAAGGCTTTGTCATCAAAGAACCCAAGTGAAGGGGTTTTGGACCCAAGATGTGGTTTAAAATTTAAAATAAAATTAAACAGGAAAAATAATATTTCCTAAAGTCTAAGTGGATAAATCTCATAATTTCTAGAGGGTTCTTAAGAGGCCTAGCTAGGGAAATCTATTTAAGGATGCCTTAGAATGAAGGCAAGAACATAAAGTGAGAAGGAGCTCATTTGATCAAGGAGGCCAAGAGAGATGTGTAGTCCTAAAGTAGGTTGAGTTAGAGGTCTGAGTAAGGGTTGCTAAAGGGAGGCCATGATCATCCAACAAGAGAAATATCATCATCTGAGGGTTCAAAATAATGTCACATAACTTAATGTGTTCGAGATAGGAAGTAGGATGGAACATTGTTGGTTTTCTTATGACAGATCGAGCTCAAGAGAGGTAGCTCATGAGAATTTGGGCATGTGATTTTAGTGGTGTTTATGTGTGAAGTCTGTATCAAATTTTGAAATGGTAGAGAGGATCGAGACCCTATATTGTGGTGGTTAGTCAGCTGCAAGGTCTATGATAAAGACCAATACAAATGGAGGAGGGACTGCACTAGAATTTAGGTCCAGAACATACAGAGACGCAAGTGTAATATTGACTGAGGTAGCCATAGTTTGAGGGTTGTATATATCTAAATTTTAGGTCAAGATCCAGTCAAAAAAATGCCCAAAATATATGGATCCATATGAGTAGGCCAAGTCTCTTATGGAGGAAATATTTGTTGTTTTTGCTATGGGTGGATAGGGCTTGTTCCAAATCAATTAGAATAGAAGTACAATTCCCTAGTTAGGTAGGTTTCCAAGCATGTTCAATCCATAGGGTATTCCCTTAATACTGTGAAAAATATGCATAGAGGAAGAGGGGTTGTGACCCTTAGAGAGAGGTCTATCTCTGCAATATATACCACATATTTGGAAGATGGTTTACAGAAGTATGTGGAGAGATACAAAATACAAAGGAAGGTGGAACCTGAGTAGAAGATTGAGCAGAAGAAATGTGCCATATGAGGAATGGATTGACATGAAGACTGAGTATATTTTGGTGGACTATCCATAAAGTTTTGGATAGAGATATGAAGCAACTACTAAAAAATTAGTCAATGGATTGTTAATGGATGAGTTTTGACCCTAGTTCAGTCATCCAAAAATTGTTAGAATGACAATAAGAGGAGTAGTTCATATTTTTTCATAGATTGGAAAACAAAGAAATTGGTACACAAGAAGAATGATTTTGAGAGGACTCAAATCACTATTAGGTGGTAGATTTGAAGAGCCCTAGATGAGGGCAGTGTTGTGGCCACTAGATAAGTAAAATAATTGACTATGGTTGGGAAAATTGATGACAGTCCAAGTATAGTTGGAGGGTTGTTAGGTGGCTGTAAAAGAAGAGCCCTGAGTCCTCTACTTGTGAAGGAAAAAAAGACTGGTAGAAGGGTAGGTGTATTGGGCGTTAGGACATGCAGACTCTGAAGGACTAAAGTAGCAGTCAAGTGGGCTAGAGAACTAGCCATAGTTCAATGTATTGTAGAGGATTGAGTATGTGAGAAGAAAGGAAACCTACATAGCCCTAGAATTTTCATCTTGGAGAATGAGTATATAAAAAGTGGGCAAATAAAAGGGCTATTCACAAATGGAGTTGCGAACAATGGATCATAAACCCTAAGTGTTGCAAACCTTAAAAGAAAAAATAGGTAGATAGAGGGAAATTTTTTTTGAGCCGAGTTTAGTAACCTAAAGGAGTTGAGTTCATTGATATAGGCGGATTAAGGAGTTGTATAATGGGAGGCAAGAGGACCTGATGGATGTGTTCAGGACATGTGGATTGAAAGGGTTATGTGTGGGGACCATAAAAATGTGGGTCAAGTGTTACCTTGTTCAAGGTAGGTTGGTTGTCAAAGGACTAACACCAAGCCTTAGTTGTATTCCTTGTATCAATGTGATTGTAAAGGGCCATGATCCCTAGTATGAAAGTTATTTACTATTCTATTATAGTTTGTAATTTAACAATGAACGTTTTGAAAAAGTTAAAAATTGTCATGTGCACTAGTTGATTCCCTGATGTGTGTAGATTTCGTTACGTAAAGTAGATGTGTTATGGCACTTGAGTGTATTTGCATCAAAGATTCTAAGACCAAACCTATATTCACATGTGTCATGGAAATTCAACATATGCCTTTTTCACCTAAGAACTCCCTGTAACTCATCTTAGGCTACTCATGTCCAATCTCAACTCATCCCACTTAACAAGTTACCAAGACAAGGCTCATCACATCCAATTTTGGTCGTAAAAAAACTAAGAAAAATAGTTTACATGTTGACATGCCATAACACCTGGCATGTATTAAATTCCTTGGCACCATGTGGCACATGTTAGCACCCCCTACATTCCTTAGCATGCTTTTACACTGCTTATAATACCTTAGCACTTCCTGAAATGTCTTGGTAGTTTAGCATTCCTTGGTGGTGCCTAGCATTCAACCTTGTCACTCCCTCCTTAACACACCTAGAACTCATTGAAATTCCCTGTCACACACTCTTATTCATTCATTTCCATGCATTTTGATCTAGTCCTTCCATGTAGTTCCCTGACACTCTGTAACACTCCCTAGAACACATTGGCACAAACTAACACATGGCACATCTTTGCATGTCACCCTAGCACTATAACATTCCTTAGCACTACCTGGAATACCTTATCACTCTCTCCTTAACACACCTAGAGCTCATTGAAACTCCTAGTTAGAAACCATTATTCATTCATTTCCATGTATTTTTACCTAGTGCTCCCTTGTATTTCCATAGCATTCTTTAACACTCCTGTGAACGTGTTCGTACACCCTAGCACCTAGGTCATCTTGGCATGTTTCCTTGGCCTCTATGATGCCTAACAATGCCTATCATACCTTGTCACTTCCTCCTTAGCACACCTGGAAATCACTCATACTTCCAATCAAAAACTTTTATTTTTTCATTCCATGCATTTTGACATAGTGCTCCCTTGTGTTTTCTTGGCACTCCCAATTAACACTTCCTTGCACGCATTTGAAAATCTTGGTCAAATGATGCCATAACACTCTAGAATTCCTTAACACTATGAAGCATGCCTTTCAATCCTCCTTAGCACACTTGGAACTCGTTGACACTCCCTACCACACACTCATATTCATTCATTTCCATGCATTATTACATAGTTCTCCCTTGTGTTTTTCTAGCTCTCCCTAACACTCCTTGGTACACATTGAAACACCCTAGAACTTGGAAAAACTTGGCATGCTTTCCTAGTACTCTATCATGCCTTGGCACTGCCTAGCATACCTTGTAACTCCCTCCTTAGCACAACTAGAACTTTCTAACACTCCCTATCACACAATCTTATTCATTCAATTCCATGCAATTGAAATTAGTCCTCCTTTATGTTTCCATGGCACTCCCTAGCATGTGTTGGTGCCACACCCTAACACCTAGGACATCTTGGAATGCCTAACATGCCTTGGAACTTTCTAGAATTTGTTAGCACTTCCCGCATTTCCCTTCACAAATTGGCATTCCCTTGTGATTCCTTGACACTCCCCAACACTCCTCAACATGCATTGACACTATCTGGCATGTGTTAGCACACATTTTAATTCATTAGCATGCCCTAGGTGTCCTGTAGTATGTGCAGAAGGTATTTGTCGATGTGTTGTGCAGTTTCCACTTCCTTAACGTCACCTAGGAGGTTGAGTCAAATAATAGTAACTCTTCATCACATGTTTACCCTGGCTGGTCAGTTACTTGGTTAGATGTGGGAGGAGGGTGTTACACCCTTGGATAGAAATATGGTCTTGTGTTTCTGGACACTCCCATCTGTTGCTTGCTTCACCTTGTAGATCCACCAGATCCTACAACTGACTTCTCCTTTGGTCTTGAGAAAAATTATGTGACACCCTCATCACACATCCACCCAAGTAACCAGCCAAACAGGGTAAATATGCGACGTGAGGTCATTATAATGGGATTAAACCTTCTAGGTGAACTTAAGGAAGTTGAATTGACAGAAACACATCACACAAACCCTCCACATTAGAAAAGGAACTCCAAGGAACCATCCCAACCACTCAAGTGACCAGCCTCTAGGTCCCACTAAGTTTTGTATACCATTAAACCCATAGACTCTCCCTTGATATGGACTAGGATACATCTGGGAGGCTCTAAATGCACCCACAACATGGGTATGCATGCGTATGGGGACTTTTCTCCTTAGACCTGTGCCTGTGACTCTAGGATTTGTGCCACTTTTCAGGCCCAGAGCCCAGGGCACCACCCAAAACTCAATGATAGGTTTAGAAATGAATTTACACAACAATACAATGATACATTTGAAAAAACATTAACAAGTTCTAGAGTGGACCCCTACTAGCCATGACAGGAATTTCGTCAAACATGTCACAAATATGTAATCTATAGGTTTAAACAACATATTTGAGCATAGGGGTCTCATACTTATCTGAGAATCAATAAGAAGAATTGTTCCCTTATATCATTAGCTGCATTATCATCTATTAGGTCATATATACATTTTTCATTCATCTACAAATCAAAACATGAAGAGAGACATACATCATCACTGTCATAATACACTATTATAACCAACATAATAAAAACAAAAATATCAAGGATACATCAGCCATAGAATCCACATATAAACCAATACATTTACACATAAGATGCCAAGTAAATAACCTCTTATTAATGAATGCATAACCCAACTGAGGATGGGACTACCATGTTCCACCCGACCATAGATTTGTTGAGCCAAATATATCTTTAGCTAATCACCTCTATGCCATATTCCAAGCATGGATGTGGGACTCAAATCACAATAACCAACCAGGGCATCCCGAGGCTTAGTCACGTCACCCTCATCATTATAAACCATGTTCCACCGCAATCCATCCTTGATCACTAGGCCATAAAACAAGCATGAATGCCACCATATTTCTCCACCTACACTATGAAGAACTTTCTTGTCTTCTAGTCTCTCAATCTTTACCGCAATCCACACCAGATCACTAGGCCCTAAACCAAGGCTCCACCGTCTATGCTTTACAATATATATTTCCATTCATGAGAAATGATTCTTAGGCCTAATCCAGGGCAACCACCTCTAGGCTTTATCATATATCCCACGATTAACTGGTAAAGGATTCCTAGGCCCACTGAGGCACACAATATTTGGATTTAACAGAACCCATAATTTGGTTCATGGGTCAGTAGGCCAGTGGCTTTATCGCAATCCACATTTTAGTTCAGGGATCACTAGGCCACGTGTTCTTCCTTTCAGAGATCCATCTCACTCAGCTTTGAATCCATATGGAAATCCAGCTCAACCAAAACATGAGAACTCCTCGAGACAATATGATTTTGAACTCCTTCCAGTAGGTTCCTTCTCAACTTCGCTACATTCTTCTTCTAGGTCTCCAGATCTTAAGGATCAGTTACTTCAGGCTTAGGAATATCACTATTTATGAATTTCTTCAACTCCTTATCTTCTAGCACTACTTCCATCCTATCCTTTTAATCTATGTAATTCAATCTTCCCTCAAGGGAATACTCGTGGCTCAATCCATAGAATGACATAATGATCCTATTTCTATCCTAGAGAATAGATCCACAAAATCAATTCAACTACACAAAAAAAAATCGTATTTTTCTCTTCTATAGTGATTTCATCTCTAGTACCATGTAGAAATTCCATTTAGATCCAAACTGCTAATTATAATTTTCTAAAACAATAGACTTGAATCTACTCTACCAATTGTGGTAAATAATTTAAACGATCAAGAAATTAGGAAGCATACAAGAGAAATAATTTAGTCAACACATTACACAAGTATTTCCTGGGGAAATCCACAACTAAAAAATTCATTATCTATATATTTCATTAGTCAACTATGATAATATTACAATTTTTTTCTCAAGCTTTAGAAACCTCTGCACTATCTCTATATGTATCACTACTTCCTAGAAAAGTCTAGTCCAATACATAACCAAATTTTGGCTTGCCCAAGTCCCTATTCCCTTGTTTTGTTTCCTTGGGTAAAAATATCTCCTATTAATTAAGGAAATCCCCATCCAATACTTCGCAATCCATCTAGGGAATTCCTCTCACTACATGCACCACCTATACAATTTGGATGATCATACAACTGATATTACACTTCCCTTGAACTCCAACCTGAATTGGGTAACTCTCATTTCACACATGAACGAGTTAATTATGGTTGATTTATCTGTTATCTAGTTGATCACTAAGTACAAAAATCACTACTAGACGTTCCACTAGTTCCTCCAATAGTTGGAACTAGATAAATTGACTTTAGCACAAATAAACTAAATTAATTAATTACAAGTCAAAATAAACTCAACTATGGTTCCAAAAAAATAGGAACCACTCTAGATGACTCAAGTTAGACCCTCAAATCGAATTAACTTAACCAACTAAGTCAAACTAACTTAGTTAACTCGTACAAATTTTCATGTGATGTGGAATTACAACTTTCTTCTAATGTGATTCAAGGGAAAATTAAATTAGAATCTTTCCTAGTGCCATTTTCAACACCATTCTCATAACCGAACCTTGAGAACCCTGTTAACATAGTAACTTCCCTAGTTACTAGTATATTTAAGGAAACGTTTGTTACAAATGCATCCTAATTAAAAAAAAAAATTGATCTATAGTCCTCAAAAAGTTGTATAAGATTAGACAAATGGAAGAAGAAAAAATCAAGCAAATTAAGGGAAAAATGACAAGGCAAATAATCTACTTAAGCTTGTAATTTTTGACAAAGGAAAGAATTCAACACTTGCACTTATTTTCAAAGTCTCAATGTTGCACACAACTTCAATTTTATAGTTTGAAATGAACTCCATCAATCAATCAAATTTACAAATGAACTCAATACGTAGTTAAGAATACTAAGGCTCAACTTGAGAAGTTGTCATCCCTTGTTCCTCTTAAAGAAGAGTTGTTAATATCATAATCAATGGTTGGGATAGTAATTTCCAAACTAATTTCTCTCAATTATTTATCAATTCAATGTTACTACTTTTCCAACATATAAGTGTTATGTGCATATTCTAAATACTCACATCGATTACTTCTATGCTTAAGCTTGATTTCGTAAACAAGATCAACCAAAATTGATTATGGGCACACAAAATAATATGCTTCTCCTAATTCTTCTCCATTGTGCATGAGAAAGTTTGGTTCAATTTATTTTTATGTAGCCCTTTTCAACCTTCACTTGGCCATTAAAATATGTAAGTAATTTTTTTTTCCCTTCAATCTTGTATTTGAAGGTAGTAATTGCGGTTGACCCTGCCTACTCTAGATAACCCTTGAGAGTTAGTGCCCATGGATTTTATGTCAAGTTTTCTCTCAACCAAACCTGGTAATGAAATCATTTTTGTTTTTGTTCAACGCTTCCTTAGGATGGGAGTTTTTGCACCCTGTAAGAATATTTTAACAACAAAATCCACACATAAGCTCTTCTTCGAGCATATTTTGGTTCGTTTTGGGTTGCCAAATACCATATTTCCTAATAGGGATAGTAGGTTCCTCATATTTTTATGGTTTAACATTTGGTCCATGATGGACATCAAGCTTGACTGAATCCTGATAAGTAAAAATAAGTAGTGAATATAATTATTGTAGATGTCCCTAGAGTACACATATGACTAAATTATTTTAAATATTACATCACTCTAATATCATTTCTCTTAGATGCTCCTAGGTTATAACTCAAACAATCATAAGTACTAAAACTCATGAAAATCTTGTTTTTTTCTCTAAATAACTAAAAATCCCAATTGTGCTATTCCTAATATTCAAAATTTAACTATTATTAAGACTACTTCCTCTAATTATCATTGTTCCTTCATATGTAATTTAACTACTAGTTGGAATTGAACCATTATTAACAATCTAGAGTAGTTTTACCTAATTTTATTTAAGAATCATAAGGGGAGGGTTTGGTATGCGGCCAAATTTGTATTGTCTAGTGGCATTCCCACTACTAGCTTCTCATACTCCCTAAATAGTTTAGACACATTTGTTGGCCTTAGGATATGGTTTCTCATTATTTCATTTGATTCTTTCTCATCAAAAATCTCATTCTACATTACATCCAACCTATCACTTTGTAATCACATATATATCGTAGCCCCACTATAGTGTGTTCATCAGACCTCATTGAAGTGCCTTGACTACTACTCCTTATTTAGTTATATTTTATCACAACCCTTTGTTTCTTAACCATTCACTGACCAAATCACCTTTCCCATTCAAATTCTCCAACTCCCTCATCCTCACCTCACTACTCCTTTCCTTTCTAATCTCCTTTCACAACTCCTCATTTCCTTCCTCATTTTCTCACATATAGTTCAACCAAAATTGGTTAGTTATATCTACTTCCTCAAAGATTTTTCAACTTTCTCTTTAGGTTGTGTGTCCTCCATGTTCATTTGGTCCTTTGAGCTTTCATATTTACCTAAAAATGGAAACAATTACATTCAAATCAAGGGAACTCGAGTTATTCAACTGTTGGACCCATATAAAGAGATGAGATATACAAAACCTACAAATTATCTAATGGATGAAGCAATCTTAGAAAACATCCATTGACTTACATGTTTACTTGAGTCTCAACAAGAGAAGCAAAAATCAATGGTGCAAGCTCACTTCAAGTCTTGCACACAAACAACATGTTATTTCTTTGGAGAGGTTAGGATATGCAAGTAATGAAATAATAAAACTACATTAAAAATACCAAAATTATCTAATGTCAAGGAAGCAATATACATCCACTTGGGAAATGACTTTGGGAAAGGAAAATAATAAGAATCTTATTAAATCAAGCAAAGGATGAGTGTTATTATACCTTACTATGATTGTGGGTAATCTCAAAGCCAACTAATTAATGAATTTCTTCCTCTTGGAAAGTTTTGTTTCAAGCCGAAAGAAAAATAATATCCAAAACTCTTCTTTCATCAAGACTAAATATAAAGGGATAGAGGGAAGTCAATGATTCAAAACAAAAACAATCACAAAACGGGAAAATGACTCAATTGACTAACGCCACAACCTTGCAAAATATAGGAATGGTAAAAATGGAGGAGCATGCTTTCTTTTACAACCCGCTATAAAGGAAACAAAGAATGAAAATTAGTAACTAGATTCAAGGGTATGTGACAGAAAATTCCTCTTGGAGTCACCACTTCAATTGTTTCCATTATTGAGCTCTTTGACATGGATATTTTTCGTAGCCATAAACTGTTTTCTTAATCTCTTACATGTTTGCAACTTTTGAAGAGACATGCATGGAGGTACATTGATATCTAATTATTACCCAAAATCCTCCCCCTTTTCAACATCTTTTGTTGGAAACATGTCAATTTGTACATTAATATTTCGTTTTAAGGTTCTTTTAGAAAGTATTGCATTTAGGAAATGGATTATGACTGGAGCTCATAATTTTCTTTCATAAAAAATATGGTTTCATGGTGTGATGGATGAAACCATGAACAAGAAAGGGAAAAATTATTAACTCAAAAATGTTCAAGGTCTAATCCAATAAGGAGACACAACCTTTGTTGGAACATATGCAACAAATGTTTGATAGTCAAGTTTTAATTTAGACTTCATTGATCATGGTTGTAAATAGTAAAATTCAATTAAAGATGTGAAAAATTGAATATTGTACCCCATATCCAAGTTTGTAGGGGTCATCAACGCAAACTTGGTTATTGTAGTGTACACTTTTTTAACAGCTACATAATTATCTTTGATTTTTATTTACAAAAAACATGATAATATTTTTCTTATGGAAACCAAACAATGATGGTTTATGTTGAAAATATCATTAATGATATTTATAACTTGGGTTATTATCACCAATTCCTTATTTTATCAAAAGAGCTAAGAAGGATAATTAACTATGTTTTAGACAACATGAATGATATGTTACTGATTCTTTATTTCAGTACAGAGATAAGTTATCATTCTTTTAGAATTATTTATGAGCATGACATGGTTGAATCTAATGCTACAATCTCAATGTAAAGGGAACAATGCATGATGCCATCCTTGAGTTCATTGAAGATGCCAAGGCTTGATCAACATGATAATGTCTTTATGAATGGTTGGGACTAGCAAGGCGAAGACAAAAGACATATACTATGCGTTAACGTGTTGCCTAATCTCTTGATATTGGTTGTAGTTAACAAGGAGAAAAATTAATGGACATGTGATGATGACTATGCTAATGGTTGAGACCAATAAGGTGAATGACTATTAGCATTTCTCATGCATGATATAATTGTGTAAATATTAAGAGTAGATAAATTCTCAATATTGTTATAGCAAGGGAAGAAGAATGTTGCATTTATGAGGGACCGTACTTTTCTACCTTGGTGTTATATATAGATTGATGAATGAATATAAGATGTCAATTTTTTTAAATGCTAATAATGTAGATACTCCTATAGAAAATACATTTTCTTATATGGTGCAATTTAAGAGTACTTTTTATATGGTAAATACTAATACTAGTGCTAATAATTTAATTTTAAATAATAATAATTTAATTTTAAAATTATTACTAAGTCAGAGATCAAATTGGTGAATGAAAACTTTTGAATCGCTCGGTTGTCCCATGAGGAATCTTGATGACTTGTACATCTCTATAGAGATGTAAAAGTCATTAAGTCTTCTCATGGGATGGCCAAGTGGTTGGAAAAATAGGATGTTATCCCCTCCACCCAGTTTCAAATCTAACGGGGGGATATCTTTTCCCTGTTGTGATAAGGCTCAAGGAGTACGCTCCTCCACCCTCGTGGAGTCTTGGCTCTTACTAAGTCATAAATTCTTAGTATATCTAGCTTATAAACTGTTTAATATACTCTTGGTGTTATAGTCATAAATTCCTTGTATATCTATCTTAGGAGCTATTTAATATACTCTTAATATTATAGGGGGAGCCACTAGGACCCACTAGTTTTGATCTTTAGTATTACCTAGATTAATCTCATAAATTACTAGTATATATAGCTCATGAGCTATTGAATATACTCTTAAAGTTATAGGGATATCCACTAGGACCACTAGTTTTGATACTGAGCCTTGCCTAGATTACTCTAACAAATTAATGATTCACCATAGTTTAAACATAAATACATTTACAAAAAGGAACATACTGTTTCTCCTAAAATAATTTGTTAAAAAATAAAAAAATTACTGAAAATAACCTATTTCCTCAAAGAAAGAGTATATAGAAAGAAAAAGTATATATTATGATCCATAGGGTATAAATTGGGTAATATTTGTAGGAGGAGCCGAAGGCCTAGACCAAGAATTTTTCCTCATCCCAAATTCAATTTAAACTATGACTTTAATTCTACAGTCAGATTCATATGAAAGTAAACCAGCTAAATAGATGGTGACATGCATGCTTTGGACTAGAAGAGATTCGTGAGCCCAAAGCACAAATGAGGGAGACTCAAAATAGTAATATTCTTAGAAAATTGATTTGGAAAAAGACAATGTAACTTTGTGAGCTGTTGCAGAAACCTAGACGAATTTTGTCATGGGTAGGTGAGTGTATAAGATAATAGCATTTGAGTTTTCCTACTCCATTCATCAATATTTATGTCTATCTGTGTATGGCGAATCCACAAAGGGGTGCTATATTTGCCAAAGGGTCCTTTCAATCTAGGTAGGTACATGTAAACCCTAAATTTTTAGATGTCAATGAAATGTTTGTCGCTTTTGCATTCAAATTTTGTTTTGATAAGTTTGGTGGTTGTTTGATAACAATTCTTCCAAGAAAATTTGGTAAAAAAACTAAAAAAATATGTTTCTTACCCTTATGGCTTGGAATTGTTTCACCTGTTCTGATAATTTTGATGGGTGGGTTGCCTTTAAGAATTAACTAAAAAAACATTATTGTTTCACCTTTCTAGGTGGGAAACTTAACAAGTAACTTTGTGTGATTGTGCACAAAGAATTAAATAATAACCTTTTTACTGTTACCTGTTCACGTTAGAAACCTTCCTCATATCTTCAGTCGATTTGTTTGAAAATCAGTTCTTAAGAAATATTTAGCCTATTATGTTGGGACTTGGGACTCATACCCTAGTTGATTCGATTTATCACAACCCTTACAATGGCCTTGCTTTCCTATAGAAAAAATTAATCATATTTACGTGCATCAACGTTTATTGGAAATATGCTTGTGTAATCAAATCAAAATAAAATAAAATAAAATTCAAATTCTCAAGGCTTGTAGGAATGGTGGATGCAGGGATGGGATCAATAGAAAATTGGTTGCACCTATTGATCAGTTGTTGTTGAGAGTTGATCCTATACACAAAGACTTGGATGATGAAATTATTGGCCTGCACCATAAAGTTTCGCATTTGAAATATGTAAGTTTTAAATATTCTTGTAATATTCGATGTGTTTGGGAGGATCCTGATAACCTAAGCTATCTAGATGATTGAGGACATTCGACCGTGCTTCCAACAAGACTTCTAAATTGGGGGAAATCCTCATTATATATATGATTATACTATGGGCATTGGAGTCTCCTTTTCTTGTTGCGACATTACTTTTTCTAACTAGTAGACTAACTCTGATTTATCTATTAGTATGATTTGATATTTACAAATATCGTCTTTTTTTAGTCTAGTGGTTGAATGTCAAGTCTGGTCAGAATGATGGAATGAAACCCTTGTATCAAGTAATTCTGCAAGACAACAACGAGTTTTTCTTATTTTTCCTCTCCATTTTGATTAATTCCTCAGGTCTCCAGTTCATTGGCAGAGGGAATTTTGGTGTAATTCTTCAAGCTCAAGTGAAGAGCTCATAGACCATAATAAGGTGGAGGCTCTATTTTGACCAATTCATAATGAAAATTGCTACGAGAGAGGTGAACTACTACACTTGTTGATGAAGATGACAATAAATAAATTGCACACCAATATAAATATATTCCAATGGATTTAATTATACCTTTTGTTAGCACTGTAAATCCTAATAGTGTGATTGCCATTATATCACTATTTCCAAAATTTTCTTATGTCTTAGCATATGTTGAAGTTTGAGTCATTTTCAATAAAGGTCAAAAAGAGTCTCAAAACTAAAACACTTTTAGGTTTATAGGTGGTATTAGTGCCTTATGTTCATAAAAAAAGTTAAAACAATTTTTTTAACTTATGTTAGTGTCAAAGGCTATTGGCCATTTTGGTAATAAAATTACAACTTCTCTTTTTGGGATAATAACTACCTCTGTTTAAGTTTCATTTTTAACACAGTGATATAATGGAGGGCAGTTATTTCTCCAAATTGAAGGTCACATTGGTAACATAGTAAAAAGAGCTTCTATTTCTTTAGGAACATGTTTCCATTGATAACACAGTGAAAAGTGAAGATATTTCGCTGAAATTTGGTTATATTGCAATACATAGGTAAAGACAAATATTTCTCAGGCATAAGGAGCTGCAAAGAAAATTTACAGATAAAAGATCATTCCTGTTTGTAGAATATTGAAGACCTCCTATGTCATAAGCATGATTATTCTTTTTAACAACATTAATTAATTTTTTTTGACTTAGGAGAATTATTTTAGATCAATGGTTATGTTATCAATGTAGCTAACCTATAGCTACCCTACTAAACTTAAGCGGAGATCATGGTACAAGGTATCAATTATTAAATGATGTTGTGGAGTGTTGCGTAGTGTTATGCGTTATGGGGTGACTTGGCTCCCGTATTTGAATGATTTCAAATTGTGTCATTACTCCATACCATGATTAGAGGTGCAGAATCAGAGGGTTGAGTTTAGTGCTCACTTGACCAAGGTTATGCAAGCTACATCTAACAAAAACCACTTCTTCCAACAAATAGTTTAGCATTTCAAGGTAGGAAAACAAGGCTCTGTGTAGGGTTTTACCTCTACGATTGAACAACTGTATGTTTACAAGGAGCCCAACTGTTGAAAAGTATGGGAAAAGGTGGGAATGTTAACAAGTCTGAGCCAAAAAACACCATGTTCTTTGATGCTAGGTCCAAACCTCAATTTAAGTCAGCTGGTTCGTATAAGTTTTTACAAAATGTTTCTGGAGAAAATGTGGCTTTAACTCAGGACTTTCTCGAGAGCTTTGATGTTGAGAAGGTCAAGCTAGGGAGCAATAATTTCAGGAACTTGAAAGCCATCATAGTCCATGCTACTCAAACCTTTGCCACTGGTGAATGCTGGTTCAAGAATAAAACATTGCCCAAAGAAGTAAGTCTCTACCTTAAACCTGAACATGCCAATGTTAAATGGAATACGACTGCACATAATTCTTGTTTTAAGGCTGAATGGAAACATGTGATCACCACTATTCAACATTACATTACATGTGAGGGTAGGTTCTCCTCTGTCCTCATATTTCAAGTGATAAACCTATGAACTTGCCATATTTCCTATAGACATCCTTTCTCAAGATGTCCTTAAAACTATAGAAGATCCCTAACTATCCTTTGCACAACCTATATCGTAGGGGTCTAATTAAAATTTTTATTGTGTACCACCTTAAAAATAAGAGTACCACTTGAGATAAGTTCCTGAAAGAGGAAGGGTTTGGTAGGATAAACTCTAGGAGACGGGTAGGGAGGCCCAAGAAACGAGTTTCTCATGAAAAAACTAGTACAACTAATGTTCCAAATAGTTCACAGCCAAACCCTATCCATTCATCAACATTCTGCCAAGTTGACCCTCCCTCCATGTCAATTAAAAGGAAAACTAGAAGCTCAAATAAGAAAGCTGGAGACCCTGTGCATATACCAACAGCACAACCAGCCAATGAATCTCATATTAGTAGTTCACCAGTGAGAAGTTTACCTAGGGAGCTTGAGACCTTAAGGTCATTCATGGAGGAATATAAGAATAAATTGATGTAGAAAAATGATATGCCTCCAAAAAAATATGTGTCAAAATATAGAGAGCAGAAAACTTCCTCTTCAAGAGGAAAACATAAAAAATGCTCCTCATGGCAAAATAATTTCTAGAGGAAGTCAACCCCGAAGTTCTAATTTCTAAGCCTTCTTTGTCTCTAGAGGATGTCAACCCTGGAGCAAAGGGATCAAGCCATGCTTCTAAAACAACTCAACAAACTCAACAAAGAAGTGGTACTTCACTCACAGAATCCACTCTCTCACAGGTTTTACTATCTCTTAAGAAAGGCAAAAATAAAATATCAGAGGCTGTCATAGAGGAAGAGCCTACTTTAGCTTAACTAGTCTCCTCCATTGGCTCTTCAATCAAGAAGAGGAAGAATATTGTGATACATTCATACTCCTCTTATCAAGATAGCAGTGACCCTGAATATACAAAATCAGAGTATGAGGAATGAGAATCTAGGAGATTCATGCATGGAGGTAAAAGGTTTAAGTTCATTCCAAATCTGTACATCCAGAGACCTCATACCATGCCCAAAAATAAACTCACACTAAAAAATAGGTTGATTGCTAATACTGCATTGAGAGATGAGATCATTAATATTGACGAGAGTCCAGAAGATAAAACAAAGAAGAAAAAGACGCAGCCAAAGAGTCAAACACATAGGAAGAGGTTAGACAAGAGAGTGACTAAAGGTGAGGCCCTTAGGATTTTTGCCTCTATTTTGGACCTCTGAAGAATGAAGGAACAAGGCTGCCTTGAAGATGCTTTTCATTTTTGGGTTAATTTTCTATTTTTTCGGATATAGCTACTTTTTCTGCAGAGGTAGCTATTATTTCCGAATATTAGTATATGATGAAAAGGAGTTATTTTTTGGTTTATTATCATAACAGTGACACCGAAGTAGGTGAAGTGGAGGGGATTCATGTTATGATAGATGTTGCCAGGTGTCATTGATCAAGTCCCCTCCTAAATTTCAGGGTTCTGTTTTTCATTTTTTGGGGAAAATAACCACATGTCACTTTCACAGATGTTTACACTTTTTGTGGAGGTGGTTGCACCAGAACAGAGGAGCAGTCTTCCAACAGACTACTAGATCATTCATCCACTTTGAATTTCTAGCCATCATGCTACTTAATTTATTTATGTTATAGCACTTTGTATTAAAGTTTAAATATAAACCTCATCTTTTATATGAGATTGTAATAAATTTTTAGAATGGATTCACTCCTTTTGTGGAGATGTTAGTATTATGTTTTTTGTATATATGTGACAAAACTCTATGAAAAAAAATTTCATGGTTTTAGAATCTTTTTCTCATATGATCAGTGCACTTTTCAGTCAATGAAATTGGAAGAAACTTTTGAGGACTTATTACCTACTTGATGTGTGTATTGTTAATTCTCACATGTATTTCCATATCTCATCTTCTTCAGTGCAGTTTGTAATCCAGATGTTGTTGTAGGTTTTTATCAGTCTATTGATATGTTTATATGTTTTATCAACTTTTATTAGTCTCACACAGTGAACTTTCTTGGTGAAATATACATAATAACATTGTAAAGAGCATCACTTATGACAGTTACCTTTCATGATATTTTAGTAAGAATATTGTAAGTCTAGGCATAACCTTCTCTTGTTGAAATATTTTCAAATTGCTCCTTATGTTATTTTCTACCAAAAGCAGTGGATTTATGCCTTGCAAACCCACTATCTCTTCTTCTATTTCATAGTTTCTTCTCTTCATAGGCTACAAACTTACCTTTTTTCTACCACATCAAGACTTAATACCCTTATTAGTGTGACAATGAACTTGACTGAAATCCAATTTTAGTGATTGAGGGTTCAAACCACCTACCAACATTATAATCCAAATCATTAAATTGCCTTAGAACTTAGGATGTGACTAGTCAAGCACTTGAAGAAGTTCAAGTGTTGATTCTAACGCTAACATCTTTTGGTGCATCTGTCAGGAGACGAAGGCCTTGAAACGAAGTATTCTCCCGAGCCACTTGTTTTGAATTGTTGAAAATCAATTCTTGATGGTGAAAAAGAATTGGTGACTTGAATACATGGAAAATTTTAGGGGCACATTTTAGCCCAAGGGTGAAATTTAAAGGGTTTTATATTTTAGAAGGGCGAATTTTTTATATAAAATCTCTTTTGTAAAGTTTTGTATAATTAGCCCCAAAATTATTTTAAAAATAAATAATTATTATGCTTTAGCCCAAAAAAAGAAGAGCGCATAAAACATAAAATGTTGGATTCACCTCCACATTTACTGGTTTGGACAGTTTTGGTTGGTATTTTCCCTGATTTGCTACGCTGGAGGGTTTTGGAACTACTTTCGCCCCCAATATCTAGTATGGCTGCAGGGTAAATCTTGCATCTGGATTGGAATCGACAATGGAGTCTTCTTATGGGTCTGGATAAGAGGCATCTGGTGAATAGGGATGTTGGGGCTGCGTGTGTTTAGAGGTGCTTGGTCATATGGGTGGAATTTTCCAAACCCAACATGGAATGTCATTGTTGCTGCTCTTGCCCCTGGTTTTCCCCTGATTGGCCCGGTTTGTCTTGGCCCATGGTTCCTGGATCTAACTTTCCTCCTCCTCCTGCCGAATGGGGGCCTGGACCATGGGTTTCAAGACCCTGGGCCGCCGCCGCTGCCACCACTGCTTCTAATAACCCCGCTGCTATGGATTCTGGTTCTCCTACTCTGATTCAGACATGGTGTAAGACAGTAGCGGTGTTAACAGTTAGATCTTGCCCTTTATATTTTTTACTGCTTCTAATAACCTCGCTGCTGCAGATTCTGGTTCTCCTACTCTAA
Organism: Pinus albicaulis; assembly: GCA_034641835.2. NCBI lineage: Eukaryota > Viridiplantae > Streptophyta > Pinopsida > Pinales > Pinaceae > Pinus > Pinus albicaulis. The sequence continues at coordinate 778,571,084 of CM076571.1, forward strand.
TTCAGACATGGTGTGAAGACAATAAGGGGTTTGAAGTTTATAGTTTTTTCTTGTTACATCCTATTGAAACAGTGTATTTTAATTTTCATTTATATATTCTTTGCCTTTGCCAACAGAAGTTTCATTTTTCCTTTTGTCTATCCAAATGCAAAAAAATCTGATGGTGTTTTCTAGTTGGAAGGTTTAATCAATTTCTCTGTAACGGAATTTCAAAATGGAATATGGTAGTGCTCATTTTAAGAGCTCGAATACCATTATTTTGCCCCTGACTTCGTCTTTTCTTTTTCTTTTATGTTGCAACTCACAACTTACCTCACCTCATCGCAATTGCTTCAGAGGACATGTCCCTATCATTTAATGTAAATTCCTATGATATATGTACTTGTAGATATAATCAAAATTTTTTACAGTAATGGCAAGAATCGATTTTGGATACCACTAGATCAAACACAGAATGTAAGCATTGTAGAGCTAATTTCAGTATGGTGTTTATGTAATAAATATAATCAAAAGCTTTTGGCATTAGTCAGACTAAGATCTATCATATCTAATCATCTTTATCATTATGTCCATATAAAATATAAAACAAAATTTGCGATCTGCGAGCATAAGTAACATATGCAACATACTATAGAGTTTGCATCTGTTGATACACATCTTTAATAATTAGACATTGGATAACTCAGCTGCTGGATGCCTTTGGTTATTTTGTTTAAGAAATGTGTTATGTATGGTCATTCTCAATCCTCTCAGAGCATATACACACTATGCACAAACTGCATAATGGTTATACTGGAAAATCAATGTTAACATATTTTTATAGGAAACTCAAACCTCTCAGAGCATATACAAACTATGCACAAATTTCATAATGATTATACTGGAAAATCAATGTTAACATCTTTTTATAGGAAACTCAAAGCTCTCTAATAATTGAGGTTGCATAAATCAATTTATGTTTTGTGTTCTTTTTTTATCATATAAGATAAGATAAGGCTAGATAGATAATTTTTCCCATGTCCAAAAATGATGGAAAAAGTGGGTCAGTGGGATTGAAATGTACAATTGGTAACAATATATTGTGGGAATGCCATGCTGAAAACTAAAGAATAAAGATATTAGTAAGAAAGTACAATTTAATAACAAAAAGAGAAATTACTATTCATCATTAGGTAATACATTAGAATTAGAGGAGATGGAAGAAGGTTCTGCTGCCACCTCACTTGCTGAGGTGCAATTGCACTACCTGACAATGTCATTGGGGGCGTACCCAGGGCTAAGACGGCATGGTTGTGTGATCCTCAGAGGAAATTGGAAGTACTTAGTGGAAGTTCTAACATTTTATGTTGCTAAGAAGAAGCTAGTAATAAAAGTTTCGTGCCAGATGAGGGCTGGTTTGCCAATTGGCACTGGAAACTAGCAGTCATCTGTGGCTAGCTTTTTGTATATGATCATTTCCAATCCCCTCTGAGCACATGCAAAAAATCAGACAGACTTATTGAAAATTCTTATGGACTAGAAGTGGACTTTTTTTTGGATAGCTTCAGCCATATCGTAGCCTAGGATGTTGCAGGTGCAGCTAGGCATGGTCATCCCCTTGTGCGTTATGCCCATATCTGCTTTTGGTTGTTTGGTGTAAAGCATATCTACATATGTTTTAATGTGTAAACTAGCACATTCTCCTAGAAAATTTGGGATAAATGCTTTCCTCCACTGAAATATATTTCTATTACATCAGAGGATGACAAGATGCAAGTCACTTTTGTCCAGCCATAATTAAGCATTACACTCAAATTTAAAACTAGATTATCATATAGCACTTTGGCTAACCAGTGCTATGCAAAATAAAAACATAGCTGATAATCGTATCAAACAACAAAAACAACAAAATAAAACATGCTTGGGTCTGGTTGGTCAGGGAAGAGTTGTCCATGCTCCAAAGTCTAGATTTTTGGTTAGGTCCTAAAGCCTAGATTTTTTAATTGATCTGCAACTGCTACTTGGACTCTGCCATAATCTATATTCATATTTGAGGGAAGTTAAGGTTTCTAACTCTCTAAGTCAATGCAATATACAACTTAATGAACTGGGCTCTGGCTGTCTATGGTCTAACTCTTTGTCTACACTCTAGTGTCTTCAGCCATCTTCCTCTGTCCTCTTCATCTACAAGAAGAAGCTTGCTGTGATAAAAAAAATGAACTGTTAATTTTGTAATTGGTAAATGAAAACATAAAAGAAGAGAAGAAACGTTTGTATAAAAATCGTTAATATTAGAAGGCTTTGTGTAATGGAAAATAGGGATATTATATTTGCAACTTGTAGAGAAGGGAAAACAGAGCACCACAGAATCAACTGGGGAATTCTTAGATGGTTAAATCATTTTTCAAGTACCATAGTTTTAAAAATTGGCTCAGACTGAACTGGAACTGATCAAACTGGCCAGTTGGATAGGGCCAGGGGTCAAACTAGCCACCAACCTGGACTAGTGGACTGATTTGGTACCAAACTAGTACAAACTAGTCCAATCTGGTCTGAACCAGTCAGTTCCATCTTGAACCGATCATGTGGTAAAAGTCTAACTCCTAAATGCTAAATGAGAAACCTAACTCCTAAACCCTAGAAATTCTGGCAATCAATGATAATTATTTCCTTTTTATCATTTTTTATCCTTTCTATCCCCCACCAATTCATATAAGCTCACACAATCTCATCAATCCAAAGAAAATAACATTTCTAAGCATGTCCATTGTAACCCTCATAATTTATCGTGGAATAACCATCTAAAAGTTCGTGAATTCATATGGAAGAGGGATAATCTTTCGTATCTAAAACAGCCTAAAAATGTCAACACTCAAAACTCCTTTAAGTAGAATTATACTTTTAATACGATTATTTTGTGTGGTATTTGTAAGGTTAGCAACAGTCCAAGGTGTTAATGGAATACTAAAATTCAATATTTGGGTCAAATGGATCCGTGTGCATAATTGATTTAACATTGTTATATTTCCACTATGCAAAGTGCTTGTAATTGAGTAACTTCAAGTAGTGTTTCTCGATCCGGTATAGACATAGACCAGTATCCGGGATATAAGGAAAATTCAACAATATGGAAAATAACACTAAAATCAAGAATATATGGATCATTGAACCCATACATTTGACCTTGGGGCTAATGTAGTTGGTGACATTTCCATATATGCAACAAGAAAACAATCTTATTATATGCTTCAAGATCAAAAAAATAAGTGCACAACAATAATCGAGTGCCGAATATTTGTTGAATGACAAGAAAATGTTTAGGATGGGCACAGTTTCATTATCAAAAAAACAAGAAGAAATGCTCCCGCCGAGATTGTCTAGAAAGCATGTGTAGTAGGATATTTGAAAGGAAGTGTCACGATTTGGAGCACATGATTTTTTTCTCTCATCACGTAGAAGTTTATTATTTTGTGTGGTCTTTGTAAGGTTAGCAATAGGTCCAAGGAAAACATTCTAGAAAAATCTATAATAAGCCTAATAATGAATCATTCTTTCACTTAGCCCTCGCTATGGCTTTATGAACCTTTTGCCTATACTTGTTATAACCAAATAAATGTTCCCCCCGACTCGGAATCTTTGGGATTGATTTAGCTTGAGAATTTGCATATCTCCTTAGTATCCTTTCCTCTTAGATTAACTACCACTTAATACCATTTTTGACCCTTCTCTCGTAACGTTCTATATAGTCCCATCAATGGCCTTTTGATGGATCTCATTTATCATATAAAATAGGTTCTTCAAGTTTGGTAACTTAGTGACGTGTTTCTTTGGAGTCACTCCTCTCATTTAGCATATAAAATGTGCTCTTTGAGTCTCGGCTAACTCTTAATAACATGTTTTTTTTTAGTTTCTCGACCTTTTTATCTCTACTCGCCTTTGATCCACAATTGTGGTGATGATATGTCAAAGATCTGCACTAGATCATCGAACGAGCCATCGTTCCAAACTCGCTTTAGGGGGGAACCGGAGAATGGGGATATTCGGCTACCCCCGTTTTTTGTAGGGAATGTCACAGTAGAGCGTTCCTAGGCAATAAATGGATGACCAGGGATGCTTTCTAGGTGGCTTCTTATCTCCAACGAAAAGAAGGGAATGTGTTCCCTTTCATACAGGGGATGTGTTCCGTTTCATACCTGGGTGAATATGGATCCTTCTTAATTCACTAACAATAAGTGTTTTAATGGCTTCAGCTTAATTAATGTAGGTGTGCTAATTTTCAGCTTTCACATTGGGACTAATTCCGACTCGAATAATGTCATGAACATAATGATTGTAGTATATCCGTAAAGAAATAATTTCTTCAAAATCGATGATACCTTTTTTCTTCAATCATGCTTAGAAGGTTGCTATAATCATAATTTGTCGTTTGATGTATATTTTGCCTTTTATTGGATCTACTAATGAATCATAATGATAGGGACAAATGACCCTTTTGTCTTTAGACTCTATTTTTTTTCTGCTATAAGGCCGTATCTAGTCTTTGAAATTTTGATTGAGATATTATCTCGTTAACTCGTTTAAAAGCATAGAATGTCCAAGTAGACTTTTTCGTTAACTTATCTAATTAAGAACCGATAAATAATCAGCCTTCTATGGTTAAAGCAAAGCATGAAATATGACAAGGTTTTATTATATGTTAATTAATTTAAACTTTAAAGTTTATGTGAATGGTTCTCAGTGCACATTTTAAGTGAGATGAAGAAAATATTTCCCGGACAAAAAGTTGCTTATATATTGCCCATAATTTCATTATGTAACTTGTGACTACCCAATGGCATGTTATCTAAACGCAGACTCTAAGTTAAGACTTTGTAAACCTCGTTTTATAATCTATTGGTATAAGTGATTGAAGATTTTGTTGTTTGAGCTATTGATGGTCATAATTTTTTGTTTAATTATTTTTCTCGATAATAAATTTGTCGTATTTTGACTCTCCTCTTTCCTTTGTATGTCCTTTTTATCTTCAAGAAAAGAGATTTTCGGTGTTGCATTTGATAGTCTCCTTTCTTTAAGAGAAGGAAAAAGAGATTAACTCGGGGAATATTATACTTTAAAGTATTTTTATACCTCTTGTATTTAAGAAATAAATAGTATTATTCTTTTGTCTTTTGTTTTATAGATTCCATGTTTCCAAACGATCCGGGCATTTCGAATTTATGTGATATAGTGTGGTGTGAATTTGGAGCAACAATACACCATGAGATGTTAACTTCTTTCTATGGCACCTCCGTGTTGAGAAATTCTTGTCAAAAAGTCAAACAATCACCTTTGCATGAACTTACGCCTTGCAAATGGCCAAGATATCTCGAAAGACAACCATTTTCTTTTACAACTCCATATTCCTATAATTTCTTAATAATACGTCTCCAAGCCATGAGATTTTTCCCTTGTAACATAGTTGTGAAGTCTTTGACTTTTTTCTCAACTTGTATCCGAACTTTCGAAGGGTTAAGGTCTCACATTTTTTAGGTACAAGTACAATCCTACATTGTATTTGGAGTATCATGAAGGATAATCTCAAATTTTTCTTAAGAATCCAAAGTGTTCTCCTCGGTTTTTTCATGTTTTTTTGTACTTGGGGGAATCATACATGTATATATACATGTATATATATATATATATATATATATATATATATATAGAGAGAGAGAGAGAGAGAGAGAGAGAGAGAGAGAGAGAGATTTTTCGTATGTATTCATGCATTCTATTGTAATTTTATAGAACAGTCATTTTGGGATTTGGAAGCATTCTTTATTCCTTTATAGATTGATAAAATGGTTGAAAATCATTGCCATTGTTTTCCCGCAGAATCACTTGGTGAGAACTGATATTACTATTCTCTTTTCTATGGTTGAGAAAAGTTCCTAGTAGTAAAGAGTTTTGTTTGTGGAAGCAACATTGATGTTAATATGATTACATATGGTAGTGTTCTTTAATTGTTTGTACCGATAAATAGAGACCTCCGTCGAGAAGAGACGTAATCTCAGGAGGCATTTGACGTCGGTTGTACCCTTCTAGCTTGGATATGAGCAATGGTAACACCCGAAAATTTAGTTGCACATTTCGACCTTTTTGTAAGGTTCTCGAGTTACATGAGATTTATTTCCCGTAGTTTTTTTTCAATATTATTTGAATATGCTATATGGACCGATATCAAATAATTATATATTTATACATTTAAACCTTGCTCCTGCATTCTTGGGCCAATCTTTGTGCCTTGTAGGTTCGTCGCAGTGGATCATGCTCGGGCACGATTGTTTTGATCCCTTGAAGGTCTAAATAGCTTATAGCGTGTTGGCACAATATTTGTAAAAGTGGTTAGATTGACGTATATCTATAGCGTAAATAAAAGTTCTCTCTCGGGAATTTGCTAGGTTAAGGATTGATTTGCAATTTTCTTCTCTGGGTGATTTTAACAATTCTCTTAGAGTATCAAGAAGGGTAATGTAAAAGCTCTCGTGCACACATATGAGCCTTCTCGGGTGGTACATTAATTTTATAAAAGTTGTTGAATTGAAAGCATATGCTTTTAGTGCATTTCATATATATATAAATATATATATATATATATATATATATATATATATATATATATATATATATATATATATATATATATATGTTTGCAATTTTCTTTTGGTTCGCAGGCACCAAGAAGGAAATATAAATAGTTGTTGGGCAATTACAAGCAAAAAATTTGTAAAAGGCAAAGAGTATGATGTCAAGCTTGTGATTTGTTCCCAGAGTAGACAACGTTATATATGGCAAGGTGGCATTGCAAAGACGAGGATGACTGTGGTGAAAAAAAATCGACTAAAAAGGATTCATGTAATCGCCATGACGCCCCGAAAGTTTATAAAATTTTCATAGTAGTGTTGTTGAATATAGAGAATATATTACCGATTTATGGATCTTGTATCTAAGAGTAGCAAAAACCTCGATCTATCGATGCAAGGGTGAATATTTTAGGTATATATTTCAAGGAGTGTTATTTTTCACTTTAAAGTTGTTTTTAATTGAAGTTACTTTGACTCCGCACTCCGTAGTATGCTAGCCCGGACAATAAAAGCTTAGTTGCATAAGATTTAATTTGAGAGTTCAAGTGATCTCTCAGTTTTTAACTAATAGGATTTTTTGATCGATTGCCAAAGATATTATAGCTTTTGTTTCTTGACTAAATTTAAGTTTTATTGAAAATCAATTCAGATGAATACTTTTCATTTGAAGTTATCGATTTTGTTTTTTTGAATTTAATTATTTAATGTAAATCAAGGATTTCCATTACTTTATGAGAGTATATTACTTCATGGTCATGGACTCACTTCTACTAGATAAAATTTGTTGGCCAATGGAGGCATGCCTAATTACAAAGTGTATTGCCGAGAGACAACCTACAAACCATAATTGACACACATTGTTAAAAAAACAAACCACGCAAGAAAACAATAGAAATACATTAGTTATCATTCTAATTTAGTGGGATTGGATGTTTTGGAGCTGAACTCGAAGGAGATGGGGGTTTTACCTCGCAATGGATGTGACACTCTTATTATATTCTTCAAGATCAACAAATAAGTGCACAACAATAACTCGATGTGTTGAATGACAAGAAAATTTTCAATGGGCACAATTTCCATTATCAAAAAACAAGAAGAAATACTCTGCCGAGATTGTCTAGAAAGCATGTGTAGCAGGATATTTGAAAGGAAGTATCACAGATTTGGAGCACATGATTTTTATCTCATGAGTAGAAGTTTATTATTTTTTTGTGGTCTTTGTAAGGTTAGAAATAGGTCCAAGGAAAACATTCTAGAAAAAATCTATAATAAGCCTAATAATGAAAAAAAGTTGGAGGTGGCAGGTTAATCTAGATACAACTAAAAACAACACTAAAGATCTTGAAGAATACAACTCGTGGCCATGGAATATCCATTTATCTATATATGTGCCTAAAATAGAGCAATGGTAATTCATTGTACTTTGATGGACCACCCTGTTAGTGCCGGTGAGCATCATGATGAAAGGGTGTTTATAAAAATGTCATGGAATGAACTACAACACCAGATGACGCAGATGAGAGAAAAGGTGCGTAGATGTTTTTCGTGGGAAGTGGACTCTCATTTTGAGGAACATTTATCCTACTACCCCGGTGAGGAACAACAGATGGATCATTGAACCCATTCATTTGACCTTGGGACTAATGTAGTTGGTGACATTGCCATATATGCACAGGAAAACACTCTTATCATATGCTTCAAGATCAAAAAAATAATTGCACAACAATAATCGGGTGTTGAAGATGCGTTGAATGACAAGAAATTTTTTTGGGATGGGCACAGCTTTCCATTATCAAAAAAATGATAAGAAATACTCTACGAGATTGTTTATAAAGCATGTGTAGTAGGATATTTGAAAAGAAGTGTCACGCATTTGGAGCACATGATTTTTCTCTCATCATTAGAAGTTTATTATTATGTGTGGTCTTTGTAAGGCTAGCAACATGTCTAAGGAAAAAATTCTAGAAAAAATCTATAATAAGCCTAATAATGAAAAAAGGGTTGCAGTGAGTGCTTAATCTAGATACAACTTAAAACAACAATTCTGGTGGGACCTCATAGTTGGTGGGTGGGATGTTTCCTATTGGTCGCAGTTTGTAGCCGAGTGCACGAGGGAAGCTATTCAACCTCTAATTGACAAGAACAGAAAAGTTGCCTTCATCCGATGAGTCAATTTGCAATTCCTTCAAGGCATCGGAGGTATGGAAGGTAGTTTTGATAATATACAACTCCTCTTCAAACAAGAAGACTGGGCTGTAGCCTATAGATACATGGTAAAAAAAGAACATAGTCTAGGAGTTTGAGCCTCGTAGAGATTAGATGTACTCGTAAAGCTTTCTTACATTTAGCAATCAGAAATTTTAGTAGTTAAGCATGTGCCATCATGTTGGAGAAGAAAGTTTGTCTCTTTGGAAGTTGGAAATTTTATCTACATATGTGCTACTATATAAAAGTTAATATTGTTAATAATAAAGGTTGGTTGTGTTTCTAGAGCAGATCATTACCGTGAATTCCACAACTTTTCATGTTTGTGATTGATAGGTATATGATATACATGCTAAAGCAAGTATAAATAAAATTTATAAATATTGACCACCCCAAGGCTAGTTAAATTTTTTTTATTTATTGTTTACCCCATACACAAATCTATATAAATAATATTTTTAGTTCGAAAAATGAATATTGTATTAAATTTCCTCATCAATAAAAAATGTTCTTCAAGGAATGGTCTACATTCAGTATGGTTACCTATATCTAAATGAAACCAATCTATTGCCTTTGGCTACATCTTTTCTAAAAAGCTCAAACTTATCTTCAAATAGAACCGATTGTTTTATTTGTCTTTTTGGTTACTATATAGTAAGTATATCATGAATTCAGGACCAATGCAACCCGGAGAACCCAAATGAAGGGGGAGAAAAACTATATTTGAGGGTGAAGCACTTTGTATTATACATATGAACATATTCTAATTTAAGATAATGCAACCAAATGTATTTAAATGAATGGGATACGAAAGGTGACTTGGTTTGGATAATAGATAGCAATTTGGTCAATTATGTTTTGATGTATATATTTGTTTAATTAAATTTTTTATTTTATTATATTAAAGAGTCTGTGACCAATTGTATTTCATGGAAATGATAATATTTAGATAGATATAAAATTTTTAAGATTAGGGAGGAGTCGAAGTTGTTCACTAACTTATACTTTGAATTTATTATATTTTAAACAAATATTAATGCTCCTCTCATGAACTAGGTACATATTCCGTAGAGGTAATTGAATATGCATTTTGTGGATAGTTTTTTTGAAGGTTTCAGAGGTAGGCATGAAGAGAACAAAGCAATTTTCAAGATAACTCACAAAAGTTGATAAAAAACCACCCATTCTTCCAAAACATTTTTGTATTGCCTCAACTTTATCACCTACATAACCTTTATCTCGCATGGAATATGTATCCCCACTCCTCGACATTAATTTTCACCTCTCAAGGCAAATGCTAGTATTACTTGATTTTCCATGCTTATGTGGAACATGGTCAAGAGAAGGAACTATAACAACAATGGATTTGCATGAAAGCTTTATAATATTTTCAAACATGAAAGTTGTGATGTGTTACTAAGTTTCTTCATTATTTTATAGATCAATACACGTTAAATCGACTTTACTCCTCGATCGGCATTGCATTCAACATTGTGCACAAGTATGTTTTAAATGTATCAATCAAAAGTATGAATTTATCTATATTTGATAATGCAAGTTGAATACATCATACAATACATAGGACCACTATGGCTATGAAGTTCAATATGAAATAATCTCTTGATTGCTACTATTAATATTATATAAGGGGTGCTCTTTCAATGTCCATTTATTAGCTATGTTAAGAAGGCTTTGTGGAATTTTTTATTTACTATAAGATTATGTATAGTTGAGTTGCGACAACTAAGTAGAATTTGGTAGGAAGTTTGGAGTATGTGTAATTCATAAAGATCTTGTCCTCTCTTCATTGATGACTTTTCAATATGTGAGTTTTTGACCTAAGCCATTGCATTATCAATGTGTCAAGGCTCACGAAACTTGACCTATATGCCAACTATTTCTTATGATCGTTCCTAGGAACATGAATCTTAATTTTTGTAGGTTTAAAATTTATAACAAGTTTTCTCTATTGTGGTCAAATTTGTGGTGGTTATCTCAAAATTTATTTAAGGTACCATGGATCTAAATTTCTTATGAACTTTCAACACTATAACAAACTTTGGTGCAAATTTTTGATCAATTCTCACTTGGTTAGGGTTATAGATGTTAATGAAAATTTTGTGTGCGTGCATGAGAGTTGGGTGCAAATGCACAATTTTGTGTAGAATTCGTGTGATAAATATGGGATAGTGCAAAGCATAATTTTTTAAGATTAGTCTAAGTTGACTCGTACCTAATCAACTCGACCAAGTTGATTTTTGGTTGAACAGCTTTAATCTGTTGGTTCAATGGACAAAAAGATCTTGTAGGCACAAATACCAAAGGGAAAAATGGATCCCATCATGGGTTACTCTTTTGTAATTCTCCACCACCGCTACCTTCCATGCTTCCTAAAACTCCTTTCCAACCTCAATATCGTTGCTAGTAGTAGCATGAGCAACAACACTATGCTTAGCAGAACTCAAAAGAACATGTTTTCCAAATTGCATGAGAACTACTTCCCTCACGAGTCACCATGTGCCATGCTTGGTCTCGTGGTTCTCTTCCTTCAACTCATAGTTCAACTACCATATCTTCACCGGAACCAACACCTCGAACTCCACTAAACAACGATTCACCATTTGTGTAGTAGTGATTCGCCATTTGTACCGTGATTCGCCCTCGATTTTACAAGATAATATAATCTCGTGAGAGATTGGCCAAAAAAATTATATATACATATTATATTATTAATAAAATCGCCTTCCATTTACCTATGTATCATGGGGATTCACCCATTTATTATATATATAAATTTAGGGGGGTTCTTAAAATTTTCCCCGATTGAATAAGACTAGAAATTGGTTCACCCGGTGACTCCACAAAGAGGAAGAGGGGTTTCAAGGCCTCTTACTACAAGGAGAATTCGCAGATCACCTACCTGTGACCCCATGTCTCACCCGCAGAAGATCATTAAAGATGCAAAAGGAAAACAAAGATCAGCTTGAAGCCTCATCTCGCACTGTTGAATAAGGCACACAAATTTCACTTTCCAAAGAAAAAGGTACCTTCATATACTTTAGAATCAAAATAAGTTTTAGTTTCAAAAGATTATTCTGAAAAAATCTCAAGTTGAAACTCGCTTCCCTAGAAAATAAAGTAGATAGTGTTAACTTAGGCTCAAATTTCGAAAGTTTTTTCTCACTCATCATTTAGTAAATCTGAGAAAATAACATTCAATTCAAAGAGGAAAAAGTAGAGGTTTTAAGTGTCAATAAGGAATCATAAGAGTTTGTGCTGACAAAAGGGGAGTTAGAACAAGTATTGGCAATTACACCCTTTTTTATAGGGATGTTTTGACTGAATAAGATTTTAAAACCATTTTAAATTTCCTTCAAACTCATCCTAAATAGCGCATTTTTTATTACCCCTCAACAAGATAATTTTCCTTTGGCTCAAAATCTAGTCGTTGGGTCATCGTCTTCTCATCCATTAGAAGGGAGTGTTCCTAAAGGCCTCACTTCCAACTTATATAACTTTCTAGCTCAGAAAAAAATAAAGTTTAATTTACCTCATCCCCTCAAGAGACACATTTGAATTCGATTCTTCTATAGAAGGTGAAGTCAAGACCTCCTCTCAGCTCATTTATTTGAAAATCCACTATTTTCGCACTAAAGCTTGAAGAATCAACCCAAGATTTCCAATTTTTTTTGTGTCCTAAATCTCGATTCAAAATCGCAAAGTTTAATTCCTAATTCCCAAATAGCTACATCAACCAATCATCCATCAAATGTACTTTAATAAACCATGGCTCAAACCCTATCCTTGCAAGGATGCAACGTATAATGGTTGCAAGATATGCACCACTTCCGCTTCCTCGACCTTTGCATCCTCTTCCTCAAGGGGATTAATAAAATATCTTCCGTAATACACCAGGGAGGGAGAAAGAATATTTGATGAAGAGAATTTGGTTTCTTTCGATAGTTATGCTCGATAACAAGAACATTGAACATGAAGATGATTGGTCAAGACTCTTTGTTCGCAGCTTGGATGGAGAAGCTCGTAAATGGTTTAGAAGTCCGCCAACAAACTCAATAAGAGGAATAGATGAATTGGAGGAAGTATTTGTGAATCAATAGGGTGATAGGAAAGACTATGTGTACTACCTTATAGAATTTTGAACTCGAAAAAGAAGACAGATGAGTCATTGGCCGATTTTTAAAAGAGGTTTAATAAAATTTATCGAATAATTCCTAAAGAAATTAAGCCTCCCGAGACTACAACTATGATAAATTTATGGTGAAGGGTTGAGAAAGAAGAAACATCGATGGATATGCAAGAGCCTACAATTGGAGTGCGCTTTAATCTATAATTTCCCAAATGGGGAAATTTTTTGCTCCATCCGGAACATCTTAGATGTTCCTATTTTTTCCACTCCTAGGAGTATTAACAATCAACACCGAACTATCTCAAAGATTGAATGTTGGGGGTATTTACTCGGATATTTCATATTCACAAGGAAGAATGAGATCCGCAGGCTACCCGGCCCACTAGCAGTACTCGACAATATAACTTGAAAAAGAGCTAATAATTCCCTTCAAGGAATTTCTCGCAAATAAACTATCCATGAGGACACCGTATAAGGAAGCCCATGTGAAAATAAGGCCATTCAGAATAGGATGTCTTGGAATGAATCTGATACAAACTCCCCGCATAATATAAGACAAAAGAAATAATCCTAAGGGGGTTATTCGTATCTCCCCACCAACAAGTGTGTCTGAAATAATGCACAATGAGAGAACCTTGAGCAAGTATTGAAACTCCAATATGTAATACTAGTTGAAATAATGTCTCATGAAGTGTAAGAAGAGTGTAAATATGATATATAAGCTGTAGTAGCAAATAGAATACAAATTCCTTGAGGAAAATACCTCTCAAGGTGAGCTTAAATCAACCTCAAGGGAACATGTACGAAAAACAAGAGAATACACTTCGCACAACCCGACATCTCTATAAACTCGCGCACATATGAGGGAAAATGACTGCAGATCGATATATATAAAATTATATAAGAATACATGCTAAAATAAAGATGGGGGAGCAAGATCTCAACCCGAGAAAACATTATTGCCTCAATCCTCCAAGGGATTGGCTAAAATACATAAAATAGTAAAATTCTAGGGAGTTGCAGTAGTAGTCGTTGCAACTCAAATATAATAAAGCAACAAGAGAAGGAAGTAGATGCTGCAATAAATAATGATACCTCCTCCAATGATCTCCAAATTGAAGGAGCCGATCTCCTTCCGAAGATTGCACTCTCTAGTGCACAAAATGATCTCCTCTCGCAAACCCTCTCGCATAATAACGTTGTAGGTGTTAGCACTCGAACCGCCACGAGCCGAAAGAGGCCGTGCTCGAGGCAACATAAAAACCAACCTTAGCCTCGTAGCTAGCCCTACGAGGACAGGAGAGGGCTCTCTCCAGGTCTATCTCGGCAAAAGGATCTTCAAGGGGCTGAGATGACCGATAAGGAATGCTAATCTTAGGCTAGTAAAGAGATATGAATGAGGTTTTTAATAAAATGATGGGGTTTTTCTGGGCTGCATGGGGCAAAGAACAGCTTGAACAGAGAAATGTAATAAAAAACACAGATTGTCTCCTGAGGCAAGGTAGGCAAGAAAATTTAACATCAAATTGAGATTAAATGGAATGGCAAGACTGTTGAGGAGCCGACAAGGGCATAGAGGATGAATCCTTGTCGAACAGAAGAAAACATTAAATATGAACAAACTTAAAGGCAGAGCATACCAAATATGAATTCTACCTTAACACTTCATTTGTTCAATTGGAACTGATCATGAAATGACATGAACACATAACAGGCTACATATGAAACAAAAGAGGACACAAATGTTAAATCTCATACCACAGGAATCTCAGAAGCCAGAGCTGGGTATTTTCATTAAAATCTCTGTCAAAGACCGTACAATGAAATCTCTGCTTTCTCTTTTACACCAGAGCTCAGAACTCTCTTTCCACTGCCTTTTCTTTTTACAAATGATTATTTTTATAAACTATTCTAAAACAAAAACAACAGATCGACCCAACAATCAGGGCGCTGTTTGAACTGAAATTACAAAAAATTAGAAAAGAGAACAACCTTCTATTTTAAAATAATACAATGTCCCTCTAAAAATCCTCTGATGACTAATAAACATGGAGCGCAGATCTTTTTGATTTCTGAGGTCTTGAAATAGGAAATTGGTTCCTATTTTTCTGTTGCGGTTGATGTCTTTGTTTATTTTTAGCTTTTGACCTTGGCATTCGATATTTGAATAAAAATTTACTTTTAAACAAAACGCTTTTTAAACTCTGCTTTTGATTACAGAAATGAACAATCCAGCTGGCAATTTCGCTTTCAATTTCCCCTTATGAAGACGCTCCGCATTTCACCTTGAGATTTCCAGCGCAATTCATTTCTTCTTGCAACAGCTAATCTAAATAACATCCACGTTTCAAGAGCTGCTCTCAGGTTGTGAGTCATGAGTTACCATTGGTGAATTGTGCGCACCCACACTTCGATGAATTCACATAGTGTTCAATATTAACACACCGGAGCCATTGTTTAAACTTTGTCTCGACTCGCACGTTGGTGTGCTCTTTCTACAACGATTTACCTGTCTGGCGATCCAACAAGTGGCATACATAGCGCATTTGCTTGCCAGGGTCTGAAAAAATTGCATATGATGTCTGTTCCACGAGGAAAAATCCAAGCCTGGGAGCAAAAATGAATTTCTGGGTTCGCATTTTAAGTGGGTCGCTCGACTTCCAAGTGGGTCGCTCTACGCCCAGGTGGGTCGCTCGACCTCTCGCGTGGGTCGCCGGCTCAAAACACACGAATTTGACTTCGAGATGCCGAGACAACGCGGAAAACCGCCAACAATACGCTTCATATTCAAAGGAAATATATCTCGTACATTAACACTTCTCCGAGAATAAGAGAAGCGCCGCGGGCACTTGTGCCCATTCTCTCGTGCGGGCTTGAAAGTATCCACTCACGAAGAACTCGATAATATCGATCGAAGTCGCAGCTCGGCGTCGGTGATGGCAAGATCGCTCCACTAGATAATAAGCGTTCATATGCACGATGTACTAGAGTAGAGGCGGTAATAATTAGCATGCACATCCTCTCGTTCAATTATTCTCCAACCGGGGCCCCAACACCACCAAAAGTCCGCCGTAAACTTTTCATCTATGGTCGCCGAGCGATAAAGACAGAATCGATTTTTTTCTTAGCCGCTCGAACCTCGCACCAAAGATGCTTGTTTACTTCAAACTCGTTATATTATCAAAACATAAATGGATTTGAAGCAGATTGTTGAGTGAAGCTAGAAATGCGGGCTTGTTGGGCTCTTGCTCTTGCTAGCCAACAATTTGGCTTCTTTCTATAATCATGCATGGTCTAGTCCTTGTTCATCAGCTGTGGAGAATGAAAATCCATTTCTAACTTTTGCAGAGATTGCCTCACCATCCACATCAAAAACACTGTCATTTGAAGAACTGTAGAGTTTTGGAACATCATGACAAATTACATATTAATGATTTCTTCTTCAAAACAGGGTTTTGAAGAAGAATCAATCTCGCCTTATTTATGACGACATTCCTGAAATGAAGACTTACTGAAGCTTCCTCTAGTCTACCTCTGAAGACTAAACCCTGAACTCCAGAATTACTCTTTAATGACTGCAAATAAGGAGAAATGAACCTTGGTGAATTTGATTGCAGCAGACTGACAAGACGGAGTCTAACATTGGCTCCAATGGGGATGGCAGCTGCCGCTTCTTGGAGGTGCCAAGAACCGCAGAGCTTTGGGAGAGCAGACAGTGCCTCCATCCATTGGGCAATGGAGTCATCATCGACACAACTCTGGACTTATTTTCAAACTGAAACTGAACTCAAACAATCTTCAAACAAACTAAAACCAGATGCTGCCCTTATGGCTGCTTATTTATTTACAAAGCTACCCTACTTTGCTGCAAAAATAAAAGATCAGGTAATACCGAAATGCCAAATTAACCATTCAAGTAAACCTGAGAATGATGCCGCTTGAGAAGGCTTCCACCAGGACACGGATGTAATTGATGGCAGCCCTTCATGCACGTAATGAGCCTGGTCACAGAAAATACAGCCTGATCTATTAATCAAACTGAAAAATGTATCCATGTATGCCGCAATAGGATCACGGAAACTGGACTCTGTTGGCTGCCCCAACTCTGTGATGCATACTTCCAGCTGCACACTGTCAATGTAAACAACTGTAGGCCATTCTATGATATCTTGTTTCGAATGAGGAAGGATTTCCAAGAACTTTTTAGGGTCTTGGAAATCATATGACTGAATCTGCTCATCTAAACATTGAATCTCCTTTTCAATTTTTTCAACAACTAACTCACAGAAACCTGTTTTAGTTTCAAGAGGGAACTTTGGAGATTTCAAACATTGAAACAAGACACTGAAAAATTCTTCATTAATTTCAATATCTGCTAACCAATTTCTAGCATCTTCTACAGCTTCAGAAAGTGCAGGGTTTGCCACATACCCTACCATTGCATGAGTGGATCAGCGAGCATTGGAATCTCTGGATCGAGCTGGAGTCGCCGGGTGAATGTTTCAGCCTTCATATGTGTCTGACTGCTGTCCACCATCAGCATCAGATCTGCAACTTGATTTCCTGCACTGGGGCAAGACAACCTACAAGTCGACTGTCACATCAACAGCAAACCATCTTCCCCAGTGGGTCGCCACTATGTTAGCGCTCGAATCTGCCACAGGCTGAAAGAGGCGAGGCTCGAGGCAACATCAAACCAACCTTAGCCTCGTAGCTAGCCCTACGAGGACAGGAGAGGGCTCTCTCCGGGTCAAACTCAGCAAAAGGATCTTCAAGGGGCTGAGATGACCGATAAGGACTGCTAATCTTAGGCTAGTAAAGTGATATGGATGAGGTTTTTAATAAATGTTGGGGTTTCTGGGCTGTGTGAGGCAAAGAACAGCTTGAACAGAGAAATATAATAAAAAAAACACAGATTGTCTTCTGAGGCAAGGTAGGCAGGAAAATTTAACATCAAATTTGAGATTAAATGAAATGGCAAGACTGTTGAGGAGCCGACAAGGGCATAGAGGATGAATCCTTGTCGAACAGAAGAAAACATTAAATATGAACAAACTTTAAGGCAGAGCATACCAAATATGAATTCTACCTTAACACTTCATTTGTTCAATTGGAAATGATCATGAAATGACATGAACACATAAC
This sequence comes from Pinus albicaulis, assembly GCA_034641835.2. Classification (NCBI taxonomy): domain Eukaryota; kingdom Viridiplantae; phylum Streptophyta; class Pinopsida; order Pinales; family Pinaceae; genus Pinus; species Pinus albicaulis. The sequence goes on from CM076571.1 coordinate 778,589,177, forward strand.
AGGCTACATATGAAACAAAAGAGGACACAAATGTTAAATCTCATACCACAGGAATCTCAGAAGCCAGCGCTGGGTATTTTCATTAAAATCTCTGTCTAAGACTGTACAAATAAACTCTAATTTTCTCCTACACTAGCTCTCAGAACTCTCCCCCCAATTGATTATTTTTATAAACTATTCTAAAACAAAACAACAGATCGACCCAACAATCAGGGTGCTGTTTGAACTGAAATTACAAAAAATTAGAAAAGCGAACAGCCTTCTATTCTAAAATAATACAATGTCCCTCTAAAAATCCTCTCGAGGACTAATAAACATGGGAGTTAACATCTTTTTGATTTCGAGGTCTTGAAATATTAAATTGGTTCCTATTTTTCCGTTGCGGTTGATGTCTTTGTTTATTTCTAGCTTTCGACCTCGCATTCGATATTTGAATAAAAATTTACTTTTTAACAAAATTCCCTTTAAACTCTGCTTTTGATTACAAAAATGAACAATCCAGCTGGCAATTTCACTTTCAATTTCCCCTTATGAAGACGCTCTGCATTTCACCTTGAGATCTCCAGCGCAATTCATTTCTTCTTGCAACAAAATTTCCAATCCTAAATAACATCCACGTGTCAAGAGCTATATGGATCCATCAAAGTTGTGAGTCATGAGATACTACTGGTGAATTGTGCGCACCCACACTTCGATGAATTCACATGTTCAATATTAACACACCGGAGCCATTGTTTAAACTTTGTTCTCGACTCGCACGTTGGGGTGCTTCACAACGATTTACCCGTTCGCGATCCAACAAGTGGAATACATACCGCATTTGCTTGACAGGGTCCGAAAGAATTTCATGCCGTTCGGTTCCGCAGGAAAATCCAAGCCTGGGAGAAAAAAGAATTTCGGGTTCGCATTTTATGGGTCGCCCGACGCCTGTGTGGGGGTCGCTCGACGCCTGTGGGTCGCTCGACGCCCAGGTGGGTCGCTCGAGCTCAAAACACACGAATTTGACTTCTGAGATGCCGAGACACTGTGAAAACTGCCAACAATACGCTTCATATTCAAAGGAAATATCTCAGACATTAACACTCCTCCGAGAATAAGAGAAGCGCCAGTGGCACTTGTGCCCATTCTTTGTGCAGAAGTTTGAAAGTATCCACTCACGAAGAACTGATAATATTGATCGAAGAAGTTGCAGCCGAAGTGCTGGTGATGGCAAGATCGCTCCACTAGATAATAAGTGTTCATATGCACGATGTACTAGAGTAGAGAGGCGGAAATAATTAGGCATAGGCACATCCTCCGTTCGATTATCCTCCAACCAGTCCCAACACCACCAAAAGTTTGCGAGAAACTTTTCATCTATGGCTGCCTTATACGATAAAGACAGAGAACTGATTTTGTTCAGCTGCTGAACCTGCACCAGCATGCTTGTTTACTTCAAACTGTTATATTATCAAAAAATGTTATATTATCAAAACATAAATGGATTTGAAGCAGATTTTTGAGTGAAGCTAGAAATGCGGGCTTGTTTGGCTCTTGCTAGCCAACAATTTGTCTTCTTTCTATAATCATGGATGGTCTAGTCCTTGTTCATCAGCTGCGGAGAATGTAACTCCATTTCTAACTTTTGCAGAGATTGTCTCACCATCCACATCAAAAACACTGTCATTTGAAGAACTGTAGAGCTTTGGAACATCATGACAAATTACACATTGATTTCTTCTTCAAAACAGGTTTTGAAGAAGAATCAATCCGCCCTATTTATGACGACATTCCTGAAATGAAGACTTACTGAAGCTTCCTCTAGCCTACCTCTGAAAACTAAACCCTGAACTGCAGAATTACTCTTTAATGACTGCAAATAAGGAGAAATGAACCTTGGTGAGTTTGATTGCAGCAGTCTGACAAGACGGAGTCTAACAAAGAGGAGAAAGGGAATTCACTAGACATGAGAAGAAATAATACGAATGATAAGGTCTACAATAAAATGCTCCAAAAGCTCCTTTCCGATCTCCTAGAGGAAGAGATGGCTTCTCCTCTACAGAACAACTCCGGAAGTGAGATAGAAATGGTCCCTCACTGCAACACGCAACTCCAGCTGTTTCCTTTGCCGCAAGAATAATGTAGTAGCCGTAGATGAATGCTTTGGCCTCAAGCCATGATGTGAGGAAGATGAAGAACAATTCTCTCCATGGACTCCCATGGAAGAGAAGGGCATTCCTAAATAGAATCCTCTGTGTGCTAACCAACAAAAAGTTAGGAGAGAGTCAACTTCTAATTCTATTTTTCCAAAACTCATCTCCACAATATCTCTCCTTCATCTTTTTATGCATTTTGTTCATGGACCCCACTCACATTAGGGTTTCTCTCATTTGAATTTCCCTCCACTCCAACTACGCAATCTTCTTGTGCAAGCTTCCCCTCTTAAGGTACGTTGTTGACTTTGGTCAACCATGATCTAGCTCACTTGATTTTACCTTTTCACACTTTGGGTTGCTATATTAAGCCACTTAAGTGACTTTTGCACCTTAGGAGTGTTTATTAAGTTGCTACAATGGGTTGCCCTTACCCACTTATTCATTTATTAATATAAAGTAAAATTAATGTTCAACACTTTATTGCAAAATTTGGAACATTACATAATTCTATGGCTTCAAATAAATTGAAAATGGAAGAGGAGAATCAGCAAAAGAAAAATAAAGTGAACTTAAGAAAACCTTCTTCGTCTAAATCTCTTACAAAGTAGAAGAAAATATTGGTCAAATGTCCAATTTGATGAAGGAACTTGCCCCCTAAGATTACAAAATTAGAGTTATAAAAAAAGCCAACTATTAGAGCCAATCAAAATGAAGCCAATAGAAATCAAGCTACCTTTAGGAGGCCTTTTCAACCTCAACAAATCCTACGACGAGCTAACGTGATAAAGAAATATTAACGTCTCTGAAAATTTTCTTTTGAGAACATCAGAAGAACATGATGAAGAAAATGAAGAAATAAACATATGATTCATCATGAAATAACTGTTTGAACACAAACTATAGTATTAAAGATGTTGACACCAGGCAATGAAATACCAAATGCCACAAAAATGACATTCATAACGACTTCAAAAATACAAAACCTACCAGAAATAAAAATATTCAACAACCTAAAAAAATAATTCCATTATTAAACTACCACACTACCAACGGAAAACCAAAATGAGCTTCATTCTCCACAAAAATACAATTATCAAAATCCTTTTTTAAAAATAAAAATTACATCAAATTTATTTGAGTTTCAAATCAAAAATGAATAAGGAATTAAAATTAAATGTCCACTTCTAAATTTGTTGAAAAATCAAACTTTCTGAAAGAATTCTACAAAAGACTTTTGACCACATTCCCTCTTGCCCCTGATTCAGTCAATATTGAGGATGAAAATACTACTATTTATTTAGGCTACCATGTCCAATACCAAAATGATGATAATTCACCACCTTTCTACCTCTCACTCAATATATATAACAAATTGTTGCCTAATTGTCTATTAGATTCCGGGGCTTCTCAAAATCTAATGCCAAAGAAAGTGATGGATGAATTAGGATTAGAAATATCCAAGAAATACCATGACCTCTACACCTTTGATTCCAAAAACTTCAAGTGTTTATGAGTGATTAAGGACTTGGTTGTTTCTCTTACCCAACTTACTATGAAAAGCTTAGTGATGGACATCATAGTTGCAAACATACCTTCTAGATTTGGGATGATACTTTACAGATCTTGGTCTAAAAAATTGGGAGGCAACCTTCAGATAGATGTCATATGCCACAATCCCAATGTTTGGAGGGGAATTCAGAAGGTTGTATAGGGAAACCCAAATGGCTTAAATCATCAGTGATCAACATAATCCTTCAAATCATCATATATATTCTTAAGAGAAAGAATTGGGGTCATACATATTACACCTTGCTGCAGATGATAACAATTTCTAGCCTGAAATTAGTGAAAAACGACACTTTCAATGTACAAATGAGCATCATTTAGAGGGAGGACAGATCTGGAAATTGTACTTTGATGAAGCCTCATCAAGAGAAGGATCAGGAGCTGGTGTAGTCCTCATTTCTCCCACTTAGCAAAGGGTAAATATATCATATAAACTTCAATTTCCTACGACTAATAACACTGTTGAATATGAGGCGCTTGTACTGGGTATGAAGGTAGTGAAAGACTTGGGAGCTTAGAAGCTAGTTTCTTTTGGTGATTTAGAATTAGTGATTAGGTAGGTGAGAACAAATACCAAGTGAAAAATTCCAAACTTAAGAATTATAGGAATGCAGTGTGGGACTTGATTGAGCATCATTTTTCAACATTTAATGTGAATTTTGTCAGTAGAGAGGAAAATCAAATGGTCAATTCACTAGCTATTGCTGCTATTAATTTCAAATTTCCCCTTGATGTCAAGGCAAAATACGGTGTTCAAATTGAGACCTTCTATTCCTGATAACATCAAATACTGGCAAGTATTTAAGGATGACAAGGAATTCATATATTTTTGGAGTTTGTCGAAGAGTTTACATAAATTCAAATTGATGATGAGCAGGACATTGTTGAAAATAAAAATACCAGGCCTTTCAAGAAAACCATGGCTGGGAAGGACATTATAGATCTAAAAACTAACTATATTCATAAAGACTTAGTTCCTTTATAAATATTGTTTGACAATAATGATTTCTTTCTGAAGCCTGAAAATAAATTTGATGGAGAGAGTACAATTGACTATAATATTGGAATAGAATATCAACCAAAATTAGTCAAAGTTTATAAATTTCTTTCTCTTGAAACTAGAACAAAATACATCAAGTTGCTGAAACAATTTACAGATGCTTTTGCATGGTCTTACAATGAGTTGAAAACTTATGATAGAGGTATAATGGGGCACATAATTCCTTTGAAAGCAGATGCAAAGCCTGTAGGACAAAAAGTTAGGCATATCAATCCCATGCGGCTCCCAATCATTGAGAAAGAAATCACAAAATTATGGGAGGAAAAAATAATTCTGCCTTTGATATTTTCTAATTGGGTAGCTAATATAGTCCCGCTTCAAAAAAATAATGGCGAGATAAGAATTTTTGTCAATTTTCACAATCTGAACTGGTGTTCATTGTAGGATAACTATCCATTATCGAAGATGGATTATATTTTGCAGAAATTTGTAGGCTCCAAAAGATTTTCAATGATAGATGGTTTTTTTCGCTATTATCATATTTCATTTGATAGGCAAGATAGAGAAAATACAACATTTACCACACCCTAGGGGAAATTCATGTACAACAAAATGCCATTTGGTCTAATGAATGCAGGAGAAACATTTCAGTGGTTAATAGATATTGCCTTTGCGGGAGAAAAAGACAGATTTGTAGTCATCTACTTGGATGACATTACAGTCTATTCAAGATTTGATGAAAACCACTTGAAACATTTGAAACAATTTTTTGACAAATGCAGAAAATTTGGTCTGTCCTTGAACCCAAAGAAGTCATCCTTTGCTATTCAAGAAGGGAAATTATTAGGACATCTCATGACCGAAATTTGTATTTGTATTGATCCAAGGGGAGTAGAAGCTATTCAGAAGATTGGTTTGCCAAGGAATAAAAAATAATTGCAGTCATTTTTGGGGAAAATCAATTTTCTGAGGTGCTTTGTTCCTAACTTCGAAGAGCTGATTAAACATATAAATGTCTTGCTGAAGAAATATGTAGAATTTAAGTGGCGAGATGAAACAAAAAATTCTTTTTCAAAAATCATGTCTACCTTGACTGAAGCTCTAGTTTTGATTAGTCCTAATTTTGAAAAATATTTTCTGATTTTTTTCATATGCTTTAGAAGAGACAATTGTAGTTGTCTTATTACAGAATAACAAAGAATATTTAGAACAACCTATTTCATTTTTCAGTCATGCTTTAAGAGATGTTGAATTAAAGTACAGCTTGACTGAAAAACAAGCATATGCACTGGTTAAGGCTTTAAATTCTTTTTGAGTTTATGTTTTACATTCAAAAATTGTTGCTTTTGTGCCAAATATAACTGTCAAAGATGTACTGATGCAGCTAGATACAAATGGAATGAGGGGAAGATGGTTGACCAAAATTTTGGAATTTGATATTGAGATCAGACCTACTAAATTGATAAAAGGACAAGGCTTGGCTCGCTTGATGGCTAAATCTAAATGCAAGGCTCTAAATTTGAATATGGAGGAGAATGCATTTATGATTATCCTAAAATATTTCAGTCAAATTGGTATAAGGATATAGTATACTTTTTGCTAAATTTCAACTTTCCTCCTTAGATGGAGAAGTAAAAAAGGAGAGCTTTTAAATTAAAGGCTGTTAAGTATAGAATTTTGGTAGACCATATTTATTGGAAATACCCTGTGGGAGTCTTATCAAGATGTGTAAATGAAGTCAAGTCACAGGATATTATGACAGAGATACATGCAAGAGTGTGTGGAGGACTTTTGTATTGGAAAGCCACTGCAAACAAAATCTTAAGAGATGGCTATTATTGGCCAACTCTTTTCTCTGATGTTTTTTTCAAAGTCATAACTTGTGTTGAATGTGAAAAGTTTTCTGGTAAACAGAAGTTTCTTCCATTACCTCTTATTCCTATTTCAACAAATGCTCCTTTCCAGCAGTGGGAGTTAGACTTCATCGGTCAAATTCATCCACCTTCATCAAGACAACATAGATGGATTCCTACAACTATAAATTATTTCACTAAGTGGATTGAACTTGTTCCAACTAGGAATGGAACTAATACGGTAATAATAAATTTTTAGCTAGAAAACATTATGGCTAGATTTGGTTGTCCACATAAGTTAGTGATTGATAATGCAATGGTTTTTAAGTCTACTAAGATGTATAACTTCTGTCAGCAATATGGTATTGAATTGACTCATTCCACACCTTATTACCCTCAAGGTAATGGGTTAGTTGATTCATCCAATAAAATGTCGGTGAGAATCATTAAGAATATGTTGCCTAAAAATAAGAGAAATTGGGACACTTAGCAAGTGCATGCTCTTTGGGCAGACACGGTAAGTGGAAAAAGACAATTAGAATGTCTCCCTTTCAACTTGTATATGGTACTGATGTTTTAATGCCTTTGCAATTATCTCTTCATGTTATGAAGTTTCTGCAAGATGAAGTTGATGATGAAAATCAAATTCAAAGGAGAATGTTGCAGCTGATAGAGGCACATCAAATCAGAGAATCATTGATGGACAAAGTATAGAAATATCAAACTAAAGTCAAATATGTTTTTGACAAAAGAGAAAATCATAAATTATTTTAGGAATATGATTTTGTGTTGCGCTGGGATGTCAGGAGGGAAGACCATGGAAAACATGGTAAGTTTGACAATTTGTGCTTTGGGCCATTTATAATTGCTCAAGTTTTGGAAAACAATACTATTCTGCTCAAGCATCTAGATGATGATTAACTTACTCGAGGTCCAGTTAATGGTCATTTCCTTAAAAATTTCTTTTTTTAATAAGTTAGTTGAGTCATTTCATTGTATATATCTAGTGTGATGTGTCAATAAAACTCCATGCCGAATGGTACTTGTGTCTATATATATGATCACTCTTGAGTCCAATCAGTCAAAGGTCATTTCTAGTCATAATTTCCAGAAGACTCCTAAATTTTGAAAATTTTAAGGCATTGAGTATACAATCCTTGAAGCCTCACAGGGAGGACTTCATCCCCAATACGAGCCACTGTTATCACTGTAAATGTTAATAGTGTGATCGCCATTTTATCATTTTTTTTCAAAATTTTCTTATGTCCTAGCCTATGTCGAAGTTTGAGTCATTATCAATAAAGTTCAAAAAGAGTCTCAAAACCAAAATAATTTTAGGATTATAGGTGGTATTAGTGTCTTATGTTCATAAAAGAAGTTAAAAGCATTGTTTTAACTTAGGTTAGTATCGAAGGCTATTGGTAATTTTCGTAATAAAATTACAGCTGCTCTTTCCGAGATTATAGCTACCTCTTTTTAAGTTTCATTGTCAACACAATGATATAATGGAGGGAAGCTATTTGTCCAAACTGAAGGTCACATTGGTAAAACAATAAACATAGCCGCTATTTCTTCAGGAACCTATTTCCATTGATAATAGAGTGAAAAGTGCAGCTATTTCACTGAAATTTGGTTATATTGCAATACAGAGGTAAAGGTAGTTATTTCTCAGGCATAAGGAGTTGCAAATAAGATTTCTAGAGAAAATATCATTCATGTTTGTAGAAGATTGAAGACCTCCTATGTAATAAGCATGATTGTTCTTTTTAACAAGATTTTTTTTTTGACTCGGGAGAATAATTTTAGATGAATGGTTATGTTATCAATGCAGCTAACCTATAGCTACCCTACTAAACTTAAGCGGAGACCATGGTACAAGGTATTAATTATTAAATGATGTTGTGGAGTGTTATGAGTTATGGGGTGACTTGACACCCGTATTTGAATGATTTCAAATCGTGCCATTACTCCATAACATGATTAGAGGCATAGAATCAAAGGGTTGAGTTTAGTGTTCACCTGACCGAGGTTCTTTGTGCAAGATACAACTAATAGAAACCACTTATTCCACCAAACAGTTTAGCATTTAAAGGTAGGAAAACAAGGCTCCATGTATGGTTTTTCCTCCAGGATTGAAAAAATGTATGTTTAGAAGGAGCCTAGCTGTTGAAAAGTATGGGAAAATGTGGGAATGTTAATAGGTACGAGCCAGCAAGCACTAGGTTCTTTGATGCTAAGGCCAAACCTTAATTTAAGTCAGTTGGTTGGTATAATTTTTTACAAACAAAATCTAGAGAAAATGTGGCTTTAGCTCAAGCCTTTACCGAGAGCTTTGATGGTGAGAATGTCAAGCTGGGGAGCAAGAATTTCAAGATCTCTGAAGCCATCATAGCCTGTGATACTGAAACCTCTGCCGCTGGTGAATGATGGTTCAAGAATAAAATGCCGCCCACAAAAGTAAGTCTCTACCTTTGTTTTGGGAAATAACTCCCTAGAGGTTTGTTGGGTTGAAACCTCCACAAATCAGGGCATGCTATTCAAGAAGGACTCACACAACCACACTTGTACACTGAACGCTAGATAACATCGATTGTAGAACTCACCCGTAGATCCTACGTTTGATGTAGATCCCGTGGGGTTCAAAACCCGGCAACCCTTCTTCCACTTCAACCTAAAAATCAAGAAGAAACGTGCACAGAAATCTAGTTGTACAGCATATATCTATCCAAAATGTCAGTGTAATCCATGTGAAACATCATATAAACAATAATAAATGCTTGAATAAAAATATTTTCACATATGCAAACAGATATTAACACGTGAATTCGGGAACAAGATGGTTCTTCTTCATTACGAACAACATGTACAATAATAGAAAAGTGGAGAGATCTCCTGAATCCTTCCACGATTTTCGAACAGACCGTCGTCCGGATTCGTCCCGCCCTTGCCTCGCTAAGATTCTTCCAAGACTTGTGCACACGAGATGACATATAAGATGATGAACATCTCTAGGAAACAAGGGTTTCTTGTAATAAACTAGGAAGTGCAGGAGGCACGGGAAATTAGACTTGAATTGGGCTCCAACAAAGTATAGTCTCTATAATTTCTCTCTCTCCCTTAGGCCATGCACATGAGGGGCTTTTATACTCCCTCAAAGTAGTTTCAATCAGTTCGAAACAGTTGGCCACGGGTTGGGGTGGTTGAATTATTGGAATAACCATCAACCCAACCTCGAAAATAGGGAATTATATATATATATATATATATGATTTTAATGGCATACGCGGAAAAGTAATACTAGACTCGCGTATACACGCGGAAAAGTCTGGGCATAACCACGTATGGGATTTGAAACACTGTTTTTTAATGAACTTTATTCAAGTTTGTGGGAATGGGTGCCCAAGGCCAAAGAGACAATCATGAATCACATGAGGGTGAAAAATGATGCTATAACAACCTTAAACATGAAGATGTCAATGTTAAATGGAATCCGACTGCATATATTTCCTATTTTAAGGATGAATGGCAACATGTGATCACCACTGTTCAATGCTACATTACATGTGAGGGTAGGTTCTCCTTTGTCTACCATTATCAAATGAGATTTCTTGCTCATATTTTAGGTGATAAACCTATGAACTTACCCTATTTCCTATACAAATTCTTGCTCAAGATGTCCTTAAAAATGTATAAGATCCCTAACTATCCTTTGCACAACCTATATCATGGGGGTCTAATTAAAATTTTGATTGTGTACTACCTTAAAAATAAGAGGACCATCTGAGATAAGTTACTGACAGAGGAAGGTTTTGGTAGTATAAACTCTAGGAGAATGGTAGGGAGGCCCAAGAAACGAGTTTCTCATAAAAAAACTGGTACAAATACTATTCTAAACAGTTCACAGCGAAACCCTATCCATTCATCAACTTTATGCCAAGTTGACCCTCCCTCCATGTCAATCAAAAGGTAAACTACAAGCTCGACTAAGAAAGCTAGAGACCCTATGCATATGCCAACAACAAAACCAACCAATGAAGCCCATATCAGTAGTTCACCAGTGAGCAGTTCACCTAGGGAACCCCAGACGTAGAAATTGAAGCAGAATAATTCTATGCCTCCTAAAATTTTTTTGTCAAAATATAGGGAGCATACAACTTCCTCTTCAAGAGGAAAACCTAAAAAAAACTTCTCATGGCAAAAGAACTTCCAGAGGAATTCAACCTTGGAATTCTAACTTGTAAGCCTGCTTTTCCTCCAGAGGAGGTCAAACCTACAACAAAAATATCAATACATGCTTCTAAAACAACTCAAAAAACTCAACCAAGCAGTGGTACTTCACTCACATAATCCACTCTCTCACAGGTTTTACTATCTCCTAAGAAAGACAAAAATAAAATATCAGAGGTTGTGACAGAGGAAGAGCCTACTTTAGCTCAACTAGTCTCCTCCATTGGCTCTTTAGTCAAGAAGAGGAAGAATACTTTTCTGCATTCATGCTCCTCTTATGAAGATAACAGTGACCCTGAATATACAAAATTAGAGTATGAGGAAGGAGAGTCTTGCAGATTCATGCATGGAGGTAAAAGGTATAAGTTCATTCCAAATCCCTAAATCTAGAGACCTCATACCAGGCCCAAAAATAAACTCAGACTAAACAGTAAGTGGATTGCTAATCCTACATTAAGAGATGAGATTATTAATATTGATTAGAGTCCAGAAGATAAAACCAAGAAGAAAAAGAATCAGCCAAAGAGTCAAACACAGAGGAAGAGGTCAGACAAGAGAGTGAGTAAAGCTGAGGCCATCAGGATTTTTGCCTCTATTTTGGACCTCTAAAGAATGAAGGAACAGGGCTGCCTTGAAGAAGCTTTTCATTTTTGGGTTAATTTTCTATGTTTTCGGATATAGTTAATTTTTCTGCAGAGGTAGCTATTATTTCTGAATATTTGTATATGATGAAAAGGAGATGCTTTTTGGTTTATTATCATAACGGTGACATAAAATAATGTGAAGTGGAGGGGATTTCTGTTATGTTAGATGCTGCCAGGTGTCATTGATCAAGCCCCCTCCTAAATTTCAGGGTTATGTTTTGCACCTTTTTGGGAAAACAACCAAATATCACTTTCACTGTTGTTTACACTTTTTGTGGAGCTGGTTGCACCAGAACAGAGGAGCAGTCTTCCAACAGACTGGCACATAATTCAGCCACTTCTAATTTCTATCCATCATGTTGTTTACTTTATTTATGTTATAGAACTTTGTATTAAAGTTAAAAGATAAGCCTCATCTTCTGTATGATATTGTAATAACTTCTTAGAACATATTCACTCCTTTTGTGGAGATGTCAGTATTATGTTTTTTGTATATATGTGACAAACATCTATGAAAAAAAGGTTCATGGTTTTAGAATCTTTTTCACATGTGTTTCCACATCTCATCCTCTTTAGTGCAGTTTGTAATTCCAGATGCTGTTGTATGTTTTTATCGGTCTGTTGATATGTCTATGTGTTTTACCAACTTTTATTAGTCTCACATAGTGAGATTTTTTGGTGAAATATACATAATGACAGTGTAAAGAACATCACTTACGACAGTTACCTTTCATGATATTTCAGTAAGAATATTTTAATTCTAGACATAGCCTTCTCTTGTTGAAATATTGTCAAATTTCTCCTTGTGTTATTTTCTACCAAAAGCAGTGGATTTCTGCCTTGTAGACCCACTATCTCTTCTTCTATTTCACACTTTATTCTATTCATAGGCTACAAACATACCTTTTTTCTACCACATCAGGACCCAATACCCTCATTAGTGTGACATTGAACTTGACTAAAATCCCTTTTCAGTTATTGAGGGTTCAAACCACCTGTCAACCTTATAGTCCAAATCATTAAATTGCCTTAGAACTTATGATGTGACTGGTCAGGAACTTGAAGCAGTCCAAGTGCTAATTCTAGCACTAACACCTTTCTCCATGTCAAGTGAAGAATCACATCCTCTAGTAGTAGATATGAGTTGCACTGTTGTTGTAGCTTTTCTTGTTCCACGGACACATTTACTGATCTATAATAGGAAAGTGACATTGAGATTATCAAGATATTATTAGTTAATATTATGGACATGTTTGTGAATTACTAAATTTCCACATTAAGTATCCGAAATGCCTTATTTGTATTGTTATGGAAGCCAGATAATTTTTCATTTTCTCTGAATGAAAATTGTGCAGTTTGGTTTTTCTTTTAATAAAAAAACAATGCTTGTACATTAGAATATTTGTTTCTATACCCTCCTAGTGTTAATTCTACATGAAAATACCAACTTTTTTTTTGTGATCATTATGTTCTATAAATATCATCAAAGAGAAATTAAAATTTAGAAAATTACAGGTTTGTTGAGGTAGGATAAGCTATGGTTACCATAAAAAAATAGGATACAATAAACAACCAAGAAGTAATACTAGTAACAGATTAAGCTTGTAGGGCTTCCAACCAGTGTCCTTGGATTCAAAATCTTTATTTGTAATGCTGTATTTATGTTGAAGTTGTAGAAATTTTGAGAATTTGTACTTTATTGAAAATTCAAAAATTTCAACTCATAAGAAGGTCCCTGGAACAATATATGATTTCATGTTCCTATTTTTTTTCTACACATAAATATGCATTTGCATTAAGCTGTATCAACATAGGTTAGGTGAATAACCATAAGTATTGTAGCCTTTTTTCTGCTACTATACTTCTGGATACTAAGCTAACCTTTGTTGATATAATTTAAAAACCTGGACATGAAAATACATCTTTATGTGTAAAAAAAACCTAGCGTTGGCACACACTAATACCTTGGGATTAGAAACTAAATTTTGGATAGGTTTTGGAGGAAGTGTTTCTATACCTACACATTAAAATATAGAAAGGTAAAAAACAAACACAAATTTAAATTCACGTGCAAGAAGTGATTTAGTATTTGATGAATTTGCAGTCATGATTTGCAATGAAGGTATGGAATTTGGTCTAGTATGTTAAGGGTGCATTTATCTACATGCTCACAAATCTTCAACAAATTGCTACTTTGTGTAGATGTCTAGAACTAGCATGTGGTGATTTATCGATCATATTATTGTGCTTATAAGAGGAAAATATTTTTATAGGCACTCCCATTTTTTGGATTAAAAGTCCAAAATTTGGTTATTTTAGAAGAAACATCAGTATATATTATTGCCAAATTTCATAAAATAATATTGAATTTAAGTATTACACCAAAGCCATGCACAATTTAAATACCAGATATAAATGTTTCTAGAAACAAGGGTTTACTGTTTTACCTTGTGCACAAAGAATATATGGAATCAAAGTCTAAATTTTTCAAGGATGTGAAGGACGTATTCCTATACATTTCCTTAAAATTTCATAAAAAAAAGTTGGGTTAAGTGGGTCAATAAATTTAAAAATATAGCATTATAGGAGTAGGCTATAACTTTCTACAGCTGCATAATTTTCTATTTTCAATGTTGAATATTCAAACTTCGAATTATGAATTTCATGTAGAAGTTAGAGACAATAATCAGCTTATATTATTCAAATGATGTAATTGATTGAACTACCCAATGAAGTGAAAAGTATTTGGACTTGAACAATGATTGACTCTAGCTTAAATATATGAAGCCTTGATGTAATTAGGGCATTTGGTCTTTCATAGATTAGCATGTAGATTTAGTTTGTGTAGAGTCCAAAGACCTTGGTGATCCTACGAATGTATGAAGATACTAATTGTTAAATTTTCATTTCATGAATAAATATTTCCTTTGTGTAAGCACTCTTAATTTTTGCATCTTCTTATTGAGGTTGTTTTGTGTGATTTTGATCACAACCCAACACTACATCAAATGGAATCATGACAATTTATAGCTATACGAGATAAAGGAACCGTGGGATTGTTAAAAGTGATATTGTGATTGCTTGGAAAATATTATTGCAAAATATTTTTGCAGTGTAGATTATTTTAAGTGAATATACGATCTGTCATCGTTGGATGCCAGGAGGGGGGGGAATCTGCACTCTTCTTTTAGTCATGGACGATGAAAACACCTAGCTTAGATCAACTCAGTCCTAAAAAACATAAAAAATACATACAATGATGACACTAACATTTGTTCATTCATTAATCCCAGAGGAATCCATCTCCCTATAGGAAGATCTGGAATCTACCGAATTAAGGTGTTTTTATGCATGTAGAAAAAGATTCCAGTATCTCTTGAAACCATGAAAATTCATGCACATGTCAAGGATGAATGTTTTATGCACGAGCGAATAAAATCGACAGGAACTATAACCCATATAATTAATTGGGTTTTGGAAAAACCTTGAGTACGAAAAACCATTTCTCTGATGCTAATAGATGTAGGTTGATACATTGAATGTAGAAAACATGGAATTTAGCAATGAAATTAACCGAATGGTAGAGAAATAAAAAAATCTAGCTGTAGAGAATGCTTCCCTATTGGAAAAAATGAAGAAAATGGTTCCAGTTAGATATATTTGCAGTCACTAAACCTAAATGAAATGGTCATATTCAGGATATATCTAGGGAGTTAGATCAAAATATATTGAAAGCAATGAACAAGTTATAATAAGACCGATGATTCAAATGGGAAGGTTCATACATTTCTAGATGCAAATTCTAGTTCTGGTAGATGTTAAAATATGTCTCTAATGCGTTTTGGTTTAAGTTAGTTGGCAGATGGAATGTGGAAGTACATACTGCTTTTCCTGTTTTGGGATTTCTCCAACTATTCAAGCACTAATATAGCGACCAATGTTTGTTAATCTATAAATTTAGTCACCCTAGTTTTTTTTTTCAGAAGAAAAAAACCCTGCATATATTAGAATATAAACAGTACATCGATCATACATAATCTCAGCTATGTAGTGCTATAGCGAGAATCCAAACATACTAGCCAGACAAATCCACTCCCAAAAACATGAGAGAAAAAGTCGGCCTCCTCATATCGGGACATTACATCCACCCAGAATAATCTATAATGAGAATGAGACAATTCCAATAGAAGAGATTGAAAACCCAAAAAAAATTTGGGATCTTCAGGCAAAAAGACAGAAAAGATATAGATCAATGAACAGCATCGAGAGAGATAGAAAATAAAATAACCCTAGTATGAAATGGAAACTCCCCTGCGCCGAAAATATCAGTCCTGAAACGTGCCATTGCTGTTCCATCAAACCCCGGAAATCCATACATAGCATAACCACAGCCCCGTCTAATGGTACCAAGGACGCCAAATCACATATTGACTCATCAGGCCCGCTTGCAAATCTTATCTGTCGGCCGAAGAGAATCATGAAAACATCAGGCATAGTTCTATCATACCTGCACCTACAGAATAGATTAGTCACCCTAGTTATTCAATGCCCATCTTTGCGAATTGACTATTTCTGTACATTTTTTATGCATATTACATACTTGAATTACACATCTAAACCTAAGTATAGATATGATATAGCTTTCACTCAGAAGCTAGTGGAAATACTGGTCTAATCCTTAATACATAGAACAATAAATAAATTTTGTTCCTTGTATGCGAATGGCTCTTTTAATGGATGGTAGGTAGTGATATGTTGTGATGAAGATATGATTATTTCTTTAGAGAAACCTTACAGTATCCTCCTATATCTTGTAGTAGCTTTTCCTTGAATGAAGTATTGGAACATTTTTTATAGGTTACTTTCCGATTTTGTTAACTTTTGATACTAATTGTTATCAAGTATATCAAGCTTTCATATATTTTTAATGTCTGAAATTCAATGCAATTTGCAGATGAATCAAGGTCTCCATGATGTATGTTTCCTTATGTGCTGATATCAAGATCTGAACAAATGATAGTTGAAAATGAATTCACTTGATACCTTGGAGAAAAAAATTGAAGTGAAAATGTTGAGGTTGGGCATGTCCATATTTGAAAATGCACCACTTTTCATAAAATGTTGCTAAAACACATACTGGCCTACCTTTTAATTGGCTTGCATGATATTGATTCTAAATTTGGTAATGGCTAGCATTGAAGCTCAAAGGTTAGACCTAAAATGTATGCCTTCATATAGTGACAAGTTTGAGAGTGACAAGATGTTGCTTCAAAACAAAGCTCTTTTTGACAAATCACTCTATTTCCATCTCTATCCTGCTGCATGTAAGAATTTCCATGTTTACTATGATAATTTATTCTATCAATGTCAATTATTTCTACATATCAAATTTCTTTGGTATAAAACTGTTCTAATTTTCTAAAAAGCATCAACAAAGATGATGCGTTCCATTATTTTTTCCTCGATATATGTGTGCAAAGATACAAATTTTTTTATTTGATACTCTATAGAGGATAATTATTGTTGTGAGCAATGTAAGTATAATAGTGCACACATCTTGAACTTGGACGTAATTTGTCTCCTGATTGGTGGAGCCTGATAATTGTTGAGTGCTCTAGAACAAGTTAGTATTTTGGATGAGGAGTCATTCATTTTCCATTGGAGAAGAATCCATAAAGCCAAAGTCACTTATTGAATGGAGGCAGAGTCATTTGGTTAAAAGAGAACACAAGGAAACATAGAACTAGAATTCACGGTTAATCAGGGAGAAGAGTCTTTATGAAATAGAAAACTTGAATTCCAATTTGAATAGTTGCAGCAAAATTTTATAAACCAACAAATGTTGATTTTTCATAAAAGAGAAATTCAATGTGTTAAAACAATTGATGTTGTCATGAATGAACAAAAAGCTAGCTAGTAGTGTTAGAACCACCATATAAATATTGTTGTGAATACTCACTTAGTTTCAGGCTTTGTACCTGTAACCAAATCTGTAATAGTAGTCATATCCATGTACATAATCCTTTCAAAATAGATGCCAAATTGGATGGTATGCTATTTAAAAGGAGTGCCATTTTTTAGTTCAGTAATTGGTTGATCCAATTTGGCATTTTCTTTGAAACATGGGGTTGCACTAATGGTAAAAGGATGATTCCTTACAAGTTGAAAACAATAGGGATTGTACTAAGAAGGTGGGATGACATTAGTGAGCAGTAGTGTATTATTTTTCTTGTTGATCAAAGAGTATTTTATTATTCCTTCCTCAATTATGCACACGTAGTACCCATCATTTGTCTCCTTGGTCAGTGCGTGGCGAGAAGGTTGAGGACATGGCAACTCTGGGGTGTCGAGTTTGGCCGAGGAGGCAACTTGCAGTACAGATTGTTCCATCTTATTTTTCTCTTCCTGGTTCGAGCTGCTACCTTCACTGTTGCTA
The DNA here is from genome assembly GCA_034641835.2 of Pinus albicaulis. Lineage (NCBI taxonomy): Eukaryota > Viridiplantae > Streptophyta > Pinopsida > Pinales > Pinaceae > Pinus > Pinus albicaulis. The sequence continues at coordinate 778,607,038 of CM076571.1, forward strand.
GAGTTGTCACTGGAATCTTTGCTACCACTGGAGGCACTTTGCACGATGAGAGCTTTCATCTTATGGGGGATGAAAGAAGTCTCAGGAGGAATGATAGATTTATGCGGCCTCTTCTTGCTATGGGAGATGGAGGGCATCGAAACAAGAGCAGCGAGCTGCAGAGAGAGCTGGGCGTTCAAGTTGACAGGCGTGTTCCTATCATGCTCATTCCACCCAATAGAAAGGTTCATGTGACAACCCTGGGAGAGTGAAAGTGGAGGACAGGAAGGTTGGCCACGCCCCCCGAATCTTTTACACCTCATTCTATGGCATCGAGGCATAATTATCCAAGGAGCTGAGTCGCAAGACTAGGAGGGGGCCGTAGAAAACACAGGAGAAGAACAACTTATAGAGGGAAGGATGAGGCTGGTCGAATGGGGACCTTGCACCAGAGGCGGAGGTAAATTGATAGACAAATGCATTGAGAGTAGGCAGGAGGGCCGAAGTGAGGACGAAAGGGCCTAGGTGATGGGTTTAATGGCCATGGAAAATGGCCTTAATGAGTTGCAGAGTTGGTACGTCGAGGAGAAGGTGGCGGAGGTCGAGTTAATGGCTCCCTCATGCCAACATTTATCATGGTCCTTATTTCGATAAGCGGTCACGTGGAGTAGCCAAGTGTCTCTCCACATGGCTGCCCGGTGGCTCACTAAATAACAGGTGGGCACCCGCATCTAGGGGGAACAGATTTTTGTGCACCAGTAGAGTGCATTCATGTTTGAGGGCTTCATCATCCAAGGAGGAGAGAGTGATAGAGCTGAGAGGAGCATTGTGTGAGACTCCCTTATTGGCTAATAAATCAACAACCTTATTGGCTATTTTTTGGTTGTGCTTGAAGTCGATTGCTGAGTGGTTGTGAATCCACTGTTTTAGGAGTGTGATTCAAGTTTCTAGGCGCTAGCTCTTCGATAGATTTGTGGCAAAAGATCTAGCTTGAAGGTGAGTGGCCATGTCAATGATGATTTGGTAGTCACCTTCAATTTCCAAGGGGAAGAAATTGTTTTCCTAAGCTAGTAGGAGCCGTTGGAACATTCCCTCAAGCTCTGTAGAGTTGTTGGTGTCCCATCCTAAAGAACCAAAGAAGATCATAAGCACATTTCCATTAGAATTTCTGAAAGCTCCACCGAACCCAGCATCTCCTAGGTTCCCTTTAGATTCCCCATCAAAATTGAGCTTGAAGTGCTCGGGTGGAGGGGGAGTCCAAGAACAAGGGGAGCAGGGGGATTGGTTTGAAGGGGGCTCAAAGATTGGGAAAGAGTGGAGCATAAGATTCCAGTTAGCCCAAATGATTTTTTCCCCTGGATGAGTCGGTAGATCAGAGTCCTACCATCGTTGGAAGGCCAAGGTTTCTTGAAGATTGCTGCAGATGGAGATCCAAAGGATGTCAGGAGGGTTGCTCAGATCCCTGAAGATTCTGCAGTTTCGTTCTTTCTAGATAGTCGAGAGGATGTGACCAGGGAGGATGGTCTAGAGGGCATTAAGAATTTAACAGAGGTAAGGAGTGGCAGCCCAGCACCAGATGGTGTTGATTATGTTTCCTAGAATTTTGTCTGCCTGCTTGCTCAGCTGCACTGCCTTGTCCCAGAGAGTAATGGTGAGGGTTCACTCGTTGAAGAGGTGCTCACTGGTTTCTTCCTTACCTCCATAATTTGGGAATCGGGAAGGGTCAATAAACCCCTTCCTGCAAAGATTATTCCAAGTGAGGATTTTCCTTTTGCTGAGGAGCCAAAGGAAAGTAGAAATCTTAGGCCATATTCTAGGATGCCAGATTTTCTCCAAAATTATATCTTGTTGATTAGGGAGGTTGGGGAGGAGCAATCAAAAGGCTTCCTTGATTGAGAAATTCCCCATTGAGGTGTAACCCCACTGAATTATATCGTCCCCATCTACCCAGCAGATTCTTCGTTTATATAGTTCCTGCATGATGTCATTCATGAGATGAAGGTTGTGATGCTCCAGGAATTGATTCGTCGAGAGCCCCTTATGAAATTAGGGAGGGATCTGCATGTTGCTTTGTGATTCCCAAAAACGATTGATCTATGGTTGGTTTGGTGCACTAGGATTCCCTGCCAATCAGATTTGGGGAAGAGTGTGACCAATTTGGGCATTTGTTGCCAAGAATAATTCCAGAAATTTGCTTGATTTCCTGACCTCACTTCCCAAAAACTATGGTCTCTTACTAGAGCCCTATGCTGCTTAGCTACCTTCAAGGTGAGAGACCCGTCCTTCTCAGCATCAAAGCAAATGAGATCTCTGATTGGCCAATTGTCAGTGTATTTGTAGATCCAAAGCTGCACCCAAGGGATTTCTGGATTTGAAATCCACTGCCACCAGATTTTTGCTCCCATGACTTCATTACTATGCTGAGGATCTCTCAGGCCTAGCCCACCTGAGATTTTTGGGGTGCATACATATTTCCAGTTGGCCAGCACCCATTTCCTCTTATCCTTATTGCTTCCCCAAATGAAATTGCATTGAAGATTTCTAATAGCTTTGAGCACCCATTTAGGAGCAACGAGCATAGAAAAAAGGTACAAAGGCATGGATTGGAGAACGAATTTTACTAGGATGAGGCAACCAGAAAGATTGAGGGCACGATGGGTCCAAAGAAAAAGGCGGGTCTCCAGTCTATCAAGAAAATCTTTCTAGGAGGCATGCTTAATGGCGGAATCAGTGAGGGGAGCGCTCAGATACTTGGAGGGAAGGGAGGAGATTGAGAATCCCAGAATGTGAGCAATATTTCATTGAGTGAGGAGAGGGGTATTGAAGAAGAAGATCTGAGATTTTTTCTTATTGATGGAAGTTCCAGCTGGCAGGGAGAAGCAGTCCAAAATGGTCTTCAAGGAGGTGGCTTCCTGCACAGAGGGGTGACCGAAGAGCATGTTATCATCAATGAACTACTGGTGGGTTATAGGAGGATGACAGTGAAGGTAGAGCCCTTTAATGGATCTCAATATGACATGGGATTTTCTGAGCCTGCTTAAGCCTTCCGCCATCAGGATTAAGAGAAAGGGAGACAGAGGGTCCTTTTGACGGATTCCTCTGGAAGGAGAGAGGGGCGCAGAGGGGGATCGATTGAGCAGAATGGAATCTATCGGGGAAGTAATGAGGCTCATTATCCATCAGATCCAATTTTGATAGAATCCAAAGGCTGTCACCATTTGTTGAATATAATACCAGCTGAGTTTATCGAAGGCCTTGGAAAGGTCGATCTTTAGGAGCATACCTGGAAACTTTTAGGTATTCAAGGAATGCACGAACTCATCAGTGAGAATGATTTCGTCGAGTATATGTCTTCCTTCAATGTAGCCAGTTTTCTCCTGAGAGATGAGAAGGGGTAGCAAAGGCTTTAGGTGATTAGAGATCACATTTGAGATTAACTTATACAGAACATTGTAGAGGGCTATGGGTCTGTATTTTCCAGGAGTCGTTGCCTGCTCCTCCTTGGGAATGAGAGTGATGAAGGTGGCATTGAGAGCTGGGAGAATCCAGTGCATTGATCTGGATTCTTCTACCATTTCCCAGATTTCAGTCTTGATATCTTCCCAGAAAAAGTGGAAGAAATTATTGGTAAAGACATCCAGCCCAGGGGCTTTCCCTACTTTGAGTTGAGCCATAGCTTGATCCACTTCCTGCATTTGAACCGGTCTGAGCAGCATTTGGTTGTGTTCCGCGGTGATCGTAGAAGGGATATGCTGAATGATGTTGTTGATGGCTTCTTAGCAGTCCAAATGGGGCTCTGTTAGAGTCTCCTTGAAGTGATTGAGAAGTTCTTGTTCAATCTCCTCGTGAATTTCTAGGTTGTTACCTTGAGAGTTTTTTAGGATGGAGATTCGATTGACCATTCTTCTTTGAATGGTATATTGATGGAAGAATTTCGTGTTCTTTTCTCCTTCTTTGAGCCATCGGATTCTAGATTTTTGTTTCCAGAGGATCTCCTCCTGCACTTCTCGTTCCTCGATTTGGTTCTTGAGTTGCTGCTCCTGTTCTTTCATCTCCTCTGAGTGTCCTGTTGTTATGAGCCTTTTTTGAAGGTCAGACATTCTTGCTTCCAGTTCTCTCTGGCTTGAAAATGTTGCAAAACGTATGCTGGCTCCAATGCTTTAATCTAGCCATGATGATCTTGAGTTTTTGCTGAACTTTGTACATGTGAGAGCCTTCATAGGGGATGATGCTATGCCATCATTCGATACCATCTCTTTAAAGCCTAGGTGGGGTAGCCAAAAATGTTCAAACTACAATGGTTTGCGAAGGCCTCTGCCTAGTCTCTCCCATTGCAGTTGAATGGGTCAATGATCGGATCCTACTTCAGGGAGGATGGTGGAGAAGATATCTCCCCTCGCATGGATAATAGAATCAGAAATGAGGAAGCGATCCAATCTAGAAGAAATATGCTGGGAACCACTCCTACGATTGTTCCAAGTGTGGATCTCGTTGGCAATGGGGACATCAATTAGATGATTTTGGAGTGTAAATTATTTAAAATTTAGGCTCTCAACTTCCAAGTGCATGCATCCCCTGCACTTTTCTCTGAGGCTGGTGATCATGTTGAAGTCACATCCTAGGATCCAAAAGGAGTGGGGGTTCTGAGTAGAGAGGGAAGCCATGTCATCTAATAACTGGATTTTTTAGGCAGAAATTTGGGGGAAGTAGACATTGGTGAGGAGGCCCCTTAGACTGGTACCAATGAGATGGAAAGTGGCTTGAATGAAGTGTCGGGAGGCTTGGTGATTGGAGAGGGAGATGAGGGTTGGGTTCCAGGGAATGGAAAGCCCCCCATAGGCTCCAATTGCATCGACAACTATGGTGTTACAACTAGGCCAAAGCCTGGATAGAATAGAGTGAAAGGTGGAGCTAGAGCATTTGGTTTCTTGCATAAAGAAGATGGATGGATTATCACGCCTTATATGATTTTTTATCATACGTAACTTTGAGGGGCTGTTAATCCCTCGGATATTCTAGGAGGTGAGCTTCATCATGTATGAGTTTGATTCAGAGCTTTGAAGAACTTTGTCAACTTTGGGTATCTGCCGGATTTAACTAGATGATCCCCTAGGATTATCAGTCTTTGTAGGTCTGTTGGCCTTCCTCATTTTCTTGATTCCTTGATGATATTCATAGATTCCCTTGGAATATGTTCCCCTTGGATCCCTAATTGGGTGTTTCCTTTTATCATCTAGGCTTTAAGAAAGGCTTCCTCCAAACTGTCGATCTGTCTTGCAGGGATAGTGTGATATTACTTGGATTTGCAAGGTTTTTCCAGCCTTGTGAGATCCAGATCCCGAAAGTCGATGGTTTCCAGTTCCTTGTCCATGTAGGAGATGGTAGTCAAAGGTTTACCATATTCTAGGGTAATGTCTTGACTAGGGGTGGACTGAGGGTCGATTTCCATGTCAGATCTGGGCTTGAGGGGCAAAGTATGAGACTGAATGATGACAGGGTTAGGGATCTCAGGATGTTTATTCTTCTGATTGGCTTCCTGCGGCTTCTGCTACACCATCAGGTCAGGAAATGGGATATCGAGGGGAGTTAAGGATCCAAAAGCAGTGGAGGGATTGGTGGTGGCTTCCAGGGGAACTGTGGGCTGGTTCCTTTCTGAGTCCAGGTTGGCTACGAGGTGGAAACTGTTACTAGTGGAAGGATGCGAGGGGCTAGGGGTGTTGGAGCTTTTCTTTGCATGCCTTTTTTGTGGGGCGACTTTGGTGAAACCATATGGATCTGGGGAGGTAGGGTCACCGGAGGGCTTAGGCAGAGAGTTCTGAGGACAATCTTTGAACAGGTGGCAATGCATATGACATTTACAACAATGGAAGGGAACATGCTCATAATTGATAGATTGAATCCATTCAAATTCTTCATACCATAGACTTACCGAATCAGGGAGAGCTTTGGTGAGATGTATGTAGACGCATATGCGGGCATAGGCAGTGTATCTCTTGTGTTTGGTTTCTTCTGTGATTTTGATGAAGGATCCCGGGCTATTGCTGATTTAAGTTGAGGGTTATTTCTTCCCAATATTCTTGCAGTAGAGAATAGAGGCAGATCCATGCCGGTGCCTAGTTAAAGTCTTCTTTATCAAGGTTGAAGCGCTTTACCCAATCTCGAAGAAACAACCCAGTTGCATTGAAGAAGTAAGGCCCTACATCCCTAACATGATTCTTGTCTTTGAGGCAAGTAAAAATGATGTTGAAGAAGCCTTTAGGGCCGAGCTCAAGAGAAACTTGGCCCTTTGGCTTCCATTTGGAATTGATCCATCCATACAGGGCTTTGTCAGTAGGCAAAAACCCAATGAATTTTCCTATTAGGGCATGATTGTGCATATACTAAATTCTGTTGTTGATTCATTCAACAAGGAAATGGATCTCGGGGCTCTTGGGCTCGATTAAGATGCAGGTAGAGGAAGTCACTATGTGCGTAGCCTTGGCACTAGCGTTCTCTTGGGCTTTATTCGCTGGGTTTGCCCCAGTTTTGGCAACGTCAGACTGCGTTTCTTGGGTTGATGAAGAAGTGTCACATTTGATTGGGATGGCAGAGTCGCTGGAGCCTCCAGAAATTGGGGGGGGGGGGGGGGGTAACAGATTCTGCCCCCTTAGCGTCTGACATGCTGATGGAGTGTTTCAGACAGGAAAATCATGATCAAATGGGTGGTATGGGTGGATCAAGAACCTTGACGACACCCACTACAGGGGCGTGGAAGAAACCCTAGGGTTTTAGGCCATGGCTCAACTCATCTGTTCGATCACTCCTGCTCTGACTCTCAGCCAAGATTAGTTTTATACTTTACTATTATGTATTATTTTTGTTGTAAAAGAGATTATTATTAACCTCTTGGAGTACTTCAGTGAGTGTTGGTTTTCCTTTTTATGAAATTTTGTGCATCGAATCAAATTTTTGATTAGATCCATATTCTATAAAGGGAAATGATCAAGTGGAGGGTCTATAGGTTTATTTTTCTGTATTCATCATTAGTGCCGATGGGTTTCCACAGGGCCATTTCTCGGTGCTTGTTAGAGAAATTTTGTCTGAGATCTGTTATTTGTTTTGAGAGTGGTTAGGATTTTTAGCTACGAGCCTGCTTACACCTTCCAGTATGATTTACTACTGATCTATGTAGCCCTTACATGATAGGTAACCTCTACTATTTTGTTGACAAGGTGTGGATTTCTACGTCTGACAACCCAACTTCAAGTCATATTTTGGTTCGAGACTCAAACCACTAACAAAAAACCTCAGCATTTGGTTATGACAGTGATGGAAATTTGATGGGCTAGGATTCAACCTAGGACCTGCCTCTTTTTGGCAGACAATTCTACATAGTTTCATCAAACTATTATGAATTTGTGTCCTCTTAAGTTAACTCCTTTTGAGGAAACTAGGTCTAGCAAGTTCCTCGAATTCTTACACAACCCTAAGTCATATTTATAATTTTGATTTTCGAGTATGACTCATACTTAAAAGTGAAATGTGGTTTGAGTTAGATCGAGTAGCCTCCTTGCGAGTCTAGGTTTTCCTATGAAATTTGTTGTAAAAATGAAAAAATACCCATTTAACATGCTTTTTGACTTGATTTTAAGTAGATAACCAACAGCGTGGTCAGCTGTCCAGAATCCATGTTGTTTTGTAATATGAAGTAAAATTTACATATTTTGAAATGAGTCATTATTGAAATTTTTCATTATATGGACATCATAAACACTCTAATTATTCCAAGTGTGTAGAATATGTATACCTTTGTAGACTTTCTAGACTTTAGTTGTCAAATTACTGCGCAAAAGTGTGTTCCTTGTCCCATAAACAAGGGGTCACGTACTCCAATTTGGTGTCTCGATTAACCATAACTTTAAAATTATGTTATTATTATTATAATTTTTCCCTAAATTGTATTTTTTTTTAATTTCCCAAGAACTCTCAAGTTTTTCTGAGTCTAGTGGCTTTGGTTTTACCATCAAGCTTTCCACCACTATTAAATGATCGAAATATCCTCCTTGGTTCTATTACAAGGTGTGAATTGGTACCTTGAGGCTCGAACATCTTTCGAATCATGCTTATATGGAATTATTTTTTTGTTGCTTAAGGCATTACCGTCCAATTTTAATGAAATTGGCTAGTAAAAGCATTAAAATGAGGTAGAAATCTTAATATGTGTAATTGGTGGCTTCCTATTTAGTGAAATTTATATTTTTATGAAGGTCATGATAGAAGTTTACCTTGAACATCTTTGCAACCATGCTTATGTGGAATGATTTTTTTTTTGCTCAAGACAAAACCCTCCGATTTTAATGAAATTGGATATGAAAGCATTAAAATGAGGCAAAAAGTTGAAGATGTGTAATCGGTGGTTTTCGCTTTAGTGAAAGCTACAATTTTACGAAGGTCATGATAGATGTCTTCAACAGTTAATACCTACGACATTAGGGTATGTGAGAGCTTGGTGCTCTTGATTAAGTGGCAAACCCTTCCCCTCATACATGATAGAATCCAATCTTGTACATGATAGAATCCAGTCCTGAAATGTTGCAATCAGCGTGTTGGATGCGTCCTATTCCATAGGATATTTTCCAACGATGGATCTTGGAAGGCTCCACTAGATGAAATGGATATGAGGTTGGCACTGAAAGATCCAAAACTGGATGTGATATGGCCATCCATGTTTCCACCTTGCCTGCCAGGTGGATCGAGTAATATAGGATAAATGGTCATTCATGTGAATCTTATGTAAATATATCCATTTTAGGTTATATTCTAAAGTTATATTGATTTCATTAATTGTACTATTCTCAATTTTTGGCATTAAAATATGGGAGAGAGCTATATTGGATTTAAAATTGAAAAATATTTAGGTGGGGCCATTAAATTTAGACAATCTGCTGACTATGCTTTTCTGCAGGCTTCATTACTACCAAATAATTGAGAATTATTATGCACTCTCTAGGATATAATCCAAATGAAGATGAATTACATGATATGATCAGTGAAGTGGATTTTTATGGAAATGGGACAATCGATTTTCTGGAGTTCCTGAATCTCATGGCTCGAAAGATGAAAGTAGGGTTCCAGTGTTCTTTACCTGTCGTTTATGAAGTTTTGCATTTGATATTTTCTTTTTGATTTTTCATATCATTGTGATGTATTTATATATTTCCTTTTCTCTCTCATGGCTCAAAAGATAAAGGTAGGGTTCCAAGGTTCTTTACCAATTATTTATGAATTTCTGCATTTCATAATCTCTTTTTGTTTTTTCATATCATTGTGATGTATTTAGATATTTCCTTTTCTCTCAATCCTTGGTTTTATTTTTCACATATCCCCTCTTTCTGGTAATGAAAAACATTTCCTTTGATCCGTGGGAAGTTATGAACCCTAATTTTGCATGATTTTGGCAAAGCCCACTTGGAGTTGGGGGCTATGAAATTAAATCATCCATACACATGATCATGGATCTCTATTCATTGGGATTTGAACTTGGGTCATTGTTGTTTTTATTTTTCCCTATGTGGTTCATGGTCCTTGGAGATCCGTGTTACATTTACACAGAAGTTTATATATCATTCAGATGTCTAAAATTTCTAATTTTTAATTTGAATATTTACGCGATAAAGGAAAGAAAAAGGTCCCAATTATAAAAATTCACCCAAAAACAGCAACATTGATATTTTCCTTTCATTCATCCTATAACATATTGCATTTGTTGTCATCAATGCTCTTCTTCCATATGTTATCCACTTATAAAATTTCCTTTGTAATATTTGGTGCATTTTCTAGTTATAGGTCATTTATAGGCTATAAATGTATTTAGAGTTTCAATTCTAATTGGGTATTCAACTGCACACATTGAGTCTCTTATATGCAACTATTTCCCTCCACCCACTTTTCATAACTTCCATAACAATTAGGGAGGGACCTGCAACTTCGATGTTGTTTTGCTTGTTTAGTAAAATATTATCAAGACTTTAACTTATTGAAAGTTGTAGAATTTAGAATCTATAAAGTTTCAAGATCTAATTTTAAAAGTTTAATTCTTTAAAGGTTGTTAGCTCAATGGAAGAGCACCTTGTTTACAAGCAGGATATTGGTGGTTCGATTTCATTGTGCGTGATATTCATATGGAATGGCAATGATAGGTTTTTGGTGATGGAGGCTCTTTTGAACATCACTAATGAGCTTGTTGTGACATTTTTCGACCCTCACCAAAATATGAAATGGTGGTAGTCAATGAACACCACCATATATATGCATCAATAGTGATGACCATGAAAGGTCCCTCACCATAATTTTTTTTTGTTGATATGAAATGGTGATGGTCACAGTTTGTCATTATACTCACTATTCATGATGAAACTTGAAGTCACCAATGAGCTTATCATGACAGAGTTTGACCCTCACCAAATATGAAATGGAGACAACCAAAAAATGTCGCCATATATGCACCAATAGTGACAACCATGAATTTTCATCACAATAAATCTTTGTTGTTCATATGAAATGGTGACAGTCACTATTTGTCATTATAATCAATATTCGTGATAGACCTTTAATGGCACCACAACACCTATACTTTTGGCGATGCCACCTTTGTTGACGTTCAACTTTTTGGTGACCGAGGCTATGGTTTGTCACCATTGCTCATATGAAATGGTGACGGTCACTATCCATCATTATAAATCATTATTGGTGATGAACCTTGAATGTCACCACAACACCTATATACTTTCAGCAATGCCACCTTTGGTGACGTTTAGTTTCTCGTGACGAAGGCTCTTTTCACTGTCACCAATGACCTTATGCTAAATTTTTTCTCCCCTCACCAATGTCCTTTTTTCTTGTAGAAGTTTATTTCTATAATACCTTGGTTCATATCAACTCCTCTTTTTTCTAACTCATTAGCTTTTGAGTCTAAATTTCTGTAAATATGGAAAAATTCCACGTGCTCAAATTGAAATATTGAGGCTTAGATTATTTGGATTAGAGGCGAGGACTTAGAGAAAATATCCTTCTTGGCTTTGGTGAACTGATGAATAGCTAACATAGAGTCACCAAAGATAGTTATTTGGGAAATAATTATTTCACTGGAAAACTCTAAATCTTTCCAAAGGGCTAGATACTCCACTTAATTATTTTTTTCTCTATCAATACCCCATGCAAATTGCATTACTACTTTTTCTTTAGGGCCAAGAATGACCCCTCCCCTTCATACCTCCCTCAATGCCCATATGACTATATTAACAACAATTAAAATATTTTATTTTGAACGAACAACCCATTTCTATTTTCTATTTAAGAATTTTTCATACAATTATTTGTTAACATGATTTTCTAATATACTTCCACCATTAAACCTATATTTTATAAGACTCAACAGTATCTAATAAAAATTTTAGTAAATAGTTTCCTTTTCTCTACCGAACAGTTTTTGGGTAAATAGGGTATTCCATATAGGATGAACACCTTCAATAACCACTCAAAAAACTAGATTAGAATCAAACTGCCAATATTTCTACATGGTTAAAACCATTTGAGAAGGAAACGGTTCACGACCCCAACTAACATGGGACTTGAGGCAATTTTATTAATGAAAAATAAATTATTTTACATAAGAGAGTTCCCATAATTAATCATCAATGATGACCCTCCATTTCCTTTAAATATATATCATGGACCATTAGATGTTAAGTCACAGAACAATATCCATTAGTATTGAGGAGAATATGAGTTGTCTCATTTCTCTATGTATAAAAAATATAGTGATTGTAGATTACAATGCAATAATGCATACTAAAGAACATACTTTTACCTAATAGAAACATCATATCAAGTTGAACTTAATCGACTATTAAGTGTGTAAATATCCTAAAATCCCCCCTTAAGAACAATTTGGGAATGGACTAAAGGATTTACAAAGGTGACACAATAGGAAAATGAAGGAGGCATTAGAGAATATCCCCTCTTAATGAAAACGTCGTAAACTCCTAACATAGATCGAACTTTAGAAAAACTCACTTGTGTAATAGAATTTGCTAAATGTATGCAATTTGATAATCTATAGTGAAAAAATGCACTTCAAAAACTCGATCATAAATGAATTTTCCTATGAAATGTATGTGTAGCTAAAATTGTTTCCCGTGTTGATGCTAAATTGGATCTTGCAAGCCTAATGGAACTCAGATTGTTGCATGAGAGGATGGTTAGATTTATTTTTTTTGGAATCCAAACTATGAAAGGATCTCTCTAAGCGACAAGACTTCTTGACTTACATTAGCCGCTACACAATTATATATATCCATTTAAATATGATAAGTTTTATTTATTTTGGAAGAGGTAAAAGTTCCCAAGTATCATTCGCTATTAAGTAACAATATTCTTCGTTCATTTTTATTTCCCAGATGGGTGTCCTTAAACTCGTACACATGTTTTTGGAACACAAGTCTTTGAAAATTGATCCAAAAGAGATGACACTCTTTATAATTGTGAATTAGTATGACATTTATCTTTAGGATCATCGACAATGTCATTAAATGTTCATGTGTTGAATGGAACCATTTGGGAATTTCTGGTGATGATGTATTTTCATGTTCAATCTAATCATGTTGAGGAATGTGAGCAAGCTGAAGTGGGTTTTCATCCTTAGTTTCATCATTTGGAGAAGAAACAAAAATCTTAAGAGAAGGTGGCACAAACATCGAACATGGATTACAAACCAAAAGGGAATAATCATCAAATTAGGCTCATAGGACAATATTTTTTCATCAAATTTAACATCTCTTATAATTATTATTTCAATGGAGTGAGGTTAAATAAGTCTATAACCTTTTAAATTTTTACAATATCCAACAAAAAGACACTTTTCACTTTTGTGCTGTAAATATTTCCTTTTTTCATTAGGAATGTGAGCCCATGTTACACTACTAAAGATACATAAGTGGTTTACATTTGGCTTAGTTTTAGTCCATGCTTCATTTGGTGCTACATTGCTTAAAGCCTTTGTGGGAATGCGATTTACTATGTAATTTTCCTAGTTGACACCTTTCACACACTAATGCATGCTTAATTCCTAACATGCAATCATACAATTAACTATTCCATTTAATGTATGGTTCTATATTTTTGAAACACCATTTTGTTGTTGTGTATTTGGAATACTATGTTGCATTTGAATTCCCTATGTAGTGCAGTGAGTTGTGAATTTATTTTTTAGATATTCAAATCCTTTATCTTTTCTTAACCTTTGTAGTTGATGTCTAGATTATTTTTTATCACAAGCCTTGTCGGCTAAGGACAAGTCAAAAAAATTTCTCTTAAGTTTTATGGAATAAACCCAAGTGTTTTTAGAGAAGAAAACCCACATGAATTTAGGACACCATGGAATAATATTTTTAATCCAAAACAATAAAAATAGAGTATCTAAAAAATGTGAAAACATGATCAATTCTTCAAACTGAATCTGATACCTTGTTCGAGTAAATAAAATACTCCATAAATGATAAACAACCTCAATAACTGCTCGTAAAATTAGATAAAAATCATAATGCTAATATTTTTACGTTGTTAAACCCCCTCGAGAGGGAAACAATCCACTGCCATATCCAGCATGACCACTTGAGGAAATTTATTAATGCAAAAGAAAATATTTTACATAAGAGAGTTCTCACAATCAATCATCAGCCATGAACTTCCATTCCATTTAAATAGAGATCATAGACCAATAAGGTGTTAAGCCACAAATTACTAGTGTAATATTCCAAGTTTACCATGCAACTAATTGGAATATTAATTTTTTCTTGTTACACCTAGGAGATGAATAAATGGGTGTGGAGGCCCATACATTTCAGAAATAGGAATAAAATCCCTCATAATGTGAAAAGGGATTTTTATAGGAGTTGGATTTCACACCCTCATGTGTGAAAAGGGACATTTTCATGTGGACAAGGTCAATTTTGGCCAAGTCAACAACGCTGGGATAAGAGGTGGAGATCATATTTGGAGACAGCATAGAGATAGTGGGAGGAAGATTCCTTGGTGGAGGAAACCCTAATGAGTGGGACCCAAGGTGAGAGGGCTTCCATTTGTATAATATGAGGGCAAGGTAGTCATAGCAAGGCATGTTATGTATTATTGATTTTATGGTCTCTATGACTCTTGTGCATTCTTCAGCTGTTTAGTTGAGATTGTTGTGCTACCTAGCACCGGGTGTTCCCGAGCGGGAATCCCATCTCCTTTCTTAAGAGGCCTCTTAGTGGAGCATTGCACTTAAAGTTTCCACACTTAGGATTAAGGCCAAGCATCATTCTTCAGCTACAACATTATTTCTTTAGGAGGTAGTGTTGTGTTGTAGGGTGTTGTAGTGGAGGGTTGAGAACCCCATTTCCGGAGCTAGTTTTTCAGAGGAGGAAGCATTCCTCTCTTTAGGTGATCAGTGAGGGAGATCTTGGAACATATTCTCATATCTTGGCACTTGGCCAAAGTACTTCCATAACCTACTGTGAAGTCCCTTGCAGCAACTGCGTCATTTCTTGCAATGTTGCAGCGAGAGGGTTAAAACCCTTGTTTTTGAGCTAGTTTCTTAGGGAAAGGGCCAACCCTTCTCCCGGAAAGCTAGTAAGAAGGATCCTTATCTAGTTTTTGTATCATTGAGCTATATGTATGTAGAGCTGAAGTAATACTATGTTATTCCAGATTTATATCTGTAGATCTACTCTCTTGTACTCATGCTTTCAAGAAACCTTTGTTGGGTTATTTGAATAATGTATTAAGGATACTAGATCTCTATTTTTCTCAGCTCTTCGCTTAATAAAACTCCAGATCTATTATTTCTATCATATTGTAGCAGAAAACCCTCATATAATCACACTGTCACTTTCTTTAGAAATTCTGCATGGTATAAGTCATGGGGTTTGGGTGTTTTTTTTAACCATATTGAGGTCAGGAGATCTGTTTAACCAAGCTAGAGGGATTTTTTTTTGATCCCCTTCTATATATGAGGGCCATAATACATAAAATAAGGGACATAAGTGTTATTTATCACTGTTATATCATAATTTTCTGGAAATAACTTTTTTATGGTTTATATTGCTGCTTTTCCCATTTTGGGATATTACAACTAGCCATTAGCATCGAGGAGAATATGAGGCATATAATCACTCTATGTCTAAAACATATCATGACCATGATATTAAATGCAACTAATGCATACTAAAAATACACACTTTTACCTAATAGATGCATTATACGAGGTTGAACATAACAAAATTCTAAGTGTATAAATATCCTAACAAACCATATTGTACAATATTAATATAGTGATTGTGTTATGAATATTTATCCCTCTATGACATCATCTATTCCAAATAATCAATCACTACGCTTGTTACATAAAGGTTCAATGTGGAAATCCTTAATTGTGGAGATATTTTCTGTTATGTACACTCCCATAATTTATGTGATGGATTTATAGAAGAGTTTTTTCTTCTTGCATTGTGGATGACCAAAAAAAATTTTTCGAGTCCTCAATTCTTTGAATAGGAATGTCCAAATATTTATATATTTTCTCTCTACAAATTATCTTAAGATGCAAATATTTATCACATCCTTATAATTCTCCTCATTTCAAAGTGAAATATATATTTCTAATCCATTTTTTATTTAATCCATATCAAAATGTGTCCTTAAAAAGAGATCTAACAATTTAGGCTACCCCATTGGCATGTCTATAGTATTATTAGGAAAAAGGAATGACATAGTAACATGAGGTGACCACTTTTCATCCTGAAGTGAGGTGTTATATTGCATAAGTGGGATGTAATAAATGAGTTGAAGAATTTACATCCTTTTATATCAATGATTTTGTTGTAACCATCCAAAAGGTTTGGTTCCAAAAATTTCTTGAGGTAAGAAATTCCATCGATTAAAAATTGGACAAAGGAACTATAATCCTCACATATATTTTAGGTGTTAATCCTATTTAGCAAGAAAATATGTATTTGCACATTAATTTAACTAATAATATCCTATAATTTCCACTAATATCTCATGTGTTTGTTCCATGAGGAGGAACCCAACTTCAACAATGTCAAACACCATCCTTCATGTTAAAATGGATAAAATGGATAAAATGAAAAAATATGGTTATTTTTTTCTTTAACTTCCCACACAATTATCCATTTGTGACATTGATATTGTTTACAATTTTATAATTAATTTAAATTTTTTGTATTATAAACACTTGTTTCATGTGCTTGCACATCGTCTCACATACATATTAGATTATTTTCATAAGAGTCAAATTGTAGTAGAATTTCATACATTGGGTGCTTTATTGTTCATATTTTGTGAAACAAATTTTCATATTTATCCACCATTGGTTCTTCAATATCCTTTAGACTTTTATATAAAAAACAAGACATTGAACCCATCTCCAGAAATGAAACATCAAGTTTCCAAATCCCCAAGTGTTATTTCCATTTGTAACAACACTATTTAAAGAAATCAAGAATCTCATGACTATAGTAATATACATTTCATCCATACCTGACCTTTCTATATAGGACTTTGATTTATTCATATTGTCATGCATAATTCCCAAGTAAGTGATTGGATTCTTCTATGAATATAATCTATGGGCATAGTACATATGGTGACAAATTTCAATATAATGGGGATGAGCTATTGGAATTTGTCACACAATTCTACTTATGTTGGATTAGTGGCAACTCTAAACTTGGTCATGATGAAAATAAAATCATTAAACCTTGCAAAAAGTTCTTCTTTATGATTGTAACACACAGAAACTAATTTTTCATTTCTTTTCTAAAACTACATTGTAACATTATAGAAATACTAATGTGTTGTATGTCCACACTAGTTATATTTGCAAATAGAACCTTAAGAAATATTAGATGGAACTAATTTGAGAACTTCCCTTGTTCGATGTTGAACATTTGAATTTGTTAGATGTAGATGCTTATTTGAATGTTTCACCATAGTAACTATTAATTACAAATACTATTCTAATAATATTTGATCCAGTTGCAGTGCATTAGTTCCATTCATGAGCAACCAATATTTATAAACATGTTCTTCTAATGGTATAAAATGATTCTATCTATTTCATA
Source organism: Pinus albicaulis (assembly GCA_034641835.2). Lineage (NCBI taxonomy): Eukaryota > Viridiplantae > Streptophyta > Pinopsida > Pinales > Pinaceae > Pinus > Pinus albicaulis. The sequence continues at coordinate 778,624,179 of CM076571.1, forward strand.
ACATTTACACCATGCATTTTCACCAACATCTATTATGTAAATCTTCATTGTAATTATATTTTTCCCTAGGTAAATTAATAAAAACTCTATTTTTGAATTTTGATTTAGTATATGAAATTTCTTGTTGGTACCCTTAACCATAATCGTTTGAGATGGAATTTTTCAAATGATTTTTTTTCAACAAAGCTTAAGTATGTTTGTTGAAAAGTATGGTTGGAAAAAATAAGGCTATATTTAAAAAAAAAAAATATTCTTAAATCAAGTGGTTATCTAAGAAAGATACTACTTGATAAAGAATTTTAAAGAAAGATGTATACAATTGATATCCAGGAAAGAATTAGAGAAGGATGAATAAATGTGGTTGAATAATTTCAATTTAGATTTATCCCATTCCTTATTCGTAACAAAAATAATTTCCATAAATAATAACAATAGCTTCATTTAAACCATCTATAATTTCAAGCATGAAGGAGGGAATGGGACTCCTTACCCATTTTTTATGGAACTTTGAAATTAAATCCTAGGGAGGAAAGTGTGTGAGGCACTATCTATATCCTTAGATGGAAAATTGAATACACTTATGTATGAAGTATCTATATCTCATCCAATAATATGGAAGAGGCCTATGCTTTACTACAAGGATTAGATCTAGCTAAAGGTACTCATATATAAAACCATATAGTGCTTGGAAACTAGTTTAATCATTAATCACATGGTATTGATCTGTCTCTCAAATGATTTCCATTTGGCCTCTTCCTGGAAAATTTGGACACATCTGATACATATTTGAATTAGTGGCCCAATTTCATGTTTTATGTGATAGTGATATTGGATGATTTTTGTGCCAAATTTCCCACTAATAAAAAGGGTGGGACATTAGTCATTAAAAATAATGAAAAACCAATTCCTTAGAATAATGAATAGGCCACTCACTTAATTTGATGAATCATCCATGGAATGCCATAATAATTTGCCACATGGTTGGCTTTCTATCATTTCCCTCCCATGAAGTGTGTACTTTAGAGATAAGACTGTCCCTTAGCTATTTCATTTTCCATCCAACCCCTATGCATTCTAATGAATTCTCTACTATTTTAATGTTAGTGTCATGATGACATTGTGGATTTTCAATGTTTGGGATTTTTATTTCAATCTAAAAGGATCATTATAGTCAATTGTGTTATTTTGATGAAATTGCTCCTGATGCTATATGAATTTTAGTGCCCAGCGTTTGGCCCACCACCTACAACAACGTTTTTTCTTCTACAAGAATAATATTATAGAGAATTGGTCAAATAAAATTTCCATGGGATACCCTTTGATGTTGGTGAAATGCTCCCAAAACTAAACAAATAGAGATATCATTAAATAAAATCACACTCCAAAGAATGAGCATTACAAACAATTACATGGCTATTTATTTAGGATGGAAGAAATCTCTCGAATCTCTTCAAGAGAAAATTCTTCCTGGATATTTGGAGGAAGTTTAGAATTATCCTCTCAACTTTAGGAACCTATCCTAACTTCCTAATCTCTTAATTAATTCTAGAACCACTCAAAATTCTAGAAAATTCTATATTTTCCAAATTAAATAATTACAAAAAATTAAAATATGTGATGCTCCCGCATCATACTACTAGGGAAGAAAAAAGATAAAATCATATGTTTTTCTTCTAAAGTTATTCAATACTGGTACCATATTTTGAAATCTTTGCTTCTATCATCCAAGTAGCATATTCAATTGGTTGATTCTTCCATTTGACCAAGTATTCAAGATATTCTTTCTTCCTAGTCCTTATAGCCACTCTTTTATCGATGATGAATATAATATGCTTTGTTGGTGTTGAAGGCAGTTCTTTCTCCAATTGAAACTTGTTGCTAATGGGTTCATCTATAGGATCATTTATTGGTTCCTTAAAGAGGTATAGATCTTAAATGTTAAAGATTGGTGAAATTCCAAACCTTTGGGTAGTTATATTTCATAAGCAGTTGGGGAAAATTTACTCAAAATTTTGCATGGTCCAATATTTTTCAGTTTTAACTTATTATGTTCCCCTTTAGAAAATATTTCTTTCCGAAGATGTGCCATAACCAGGTCTCCAACATTAAAGTCTAACTTTCTTCTTTTGGAATCTGCTCTTTGTTTATACTTGTAGTTGTTGCTTGACTTTGTTCTGTATTTCATGTATACTAGCTGAAAAATCTTCACCATATGCACGTCTGAATTGCTATTTTCCAAGGTTCCTCAATTCATAAATTCTTCCTGGATGTATCCCATATACATTTTAAATGGACTCAATCTAGTGCTTTTTTTGGGTGAATCGTTATATGCAAATTCTGCTTGAGAAAGTACCTGATCCCATTGTTTGGAATGTTCAATTACCAAACTCCTCAAGATATTTCCAAGGCTTCTATTTACCACTTCTATCTAACCATCAGTCTTGGGATGATATGTTGAGTTGAAATTGATATTTTTTCCCAAATTTTTCCATAGAGTTCTCAAAAAATGACCCACAAACTTAGTGTCACAATCAGAAAAAATTACTTCTAGGTAATCCATAAAATCTAACTATTTCTTTAAAGAACATGTTTTCTATGTTAGTTTCATCATTTTTTTTTTACAAGCTATAAAGTGTGCCATTTTTGAGAATATGTCAACAACAACAAATATTGAGTCACTTATTTTTTGTGTTTTGGGCAGTACTAGTACAAAATCCATGCTTATAAACTCCCATGGTCAATTTGGTATTGCTAAGGGTTGATATAGTTCAGTGTTTTGACTTCTTCATTTTGCATATTGACATATTCTACATCTTTCAACAAATATTCTTACATATGTTTGTGTTGGGGTGCTTGTTTTGAATTTTGCATGAAGACATATTTTGGGTTGCGGATCGGCACGTGGCAGGCACAAAAACGGTAGGCAACGGAGCTGCTGAGGTTGCGGAGGAGCAGGAGATAGGTCACGAGGTTGGCGCAGACAAATGCAGAGGAAGGGAAGATGTAGAAAAGGACAGATAGTGGAACTCATGTGCAATAGGAAGAAGCCGAAAGCAGCTGAGTAAGAACACAAGAGAAACTAACAGTTGCATTGGCGGGTGAATAAATAGGCCGTCACCCAACAGAAAAAGGAGAGACATGCACAGATACAGAGGGATCGGAGAAGTTAGAGTAGAACGAAGATGAAGAGCAGACGCCACAGGAGAGCTCCATTCTGGGCTTGACATCATTGTATTTCCTGGGTCTCCATCGGTCTGTTATTGCTGTAGTATCTCTCTCTCTCCGTCCTGCGAGACCTCTGTAATGGAATTTGGAAGCTCAACCTATCGTGCAATGTAACTCTTGGTCCTGCTGACTGGTTATTAATATATCTGAATGTTTTTGTCTTACCGTATGACTTGAATGTGTTGCATGACGCCTGTAGTAATTTAAAATTTTATTTTCTTAGTATCTGCATGATGTTCGGATAAGATCTTCTACGTATGATGTTATGTATGCGTATGATTCTATGTTAGCTTCAAGTTGTTGATCCATTTGCCGATACCGATCTATTCCCCTCCTTCATGTGGTCGCGACACGCCTCGGGTGAGACTCTCCGCTCTTTGGAATAGGGTGAAAATTTCGGTGTGTTTCTAGACTACAATGGAATCCCTTGTTGGCCTAATCCATGAACCTAGGTCTTGCTCGCAAGACCCGTTTCCTTGCCAATAAATGGTTCCGTTGCTGGGACCATAAAATTCAGTAGGGGAACTAGATCACGGTATCAAGGATCTTCGAAGGAGGAATACGGAGATGGTGGGATAACCACCTGGACCAATTTATAACTCAGCAAGCTGAGCTGAGAAGTCAAAAAGGGAAGGTGATCAAAGATCTAGTTCTCTTCTCGGATTCTGCCAGCGATACCTATGAAATCCTCTGGGGAAATTTCCCCAGTGAACTCTATAGCTAGTTGCGGAGGTTGCAGACCAAAGTGACTAAGGACAAATTGTAGAAGATCAACCACAAGTGGGTGCATGGAGATCTGGTGGCCCTTCATCAGCTGGATATCGAATTGACCCGAGCTGTAGATTTCTGGGTAGAATCTACCTTGGACGAATATATTGTGGAATTTGCAGTGGAGTGCTACCAGTCGTTCTCCAGAGCCGAAGCTATATTCCGATCCATACTAAGAGGGAAGCTGCTGAAGGAAATTCCATTGTGGATTAAGGCCCTGATGGTGGACGAAGGGCTGATGGAATTCCAAAAATCAGGAATGGAAGTACCTCCAGTGGTGGGGGAAGGGCCTGAGGGAAAAATGCTACACGAAATTTGAACCGGGGGAGTAGGGGAATGGATGCTGAAACTGCAAGGAGGTTGAGGGAGCGACGTGCACATCGGAGGGCACAGATCACCGAAAGGTGGCAAGAAAGGGTGATGAGGGAGTTGAAATGATAGGAGAGTAGTCGGAAGGATAAAAGGGAGGCACCTTAGGAGATAGTGGACATGGAAAGCCAGGTGGGTCCCCAAGAGATGGGAGGGACCGTTAAAGTAGTGCGGCGGGTACATGGGAGCCTGGCTAGGAGGAAGAGGGAGACGATGTATGACAAAGGAGATGCAGACGCATGCCTAGAAGAAGATTCCGATGTCGAGTGGTACGTTGCGATGTAGCAGTTATTCCAAGAAAAGAGGACATTAATATCTCCAGGTATTTCTACTCCCCAAAGTTCAAATGGCATGGATCCCTACCTTCCCCTGGTACTCTATAAACCCTTAAGTGATAGTTTTGTTAAGTTAAAAGAGTGGAGTGAATTTAATAGCAGTCAGTTGTCAGCAGCAATGCATGCTAATAGTAGCATTACGAGTGGTATACTTACGCAACCAAGACTTGGAGGGTTCATTCTAGTTACACCTCTGTAAGGGAATATGGCAGGATCATTCACCCGGTACCAAGAATTTTCTGGGCGGGGTAATAATGATGTGGAACAACACTGGTACCTCTGTGAAGCCATATGGAGGGCAAGGCAGACGCTAGATGCATGAAAGCTGATTGAATTCCAAACCATGCCGGGAGAAAGGGCATTGCACTAGTTCATAAAGTGGTTAGAAGCCCACCTGAATCTAGCGATTGCGGATGTCAAGCGGGACTTTTTCAGAGAGTTTAAGCTACCCCAAATGGATTAGCAAGGTCTATCCGAACTATGGGAGATCAAGAAAAGAGAAGGAGAGACTGCGTCGGAGCTGATGCATAGGTTCAAAGATGCAATCAGGAAAATCAGCTACCTGATCGACCCGAATCATTAGAGGGACTGGTTCATCAAGGCTCTGCGTCCCTTGATGCGAACCCCCCTCACTCAGTAAAAGATTGACAACTTGCAGGATGCATTGGAATAGGATATGAAGATAGAGGTGATGGCGAGCTACCCTCAGGAATATAGGGGAGGGGCAGCCCCGCAAGACCCATCCCTACTAGGACTGCAACATCAGATTGCCAATCTGACCAAAAAACTTAAGGAGATGCATCCCATAAGACCAGCCAAGCCAAATGTCTGGTGCACACATTGCTTGGTAGAAGGACATGTGGCGACTGAGTGTCCTCGGTTGCAAAGCTAGGGAGTGGGGACCTGAGTAGTGGCAGTGCAGGGGGCTCCACCTATTGGAGGAGTCGCGTAGATAAACTTGTAAGGGGTCTATCTGCCACAACAACTATATACCAAGTTCCCAAATCAACCAACCCAAGCCGCAACAGAGTATTGCGAAATTTTCTGAACAGTGGGTCATCAACCTCGAATGTGTTCGATTTTGCAGAAGTACTCCAATGTTCCGAACAACGTGTATTGTGAATTCTACACTTCGACAAATCATAACACCAAACACTGCAAAGCTCTAGATGCACTAGAAGACTAATTATATCGGCCCTCCTACAGAGCGAATGAGGCTCCCAGAGGCAGAGGAGGTGGTATGAAGGGAGGCCGTACAGGTGGACGGGGTTCGCTGAGATGCTACAATTGTGATCAAGAGGGAAATGTGGCCCAAGAATGTCCCCTGCCCAGAAGACCGTGGTGTTCTCAGTGCCGCATGAACACACATGCAACAAAGGACTACCCTGAACTTATCAAGAAGTGGGAGGAATGAGCAAGGCAGAGAGGCACAAATCTGGTGAACGCAGAACCTCGAGGGATAGAAATTATGTCCATGTATAACGTAGCCATAGTTACGCGAGTATGAAATAAAATGGGGGAGGATGCATGTGAGAAGGATCCGAGGCGGGTGGTCAGGCCGACATCCCCGAAAAAACTGATTAGGTCGGAAATGCAGAAGAAATATTTCCAGGAGGCTGTAGAAAAATTTTCCCAGCTGGGGGGAGACAAAGGTATTGAGTTACCTGTGAAGAAAGATACCGAAGAATAGAGCACTACAGGGGCTCTGATCGAGGAATGGCTCCACCTATTTCTCAAAATTGTTGACAACACTTCAATGCGGGAACAACTCAAGCGTACCCTAGAGGAAGTGTTGCAAGGGAACGCAAGAGTGAGGGAATCCCCAGAAAAAGCACCACAGTATGTACAACGAGTAAAGAGAAAAGTAAGACGAATGGGAAAAGAGTTTCGGTTAGACATGCAAGTTGGGGGATTTCAGATCAGGGACACCATGCTTGATTTGGGATCCGACATCAATATCCTACCTCGGAAGACTTGGGAAGGTCTAGGGCGACCACAGCTGACTTATTTTCCGATCCAGCTCAGGATGGAAAACTAGTACTGCATTGTGCTGATCGGTAGACTCGAAGACATCAAGGTAGACATCGCAGGGGTAAAGACCTACATAGACTTTGAGGTAATAGATATTATGGGAGACAAAGATCCGTACCCTGCATTGCTAAGGATTGACTGGGCTTTTGAAAACTATGCCATCATTGATCTCAAAAAGGAGCTGATGATTTTTGAAGATGGGGAGATCAGAGTCACTCAGCCTCTCAACTTGTATCAAGGTTCGAGATATACAGAAACAGTAGATAATAGGGAAGATGCTCAGTTATTAGACAACCTCTATTAGATGACAGTAGGGAAGAGGGAGGATTACATTAACCCGACAACAACCAGCTCCTTAAGCTGGAGAAGTGTCCAGAGCTTGGAGCTAGGCTTAGAAATAGCTTGGGAAGACTGGTAGCAAGGCGGGTATGAGACCAGCATAAGGAGATGCACCGGTATTGCAAGAATACATTGGATTGGGGCTGAGATAAGGGAATACCCCACCTTGTCCAATATGCAAGCAGTAAATGCCTTCGTTGAAAAGGTAGAAGACAAGGTATCGGAGGAGAACAAAATACCACTCTTGGATGTGGCGTTACAGTCCACCTCAGCCATTTGGTGAAAAAATAACTGCAACTCGCTGTTGCGGTGGAGTTGTGTTGTGACAGCTTTGAGGGTGCGGTTTAAGGAAGATGAATGACTTCAAAGCAAGCAAATATAACAAGGAAATTACGATCTGAAAGACCATCTGAAAGTATGTCAGGAGCAGTGGCGAAGTGTGGGATACCCGGAGGATCTGTGGGTACATCAGTTTGTCCACTCCTTGGCTACCGTTCCGCATGCCTGGTACTTAGAAGAAGAGAGGAAGAGGGGGACCAGTTCTTGGTAGGAGGTTGCAGAATTTTTTTTTCAGTGCTTCTCATTTAAGGGGAAGACAAACCCGATATCCCAAGCATTACAGGCCATAAAGGGAATACTGTTTTTCCCCGATCAGAGCGCAGATGGGGGCCATTGGTGCTAAACCCTGATGGCAGACACAAGTTGGCTTGCCAAAGGATTGATAGCGAGATAGAAGATGACAGTCTAGAGGATTTGAGGCACCTATACTTTGAAGAGACAAAAGGAGAGCGGAACATCAAAGAAGAGCCTACCACTGAAGGAATACATCTACTTACGCTAAGGACTAAAAAAACTAAATATCGGCACGGAGGAAAAACCCAAGCTGGCTACAGTTGGGGACTACTGGGATGAGGAGACGACAAAGGAAATTTGTAGTCTCCTTCAGGAATACAAAGACCTATTCCCTTCATCGATTATAGACTTAAAAGGGATCAAATGGGATCTCAGAGAGATGAGGATTATATTGAAGCCGGACGCCCGGCCAGTGAAGCATCAACCTTACCGGCTGAACCCGTGGATAAAGGAAAAATTCAAAATGGAGATCGAAAAAATGCTGAAGGCAGGCCTAATTTTCCCTGTGGAAGAAGCAGAGTGGGTGAGTCCCATCGTCATTCAAAATAAGAAGGACAAATCAGAAATCCGCGTCTGTGTGGACTATCGAAGTTTGAACAACGCCTACATCCATGACCCATTCCCCACCCCATTCAGCGACGATGTACTCGACAATGTTGCGGGGAATGAGGCATACTCTTTCACCGATGGGTTCTTAGGATATCATCAGGTGTGCATCGCGGAAGACGATAAGAAGAAAACGACATTCACCACAGAGTGGGGGTCCTTTGCATATCATGTGATGTCGTTCGGGTTGAAGAACACACCTGTTGTGTTTTCTAGGATTGTCATAGTTTCTTTTCGGGAATCTATTCATAATTTCCTGGAAGTCTACATCGACGACTGGACATTCTATAGCTTGCTAAAGGATCACGCCACCCTGCTACGCATAATGTTCGACCGGTGTCGGCAGTTCCAAATTTCGTTGAACCTAAAGAAATGCATCTTCACAATTCTATTCGGAATGCTCCTAGGACATGTGGTGTGCAGGCAAGGGGTCTGTGTCGACCCCACCAAGGTGGCAGTGATCGTCCACATGGAAGCACGAGAAACTGTGAAGCAGTTGAGATCACTGTTACACTAAAAATTATCATATTAAGATTCTTCTATTTGTATGAGCTCATTATCACTCATACTTCTTCCTTTGCAAGTCTAACAAATCAATTCGCGATGTCAAGCCTTGAAAATAAGAGAAAAGTTCTTAAAAATCTCCTTAACTCTGGTATCACACTTTCCCTTTGTCTTGCCTACGGTCCCGCACCTAATGTTCATGACTCCTCTATTCCTGAACGCACCTTCTATGTGTCATGGGTGTGGACCCCTGTAAAAGATTAAAAAGGAGCAAGTAAACTCAAAAAGCTCACTTTCAGTAATTTGTAGAAGCCTCTAGAAAGAATCTTGCGGTGGCAGAATCGCTCTTTTGAGGTTCATGTATCCCTTACCTTAAGGAGCTAACCCCTTGATGTGAGGAGCTTATCCCTTTGAAGGAGGATTCTATCCCTTCATAGTTGGAACTGAAACCTCCTCCTTTTCACTATAAAAAGAGGCATTGGGTAGCCTCAAAGGGGAGTTCAAGCTTTAGAATTATTTGAGGTTAAGTGCTGTTGGGATTCAGACTCATTTAACTGAGATTTTGTGAGGAGAGATCACATACCTCTATCTGTCTCGGTTGGAGAGTGCAAGGCTTGTCAGAGTAGAGGAGATTCCTACTTCGGACCCCGGGAAGGCCTGTTCAACATCAAGGATAAGGTTGTAAGGTTTTCCTTCTTTCAAAGTTAATACAAATGAATTCTTTTTTCTCAATAAGCTATTAATTAACTGTTTATTTCATGGATTCCTTGATCACCATGATAGGCATGATTTATAATATTTATTATACAGGTGCTATTTAATTTTTTCTTGTTTGTGACTGTAGGTTTATAAAGATAACTCCTTCAAGTGACCGAGGGACAACACTTCGAACAAGCATTGGATCTAGGGTAAGACCTTAACACCTTTATAGTATTCTTTTGTAAATCACATATTTTTAGAGAAAGATAGGTTTATTTGGCTGTTTGTTGCTAGATTACCTTTTGGTACTAGGGAGAGCGATCTTGTCCACAAGATTGATTTATCCAGTCAACAATCACTACTGGGGCACACAGGCTATTACAGGGGATTCATCAGAAACTATACGAAGATAACTGCTCCTTTGGAAAAGTTACTATGGAAGTCAGAGGTGTTCCAGTCGACAGATGACTACAGATTAGCCCTCGACGCTTTAAAGGAGAAGCTGGCAACTGCACCCATTCTAGTTCACCCAGATTGGGACAAGCAGTTCCATGTGCATATTGATGCTTCTGGTATCGCACTTGTGGTTGTCTTTGTGCAACCAAGGGAGACGACAGTCGACCACCCAGTGTACTTTTCCAGCTGCAAGCTGTGAGTGGAACTACACGACCACGAAGAGGGAGACACTCACAATGGTGTACTCGCTCTAGAAGTTCCGCCACTATCTCCTAGGAGGTAAGTTCAAGTTCTTCACTGATCACTCTGCATTGAAATACCTAGTCAATAAGCCAGTTTTGGAAGGACGGATATGCCGATGGCTCCTACTCTTTCAAGAATTCACCTTCGAAGTGATTTTCAAGCTTGGGAGGCTGAATGTCAGGCCCGATCACTTATCCCGGTTGGAGACTGGTGAAAATGAGGGCTCTCTAGATGATTAGTTGCCTGATGCTGATCTTTTCTGGGTAGAAGCCATACTAGATTATTTGGCTGACATCGCAACATACCTCACCACGGGGTAGTGTCCTCAGCACTATACCCTGATCCAGAAACGACACCTGGTCGTCCACGCCGCTGACTACCAACTGATTGTGGGGCAGTTGTATAAGTTGGGGCTTGATGAGATTCTGCGGAGATGTGTCGACCATTAACGCGAAGCTATTCTATGGGAATGCCATAGCGGCATCACGAGAGGACACGTGGGGGCGAAACCCACAGCTAGGAAAGTGCTACAAGCTAGACTATGGTGGCCAATGGTCCATGCCGACAGTAAATATTTTGTCAAGAAATGCGATGTTTGTCATAGAACAGGGAGGCCCTCTCAGAGAGACGAGCTCCAACTACACTCGGTGAACGTATTGTAACCGTTCAAGAAGTGGGCCGTTGACTTCATAGGTCCCATAGCACCTGTAGCCAGGCATTCAAAGGACCGGTACATCATCACTACCATGGAATACCTAACCCGATGGGCCGAAGCAGTAGCGGTAAGGGATTGTATGGTAGATACGACAGCCTAGTTTATCTTTGAAAACATCATCAGCAGATTTGGCTGCCCAAGGAGCTTAACCAGTGATCAAGGTACACACTTCCTTAATGAAACCATCAAATCGCTGCTAGACACTTTCATGATAAAACAAAAGCAGCCCGTACCACCCACAAGCTAATGGCACTATTGAAGCGTTTAACAAAATCCTCAAAAAAGGCCTGACGAAGATCTGTAGTGCGAAACAGGATGATTGGGATGAACATCTGCTAGCCTCACTATGGGCCTACCGAACAACAATGAAGCACTTGAAGAATCAAACACCTTTCTAGCTGGTGTATGACCGTGAATCTGTGATTCCAGCCGAGTTCACCATACTGAGCCTTCTAATCACCACATCCCTCAAGTTCTCGGAGGAGGAATCACTACAGGAACGCCTACACGAATTACAAGAACTTGACGAGGCCAGGTTCCTTGTTGAGTTTCATAAAAAAGTTCAGAAAGATAGGCAGAAGGCATGGCATGATCAACACATTAAGATAAAAATGTTCCAGGTTGGCGGCAAGGTTCTACTATATGATAGCAGGTTTCCAAAATTTCTAGGGAAACTATAGATGCACTGGTTGGGACCCTACTTCGTCGTCGAAATTAAGGATTCTGGAGCAGTTCGGTTCTCTCAACTGGACGGGACTATTTTACCTGGCTGGGTGAATGGCACACACCTGAAGCCCTACCATGACTAAGTTTCTTTAGCTTTCTTTCAATAACTCTCTCACTTGAGAGAATTCAGTAGAATAGAGTAGTTGAATAACTCTCTCACACCCGAGATGAGCGTAGGTAGAGTCACTTGTCCATGCATAGGTCATCAATAACAGCTGGGTTGCGGGGACTGCAACGCAATCGATTGTGGTCTGTGAGGGACGCGTCCAGCATGCCATCCCTGTAGGATAAGAAAACGTGTCAAGTGTCAGTCCCCATCATTTCATTTAGTCCTTGTGTCAGTCCGTAGGATCGCCAGGATTTGCAAAATAAATTGCCATAATTAGAAGTAACCTTGCAGTAATCATTTTTCCATAATTAGAAGTAACCTCAACCATTGCATCTGCCCATTTCCTCACACCACCATCAGCAGATGTTAGAAAACACCTCAGTCAGCAACTAATCACATGACTATTTCCGCGGAGGACGCCAGTAAGAATTAATTAGTTATGGGGTCTCATCAACGTTACTCGTGTCGGTTAATTACATAGCCTGCATGAAGAAAAGCGCGAGAATGTCGGAGAGATCCGAGTTAGAGTTAGAAATTTTGAAGGAGCAAAGGAAATTGGCACAAAACCAGAGTAGCGGAGGTGCCCTGAAGAAGAGAGCCAAGAGAAGCGGCAGAGAACTATTCTGCAGGTGTATCAACGATGAGCAAAGATGGCAAAAGTCAATCCATCAGTAGTAGAACAGGAGCTAGACAGTGTGATTCAAAAAATGGAGTCCCTCGTCAAGAAGTATGTCAGTGCAGATGTAGACCTCAAGGACTCCTTTGAGTTCCCAGTGCTCAAAAGACAAGTGTACATTAAGATTTATACAACAGAAGTAGGACGAGCGATAGCAAAAATCTTGCCTGAGTTTCAAGGTAACTAGCAGTCCTCAATATTGAATTTGAGGAACGTGCCAGTGTTTGGGACGACAGGCGCTGCCATGCAATGTACCAAATTATTGCTGAGTAGAATTCAGAACAGTTACTTGTCGCTGGGAAAAGAGATTCCAATCCACACCGAGGACATTCACAGGCTGACAAGGCTCTCACAGGAAGGTAGAGACGTCTCTTCAGCATTCTAGACCATCTCTAAAAGAGCGAACAAGTTGGGGGATACAGATTATTAGGAAAAATATGGCACCCAAAGGGGAGGAAAGGGGGCGAAAATCGAGCTCATCAACAAGCCATAAATCAAGTTTGCATGCTACCTCATTGCTAGTAAGACAATGAGGCATTACACCAAGGGGGAGTGTACTTTGGACACCATTTCAATCGCGGAGCACTATGTCCAGGGGACCAAGCTGAACTGGTGCTCTTTCCTGCTGAAGGAGCTGTTTGAGGCATGTGAAGATAATTACAAGAGGGAAACGGGATTTATCTATGGATACTTGATAGTAGCACTGGCCATGTGGAAGTGGCATTCCCCCCTCATCATGGTGCTGGTAGAGATAGCGGAGGATCAACCGCTAGCAATGAAGTTCGTTCCATGGAAGGTGTTGGGAGACCCCAGCACCAAGGAGGTAAATGCAGAGGCCTTCCAAAGTTGGTATGGCTTAATGGTTGATGTAGTGATGAGCCAACAAAGGATTCCCAGAAATCTGCTAGACGGATACAGTGAGCAAGTTTGGTTTGAGGTCACACACAAGCACACATTCCTCAGACCCACTTGTGTGCCGGAGGAGACATTCCAAATGTGGCCGTTGAAATTCAAAATCGATGAAGCTGCCTTCAACACTGAAGTTTTTTTGTGGCCAGGGGTTGCGATGGAAGTCAGAAGTAGGGTATACACATACAATTTCGACGGGATTCTACCACATCAATTTCCAGGCCAAACGACGGCGGAGGCAGCAAACATGGTATCCAACCTACAGCTCCTCCCAATCATTCAGCAACTAAATACAAAGGTACGAAGCTTCAATGAAGTGGTCTAGGTAATATCAAGTAGTGCCACTCCATTCCCAGTTTTTTCTGAATTTCAAGTTTCTCAGTCAACCCCGCTTTCAACCACGACCTCCATCCCCACACCCATTCCAAATGTATTTTTTAGTTCACCAGGTCTAGTAACCACTCCATTGGGGGGAAAGAGTAAGTCTGCAAAACCCATAGTGGCACCCAAGGCCAAGAGGGCCAGATTTATAGAATCAAGTCCGGTGGTCGACCTCATAGAGGAGGATCCACCTCGGCAACTGAGCACAGGGGTACTCATCCAAGAAGAACCAATCGCCGAGACAGGGGAAGCAAGTGGGTTCCCACCTCACCATCCTGTTAACCCCTTCGATTTCCTAAACATCTGTATTTCACCACCTCGTACCGACCCACTCCCACCTACCACTTCATCCGCACCATCCAACTCATCTTCCACTGTATCCGATCCAATAATCCGGAACCTACTTAATGGGGACCACGGGACAGAGGCTGACTCGAGTACAGAAGTGGTACCACCAGCCAACCCTGCTATGGACCCCTATACCACTTTTACTGACCTAATCACACAGATGGAACAAAAGGTTGTAGACATAGCTAGACCAATCCCTCAGTCTACTCTGCTCCAGTAGCCCATCCAAGCAGATCAAGGGTAGCGAATAGACCTGAACATGGCAGAATTTGCACCCCATAAAACTCCACTGCAGTCCCCTCAAGGTCAATCAACAAGATCGGTTGCCAGTGGGAAACCACTTCAAGAGTGACCGCCAGATCAAGGTACTTCAGGGGCCAAAAGCATGGAGACGTGGGGAATGGCTCTGCTGTACCACTTCATCTAGAGGGTATCCCAGCAGGAAGAAAGGCTCCACTCTGAGCTACAATAGAAATGTGAGCAATAGAAGCAGCAGATAATTGCGCTTACTGAACAACGTGAGAAAATCACAATGGAAAACAGGCAGCTATAGAACCAGATGGACGAAGTGGCCAGGGTTTTCAAGGAAGTGTGGCCTACAGTGACGGCCCACTACAATCAGATGCCAACAGATGTGCAAGAAACATCAGTAGTAGAGTGAGAAATCCACCTTAGGGTGGCATACTCCAACCTCCACCAGGAGAATACAGAGCTCAAGGCGGCATTGGCAGCACAACCGGTGTTGCCCGACCCAGCGGTAGTTTACACAGCACAAATCTCAGAGAAACAGGGACAGGTAACCAAGATGTAGGAAGTTCTCAATAGTGCAGACAGAGATTCCTACGACCTCTTGAAGGGTCTACAAGAATGCTCAATGGCCCTCATAGTGAAGACACAGCTGATTTCGGCCCAGCTACAACAATTCTCCAAAGAAATATAAGACGCCATGGACCCCTTGAAGCTGGACCAACTGTATGCCCAGGCGAATGCGCTAGAGGTCCAGATTCAGCAAGTAGAAGAGACGTCGACAACCGCCAAGCAGGAAATTTGGGAGCTTCACCAGTCCCTACAGATCAACGCCCGAACGATGCAGCAGTTGGCCGCTGAGGCTGGGACCTAAGTCAACACAGTATTCGACATTGTACCGATGAACGTCGGGGAGGAAGCTGTCACCAAGATCACAGCGGAGACGGATGCATTATTGCAGGGGTGGCAGTAGGCTGTGGTCACTTTCCACGAACTTAAGGTTTCTACTTTAACCAAGGTCCCAGAGTTGGGGCCCTTGTTTGGACAGCAAGGAGAAGGTGTGTAGCAGGAACAGGGCACAGGGTCAGGCGGAGCTATGGAGGTGGAGACAGTGATCTGCGATTGACTCGGGATGAGTCAAGAGACTGTGGTTGGGGGCTGTTGGGGCCCTTGTTTTGAATTTTGCATGAAGACAGATTTTGGGTTGCGGATCGGCACGTGGTAGGCACAACAACGGTAGGCAGTAGAGCTGCGGAGATTGCGGAGGAGCAGGAGATAGGTGACGAGGTTGGCGCAGACAAGTGCAGACGAAGGGAAGATGTAGCAAAGGACAGATAGTGGAACTCGTGTGCAACAGGAAGAAGCCGAAAGTAGTTGAGTAAGAACACAAGAGAAACTAACAGTTGCACTGGCGGGTGAATAAATAGGCTATCACCCAGCAAAAAAAGGAGAGACATGCACAAATATAGAGGGATCAGAGAGGTTAGAGAAGAACGAGGCTGAAGAGAAAATGGCATAGGAGAGCTTTTTTCTGGGCTTGACATCATTGTATTTCCTGGGTCTCCATCGATCTGTTATTGCTGTAGTATCTCTCTCTCTCTCTCTGTCCTGCGGGACCTCTGTAATGGAATTTGGAAGCTCATCCTATCGAGCAATGTAACTCTTGGTCCTGCTGATTGGTTATTACTATATCTGAATGTTGTTGTCTTACCGTATGACTTGAATGTGTTGCAATATGCCTATAGTACTTTAAAATTTTATTTTCTTAGTATCTGCATGATGTTTGGATAAGATCTTCTACATATGATGTTATGTATGCGTATGATTCTGTGTTAGCTTCGAGTTGAAGATCCATCTGCGGATACCGATTTGTTCCCCTCCTTCATGTGGTCACGACATGCCTCGGGTGAGACTCTCCGATCTTAGGAGTAGGGTGAAAATGTCGTCGTGGTGCTAGACTACAGCGGACTCCCTTGTTGGCCCAATCCCCAAACCCGGGTCTTGCTTGCGAGACCTATTTCCTTGCTAATAGTTTGCATGCGAGGCTAATAATAAAATGCGTTTAGCTGTGCTAGAGTTTTAACTTAACTAAAATGACCTCCCAACTTGAGCTTCTAAAGCTCCACTATGTTTTTCTTTCAACAAGTTTTCCCTCATCGAACATTTTGGAATGCATAACTGTCTTCCTTTGAAAATAAGTCCCTCTTGTATCATGTAGTCTAACCATGTTGTTCTATCTCTACTTATAGAATTTTCACAAGCTTTATAAGCTTCCTTGAAATATGGATAATCTTTATACATATATTTAATCTCATCAAGTTCTAAGAAATTTACCTGGAATTCTGGAAAAATTAAATTTATTCTTCTTAATGCATTTGCTACTTTTTCTGATTGCCCACTTTTATGCTTGATGACAAATGTGAAATTTTGTAAGAATTGAATCCATTTAACATGTCTTTGACTCAGTTTTGTTTGATTGTTGATATACTGTAAAGCCTGATTATATGTGTAGAGGATGAACTTTTTTGGCATAAGATCATGTCTCCATTTATTTAGAGTTTTTATGATGGCATAAATTTCTTTATCATAAGAAGAATATTTTTTCTTGGCCTCATTTTTTCACTCTAGTAGGAAACTAGTTTTCCTTCTTGAATTAAGACAACTCCTATTGTTGTTCGACTAGCATGAGTCTCAACCTTAAACAACTTATTGAAATATGGTGGTGCTAAAATAGGTTGTTTTGTGATATTTTTCTTTAATAATTGGAAAATTTTATCAGTTTGTTTTGTCCAATGGAATGGTTTATTTTTCTCTTTAATAGTTTCTACAATTGGAGCACATATTCCACTAAAATTTTGGATAAATTTCCTATAAAATCTTTCCAATCCATGAAAACTTCTTAACTCTGAAATTCTTCTTGGAGTTGTCCAATTTATTATGGCCTTCACTGTCTCTCGATCCATATTCAAGCCTTTTCTTGAAATTACAAAACCCAAGTACAATAGTTTTGTCTTCGTGAAACTACATTTCTTTAAATTGATTAGAAATTTCTCTTGTTGTAGTTTCTTCAAAACCATATTAAGATTTCATAGGTTTTCTTCTTTTAATTGAATATAAATTAAGATATCATCAGTATAAACTATAATTTTTTTTCCAATGAATTCTCTTAAGACTTCATTCATTAGTCTCATAAAGGTACTAAGAGCATTGGTAAGTCCGAAGGGCATTACCAACCATTCATATAAACCATTATTATTTTTTAATGTTTTTTGATTCATCACCTTCTCTGATTCTAATTTGATGATATTCACTTTTTAAATCTATTTTAGAAAAATATGCACCACCACTTAGACAATCTATAAAATCATCAATACAGGGTAATGGAAGCCTATACCTAATTATGATTTTTTTGATTAATCAAGAATATGTGCACATTCTCCATCCACCATCCTTCCTTGGAGTTGATGCTATTGGAAAATCACATGGACTTAAGTTTTCTCGAATGAGACCTTTATCCAACAATTCTTGCACTTAAATTTTAATCTCTTCATTCTCTTTTGGAGTCATTCCGTATGTTGTTTTGTTTGGAAAGCTAGCACCTGGAATGAGATAAATATGATGGTTGATACTTTCGATGGGAGGAAACTCATAAGGAAAGTCATCCACTACAATATCAATAAATTCATTCAACATATTTTTAATTTCTTCGAGAATATAATTCAAATTTGTGATTGTGAGGATTATTTTTGGCTTACCAATCAAAGAAAAATTTATCTCCTCATGCTTGATTTCTTGAAGAAATTCTTTCCCACTAAGTAAAATTATTTTATATTGGTCTTCTTGTGGCGATTTTTCGTTATTCAAAGGAAAAAGTACATGCTTTTCTCCATGTTTTTCAGAAGTGTAGGTGTTTCTCCTTCCATCATGTATTGGTTTCCTATCATATTTCCACGGTCTTCCAAGAAATATATGACACACATCCATATGCATAATATTACAAACAACATTATCCTTATAATATCTTATTTGAAACTCCACTTGATCACATTTTTCATTAACTAATATGTGATGTCCATTTTGCAACCATGAAACTTTGTAGGGAGTAGGATGTTTAGTTCTCTTTAAATTCAACTTTTCTACCATTTTTGTGGATACTAATTTATTAGTACTCCCACTATCAATAATGCTTTTACAACACTTTTGTCCTAATTTAAAAATGGTTTTGAACAACATTTTTGTTTGTGTGGGTTCCTTTACTTCTTCAACAAACTTTAATAAAGTTCTTTTCATCATAAAAAATTCACCAGTTTCAGGTGGATTTTAATCTATAAAGGATTGTACACTTTCTGTATCATTTTGTGCTATATGTGTGCTTCCTTGACTAGAAAATATTTTTGGACATTCATTAGCTTTATGACTAACTTTGTTACATATATAAAATCTTACCACAAAAGATCGACCTGTACCTCTCTGATATGGTTTTCGTACTCTGAAATCTCCTCTTGATGATTCTGCCTATTGTCAACTACTACCTTCTTCTCTTTGAATGGGAAATCTTCCACTTGAATATCCTCTACTTGATTGTCCTCAATTTGAGGATCCTCTACTTCTTATTGTGCTTCATCCTCTTCCTCTTTGACTTTGCGTCCTTGCCAAATTTTCTTCAATCTTAAGGGCTATCTAATAAGCTTCTTCAACATTTTCTAGAGACAAAACATCTAATTCATATTGTATTTCAAATATTAGGCCATTAATATACCTTGCTAGTTTTTCTTCATCTTCTTCCATATGACCAGATCTCATACTCAATCTATAAAAATCCTCTATATATTGTTTTACACACATAAATTTCTTCTTGAGATTTTGCATCTCATGAAAAAGATTCAATTGATAATCTTGAGGAAGAAATTTACCTTTGAGCTTCGTCACCATTCGATCCCAACTAGTGATATTCCCTTTTTTTCGGTTTCTCCATTCACCTTGAATGATATCCCACCATAGTGCAGTATGCCCCTTTAACCTGTTCACTACAAACTTAAATTTCTTCTTGTTAGCTACATTTTCATAGTCAAAATATTTATCCATGGCGCCGATTTAGTCGATCAATTCTTCAAGATTTAAATTTCCTTCATAAATAGGCACGTCCAATATTGGCTTGGTACTTATTCCTGTGATCATCTTGACCATTTTATCTTTTGGAGTTTCTTCAGCTTCAATTTCTTCTTCTGAGATTTCTTCTGCTTCACTAATATTATCAAAGTTGACATTTCTTTGGAGAATTTTCTCCAATGCATCTAATATCATTCAAATATTTCTTACTTCATCGAGTAAGACCTGGTTTGCAGCTGGTCTTCCTCGACCATTTCCAGCTCCTCTGTCTCCTCTAGCTCCTCTAATTCTGTGGGCCATCTTGATTAAAATAAAATATAATAACCTTTACAAATTATTTTCTTAATATCTCCTTAAGAAAACAAATTATTTTGAATTTTGATAATAATAAAATATTACAAGGGGAAAATACCTTCCTTCTTCGCTTCAATTAATAAAAAATTATTTTATAATCCATATATATGGAATATGCAAATAAAATTAAATATGAAATATTCCCATAAAAAAACAACACACTACTCTCATGGAGTTATGATTATATGAATATTTGATTTAAGTCTTCATGCCAGCGTACCACAAATTTTGATATGCACCCAAGGCACATAAACCAAAACACATAATTAAATTTATATTCACCCACGTACATTAACCAACACAAAGAAATAAGAACACACAGAATGAGAGAACGCAGAACTATACCACGTAACCAGTGATTATGTGCATTCTAGATACTCCTGGAAAATCCATAAGCATGAAAAGAAACGTTTTAGGCCAATATGACGTCCTTCAATGTATTTTAAAAGTATACTTCAGCAAATTTCCAATGTTTTCTACATTTAAACCAATTGTTTCATGCTCGACGCAAGTTACTCCTCACATGTTGACTCTTCTCCTCCACTGCACAATGATAAATGCACAGATCTTGTGCTCATACTCATAATGATGAAATAGGTAATCATCAAATATTGAAATCCAAACCTTTTTCCAGTAATCTGGATCATCATATGTCACATTCCAGCCTCCTAATCAAATTGGAGATATGGTGGCCGATCCAATTCATGGATATCTACTGTTAGAGGAATTCTTACCGACTAAAATGCGGCATAACCATACCACTTACAAAGGTCGCAGGAAGCACAATAATACTTGATTGTGACTTATGCCAAGAAAAAATATGGAATAAAGACATTGAGACTATTCGACCAAATGCAACGAAAAAGAATCAACCGAATCATTTCACCTTCACTTCAATGTTTCTTGATAAATGGACACAGGCCTATACTCTGTTACCAAATATTGGTGCAATTCTCCCAAAATTAAACACACGGAAATATCATTAAATTTTATCACACTCCAAAGCTTAAGAATTACAAACAATTACATGGCTAGCTATTTATTTAGGATGGAAAAAATCTTTGGAATCTCTTCAAGAGAAACTTCTTCCTTGTTATTTGGAGGAAGTAATAATTATCCTCTCAACTTTAGGAACCTATCCTAACTTCCCAATCTCATAATTAATTCTATAATTACTCATAAATTCTAGATTTCTGAAATTAAATAATTACAACAAATTAAAATATGTGATGCTCCTACATATTTGATTGTTATTCTAGAATAAGGGTTGGTAAATAGTTATTTAGGCCCCCTTCAACAAGAATATTTTATAGGAAGAGGTGATGGCCAAACATTGTTAGGTTTTCAAAATGATGATAATACTATCTTGAAGGACAGGTTGGTTATCCCATTTATGGACTCTCACTACAATAAAAATTCTATATTATAATTTTTTTTATAAACCCTTCATGGGGATTTCCTTGATAATAATATTCATTTAGAGAAAGGATTTATCAATCCTTCCCTTAAAATGGAATACCAATTTGTAGGCTATCCCTTCCTTAAGATCTAATGAAGTGCTAAGTATTAAAGCTCAAAAATGAAAGTGCTTGAAATCAAATCAAAACTAAATGACCACGACTGGCCCATTGCCGGGAATCTGTTGCACTTTGTTTCATCAAAAACCAAGTCCGTGTGAAGAAGTTACAGCCTGCTGACCACAGTTTAGAACATGCAAATTTAAAAAAAAGGGTCAAAGGAGTCAACATAGGTCATCCATGGTCAAAGGCCCTCCGAGCCAATGACACTTTCACACTTATCCTTCTGTGACTGGTTTTGAAGCTGGGTGATGTGTCATGTTTCTAGTGGTTCGCACTCTAGGTGATGTGGCGTGTTTTTATAGGGTGACAGGCTAAATTGAATTTCATATGTCAAACTCTGAAATATTTCAAAGGTTGGGGTTAATATTTATGGGGAAAAATACTATGCACAAGCTGGGTGGAGGTCGGGACTCGAACCCGTGACCTGCCCCACACGATGCACTCTCCATACCACTATGCCAAGCTTTGTTCCTTGACTATATAGATTTGCGGTATATATTTAAATTAATGCCCTTTGAATCGATGGGGTATGGAAGGGGCTAGCCCTGCGGGCTAGACCCCTCCCCATGAGACCATGTCACGATAACCATGGTGGAGTGGAGATCATAAGTGCATAATTAACATTGGTAATGTGGGTTTAAGCACCCTAACCCGTTATTATCACTCTAATCCTCGCTTAATATCAGATTAAACTAAAACTCACTTTATACGCTAATCTCATAGTTATCTACAGTTAATCCCATTTAAGAACTAATTAACAGTGGATTAAAATGGTGGAAATTTTGGTGGTTCCACCACTTTAGGAGATGCCCCCAAATTTGGCGAGGCTAACTTGAGTCTTCTCCCATTTTGGAGGAGGATTATACGGAAAATGTAAATGAAGCATATCTAGAGAAAGTTTAGACCAATTTTGGCTCAAGAAGAGTCATTCCTAGCAGATTTGGATGTTTTAAATCCATTGGTACATGTTTCAGAGGAAAATGAGAATTTATAAAGGTGTTTTTTTCACTTTAAAGAAAAAGGAAGCCCAAGGCCACCAGAAGGGAAGGCCATGCCTAGATTAGTTGAAAACCAAATTGAGAGAATAAAGAGTCATTTCTGAATTTTTTGGAAATTATTGAGCCATTAAAGCAAGTTTTAGGAGCTGTAGGTGAATGTAAACAACAATTTTTGAACTTTTGAGCTAATAGAGAGGCCAAAGCCATGGAAGTTGGACCAAGGAGATGTAGCCCAGGAGGGGTGAACTTCTTCATCAAAACTCTACAGTGATGGATCAATTGTGATGGTTTGTTGTTCTTTTTTTTGCTACTATTCAACATATTTATTTCATGCTTTATGCTCTTGAATTCACTCATAAAAATCAGCTAATTTACGTGTTTGACAGACATAAACAATAAGGAAATATATGTGCATCAAGCACAAGATCAACAAATGAATTTTAAATCTGAAGATGAAATTAGCACAACAAAGGTGACATTCATACTCAAATCATTTTGGTATCAGAGTAGGGGTTGCTAAGGTTATTTGCTTGATAGTTTCTTGAGTTTTGTGCAAGTAAGGTTTTAATGTTTGCAAATTTGTGATGATGACAAGGTTAAAGTTGGAAAGAGGTGAATGGAAATTTTTTGTTGCATTTCCTGAGATTAGGACCAAAATAAGGAGAGCTGCAAGAGCACCATATCCACCCAAAATTCCACTCACAGCTGCACTTGAAGCACCTCAATTTTTATTTGAAAATTTTGAGATTGAAGAGGTACAAGAACCAGAAGCTGAGATTGAATTCATATCCATCATGTCATGTGTTGGAGAAATTGAAGGTCATTCAGAAGAGGATGATGTCAAGAAAGACTTCAATGACATAAAGAGAATGGTTAAAATTATGTTTGATGCATTTATTGTTGGGATGGTAGGAGAAGGTGCTAAGCCTACACATGGAGAAGGAAATTTAGATGATAGTAAGGATGAAGAGAAGATTTCAAAGGGAAGTGGAGGAAAGCCACCTCCATATCCACCATCTTCATCATCCTCATCATCACCATCAGCATCATCTTCCACTTCCACCACAAAAAGCACCCACACTGACTCAAAAGCCACAAAAGGAAAGAAACCCTTACTCAAACTTGATGTCAAATTTGAACTTCTAATGTATAATGGCGAGGTAAATGTACAAAGGATGGACAATTGGATATGTTAATTGGAGGTGTATTGCATAATTCAGAGCCTTCATGAAGATGAAATAAAGATTCAATTGGATTCTTTGAGGATGGAAGGATCTGCACTTGTATGGTGGGAGGCAAGGACTCAAGAAGATATTAAAAACTATGGTAATATATCTATTTATTGGTCAAGTTTTATTGTTGTCGTTAAAAGGAAATTCTATCCATTAGCTTACACGCAAAAGGCCATTATGGATTGGAAAAATTTTAGACAGTTGAAAGGGAAAAGTGTGCAAAAGTATACTCATGAATTTAAGAGAAGAGCTCTTATTTTGGGTATTAATTTATATTATCAAGAAACTTTGTTAAATTATGTTTTGGGGGTTTTCACAACTACCTTAGGCACACTATTCTCATGTTTAATCCCACAAAAATAGACGAGGTTTGTGTTGAAGCGACAAATTTAGAAGCAACTGGGAAACATAACATAGATGAGAAAAGTGATAATGAGGGTAAAGGAAAGGGCATGTTTTATGGAAGAGGAAAGAGAAATAGCTCTGTCAAAAGAGAGAAAGAGAAATTTACATGCTAACAATATTTGAAGAATGGCCATAATGAAGACCACTATTGGAAACTTCATCCAGAGTTGAAGCCAAACAAACTAAAAGCTTGAGAAAAGGGGAAAATTGTTACTATAGTTTAACATGACTTAGGGTCAGATTCATGAGATGAGACAAAGATTAAAACCATGGGTTTGAAAGGTAAAAATATAGCAAGCACTATTTCTTCAAAATGTTTCAATTTCACTCAAGATGAAGATATGAGAATAAAAATTTTACATATTAGAGTCGTCCCTAAACATACCAATATTGATACAGTTTTTGATAGTGGGTCACAAGCTAACTTGATTTCCAAAGACTTGTTTAAGTAGCTAAACCTTGAAACTATTAGACATTTAAGACCTTAGCCTTTAGGGTGGATATGGAAGAATGAAAACTTGTAGGTTACAAGGAAGTGCATACTATGATTCACCATCAATTCAAACTTTCTTGATGAAGTTGAACTTGATGTGGTGCCACTTGAGATATCAGGTATTGTATTGGGAATTCCTTATCTGTATGATAGGAAAGCAGTATTTCATCACCATGAGAAGAAGTATCACTTATTTAAATATGGTATTGAGTACATAGTTAGAGCGCATAAGAAGAAGACAATTTTGTATCTTATACATGGAGGAGAAATGAAGAGGATAGTGAATGCAAGTCAGAATTTGACATTGTTGATGATCAAACATAGAGATGTTTTGAATCAAAACTTTCAAAAAGGTGCATAGAATGAAAAATTTAATTTAATTAAGATTTATTATGCTTGTAATGAGATGTTTTAGGACTCTAACAGGTTTCCTTTGAAATGAGGTAAACAAGATGTGACAGATTTGCAGCAATCAACATCAGTGTTGAGGAGTGTTGGAAATAAGATGCTAGTGCAAGAGAGTGCAAAGGTGAAAGAGAAAATGACAAAGAAGCTTGAAAAAGAAGGCACGGGTGCCACAAATGATTTTTTTTTGTTTCCAAAAGGAACATTTCAATGGCATAGATACTTGGTCAAGAGTAGACACAAGTACAAAACAAGATCAGCTAAGAATCGCCATCATGATGACAATTTGCAATGTGAGACAATTTTTAAGTTTCCTTTTATTAATGACTGAGGTAGGAACAAGATGGTTTTTGCAAGAATAGCTTTTTGTTCTAAAAATTCAGGGAAATTGCAGCATGACAGTGTTAATGATAGCATGAGAAGTTCACAAGAGCTAAGGAAAAAGTTAAGTTTTGTGAAAATCTCAATTTCATTAAAATGGGAAAATATCAATGGATAGAGAATGGAAGGGTGAGGGAATAGCACCCTCAGCCACATGATTAGTAATTAAAGATATTTTTGGGTCCAAAAGGATTATATTGGGGAGGAATGATTAGGTGCTCAATAATAAAGCCAAAAAATGAAATTGCTTGAAATCAAATGGAAAATGAACGACCATGACCAACCCATCGGCAAGAATCTCGTGCACTTTGTTTCGTTGAAAACTGACTCTGGATGAAGAAGTTATAGCTTGCTAGCCGCCGTTCAGAACATGCAATTTAAAAAAAAAAAAAAGGTGAAAGGAGTCAATGGAGATCATCCATGGTCAAAGGCCCTCCAACCCAATGACACCATTACACTTGTCCTTCAATGTCTGGTTTTGAAGCTGGGTGATGTGTCACATTTCTAGTGGTTCGTACTGTAGTTGATGTGGTGTGTTTTTATTGGGTGAAAGGCTAAATTTAATTTCATATGTAAAACTCCAAAATATTTCAAATGTCAGAGTTAATATTTTATGGGGAAAAAGTATGCACAAGCTGGGTGGAGATCGGCGCTCGAACCTATGACCTCCCCCACATGATGCACTCTCCATATCACTATGTCAAGCTTTGTTCCTTATCTATATATATATATTTGTGGTATATATTTAAATTAATGAATTTTGACCTGGCGGGGTATGGAGGGGGCTAGCCCCCTCCCCATGATACCAAGTTTCCATAACCATAGTGGAGCAGAGATCATAATCGTGGAATTAATGTTCGTAATGCAGGTTTAAGCACCCTAATCTGTGATTATCACTCTAATCCTCGTTTAATATGGGATTAAACTAAAACAAGCTTTATGTAGTAATATCATAGTTATCTGTCGTTAATCCCATTTAAGCACTAATTAACAGTGGATTAAACTGGTGGAAATTTTGCCGGTTCCACAATTTTAGGAGCTGCCCCAAAATTTGGTTGGGCTAACTGGAGTATTCTCGAGTTTTGGAGGAGGATTATAGGGAAAACGTAAATGATCTGGAGAAAATTTCAACCAATTTTGGCTCAAAAAGAGTCATTCCTAGAATATTTGGATGTTTTGAATCCATAGGTACATGTTGCAGAAGTAGAGGGGCAATTATAAAGGTGTTTTTGTCACTTTAAAGAAAAAGGAAGCCTAGGGCCACCACAAGGGAAGGCCATGCCTAGATCAACTGAAGACCAAATTGAGAGAATGAAGAGTCATTTCTGAATGTTTTGGACATTATGGAGCCATTGAAGTAGGTTTCAGGAGCTATAGGTGAATGTAAAAAGAATGTTTTTTACTTTTGAGCTAATACAGAAACCCAAGCCTTGGAAGCTTGACTAAGGAGATGTAGCCCAGGAGGGGTGAAATCCTTCATCAAAACTCTACGTTGATGAATCAATTGTGATGGTTTACTATTCTTGTTTTTGCTACTGTTCAGGATATTTATTTCATGCTTTATGCTCTTTAATTCACTCATAAAACTTAGATAATTTACTTGTTTGACACACATAAACAATGGTAGGTCCCTATATTAGTAGTGTAGTCCCTTATTGTTGTTAGTGTAGCCCCTTTATTGTTATTTTGTACACCTGTAACCCCAATTTTCTTATTATTGTGCCCTTACATTATTATTGTTAGGTTGGCTAGGATTATATTGTGACCCCATGGACTCTTATATATAGAAGGAGGTTTTTTTCATTTGTATCATCCAATAATTATTCATGTATGTAATGTAAAGAAGGTTTCCCCCTCAAAGTGGCTTATTTCTAAGGCACTGATCTCTATTTTCTTCTATTTTTGGAGCTGGTTTCATAACATTTGGTATCAGAGCTTTGGATTCTAGGGTTTCGCTGCTCCAAATAGGTCATCGTGGAATTTTCGCTATAATTTTTTTCTATGAATTTTCAGAAGCTAAAAATTTTACAATGAAAAGCTAAAATCCCGAGGAACATCATGTAAAAATTTTATATCTTGGTTCGTAATATTTCTAAGATATGATATGTGGACATTAGGGTTTTTTCAGGCTCACAAATTTCAACTAAACCGTCCATCATGGAATTTTTGTATAACTTATTTTATACGAAGGTTCAGAAGATAAAATGTTTACAGAGCAAAGCCGAAATCCTGACGAATGTCATGTAAAAATTTCAGATCTTGGTTCAACATATTTATGGAGGTATGATCTGTGGAATTTAGGGTTCTTTCAGGGTCCCGAATTTCATCTCAAAGAGGTGACCATGGGAAAATCATCATAACTCTCTCTTTGAACATAGAATTAGAATTATGTAAACAATGGTCAGAAGTACACAGACAATAGTTTATAGTGTATCAATTTTAGAGCTGAAGGATGAAACAATGACACATGGCCTATTGTACAAGTTTTCTCTACTGAACGAGTCCATAATTATTAGGTCATTGTGGGATATTGGACATAAATTTGTCTCGAAGAATCCAAATCAGGTCAGACCTATGAAATTGGAAAGAAGATTTAGAGGGCTACTATAGGACCAAATTTCAGATATTGAGGGTCCAAAATCACAAAGATAATTTAGTTTCAATATCGAGCTCCTCAAAGGAAAGAAAAATGTGTGTATTTGTTTTCAAATTGCATAAGTCTTGCTTGAAAAATCAGTTTGAAATGACTCCAAGAGCATAATGAAGCATAGATATCAGTATTCGGTTCTAAAATTCCCCCTAAAAATAATTAAACACCCATTAAGCCCTCAGAATAATATACTATGACTCATGAAGATGAAGAATTGCAACATGATATATCAAAAATACAAGAGAAAGTGCACCAAATTTCACTTTTGCAAAGAGAAACAAAAAATGAAATGGATGTTTTGAAGAAAGGCGTGGAAGCTAAGATGGATTGTTTGAAGAAGGGCATGGAAGCTAATATGGATGGTTTGAAGAATGACATGGAAGATATGGAAGAATAAATGTAAAACATGAAGAATGATATAAAAGAAAACATGGAAGGCTTGGCAAAGTTGATACAAGAAATGATTCCTAATGGTGAAAAGATAGTAGAGGAAACTCATGATGAGAAAAAAATAAATGTTAATCGTGATTTCATAAACTGTAATGTTGGATGGAAGATCCACCATATTCCAAATATTGATATGAGGAAGTTTGATGGAAAGGATCCCGTAACATGGATACTATAGATGGAGCAATATTTTGATCTTAATAATGTGCAAATCACATAGAAGGTATGCATTGCAACTTTATATTTAGAACATAATACATTTTTATAGTATTGAGGGCTTTTCTCTCGTAAAAAAAATTGTCACTTGGTCAATTTTTACAGAAGAACTGATAGAACATTATGAGGATACAAAGAGCATCACCTTCTTTAGAAAATTGATAGATCTCAAACAAAAGGGTTCAGTGGTGGAGCACATTGAGGACTTGCAAAAATTGAATATCAGGGTAACTGCTACTCTAGAGGAACACATGATTGATGTCTTCATAGGGACTTTAAACGATAACATCCAACATGAAGTTCATGTTTGGGAACCTGATTAATTGGAGAAGCCATTCAGGTTGGAAAGAAAATTTGAATGTAAAATTATGGCGACAAGGAAGCCTACCACTCACATCTATAAACATGGAAGTGTTGCTACTCCTAGAATTCCAAAACCTACAAGGTTGACACCAAAAAAATTGGAAGAAAAAAGAGCAAAGGGGATTTGCTATAGTTGTGATAGCAAATACACTAAAGGTCGTAAGTGTGTTGAGAAGAAATTATTTTACATAATTGTGAAGAGGAGGAAGAAAATAAACAATAAACTTCAAAAGAAGAGGATATGCACCAAGAACCAACCCTAGAAGAAGAAGAATTGAGTCTGACCATATCATGTAATGCATTGGCAGGAATTATCACTCCTCAAAATCTCAAGATAGAAGGACATATCAATAAGAAAAAGTTAATAGTGTTGATTGATTCGGGTAGTACCCGTAATTTTATTCATTGTAAGGTAGCCAAGGAATTGAATTGTTTCCTATACCTAGCACCATAATGTCAAGTGATGACGGAAAATGGGGGAACTATAAATTACTCTGGAAAATGCCATAAAATCAAGCTAACCATGGGGGGATATGTATTGAATAGTCAATTCTTTCCATTCCAATGGGAGGTGCTGATGTTGTACTAGGAGTACAATGGTTACAATAATTGGCGATGATAGATTTTAATTTTCAAGAACTTTTCTTGAAATTTTTTCAGAAGGAAAGGAAGTTGAATCAAGGGGTATCGTAGGGAAGCTGGGAAAGATAATAATTTATAATGTTATGAAAAAGCTTTTGAAGAAAGAAAAACGAGGTGTAATTGCACAATTATGCTCACTAGAAGTTCCAACATCAAAATCATCTATTTCTCCAGATCTCGAAAAAGCATTAGATAATCATTCCAAAGTGTTTGAAACTCCCAAAGGACTCCCACCTATTTGTGATCATGATCATGTTATTCATTTGATTCCAGGAATTTTTCCTCCAAACATCAGGCCTTATAGGTATCCTTATGTCCAAAAGAGTGAAATTGAATGTATTATTGCAGAAATGTTAGAGGCTGGCATAATTCAACCTATTCAAAGTTCTTTCTTTGCTCCAGTAGTATTGGTGCACAAGAAGGATGGATCATGGCGCATGTGTCTGGATTATAGGGAGCTCAATAAGATCACTATTAAAGTAAAATTCCCATTCCTGTGATTGATGAATTATTGCATGAATATGGAGAAATTTATCTTACCAAGTTTGATCTTCGTTCAAGATATCATCAAATTAGAATGAAGACTAAAGATATTCTGAAAACAACATTTCGAAGTCACGAGGGTCATTTTGAACTTTTGGTCATGCCTTTTGGCCTTAGCAATGCACCTTCTAGATTTGAACAATTGATGAATTACATCTTAAAACCCTTCCTTAGAAAATTTGTGCTAGTATATTTTGATGATATACTAATCTACAACAGGTCTTGGAAGGATCATGTTCAACATGTTGAGAGGGTGCTCAAACTATTGGAGGAGAAACAATTATATGCAAAAAAATCTGAATGTTTCTTTGGAGTACAAGAGGTGGAATATCTGGGTCATATTGTATCTCACGAGGGTGGTAAGGTAGACACTAACAAAATTAAATCCATTAAGGAATGGAAAGTTCATATGATCATAAAGCAGTTGCGAGGATTTCTTAGGTTAATACAGTATTATCGCAAGTTTGTTAAGAATTATGGGAGAATAGAAAAACTTATAACAACATTATTGAAGAAAGATGCATTTTCATAGACACGTGAAGAAACTAAGGCCTTTGAACATCTTAAAGAGGAAATGTGCCTAGCCCTGGTCTTAGCTACAAAAGACTTCACAAAAAGATTTATTGTGGAATGTGATGCCTCAGGAAATGGAATTGGTGTTGTTTTAATGCAAGAAGGAAAACCCATTTTTTTTGAAAGTAGCCCAATCAAAGGAAAATATTTACAGAAAGTTATTTATGAGAAGGAAATGTTAGCAATACTACATGCACTAAATAAATGGCGACCTTACCTAATGGGAAGACATTTCAAAGAAAAAACTTATCATGATAGTCTTAAACACTTTTTGGAACAAAGATTGTCTGCATAAGAGGAACAAAAATGGGTCACAAAGATGTTGGATTATGAATTTTAAATCATCTACAAAAAAGGGAAGATAAATGTTGTTCCATATGCACTCTTAAGAAAGAATGAAGAGGTGGAAGCATTGCTTTGTGCCATTTCTATTATCCAAATAGATTGGATAACTGAAGCAAGGGATGAATGGAAGGAGGACGAAGAAGTGTGGACACTGATTCAAAAGTTGGAGAAAGATCCTATTACATCTAATACATTTAGTTGGAAAAATGATTCCTTATGGTACAAAGATCGCTTATATATTTGTAAGAATACCCTACTAAAACAAAATATTATTTTGGAATTGCACACGTCTCCTTTATGAGGACACTCAGGATTTTTAAAAAATTACCAAAGGGTGAATTTTTTTTTTTTTGGGATGGCCTTAAATATGATATTCAAAATTTTGTGACAGAATGTTTGGTTTGCCAGCAAAATAAAGTTGAGACAATTAACACCCTGGGTCTTGTACAACTTTTATCCATTCCGAGTCAACGTTGGGAGGAGATTTCAATGGATTTTATCACAAGTTTACCTAAGTCTGATGGAAAGAGTGTCATCATGGTGGTAGTTGATAGAATTACCAAGTATGCACACTTTTGTGCATTATCTCATCCATTTAAATCAAGTACAGTTGCTACTGCATTTGTGGAAACAATTAAAAAGTTACATGGAAACCCAAAGATTATTGTAAGCGACAGAGATCCCATTTTTACTGGAAATTTTTGCACAGAATTATTTTCTTGTTTGGGTACTCAACAAGCTCATAGATCATCTACCATCCTCAATCCGATGGTCAAACTGAGATGGTTAATAAATGTTTGGAAGGATATCTTCGTTGTTTTATATATGATAAACAAACACAATGGGTCGAGTGGTTACCTCTCGCTAAATGGTGGTATACCACTTCCTTACATATTGTAAAAAAATGACCCCATTTATGGCACTTTATGGATATCATCCACCTTCCATCACATCATCTATAAGAGAAAATGCTAAGGTTAAATCAGTGGAAGATCACATCGAGCATAAACAAGAATTTCTCCAACTCTTAAAGGATAACCTAAATTTGGCACAAAATCAAATGAAACAACAGGCAGATCAACATCGCAGCGAGATAAGTTTTGATGTAGGAGACTGGGTATTTTTACGGCTACAACCATACAAACAAATTTCCCTCAAGAAAACTAAGAAGGATAATAAATTATTGCCAAAGTACTATGGTCCTTACAAGGTGCTGCAAAAGATTGGTACTATGGCATACAAATTGGAGCTTCCTCCTTCTTTGCGAGTGCATCCAATTTTCCATGTTTCATGCTTAAAGAAGGTTATAGGTGGAAAAATTCCAATTCAAACAATATTGCCAGAACTTGACGAGGAACGAAAAATCATATTGGAACCTGAAGCAGTCACGGAAAAAAAGAACTCAACAGCTACGAAATCGATCAATTTCAGAGTATCTCATCAAGTGGAAGAACTTACCCACTGACTATTCTACATAGGAGGATGAGAATTTTGTACAGAAGCACCCATAGCTACTCAAGCGTTGAGGAAAACACTTTTTTTGAAGGAGAGGGGCATGTTAGGTCCATATATTACTCGTGTAGTCCATTATTGTTGTTAGTGTAGCCCCCTTATTATTATTGCTGTACGCCTGTAACCCTAATTTTGTTATTATTGTTAGGTCGACTAGGATTATATTGTGACCCCACCGACTCCTATTTATAGGAGGATTTTTTCATTTGTATCATCCAAGAATTTTTCATTTATGTGATGTAAAGGAGGTTTCCCACTCAAAGTCGCTTGTTTCTAAGGCATTAATCTCTCTTTTATTTTATTTTTGGAGTTGATTTCATAAAAAACAACAAGGAAACCCATGTAAATCAAGCATAAGATCAAAAAATAAATTTTAAATCTTAAGATGAAATTAGCACAACAAAACTAACATTCATACTCAGATCGAGTTCCCCTGTAACAATAATTCTATGTTGGATAAAGGATTAACTAACACTTATGTTTGTTATCCCTCAACAAAACTTATGCCACAGAATGGATTGACCAAGCCTTATCTAGGACTCCCCTTAATGAAGATTTGAATGGAATTTACCCTAATATGTTGCTAATGTATTTTCTTTTAGACAAGGAAAATAGTCAACCTAATAGGATATTATATGCATGTTACCTCTATTATTTTATAGAGGTACTACCCTTTTCATTCGCTTAAATATTCAAAATAAATCAAAACATAGAAATATAATCATTCAACACATTCACTTGTTAGTGGAACATGTATTTTCTAAAGGGAAAATAAAATAATAATATTGGTAATAAATATGATTGCATAATTCATTCCAAAGTATACATACATTTATACATTATGAAGAACACACATTTGAAGCAAATCAATAGATGAAAGGTAAAAAAATGGTCTAGATATTTAGAGAGCTCTAAAATTAGTTCATTTATTCAAGGATCATAAAGAGTCATCAGAGAATATCCAAGATATTTCATTTGTCATTTAAAAGTCCCAAAATCATAAATTCCATGCACTCTTGAAAATAACTCTTTGTAAGAATCCAAAAATAATTTTACAAACATTGAGTTTTTAGGAAAGTAAGTACCTAAAGTACTTTACAAGTTTTTGAGACTTAAATGTAAATGAAAATGCATTCATCCCTAAGGGATCGGTATGGGTCTCTATTTGACCAAATAATAAGGGTTGCCTAGAAGAGAAAGAGAAATTATAGTTACGGATAAACTTTACAAATATACAAGACAATTCATAAAGCTGAATGATCAAAGACTATAGAGAGAGGGGAATTGCTTCAAAATAAGATAAAGGACACTAACAAAAATACAAAAAGATGACCAATGTATTGAATGTTCTCTCTAAAGCTTGGAAGTAGTTGATGTTGAATTATATATTAGCTTTCATATGTTTCTTAATCTAACAGCAAAATCAATTATTGAGGATTAACAAATTTGTTTAAATATCTTTTAAGCCATTATTCAATATAATTTTTTGTTAGTGGAACAATTATGTATTTATTTAATTTTAATGTAAATATTCCCTCTTACATTCCTTTCACATCAGATGGTAATTTCTCAATAGTTTCTAGTTGTTCTTCATTGTCATTAAAAAAATGTAAACAACCATTTATTTATCTCAACCTTCAGAGAATCAATCAAGTTGTCAAATTCATAGCCCAATGATGCCTTAAAAATATATAATTCATATTTAATATATCTTTTTGGATCATCATGGAGTATTTAATTATCCTTGGCCACTCTAAATCTTTGGAAATTGTTATTTCTTTAAAGAAATAATTTCTCTTATAGTTGTTATTACTTCAACATTTGGAAATAACATAATGTAACACTTTAATCCTTTCATACCAACCTAACCTGATTTTCTTGAGTCTCTTCCCTCATAGGAGGCCTTGTTGGTTACTTTGAAGATTAATATGAGTATTATTAATAAAAGTAATTAAATAAATTTTATAAAATTGATAATAATTCTCCAAGTATTTATTAAAATATGAGAAAATAGTAATTCTATTAGAAAAATTTATTAAATGTAAAGAAAAATATCCCACACTTCCTCACTAATTCCTATTCATGTATTAATATTTATTGTAACATAGGATTTGAGACCATTTAATAATTTTGTTTTATTCTAACATTTTAGGTTGTGCTAGATGTGATTGTGGTCATAGCTTTAGGTTCCTGAATAGCTAAACAAATCATAGATAGAGACCCGAGACTAAGAGTTTCTTCCATATCACCTATCTTTATTTTTAACCTTATATTTTCAACCTCTCGCTCTCTGATATAATGAAAAAGAGAATACCCTGTAGTCATGTATAACTTCAGGAATGTACTAGGTTCTAGTTAGGAATGGTAGCACTATCCACTTCCATATTCGTGGGTCGTTCTTCTTGCTGCTACACCTCTTTACTTGAACTCTCGATTTTGGAAGAAGGGATAACATGTGACCTTTCCATGATGATATGATGAGGTGGTTCTTCTCCATCACCTCAATTATCATGTCATTCATTACTCTCTCATTTGATTATAGTGTTTTCATGGGATTTCATTCATTACTCTCTCATTTGATTATAGTGTTTTCATGTCTTTTCAAAGTTGAGGACAAACTTCTACCAATATATGTGGTTGAAGAGATTTGTGGATTACTGATTTTTTCACTTTGATTAATATTTTCCTTAGGGTTGACACTCACTTTATTTACTACATCATCAATTGGTACTTTCATTTCCTTTTCCTTTGATGTTCCAACTTTCTTCTCTCCACTTCCTTTAATAACCCTTGTGAACGAATTTCCATATGCTACATATGCCAAACATATTGAAAACATGCCCTTGAGATAAAGACATTAGGTGGTGTTGTGCCAAAATAGATCTAATTCAAGGAGATATTTTATGTGGATTTTTCTGAAAATCCACTAGATTTTGTGTGAAGATAGTGCAATCAAACCAATTCAAGGTACATGCATACAAAGAGGTATACTTATGGTGTACTTACCTTAAGGGATTCACCATAAGTATTCATTCAAATGTTGAGAACGTGTAGACATTCAAACAACATATCTTCCAAAACAAATATCCTGCAAGATCCATTATGATGAGTGCAATTGAAACGTAATGTATAATATGTAAGAGAAAAGGTAAATGAAAATGAAAAGAAATGAATCAACTTTCATTAATAATAATCCAAAATGATACAATATATCGGAAACATGAGAGTCCTCTTCCTCAACTTGTAACCTTGGTGTCATGATAGATCATATATAGTCTCTAAGAACACAACAATATTACAAATATGTTTCACTAATTATGACTAAATTAGACTATTTGGAACTAACTGGATCTTGCCTCTTTCCTCTTGATAAGGTCAGATTATATAGTTCCATTGTATCATATGGGAGAATGTATATGGAAACCTAAGTGTTTGAGAAGTTAGGGAACTTATACAATAATTAACCCCTACTCAACTCATACACAAGTAGGTCAAGATAATCTCCTTGGGAATGGAAAAATATAGAACCTTTTTCTCAATTATGAAATAATTATTACGTCATAATTATGAAATTGGGAAAAAATAATTATGAGAAATTACTCGATTATGTAATTTCACCCATTTAACATCTAATGAATCCCTTGTAATATCCATATAAGTAAAATAAAGGATGAAAGGGGGTGCATTTTAGCCAGTAATAGAGGTATGTTGAAATTGGGTCTCTCTCACTATAATGAAGTGGAAAATAGGATTATAAAAAATTCCCCTTAATTCATGAGGTTAGAATGGAAACTGATGGCCGAAATGCATTATAAAAATATTTCAAAATGGAAGGAAGTAGCTAGGGACAAAGAGTTGTATTAGAGCGAGGGAGGCAAGAGCAGGACGATTCATTCTTGGTCCCAATGAAAACATTGTTTCCTAATTCACTTTGGGCCTTCGAATAGCTAAAAATAATCAAGCATAATACTTATCCATATGTAAGGGATTCGAGCTTGCCAATGAACACAAAAATTCCAATATAAATATTTTGGGGGACTTTATGCTTTCCATTTTCCAATTTACCAAAGCCAAGACGGCCATCAATGGTGAATCCTTGGCATTGAGTCAAAGTATACTCAATTTAATCTCTCAGTTTGAACAGGTGGATTTATTTCATGTTTATAGACATGTGAACTCGATAGTTGATGAACTTGCTAAAAAAGGTGCCACTATGACCCAAACTGTAATAAAAAGGTATCATATCTTTGGATTCTCCCTAATTACATTATGATTTATTAGGAGATTTATTCCCTCTCCTCACTCCTCCATCCGAATTCTATAGGTTTCTTGAATCAATTTCGATTCAAATTGGATCACTGGGCCCATCTCTATCTTATCCTTCAGTCAACCTCCTCCCATATTCGACCCGAGACTTGCATGGATCACTCTTGGAATAAAACATAACTTCTAGGTGACATAAATTTTTGATTCCTTTACTTCTCCGTGGTCATGTTCATTTATTCTTCTTTAGGCTTGAGTTATTGTTGAATTCCTTAGTTGCAACGTTCTATGCTTTTTTCTTGAAAATTGAGTTAATTCTCCTATCCTACCTTGCTCTCTCATCATAATTTTCCTACCTAGGTGAAATTATCAAATATATTTGGGATTATATGTTGTAGGATGGCTCATTCCAGGGTCCTAGCTTCAATTATATATTAATATCTCAAGCCTTCTATCTCCAATCATGCCTTTCATAGATTCAAACGTTAGTGGTGAAAATCCATTAAGTTTGGTAGTTGGGTGTCAACTCCTTTGATTTCACAATTATTATGCCTAGTGTTAGATTTTTGTGTAGTTAATTTATCTATGTTGGGTAGCAGGGATCCAGGCCCTCATTCCAATATGGAAAGAAACATTTACCCTTAAGAGAATATCAATGTAGTTGCAGTGATTAATAGAACTTTGGATGCAACCCATGAATTTATTTCTTCAATTCAAAAACTAGAAGACATGGTTGTCCTTCCAACTCTTCTTGGAGGCTACACTATTATACCATGTTTTCGATATGGATCATTCAATGGATAGGTTGATGGAGTAATTTCATTCACTCAGTGCCTGTGTGGTTGCTTTGGAAGTCTCCTCCATTCCAACTCAGAGGTTAGAAATTAGAGGTTTTGGCTCTTGAGCTCCTATGGAAATAAAGAGAACCTGTCAGACCAAGGGGTCCGAATCAATTAATCGTGGTCCATGGTGAAAAATGATCTTGTTTCTTGGACATATTTTTTGGTATTTGGTGATCTAAAAATGTTAAAATACCTGTGTTATTATATTAGTATGTAAATTTTTCCTCATCCTTGGGTCCTTTTGTAAAGTATATAATGGTCATATTTTCTATTTGAAATGATTATCTAACCCAATAGGTAGTAAAATTTTGATTTATAATATAAAATATTTGTTTTTGTCACAAAAAATTGATGTAAGGCTTTTGGGTCCAATCTTATCTTTTATTAATACAAACACCCTTACATTTTTCATTGAAAAAAAGAGAGTTTTATTAGAGTAATTTTAATACTAAAGTATCAACCATCCTTATACCATCCTCAAGTCTAGCATCCCCATACTTGATCATAATGAGAAAGTAAACATGGCTTCCAACTATGCATTGCAGATCCGTGACATCAAATGCTAGGACAAGGCCATGAGGAATGAAAATTGGATCCATGTGACAAACCAAAATATAATAGTCACCAACAAATACAACATGTATCTATGTCATAATATGCATTAGTAGGACTATAGAAAAATGGAATATAGGTGCCTTACGGTAGTCCTTATAGCACATTAAATGATACATAACTCAAATGAAACTTGGGAAGGGTGTCATATAAGAGTGAAATGTATCAAACCCAAAGTTTAGTAGGACTATAGAAAAATGGAATATAGGTGCCTTAGGGTAGTCCTCAATGCACATTAAATGACACATAACTCAAATGAAACTTGGGAAGGGTGTCATATAAGAGTGAAATGTATCAAACCCAAAGTTTTCTCCGCAACCCTGTTGGTATGAATATATGATATGAAAATAGAAGTATTAATGTCAAGCATATTAGAAGCCACCTAATTACTAGTCATTGAGTTATACCATTAAAAAATGAGATGGGACCCATCAATGATGAAAATGGACCCAAATATACCTACCACAATCCATTAAGTGTGAATAAATAAGTTGAAGTCAAACACTTATAGACTCTAACAATTAGGATTCAATGAGGTAAACCCATTTTCGATTGAGAGAAAGCCTGCTAATGAGGTCTACAAGATCCAAGTTACTATTAGTTCCTAGATCAAGCTCGTGGATAATGAGATGAAGTCGATAGGAGAAAATTTGTCGAAGGAGGGCTTTAATGTATCCCCATAAATCAATATGGAATAGACTGAGAGATAATATGAATCAGATGAAGTCATGAAGAAAAATTAAAATAAGTATTATCGACACAAGAAGGTCAACAAGGACTACATATGTCTGTTTGATACTAAGACTTCCCTTGAACATATAATGACATGCCAAAAAAGTGAATTGTAAACGTTAACTAATGAGAACCATATGATATCAAGTAACAACACAAGAGGCATTGAGACACACTCTATAGTGACTGGAAGAGGTAAATAGAATGACATGTATGGTAAGGCTCCTAGGCAATCTAAAACCTAGCTATGAGGAAATGATGCAAAACGGTGCCATGTTCAAGGGGAATCTAATTGGTGTTTCCATTTTCACTGATAACTCAATAAAATGATATCCCTTACCTTTTACACTTTTAGTCTCCTTCATTATTTAATGATCATCAAAAAGAAGACAAGTATGCTTAATAGTTACTTTTTGTTTAGTTTTAATGAGGCCAAAAAATGGATAAAATGATACTTAGTAACCTTTGGTTTTTAATAAGCATGATAAGAAGACAAAAAAAATCTTGTCTTAGAGGAACAAGTGGTATAAACGGTAGTAAATGGTTTCGATCTAACATAACCTCCCTAAGAAAACATAAGCAAAGAGGTTGGAAAATGAGACCAGACATCATAGTGGCCCCTCCAGGAAAGGTACGAACACCAAGTAAAATAAAGCACCTGGCCAAGCATAATGTGACGATGATCATGAAATAGGACCAAGGCTTATCAACATGCATAATTAAGGATAAAATTTCACAAAAATCACAAGGTTCGAATGTGATGGAATCCTCCAAGGGTAAATCTTTAAGACAACGAATAAAAGAAAATGAGGCTCAAATTCTAAGTCAAGGTGTGTCAACAGGGGGGATTCTATGGCAAGAAATAATGTTTCATCGACACCAACATCGAATAAATATTTTAAACTAGGGTATCCATCTATAGCAAATATATATCGCCAAGTTACGATGTACAAAGAGAGATGTGTTAATATCCAAACTTTATGGGGTCAAACCTAAGGCGCAATGAATATGGAAATGATAGTAAAAAATGCAACAAAAATATTAGGGAAGCACCTACCCTACATGCTAGCTTCAAGAGAAACACACCTAGGGTCTAGTCGATGTCACAATAAAAACACCATTGCATCTTGTAAAAACCATCAAGAAAGGCTAGACCCATGGTTAAATTACATAATGAGAGAAACAAAACATGAATTAGGCACACAAAAGACCACATAGATATAATTTTTTGAGTTCTTTATTTTTTTTTGGGATTTTTGGGCACATAGGAGGTACAAATAAGGTTTCAAATCACAAAACAAACCAAAAATGAAATACATATGTACAAGGTGCAACACAGTCTAACAGGTCATGTCAAGTTGTGACTATTTCCAGGCACAAGCCTACGATTCCTGTACATAAAATCATGGGATATTTTTAGTATCATCTGCTGAACCATGATGGGTCCATGCCATAGAGAGTTGAATTTATTGATTCCTAAAGGTCGATTATGCTGCATAAGGCTTATAACCATATTACTATGAGGAATGACTTGAGGACATAAAAGGTGAGTGCTTTCTTAAACGAATGTATCTCCTTTACAATGTTTATAAGGACATAAAGGTGGTATAATGAACTCTTTAATGGGAGGATGTGGGTGGGAAAATGTATTGTTAAGTTCAGTATAAAAAACGTAATAATTGATGTGGTCCAAGGGTGGTACTTTCATGAGTAGCCAAGAAAATGTCCCTTGGCCTGATTCAAGATTTATTTTTTTAATCTCTACCAGTTCTTGTTTAGGGAGAATAGAGGCAGAAAAAGGAATATTTTCCCTTGTATTAGCA
Organism: Pinus albicaulis; assembly: GCA_034641835.2. Taxonomy (NCBI): domain Eukaryota; kingdom Viridiplantae; phylum Streptophyta; class Pinopsida; order Pinales; family Pinaceae; genus Pinus; species Pinus albicaulis. The sequence continues at coordinate 778,665,017 of CM076571.1, forward strand.
AGTGAATCCATGACATACAAGGTGACTTTCTAAGAGGGATATTCATAATAGATGGAATCATGTGAAATAGGTGGAGTGATGGCCAGTGTGGGAAAATTATCATAATCATATTCCATATTGGGATGGATTTTATAACCAAAATCATGAGGTGATGAAAGGACTACCAAGGATGCATTCTCTTCCACAAAAGGCAACATATTACAACCATATAGGTCTACATCAAAATTAAAAGACACCACTGAAGAGTTAGGAGACTAATGGGATCCATTGGCGATGAAAGACATCATGAGAATTGGAGATATGGAGGAAGAAGGACAATCAGGTGGGGGTAAAGGAAAGACATTAATAAATGATGCGTTTTTAAATAGTACCACACCAACACTCTCATAATTCAAAGAGTTATCTCCAACAACTGGCACTAAATTTCACATATTGTTATACTTGGTTGGTGACACAAAATATTCTAGCTGATCATTTTTTATAATCTTGGCTTCATGAGGGAAGAGAATCACACAAAAATTCAAATACATTATAGCGATTATAGTGTAGAAATAGCTATGACCAAGGACCAATTATAATCTAAGGGATCATCAACAAATTCAACATCTATGGTCATGGTTTTCCCCATCTCTATGGAAAATGAAGGAACAACACCATGAGCCACAAAGGTATGACCATCGAAGGTTTTCAATATAATGTTTGAATTGATGAGTGCTACACAAAAAATATATTTCTAGCATGACGTAGATATACCACAAGTACAAGGCTCTTCATCCACAAGAATGAAAAATGTCTCATATTTGAAAACATGCATGGAATTTGAAAAATAACCTAATGAGAGAGTCCAAAATGAGGGTATTCAACATAAGAAGTGATAAAAATTGAATTCTCAGGATCAACCCCTTTGATAGTAGTAAAAAAGGATTTGTGTTGCATGGGACCACTTTGTAAAACCTCCAGAGAAAACATGGAATACTTTTTTTACCTAAATCTTCAACAATACTGTACTGTTGATAAGTATGTGCATTAGGGATATGTGTTGAATTTCTTAGCACACACTTATGTTGGTGATAAATTGGCTCTAATGGCTCATCTAACATGATATCTCCATTGGGTGTAGTAGGGATGATGAGGTCCTTAGAAGTATGACTCGCCTTAAGAGTTTCGTAAGACTTAGATCTCATAGAAAAATATTTTTTTTTGGTATATAAATGTATAGGCACATAGCCTCCAGGAATATTATGTTGTTCCTTATTACCCCTAGGAAGAGGTGGAGGATCTTGCACAACCATTTATTATTGTAGTTTGATGGGGAATAAATGAGTCAATACAACCAACTACTTGGTGTTGGCGTGTGGTGCAAGAAGATGGTGAAATTCATCCATATGTGGGAATTCACGAGTAAAATTGTCTCCTTGACGAATATTATAATGAAATTTAACATTACGACATGTATAATTTGTGCCCCCACCCTAATTAGCTTGGTTTTTAGTAGGTTCTTGATGTTGGGTTAACAGAGCACTGAAACAATGCTTTCACCCACTATAATCTAAAGGATTTCCATGGTATATTCTCATAATAAATAGTCAAAATAAATCGTTAATCATAAATAATAAAAAATTCAAAACCACAAAAATGAAGAAATGCACTTATCTTTTCATCAACTGAGCTCTAGGAAAACTTACTATATTTGCACCATTTTCCTCCCAAACTTAGGTTATCCTATGTGGATGCAACCCTTGTGCTAGAATATGAGACCACAAGAGTGAATAATAGACATTCTGAGGCTCCTAAGTCATTATTTCCTTCGCAAAATATTTCCAATACCATTTAAGAGACTCAATTCTAAATCTGTTTAATCACTCTTTAGATACACCAACTTATGCACCCACTCTACTACCCCATAAAATGTGTTAAGGAGTTCCCTTCTCTATAATCCCTTAAAAAATATCTTCCCCTCTATGCTTTTTATAATGTGTAGCAAGCTTATTGTCGCTATCATATTTCATGTTCAACTTATAGTATAACTATGTTCTTAAGAAAAACAAATTTGACTCTTGTATAGCTACCAAATAAGAAAACAATATATGGAGGTTTCAAGAGGATATTTCCTACTCATTCCTATTGGATAAAATATCATCTCATACCCTCTTACATTCCCCCATGGTTCATGAAAAATGTATGTTTCTTTCTTTTATATAGAGAACTCCCATTTCATTGAAGTAATCTCTTCTCTCTTGGATACCCTCTCCTAATTGTAAATTTTGTGAATGTATGAATCCCCATGAGGACTCTCCCTCCAATCGCTTTTTTTGGTTTCTTAATGCTATGAATTTTTTGTTTCAAAGTAGGAGCTGAGATTGAATTTAGGATATAGTTAAATGAATTAATTGCTTCAACTCACTTAATCTCCTAATTTATTAGCATAAACATTAGGATAGAGGACAATGAAATTCACACAAAAGGTTAGGATAAAGCAAGTTCATGAGATATATTAAAACTCACTGGATCCCTTTACCTTTCCACTTAGTTGAATTATATCCTCATTGGTTCCTCACCACATTACATCAACCTTGAATCCTTTATTGACCAACAAATATAATATTTATAATATTTCAAAATTACCATGGAAAATCTACCTCATAGTATGTAAAAAGAAATAATTAAAAATTCAGGTTTACATCAGTTAAAACACATCATAATTACTTTCCAAGACATCTAGAGGTTTGAAAATAGGTTATTAAAAACCATTAAACTTTATAAGGGGAATATGGATCACTTACAACAATATTTTGGTGTAAATTGCCATTCACATAAAATCTATGGTGCAATAAAAAAACATCATCCTCAAATTGGATATCAAAAGTCAATTTGATATAATATGTCATACTTTATATTTTAGTTCTTATTAAGTCATATTAACAATGAGTCAGGGGAATGGATTATAGCTTGGATAAATTAATTGTGGATAGCCCTTCGGGTGAATGGGATATCCACCTCATTCTTCCAAGGTTGTTCAAAGGATATGCTTCATGGATGAGAGACTAGCATATGATAGAAAGCATCAAGCAAATTAGTGAAGTAATCATTGGGAAAAGGGAAGAAGAAGCAAGAAATATATGAGACACCTAAGCAATGATATTTATGACAAACAATATATTACGCTTCAATAAAAAATTACACATCTTATAGATACAAAAAACATGAATTTTATTCAAAATTGTAGAATACTTTTAACTTCGAGAATGCTCAATAAATCTAAAACAAATATTCACTTCTTGAAACTTTTTTCATTAGTTTATATTTATACATGTATTCAAGATTTTTTTTATGGGATATTTTTGAGGTTTTTGGGTTTATAAGTCCACATTGTTAAAGACATGATGTATGTTATAAAGTATAATTAAAGGGAAGTTAATTGTACCATAGGCATACGAACAAAAAATTCATCAAATATTCATACAAAAAAGACCAATATGGACAAACATTTATACACATGTAAACTTAATTTTTTTTTCACTTCATAAGTTGATTCTTATCTATTTTTATTCCTTATATTTTGAAAAGCTTAATATCAAATTTTAGCTCATCTGTAAAATAGTGGTCATTAAGAAAGAGAAGTTAAGAAATAAAATACTAGAGACGTAGGCTAAGAAGTAATTTCTTGAACTTTAGGGGTATACCCTATTTCTCCAAATTACCAAATGCAAAATGTGTATAATTTTCATTAAATTATTAATAATGATATTTAAACAATAATAAATTTTCAATTTGGTTTCTTTTCAAATTATGTGGATAGAAATATATGCATTTTAAATTTGATGCTCAAAATTGTTTGAAAATGATTCTCCTTTGGTTATGATTTAATGGAGATACATTAATATGATAAGTAATATGCATACTTCTAATTTTCCTCATATTATAATTTTTCAAATGACTCTCCCTATCATGTTTTTAATGAATCCCCATGTTAACACTAGAAAATCATACAGCAGAAGAAGACATCAATTAATGTCGAGCCCAAGGATTTACAAGACAGGAATACATTATGGAATCAAGAAGTATTTAAAAAATCTCTAAGGTTTTGAGAAAATCAGATTTGAACTAGTCATAAATGCTCAAATGTGCACTTTATCCTTTGAGAAGAGCACCTTCTGCGTGCCTTTTTTCCCGATAAGCCGACATTCCTGGAAATGGAAAAAAGTCACTTTCTGGGACCACACCAAGCAAAGGACAGTTACTCCTTATGTGAAAGTTGCCTAAGGACAGCCATCATCACCTCCTTAGACGTTATGTGAGCACACAATGGAATCACACCTCTCCCTTGTGTCACCATCCATCATGTACCAAAGGAGGGAAGGAGGATTTGAAGCTCACCTATATAAACCCACCAAGAGATGAAGAAATGGTGATCACTGTGTTATGCTAGCCAAAGTTGCCGAAGCAACACCATCATTGTGTGTGACCCATAGCTGGAGCTAAAGAGGACTCAATAGTTGGCGATCCAACATCTTAGTCGACCACAACAGAGAGAGAGAGTGAGACTGCATCAGAGGCAGAGCTTGGAAGGCAACATCTTTGCATCGGAACCTAAAGCCATTTCCTAGGGGCCCTTTGGAAAGTGGGTAAAATTTCTTCTCCATTTCGAACGTTTAATAAGAAGAGGCCATCGAGCCATCATTTGCATTATTATTGTTTGAAACTCTCTATATAGGTTTTGTATATTTGTGTTTTTAGTTTTAGTTTAACAAGAGCATACTTCGACATACTATTTCCATTAAGTTTTATGCTTTTGAGCTCCCCCACTTTCTGCATGTTACAAATAGTTTAGAGACTAGACCACACTCTCTAAGCTGGTGTGATTTTGTACACCTATGTGACTAAGCCACAACAACGGGATTGGAAACTCCACTGACGTTTTCCAAGTTTATGTGGTTGTGCCATCTTTTGCAAGAGACTATTTGTCTATGCTGGAGTGGAGCTGATAGTCCTCTGACCCCTCTTGTGTTGGAAATATTGAGAGGGGCGGTGAATCAGTATTTCTTTCAATTAGAGCATTAGTTAATATTAAATTATTATCAGTGTTTGTACAATGATATCAGAAAACAAGAGGAACACAAATGCATACAATTTTTAAGGTGGAAACCCACTCCGGGACCAAAAAAACCTAATGCTTTTCTAATAATTTTTTTCAACTCCAATTGAAAATAAAGCTCCAACTTCCTAGAATCTAGAAAACCATTCTTCTCCAGCTCCCACTGGATGGATGCTCCAATGCCCGAGATTCTTCAGTAGTCACTGAACGGATGTACCAACACCCAATGAGCTACAAATCACCCTAGCACCACCCAACCACCCTATAGAAGAATAAAAGAAAAATGGACTCTGGTACCAGAGAAAATGGTCCACTTTACAATGATATAGAATGATGTAGAAGAAGAAGATATACTAGACCATAACCCCAACATTGACACAAACACCTAATGATGATCCTAGACCTCCCAACGCTGCCTCTTCAACCCTTGGCAGATAGATACTAGTACAATTTATACAATAATATATTTACAATGACTAAGTACAATGATACCTTTACAATGATTATATGTAGTGCCGCCCACTTGAAGACTTCATATGATGAAATTCTTGCTACTGTTATGCACATTGGTTGTTGCTCTTGTCATGCTACTCTCTGCTACACCTTTCTTTTCTTTGCTGCCATAGAAAGTCTGGTCCTTTGCAACCCTTGACAACACATGATCTGGCTTTTTCTTGCCTTCTAGGAGCTCGATATTCAATCTAGTGTATCTTTGTCATTTCAGATCCTCAATATCTGATTTTTGGTCCTATAGTATTCCTCTAAGTCTTCTTTCCAATGCCACAGGTCTGACCCAATTTGGATTCTCCAAGAGAGAGTTATACCCAATTTCTCACACTTCCCTAATTATGGATTGTTTCAATAGAGCACACTTGTACGACGTGACACGTGTCACCGTTTCTTCATTTATATCTGAAATTGATAGAGCACAAAGTAAAGACTGTGCACTATCCGTCATTTTTTACAAAATTCCAATCCAATACTCAGAGAGGGAGTTATGATGAATTTACCAAGGTCACTTCTTTGAGATGAATTTCAGGAGCCTGCAAAAACCCTTACTTCCACAGATCATATCTCCAAAAATATTACGCAACTTGATTTGACATTTTTACTGCAGCTTCCTCAGGATTTCTGCTTCGCCTCATAAAAATTTCCACTTTTGATCCTTCGTAGAAAAAAATTTAGAGTGAAAATTCTACGATGACCTGTTTCAGATGGCTGAATCCCTTACCTAAGGAGGAAATGAAGATCACAATATATATGAATGCTTAAGTTGAGAGGGGCTTCAACAAGTGAACGTGGGAGGGATTTTGGGAGCATAAAAAATATTAATTATGACTTTTGAATGACCCATGCCCCAACCCCATGGGGTTTTAGCCCACTAACTGGGGTACAAACTTCAAACATGAATATCTCTCAAACCGTGAAGAATTACATGGCGTGCCATATATCAATGGAAACATCTCGACAAGTAGAAACCATAAAAAGTATTATTGACCCAGAATATATTAATTTGGTAGGTCAAACTTCCCATTCAATTTTGGGTTAGCCCTTGGTGCTGCTTGGGTTGACATCAATGACAACCGTTGATCAAAAATCTCCCCCTTTGGCATTGATGGCAACACAAGTACTCCCCTGCGATCATGACACCTCTTCCTACAACATTCTCCCCCCTTTGACATCAATGGCAAAGGGTAACTCCCCCTGAACACAACCATCCTGCAGACCTGTACACACTTCCACTCACGCTGACACACAACTGTCCTGTAGACCTGCACACACTTCCACTCCCCCTTTATATTCTGAAAAAGGAAAATCTAATGAGAACTTGGGAGAATCCCAAGCTTCTGGTGAAGATATTCCAATGCTGGCGAATATTTAATACGTGATTCTTTTGGTGCTACTTGGAATCTTGCTACTTGTCCAATTGCTTGCATAACATCTGGTCGAGAGGCTATTACATATAGAAGACTACTAATCATATATCTGTACAACCTTTGATCCACATCCTTAGATGAGTCATCTATGCTTAATTTGCAACCAAGTAAAGACATCTCGAAATCACTTTGCACCTTTGTAGCAAAATTATTAGTTAGTCGATCATCATTGCTGCCAATTATTGTATCATCCTCTTTAGCTATTAGACATGCTTTAGTTGCTTCATCCAGAACATATATGTCGTTTGGAGCTCGACTTGCTGTAGCCACAATTTAACCATACACACCTTTCCTGATTTCACATTTCGTGGAGTTGAAAAGTATTGTGTGTCCTTGATCACATATTTGTCCAACACTGAGCATATTGTGATTCATGTTTTCAACCAGTAGAACATTATTGGCTAGAGAATCTTTACTTTCGAGAGTGACAGTACCTGATCCTATAACATTTGAAGATCCATCATTTCCAAAGGACACGGTTCCATCCTTCTTCTCTTTCAGAGATACAAATTTATTTCTATCTCCAGTCATATGCGTTGAGCAACTGCTATCAACATACCACACATCTTTGTTCTTTTGAGCCTTGAGAGCAAGAGCACAATTATCATTCTTCTTCTTCTTCCATGTTCGTTCATTATGTGGCTTCGAAGATTCTTCTGGAGGATTTTCAAGTCTGTAGTCTTTGGCTATGTGTTCAAAGTTTCGACATTTGTAACACTCAATATTATTTCTTAAATGTTCAAATCTATTGATATTTTGCTGAGCCCTAGGAGGTTCATATTTGACAGATCTCCTGGAATTATATTCGTTCCTAGGGTACGTGTGACATTCTATAGCTTTATGACCAAATTTTCCACATGAATAAAAGTAGCCATAAAAAATATGTTGGTACCTGGACGGAAATTTTCGTCGAGGAATTGTCTTCCAAGGTTGTTCTTGCGAATCTTGTCCAATGAAGTCTTCATGCATGTCAGATCTCATAGGTTCATTGTATTTTGTTGTAGAAGGTCCTGCTTCTTCTTCTTTGTAACCGATGCGAGTTTTTTCATTGTAAGATCGTTGATTGTTGATGAGTTCTTCCAATGCCCTTGAGCTGTTGGCATAGTTTTGGATAGCTTTTCCTTTCTTCACTTCCTCATGCAGCGAGACTACTTGGGCTTCTAATTCTTCCCTTTCTTGATTACTTTCTTCCAACTTCTTTTCAAGTGACTCTTCAATGCATTTGTGTTCTTCAACTTCAATTTTGAGACCTTGAACTTGTTCTTCAAGAGTTTTGGAACGAATCTTCTCTGCCTTTAGATCTTTTATAAGCTTGATTGCTTCCTCATAAAATTCATCTATGGTCCATCCTTCTTCTTCGTTTTTTGATACCTCTTGCTTATTGTGCTTGGGTTTATTGTGCTTGGCCATAAACAATACTCTCTCATTGGCTTCTTCTTCACTATCATTGTCTTCATCGGATGATGAGCTATCTTCTTTAGAGAGAAAGTTCCTTTTGGAACCTTGCTTGTTGAATTTCTTAAAGCCTTTATTTCTCTTTGAGTTTCCATTACTTTTGTTTGGACATTTTGCTGCAAAATTCCCAACCTCATTACAGCTGAAACATATCAATGGAAGTTTACCTTTGAATTTTCCCTTACCAATTTGTAGTTTTCTCGTGAAGTAAGCATGTTCTTCATCTGAAAGACCTTCTTCATCATCTCCCTTTTCTTCACACTTGCAAGTGCATGTCTTTTCAATTGAAGGTTGTTTATCCTTATTGGTTTTCTTAGATGCAACGAACTCAGTTTCTAGGTGCGAAGTACCCTCTTCTTCATCAAGTCTCATTTCATATGCTATGAGAACTCCATTTAATTCCTCTTTGCTAAGTTTGTCCAGATATGCACTGTATTCTAAGACCGATACTTTTGGGTTGAATCTCCCTGGTAACGTTCTAAGAATATTCCGTATAATAGTCTTCTCATCAACTGGCTCTCCCAATCCTTCCAGAGTATTGGTTATTTCATCAACGTATTGAAAGTATGCAACAATGTTGCAATCTTCTTTCATTCTGAGTTGCTCAAATTTTGCTCTATAGATTTGAAGCTTTGCTTCTTTGAAATTTGAGTCACCTGCATATATATTCTCAAGATTGTCCCATACATTTTTGGCGGTTTTGCAACCCAACACCTTATGATAAGCAGATTCAATAAGTCCACTGATAATAATATTATTTGCTTTTGCATCATTTACCAAATTCTTCTTACCTTGTTCATCCGTGGTTGATGTAAATCCATTTTGAACAATGTCCCATACTTCGTAACCTTGCGCCAAAAGATAGACCTCCATTATTTCTTTCCAAAGTGCATAATTATTTTCACTGAATAGAGGTACACCATTCTTGGTATGCTCCATGACCTCCTTCCAGCTGTTAAACTGCTATTGAAGGAACCAAGCTCCGATACCAATTGTTGGAAATACTGAGAGGGGGGGTGAATCAGTATTTCTTTCAATTAGAGCATTAGTTAATCTTCAATTATTATCAGTGTTTGTACAATGATAGCAAAAAACAAGAGGAACACAAATGCACACAATTTTTAAGGTGGAAACCCACTCCGGGACAAAAACCACCTAATGCTTTTCTAATAATTCTTTTCAACTCCAATTGAAAATAAAGCTCCAACTTCCTAGAATCTAGAAAAGCATTCTTCTCCAACTCCCACTGGATGGACGCTCCAACGCCCGAGATTCTTCAGTAGTCACCGAACGGATGCACCAACACCCAATGAGCTACAACTCACCCTAGCACCACCCAAACACCCTATAGAAGAATAAAAGAAGAATGGACTCTGGTACCAAAGAAAATGGTCCACTTTACAATGATATAGAATGATGTAGAAGAAGAAGATATACTAGACCATCACCCCAACTTTGACACAAACACCTAATGATGATCCTAGACCTCCCAATGCTACCTCTTCAACCCTTGGCAGATAGATACTAGTACAATTTATACAATAATTTATTTACAATGACTAAGTAGAATGATACCTTTACAATGATTGTATGTAGTGCCGCCCACTTGAAGACTTCATATGATGAACTTCTTGCTGCTATTATGCACCTTAGTTTCTGCTCTTGTCATGCTACTCTCTACTGCACCTTTCTTTGCTTTGCTTCCGTAGAAATTATGGTCCCTTGCAACCCTTGACAACACATGATCTAGGTTTTTCTTGCCTTCTAGGAGCTCGATATTGAATCTAGTGTATCTCTGTTATTTCAGATCCTCAATATCTAATTTTTGGTCCTATAGTATTCCTCTAAGTCTTCTTTCTAATGCCACAGGTCTGACCCAATTTAGTTTCTCCAAGAGAGATTTATACCCAATTTCTCACACTGCCCTAATTATGGACTATTTCAATAGAGCGCACTTGTACGGCGTTCCACGTGTCACCATTTCTTCATTTGTCTCTAACATTGATAGAGCGCAAAGTACAGACTGTGAAATATCCGTCACTTTTTACAGAATTCCAATCCGACACTCAAAGAGGGAGTTATGACGAATTTACGAAGGTCACTTCTTTGAGATGAATTTCAGGAGCCTGCAAAAACCCTTTCTTCCACAGATCATATTTCCAAAAATATTGCGCAGCTTGATCTGAAATTTTTACTGTAGCTTCCTCAGGATTTCAGCTTCGCCTCATAAAAATTTCAGCTTGTGAGCCTTCGTAGAAAAAAATTTAGAGTGAAAATTCCACGATGACCTGTTTCAGATGGCCGAATCCCTTGCCTAAGGAGGAAATGAAGATCACAATATATATGAATGCTTAAGTTGAGAGGGGCTTCAAAAAGTGAACGTGGGGGGGATTTTAGGAGAATAAAAAATATTAATTATGACTTTTCAATGACCCATGCCCCAACCACATGGGGTTTTAACCCACTAACTGGGGTACAAACTTCAAACATGAATATCTCTCAAACCGTGAAGAATTACATGGCGTGCCATATATCAACGGAAACATCTCGACAAGTAGAAACCATCAAAATTATTATTGACCTATAATATATTAATTTTGTAGGTCAAACTTCCCATTCAATTTTGGGTTAGCCCCTGGTGCTACTTGGGTTGACATCAATGACAACCACTGATCAACATCTTGCAGTCCCTGTTTGGTCAATTTAGTGTTTCCTAAATTGCTACATTAATTTATCAATCCAGGATTCATAAGCTGATGAAGTGTGGCGCACTATATGTGCAAGATAACCTATTTCTTGTCTTTTTGTCGTTTTGGTTTTCTAATGTGAGATGAAAATTCTAAAATAAAAACAAGTATGGTTATGATTGTTCAAGGCAATGATATCCTTTATAATGATTTACCAACTTCAAACTTCAAAAGGAATTTGAAACATACAATGACAAAACTTGAAAGGAAATGAAAATGTGCTGCTAGCCTAATAAATCAAACAGCGAAATATTGAGCATGAAAACCAAACTATCCTTGCTGCCGTCTAAACACAAAAGAAACTATGCTTAAAGAAATCCAAGAATTGTAACAAAGTAAATCTAAATCAAATTACATCAACTTATATTCTGATCCCTCGCCATTAGTCCAGCTATGGCTTTCGGAGGTAACCATAAACAACTTGAGCAATCTGATATCTAATTTGCAGAAAAAGAAACTAATATCAAAATACACACTCATACTTCAATCCCTCACCATCAGTCCAGCTGTGGCTTTCGGAGGTAACTGAAAATGACATGAGCAATTTAATATATCTAACTTGCAGAAAGTAAACTAATATCAAACTACACATTCATACTTCAATCCCTCACCATTAGTCCAGCTGTGGCTTTCGGAGGTAACTGAAAATGACATGAGCAATTAAATATATCTAACTTGCAGAAAGTAAACTAATATCAAACTACACATTCATACTTCAATCCCTCACCATTAGTCTAGCTGTGGCTTTCAGAGGTAACTGAAAATGACATGAGCAATTTAATATATCTAAATCTAACTACTGAAACAAATGTGCAAGACTGAAATAAACAAAGCAGTACTAAAATTAAACAGAAACTAAGAAAAGTAAATTAGCAGCAGAACAATATTGATTCCATGTCATTAGTCAAAAGATATGCAAATGCCCGGGCTGCCTATTTGTAATTTGAAACAAGAACACTGATCAGTTAACAATAACATAAAACATGAAAGACAGAAGTAAAATGTAAAGCATGAAAGATTATGGACAGTGATGAAACATAAATATCATGAAAGATGCAATGTATAAACACATGAATGAGTTATGGTACAATGAACTTAAAGAAATAAACAAGAAACTATACAATAATGCACAAAACCTCAGCGTGTGCAGGGGCCCTCTGCACCAGCCTTGGCAATAGCCTTCAAGTACGAATTACGCTTGGAAACAGAGTCTTCTTATATATTAAAATGCAGTCATAACAGAGAGGTGATATTACGGCACAGTGGCAACGTAATTACATTACAAAGCTATCTGGAGGCTAATGGAGACTAATCTAATATGCGTATGCAAATGCATTATTTATAACAAAGGAAATATAACTAATTCCCTAAAGTTTGTGCTGATGGAGACACGTAAATCATCACGTCTAGGGATCCAACATCATGGCTGCAGTGAGGAGTAAATCTATGAGGAGTGGATGTTGGATTCGGCTTATGGAGCCGTATACAAGTGTTGATGTGTCTCCCGTAAGTTAGAAACGGTCATGCAAATCCTCACGTGATGAGAAATAGAGTCCTGTCACCGTGGGACTCTACGGTTGACTTCCACTTGGCCACCTTTGACCACAGCCTCCTTAAGTGAATTTGCTCGAGCCAATAGGACATGATCCATGTCCACATCATTTCTGACTTGCCCATGTGGCTCGTTTTACCTGAAGACACCTACAACATAGAATTTCACAAAATGGCTGCGGAAAGTTGCAGCAGCTGCGGAAAGTGGCAAGATTTCGCAGCTAAATGAGAAAAAATCTAAATCAAACAACAGACACAAAATATAGTTAAAAACCATTTTAGATGCTCTTTTACAATTAATATACAATGATATTGACAACTTGGAAGGTTCAGGTGAATGAAAAAGGTCTAGAAAGGTGTATAGGAAAGATGCAGATTTGAGACTCAACATACCCCCATTGTGAAGGTGTTGCATGTCCTCATGCAACCAAAATTTTGATAATCCTTCTTCAGTTCATATGCCTTGACACTTCAGCCAGTACATCCGATCCTCTCCTCTTCTTCCTTGGTGCTGCTAACATCCCGGGCTTCTTCATTAAGCATCTAAATTTGATATTAACCAGTGCTCTGCTTAACTTCTGGCATTTCTTTTTCAATTTCTTGTTCTTCTTCTGCCATATTCCCAGATGTAGCATGGTATTATCATGAATGATTTTGTCCAATTTGCTTTGTTCCTTCAATGTCTCATTTTCATTTTTAATGTGTCTATTTAAAAGTTCTAGCTCAAAGACTTCCTGTTTCAGTGATTGGACTAGATCATTTTGTGATATGTGAGGCTGAATGGACGAAGTACTGGGACCTGTAGCTGCTTTTTCTAAAGATTCTATATAATCATATACTTCTTGCTGCTTGGGGTCTATATCAGGTGTCATTTTTATTGGGCTGTCCCCAAAATGCCGTGAAGGAGAGTTGTCTTCAAACTCTGGCTGAGAAGGGCTCACATCAACATCTGGCTGAGAATGGGATGGACTATGTTCAATGTTTGACTGAGAATGAAATGAACCAGGTTCACTAACTGACTGAGAGTGAGATGTACTATGGTCAGCTGGGTATTGTTCAGATGTTTCTTCTCCCAAATCGATAAAATGAGGTCCCTTCATTTGCGTTTTCCTCAACTTCCCCTTAAGCCTGGAACTTCTTCTCACATGCTCTGGACCACTGTCTTTTTTCTTTTGTTTTCCTTTCTCTTTCTTCTTGGCTATAGATAATTGTTCTTGAAGATGAACCAATCTCTCAGATAACACTTGATGATATTCTTCTTCGGAAGAAGGGGTTTGATGTATAGCCTCAATACTTTTTCTCTCTTTTGATGTTATTGGCTTTTTACCCTTAGTTTCTTTCTTCTTTCTTTTTGAAAGTCTCTCTTCCCTACTAGTTCTTTCAATTGTAGTAGTAGGAGTACTTTGAGTTTCATCATTTTTTCTTTTTCTCCTACTCCTTCTTGATGTGCTACCTTCAGGAATCTCTTGAGGTTCCTCAAAGAAATTTCTGATCAAAAATTGTTCCCATGTGTCCTTCTTCTCCTTTAACTCTTTTTCAATCAAAATTTTTACAAGACCATGGTGATATAGATGTGGTTCTACATCCCCTAAATGTTTCTGAACAGTCACAGACATCTTCTTCAAACTATTTAATAGAAAGTATGGGAGATTGAGAGTTTGATTATCTAGAAAATTCATCAGCAATCTGGTATGGTACATATACATGGACCCAAAACGGCCTTCACAGGTGATAAATTTTTGAACAACTAGCAGCAAAGTAGCCCATTCCTCTTTCAAAGAATGAACAGGAATTCCTCTTTTAAAAATAGTTATGTCCATACCTGGGTTATGTAAAATCACTCTCCAGGCTTCATCACTAATGCTTTTATTCTTAAACCAACGTTCACCCTCTTGAAGAAGTTCTGTGGCAGATGCTATAGATGCCTCATTCACCGTAAACTTAAGGTCTCCAATCTCTACCTCCAGGCCATTGAACGACCTTGCAAAAGCTTTTGTCACTTCTTTATGGTAGCCTCTAAACTTTTGGATAAACCGCAGCCACTTTTCCTTCTTCAATATATCCCTAACTTGCGGATATCCTTCCATGAATTTAGGTCCTTCTAGTTCTGCTCTCAACAATTTACCCATCTTTCTTTCTGCTCTTTAAAAACTTGCCTACGTGAGGAGGGTTCAATGGAAGTAGGACGGTTGAATGAACAGAAATGAGCACGATGACTGTAGGTAGATATCAGAGAGTGGTTATATAGACTGTAATGTAGCAGAGAATGAAATGGAGAGAAGCGGAACAAAGAAGGGTTATGTGAGCACAGCAGAAATTCGGCTGTGAGATTCATAGAACAATAGGAGGAGTATAACACATCCGGCAGTGTTTTAAATTTTGGTGGCTGCAAAATAAATGTAAGCACGTTTAAACAATGGCTATGGATTTTATGCGGCTGAAAGAAGCCGTAGTCAAATCAACTATGTTTCATTATCACAGGTGGAATATTGGAGTATGAGTGAAGATCGGAGGTTTAATTATGGGACCGTTTGAGAATGAATGCGAGGATTGTGAGAGGATTGTACAGAGATCATGGAGTGATTACGGAGTTTGTCAATATAATCATTGCACATAATGGATGGAGCTTATGGTTTATAACTATATAAAAATGTGTTTTAAATGCTATTTGAAATAAATTTTACTCATACCTTGGAATTCTTGCCATTTTTCCTTGGTCTTCAATTAGTTGCTCCTCATTGATATCTTGAATGCTCCATGTCTTCATTTTTGGTCCTCATACCTGCATTTTATTTCATGATTATGGAAATAACATCTGGCTGTACATTATTTTGAAAACAGAGTGGTAGCTGTGGAATCTTCTTCTGGTTGCGGAAACTGGTGTCAGCTGCGGAAACAGATGTCAGCTGCGGAAACTGACACAACTATTATTTGGGTGAATGGAAATGAACGGATGACAAATGACTAAATGGAAATGGTCATGAAAGAGAATTTTATTGGTAAAATGGAATGAAAAATTAAGTGAAATGGAATGAAGCGGAGTGAAATGAAGTGGAATGAAGTGGAATGGAATGGAGTGGGTGGTCACAAAACTTGTGAAATGAAACAGAGATTTTTTTTTTGGAAAATATAGGGTGTCAGGTGTTCCTTATTTTCACCCAATATTTTCTGTATAAGACTGCCAATCAGTGATTGGTTTTCAGGCTTATACAAATATTTTTTATTTTTATTTTTTATTTTTTTATTTTTTTTATTTTTTAACTGAAAAGAACAAAAGCTAGGTTGGTGGAGAAGAAGAATTCTTCTGTACCAGCCTGATTGCATAATTTTCTTGAAACATTTTGACAAATTCCTCTTTTGAGAGTGGCTTATGATAAACTTTCAATCTGTGGCCATTCACAATAAGAGGAGTTTGAAACTCATCAATGGTCTTGATTCTTACCGCTTCATTGCTAAAGATCTTGTCAATTTCATATGGCCCAAGCCAATGAGTCTGAAATTTTCCTTGAAAATCTTTAAACTTGGAATCAAATAACAATGCCCAATCTCCTTCTTGAAACTTTTTCTCTTTGATGTACTTGTCATGCCATTTAGCTCTTTGATATTGAACTAGATCAGTTCTTAGAATTGCCTCTTGTCTGATCTCATCTAGCTCATTTAATTGCTCCATTCTATGCTTTTGGGCTTCTGATAAATTCATCCCCAATTGAACTGCTATCTTGAAGGTCTTGACTTGGAACTCAATGGGTAGCAGGACTTCTTTCCCATAAACAAGTTCATAGGGAGAATGTCCTGTTGTATTTCTCCATGTAGTTTTGTAGGCCCACAAGGCTTCAGGAAGCCTTTCTGCCCAATCTCTTCTATGTAGATGAACAGTTTTGGTGATGATACTTTCAAGAACTTTGTTTTTGTGTTTTTTTTTTTTAAGAAATTGGCTACCTAGTTACACTTCCCCGGCAACGGCGCCAAAATGTTTGGTCAATTTAGTGTGTCCTAAATTTCTACATTAATTTATCAATCCGGGATTCGTAAGCTGATGAAGTGTGGCGCACTATATGTGAAAGATAACCTATTTCTTGTCTTTTTGTCGTTTTTGGTTTTCTAATGTGAGATGAAAATTCTAAAATAAAAACAAGTATGGTTATGATTGTTCAAGGCAATGATATCCTTTATAATGATTTACCAACTTCAAACTTCAAAAGGAATTTGAAACATACAATGACAAAACTTGAAAGGAAATGAAAGTGTGTTGCTAACCTAATAAATCAAACAGTGAACTATTGAGCATGAAAACCAAACTATCCTTGCTGTTGTCTAAACACAAAAGAAACTATGCTTAAAGAAATCCAAAAATTGCAACAAAGTAAATCTAAATCAAATTACATCAACTTATATTCTGATCCCTCGCCATTAGTCCAGCTATGGCTTTCGGAGGTAACCATAAACAACTTGAGCAATCTGATATCTAATTTGCAGAAAAAGAAACTAATATCAAACTACACACTCATACTTCAATCCCTCACCATCGGTCCAGCTGTGGCTTTCGGAGGTAACTGAAAATGACATGAGCAATTTAATATATCTAACTTGCAGAAAGTAAACTAATATCAAACTACACATTCATACTTCAATCCCTCACCATCAGTCCAGCTGTGGCTTTCGGAGGTAACTGAAAATGACATGAGAAATTTAATATATCTAACTTTCAGAAAGTAAACTAATATCAAACTACACATTCATACTTCAATCCTTCACCATCAGTCCAGCTGTGGCTTTCGGAGGTAACTGAAAATGACATGAGCAATTTAATATATCTAAATCTAACTACTGAAACAAATGTGCAAGACTGAAATAAACAAAGCAGTACTGAAATTAAACAGAAACTAAGAAAAGTAAATTTGTAGCAGAACAATATTGATTCCATGTCATTAGTCAAAAGATATGCAAATGCCCGGGCTGCCTATTTGTAATCTGAAACAAGAACACTGATCAGTTAACAATAACATAAAACATGAAAGACAGAAGTAAAATGTAAAGCATGAAAGATTATGGACAGTGATGAAACATAAATATCATGAAAGATGCAATGTATAAACACATGAATGACTTATGGTACAATGAACTTAAAGAAATAAACAAGAAACTATACAATAAGGCACAAAACCTCAGCGTGTGCAGGGTCCCTCTGCACCAGCCTTGGCAACAGCCTTCAAGTACGAATTACGCTTGGAAACAGAGTCTTCTTATATATTAAAATGTAGTTATAACAGAGAGGTGATATTATGGCACAGTGGCAACGTAATTACATTACAGAGCTATCTGGAGGCTAATGGAGACTAATCTAATATGCGTATGCAAACGCATTATTTATAACAAAGGAAATATAACTAATTCCCTAAATTTTGTGCTGATGGAGAACACGTAAACCATTACGTCCAGAGATCTAGGATCATGGCTGCGTTGAGGAATAAATCTATGAAGAGTGGATGTTGAATTCGGCTTATGGAGCCATGTACAGGTGTTGATTTGTCTCATAAGTTAGAAGATGGCCATAAACTACTTGATGAGAAACAGAGTCCTCGTCATCGTGGGACTCTAATGCAAGACTTCTCAATGGGCTACCTTTTAACGCGCCCTTCAGTGTAATTTTACCGAGCCAATAGGACACGATCCATGTCCACATCATTTCAGACTTGCCCATGTGGCTCGTTTTTCCCGTAAACACTTGTAACATAGAGTTTCACAAAATGGCTGCGGAAAGTTGCAGCAGCTGCGGAAAGTGGCAAGATTCCGCAGCTAAATGAGAAAAATCTAAATCAAACAGCAGACACAAAAATATAGTTAAAAACCATTTTAGATGCTCTTTTACAATTAATATACAATGATATTGACAACTTGGGAGGTTCAGGTGAATGAAAAAGGTATAGAAAGGTGTATGGAAAAGATGCAAGACGGAGTCTCAATAAACTTCATACCACCACATGTATCAAGAAGGTAGTTCTAACTTTATTTGAGATTTATGCACATATTTTTTCATGAGAGGTATTTACCAAAGGAAGAATTGATCGCACAGACAAAGACTAGCCTAAAACTTTTTATATAAATGTATATTTTTTTTCCTATTTCTACATTTTTCTTACTAGAATTCTACTGGGTGCCTCTAATGTATCTCGCTTAAATATTCTGTTGATACTCCACAACTGAGAACTCACTTTTCTTCTTTTCATAGGTTTAGTTGGTTTTCATTTATTGTTTCTGTAAAAAGTGCTCACATATTTTTGCTAGGGGGAATAACCATTGTTTCCTAAAAAATTATGTTTTGAAAATTACAACAATGAAGACCATTCATATATCACACCAGGGGGGGAGAAACAGGTTTGAAACTCCACTTTACTTAAATACAAAGATTCAGATTGAAATCTGCCATCAGAGTTAGCATCTTGCTATATTTGCACCATTTGGTGACCCTAGACAAGTGTATGAATGCTCTACATTCGTGATTCGCCATCTCCCTTTAGTCACTCACATAGACTAACTAGAAAGATTTGGAAGCGGCACATTATCTGCAAATGCTTTCCATTTGAGCAAGGAACAACGTCACATAGTTTAACTAGGGGACTTTTGTAAAGGATCACCGATATCCATATGTTCAAATTATGAGATTTTTCACCATACGCTCACACACATTCACCCACTATGAAAAGAAATCCACCTAAAAATAACTTAAACCAACTCACTAAATTCTCCCCATAGGGGCCACAAGAGAATTTATAGATTAAGTTAGTATCAAGGGGGTAGGCATTCAATAAGCTTCCTTGATCACAATTCCCATTGAAGCATAGAAGTTGTGTATTTAGGGAGATTTAAAATCCACCTATCAGCCCATGGAAAATCAAAACCTGAGCGTGGCAGAGACCCAATTCAGAGGGGGTTAGGTTTAGGCGCAGTGCGTGCGGTATCAGTGGGGGCTACCTGACTTGGCTGATACTTGGTACTGTTAGGTGACTACCACAAAGCCCATGACTCGAATGCTCATGTGGGGCATTGGGTTTTAGTGACCAAAACTAGGGTATCCTTTACCCTATAGGTGACGGTGCAGGCAAGCACCAGACCCTCTACCCTTACTTTGGTTGATTCTCTTCGGCTGGCTGGGGGCGTCGCCAGCTCTTACGAGACATTGTGCCAGCACTCGCAAGAAATCCTCTCCAGGCTCGATTACTTTTGAGTGTGTGAGGACGTAATAGGTCTTCTAGGATTTTGAGTATCACATGTAAACAAATAAAACCATTTTTTTTGCTTGATTGATGACATAGATTAAATTAAAGGGAAAATTCATTTCATTTCCACTTTGTTTTATGTATGTGGCCATAAATTTGTCGTGATCACAGATTCGATCTCCTTAAAAGTTTTCCAAAACCTAGCCTGGTCGACACTCAAATAGTTCCAATGGAACCTCATTAGTCTAGGCATATTTTGGACCTCCCCCCATTACTGGAAGGGGCTCCAGGTCTTTCGCCGTTTAGGCGTCAAAGACGAAACATTGCCATAGTAGTTGGTTCCTCCTTTCTTGGAGCAACCTTAGTTGGGAACCCTAATCGGTCTCCCAACACCACTCTGCACACCACTCCCCCCTCGTCCCCTGGGGGGAAGAGGAGCGTGTCCCATATGGGAAGCCAACTGAATTCACAACAGGGTACGTCACAGACTAACCCTCGTTCTAACCAAAACTACATGTCTTCACATGTTGCCATAGCGTCAACCTCCCAGTCACCCTTCTTAGCGACGTTGAATCTACCAGATTTTACCAAGCTCACTAATGACCCCATCGCAGACGACCCCAATTGGCCTCCCATGCCCATGAAGCTCCCTTCGGACATACCAAAGTTTGAAGGTAAGCAAGCGAAAGACCCAGGAAATCATATAATGACCTTTCACCTGTGGTGCTCATCGAATAGCATCATCGACAATACTATTCAGTTGAGGCTATTTAAACGCACTCTCACGGGAGTGGCCGCGAAATGGTACGTGGAGAAACCCCCTGCTTCACATGGAACCTTTAGTGCCCTTACTACCGCGTTCCTCACATACTTTCAGTTTCCCATTCACCACAATTCAGGAATGGAGTTACTGACTCATTTCAGACAATCCCGCTTTACCCATATTTTAGAGCATCTCCATGAACAGAGGCGGTGTCGCAGTTTATGCAAAGAAAAACTAGACGACCGAGTCCTTTTAGATTTATTCTTGAAAACTATAATGGCAAAGATTTTAAAGGATGTGGCACAACGTAAACCCACATCTGAAGAGGATGCAATCAGTAAAGCCCAATAGCTTGAACTGATCTACATGCAGTCAGGATACATATACAATATCCTGCCCAATGCCCCGTGCCTGTAATCTTATCAAGAATTTCCAGGTGTGTCTAACTCTGTAGATGGACTTATTGGGTCAATGACCCAAGGGTACCTAGGCAGCAGCAGTC
The DNA here is from genome assembly GCA_034641835.2 of Pinus albicaulis. Taxonomy (NCBI): domain Eukaryota; kingdom Viridiplantae; phylum Streptophyta; class Pinopsida; order Pinales; family Pinaceae; genus Pinus; species Pinus albicaulis. The sequence continues at coordinate 778,686,284 of CM076571.1, forward strand.
AGAATCCTGGTTACACACATGGTTCGACCCAGAACATATCTCAATCCGGATTTCAAACTCATCACATGCAGCAGCAAAATTTGACTAACAGGGTACCAGCGTATCACCAAGGAGGACCTTATCCTCCGGCTAAGGGGACCCAGTATGCAGGAAGAAAGATTTATGGAAGAACTCCCCCCCAATGGCTAGGTGTAAACATGGGACAACAATATGCTCAGTCCCAAGCACATAACCCACCTATGCAAAACAATGCACAAGTGAAATTTGTGCAGCCGTCCAAAAATCAACCACACTAGTATGATCAGGAGAACTACCCTCCTAACGTGGTTAAGAAAAAGGAAAAAAGCAACCCCAAAGGGAACCCTGGATAGGGGGGCAGCAACCAACAACGCCCACCGTGATCCCAGGCTGGAGGTGACTCCAACTAGAATCAAAACCAAGAGCCAAGAAATGCCCAGAGGCAAGGAGAAAGGCCACCTATATGAACAAACCATTCTTGTTCAATATGTGGTGAGTACGGGAACTATACTCACCACTATCCTGAACTCCCTGAGCTTAAAAAGCTTCAGAGTAACTGAGGACAAGGAGGATCTTCCAAGACAACTGCGGTGATGCAAGAACCCTTCCCCCATCAAGGAATGGTCAGCACTTAGCAACAAAACCCTCTGGGAAAAAGAACCATGAAATTTACATGGCTGTGGAAGAAATGTTTTTCGAAACTCAGAATCACAGCTACGACACCCCACCGACACCAGTACGTTAGGGACTAGTACAAGCACGCCGACTGCACCTTTAACCATTCCAAATATTCCTTTGGAACCATTTCCAAAAATGGTAAAAGGGCCTAATAGGCAAGCAGGTAATTAGTCCAAAGTGGCCCACAACTATAGCATTGTAGACGGTTTAGCTCAATCACCTACTGCAATGTCCACATTGGAAGTACTACAGCTACTTTCTGCATTAGGCATTTTCAACCCTACCGACACGCGCATGATGGCATTTGACGTAGAAAAAGCCACCCCTAAGCTTCCCTCCATGGTCACCTTCAACATACCATTATCGTTACAGAATATCACTATTCATCGATGTGTCACTGACGAGGGTTCATCCACATGCATCATGTTATAGGATGTATGGCAGAAGTTAGGATCCCCTGAACTCAAACCTTCTGTCATCACACTTAGAGCATATGACAGTCGTCCCTTGACCCCCATTGGTCTCTTCCAAAATGTACCGGTCTGCTTAGCTGGCAATATGGTCCACATAGACATCAAAGTCTTGGATGTTCACTTGGATTACAATATACTCCTTTGGCAGAGTTACATGTATGCCATGTCTGCCATAGAATTTTTCGTCTTCCGCATCATGATGTTCCCCACGAGGATAGAATCATTACCATAGACCATCTTATGCACAATGAAAAGAGTCCCTTGACCAACACAGATGTAATTCTACCCTATGTAGATACAACCATAGATAGTCTTTCATGGTATCAAGAATATGGCCCTGGCCAATTCAAACCATCGTCCGTCCTATGGTCATTCCTAGGAGATCGTCCCATTATCCCTGAGGTATCGCTCGATGCCACAGGGGCCTCGTTATGCATGATGTCCACATCAAGCACCGAGGTTAGTCAGGACATAGACTCAAGCAGTAATGACACCGAGGCATTGGCCATGGCAGCCTCCCTATTCTATGCCGCCCCCCAAACCTCTTTCCTCTACCCACCTCCTGGCTTCATCTCCCAACATGTTTTGGCAACACTGATGTTACCCAACATATCATTGGCATTCCTAGTTTGGTACCTTGTTCCCCCTTCAGGAACAACAACTGCCAACATTACTGCATTTGGGTTAAAGCCCCCCAGTCCCAAGGAGCCCCAACCTACCCAAGCAACGATCTAAACCACCCCCACAAGGGAAATTCCCATTGCGAAACTGGTGACCACAACCAAGAAAATCGCCAAGACAGGAAAGAAACTAGTGACCCCCACCATGCAAAGGGAGTCATCAGCCTGTGCTATATGTGACGTCACAAGACACCCTACCCACAAATGTCTGGAGTTGGACGAATTAAAACCACTCCTCAGCTGCGAAGCAGGCACCTCCACACGACGTTCCCATAAAAAGGAACTTGCCACCAAAAGTAAAAGAAAACCACTGCATACCAATCACATATGCATTATCTATGACTCCTATGGTCACTATACCCACCATTTTCTATAAATACCACGATATAGGGATGCCTTACACGTGATCGAGTGAACCTATCAAGAATATCCCTCCATCTAGTCTATCAATGACGAGCCGCATACCATCCTATACTTATAAGAGGAGCACAAATTCGTAGAGTGCCCCACAGTAATGCCCATTATCTGTTGCACACTATGCAATGAATGTGGCCACTACCTTGAAGAATGTGCCACATTGGAACTCATTCATAGATGGTATCCAATCGAAAGGGTTTACTACATGGGGCTATCGACAGCACAATTCACATGCCTATTATGCACCGACAATCACCTATTGTAAGATTGTCACTACATACCTCACTTCTGGCTAACCCTTGCTATCCTCCACTCAGCCATAGTTCATCCTTCCCAAGAAGAAGATATGGATGCCGAGTCTGGTAGCTCCATGACCCAAGTAGAAGAGATGAGCAGGTCCATAATGTTCTTATCAGCCGAAGAACAGCCTAGCAGGAAACCCTTAGTTACCCCCAAAGGCACTTCACGAAACCCGCCCACATGCACGTTATGCCAGCAGACACACCATATAGTTGTCCACTACCCTAACTTAATAGTGTTACAGCATTGGTTCCCTTCCTAGCCTCAGACGACGCATGGTGGGACCCCCAAATCATGGATATTTTGCCTGATATGTCAGGGTAATCATTATGACCGACATTGTACATATGTCTCATGGATCCATCCCACTATCAACATGATTAATGTCGTAGAAAAGAGGACGGGTGATCTCTAGGAGTGGATTAAAAGATACATCGCTGGCTCAACATCCCCACCACCGCAGTGGTGTGTCAATCCTGATAAGACCACACACCAACCACGTATACCCTAGACCAAGCCTAGGATAACATGCGGCCTATGTGATCTGAATGATCACCGAGTCAACCAATGCAGATAACTCAAGTGCCTTGCAAATAGTCTCCACATAATCTCACCTCTCCCTCAAAAAATTCTTTCTAATCAAGAGAGGAACACACGAACTTACTTCTGAATCTTTTAATATTTCTTTTCAGGAATTTCTCCAATATGTTCAATGGAGACGCTGTATAAGGAAAACCATGCAACAGAAATGAAAAATAGGACTTGGATCCTCTTATATATGTTGTATGTGTTAGCCCCCCTATGAAATTCTTGACAAGCAAGCTGGGGGCTAGTTTGTCTCGGAGCCTTCAAGGAGTGCCTTTCCCCTGAAAACCCATCTTCCTTGAAGTCTCTGAGTGCTTTGCCTTGTATAAATCCGATCTGCTGCCCCATTTCCAGAAAGGCAATACATTGCCCCTCGTATCACTGCAAACATCACGTTTTCCCCCTAAACACCTCCAAAACCCCCATCAAATTCTCCATACACCCTTTGTTTCATTCAAAAACACCTTGACCCTTCTATCGTTGCCCCCCCATAACCTAAAATTACCTCAAAAGGGCTTGAATAACTGACTTTGAAAATTATATTGAGCCTAGACCCTCCAAACCTTTCTCTGTGCGAAAAATCATTAAAAAACCTTTGCAAACGCGCATTTCCAGGATTTAATATGTTTTTTTTGGTCGATGGATCTCTGCCGTCCAAGTTGATGTATGATTTGACAGTGCGAAGCTCGCCTGAAACTGTGGTCCCCACCCCGCGACGCAATCTCCCTGAAACTACCAGTAAATTCCACACTGCTTATGCGCAGGGGGCGGTATTCGCCCAAAGCACAGCGAATCCATACGACTGTCGACACCTATCCCCTGTACGCTCCCGAAACCGCCCTCATTTCACGCATTAATCCTCGGTACAGAACGCGCAGCGGAATCCATGACCACTGTCAGATCTGAGAGGTCTCATCCAACGACCGGCATCTCCCGAAGATGCGCGCGGTTTATCCTGCTGTCCATTGCCCCATGGCCCACTGTGCGTAGCTTTCCCACCATCGATCTCTCTAGATATCCAACGGTCCAGATTTGTTCTTCCATCATTGATTGTTCCACGATCTCCCACCTCGCCACGTCACCTCCACGTATCTTTGTCGTACATCCGCACATCTCTTCGCATATATTTGTTTTCGAAGTCATTTTACGTGGTTTTTTCCATGCAAGCTGTCTCCGCTATGCATCCACCTCTCGGACCATTTGTCGTCGAACCCTCACCCTAAACCTCAGCATTTTCGCCCCTCGACAATTTACATGGTCGCCCTCATCATATTCATCATGTCTGCCACCCCTACGTCCGTTTTCTCACATTTGGTTGTTTTTGCAGGGTTTCTAAAGGTAAAAAAACTCCATATTCCGGTCGTACCATCTTAATGGAGAAGTTTGCAGATATGTTTAAATTCGAGGGCCAGCGCTGCCATGAAATTGTCAAAGAAAGCAGCTGACAGGATTTGCTTTAAAGAACATCATTTGAACTTTGTGGCCAACCTTTCAGCACTATTAAAAGCCCGAGCTACCCTGTCAGAAGAAAAATGGAGCAGCAAAGTGTTTCAGTGCAGAGCAAAAGGATATTAAGGCAGGCCAATGAAGATCTTGAGCTTTTAATCAAAGATTTAAAAGGCAAAGCAGCAGTTTGAAGACCCCGAGGATTGATCCAAAAGATCCTGAGCATAGTAGCAGGTACCATCTAGGTTTATTCATCAGCAGGATGTTTTTCTCCATCACGTACAGGGTACCCATACAACTCTCACTATGCCAAAGGTCCCTGAAAGAATTTCCACCCTAACTACAGTTCAAACACAGTCAGACATTTATGAAGCAGATCCCTCAGCAGTTGTACACCATTTGTTTATTCCCCACAAGTACAACAGAGCATGGCCACCAGGATGCAGCAAAGTCATGTTTGGAGTAAAGGTAAATTTGAAGAAGATCACTCCTGCATGAAGAAATGACAGAAATTAAATACACAGCAGTCAAACAGAATGGGTTTCGTCCCTACATTCATTTTTGTGTTTAATGTTACTCTTAATTTTCACCTGCCCTCTCAGTCGATCTTCTGTCCATCATTTGCTATAAAAGCACAGAAGGAAACATTGTAATGGTTTTTGATGAGATATCAGAGAAATGCAAGTGTTTTCCTCTTGAGACAAGTTCTCTGTGTAATATTGTAACATAGGCTGAGATTTGATGTATTCAGACTGAATTTTCAAGCTATGGGCTATGATGTACCTGATTGGTGTTGTTTTTAATATAACAAGCGTGTTTCTTTGGATCCTGACCTAAAGCAGCTGGTGATGTTTTCTTATCTCTGTGTTTGATTTCATTTCATTCCATTTCTACTGGCTCGCATCAGAAGTTTGGCATAAGATTTACCCTTGATAGGTACCTTATGTTACTGCTCTCCCAGCCCTTAATGTTTTCTGCTTATATGTGTATCTGAATGTTGATTTCAATTGATTTAACCAGTGTAGTGGATGGTGTTGCCTACTCTCTGATGTAACTAATGAAGTATATATTTAGATGTTCTTGTTAAGATTTAGTTGGGTGTGTTGAGAACACTGGGAGGTCTAGAATCCCATATCTGCCTCAATAGGATCTTTCCACCTTAATTAGGCCTTTCCAGGATCCCTTGTGTTGCCTTCGATTCTGTCCAAGAAGGCCTGGAGTTAAATGACCTCTGGCCTGATCTATAGAGAGAGCTGAATGGCCCTTCCCCTTTCATTTTCTGTCCTTAATGTCCCATTCCAAATATCTCCTTTAAGATCTAAATGCTCTAGATGACTAGCCCAACTGAAAGCTTGCACATTGATTACAAATAAATCCTTCCTTGACTCCATAGCCCAATGGCTTTGATGTTCCCTAAGTTATCTGTCTTAGCCTAATTCCCTTTATACTCATCCTTGTTTTACATTGGATCCTTCTTTCTTGATTCCCAGCAACCAAATACAAACAATCAAACAAATAAACCCTATGCATATAACTAGCCTAAAACCATAACTTAGCATTTCAAAGTCACAAATCCTTTGACTCACATAGAGAGATCCCTCTCTGGACCTAGGAGGGCTAGATCTTAAGGTCCCAAAGTGGTTCTATGTTGTATCATATTTTGGTCTTGTCAACCTGGCCAAAACATGGGAACCCCAACATAATGGCGACTCCACTGAGGACACATTCTGAATGACCTTCATCTCACTACATCTAAAGCTTCAGAAACTTAGATCTCTGGTTAGGTTGACAGTAAGTCACCCCATTATTGAATACTCACCTTACTCTTAGACAAAGCCTAGAAAGGGCCAGGTAGCCTCCAGATCTCATCCTCTTTTCAGAGGTGACATATCTGGTAAATGCCCTCCCAGTCAACCTCTGGTTGGAGCTTGTGGTTTTAGAGGAGACTCCTGAAAAATGATAGTACCTGAGCACTGTGGTGGACAGTGTAACCCTTAGAAACATCCTAAACCCTCCACCTGGCGACTCCATTGATCCTAAACGAAAGACTCCACTGGGAGACCAACTTGAGACAACATCAACCGCAGTAGAAGTGACAAGTAGGGTTAAGCTTCTTGGCTTAGAAAAAACATTCTGGATTTCAGAACTATTCACATAAGACCCTATCCCAACCCTAACCCACCTGAAATAGTTGACAATCCAGAGAGTATCCTCAAGGGAGCTCCTACACTTAAAGGATCAACTATTTCCAGCCACATTCTTAGAGCTAATTCTGCACCAGAAAACCTAACAACTCTAGCACATCTCCCCACTGACCTAGAAATACCTAATAGACTACCAAGAGCTAGGTCATTCGATCATCTATACCAGAAAGACCTCAAGACTTACAATACACCATCTCGTAGTGGTCAAAACACTAGGGACAGTGGAACACCCCCATCTACACCACCCGACATCCACTTCCTTCAAAACATGGGGCTCTCTCACCCTAGATCTGCCCAACAGACTTCTGCTGGTCCTAATATCCCTATCATCCACATACCAACTGCTCAAGCTAACCCTTTACCTCATCAGAACATTACCATGGCAGCTTGGTATGCATCTCTGGTTTTGCCTCAGCCTATGTTACCCTTACCCAATGATTATCAGTCAAAAATCCCACACTTTACTACAAAAGAATCCATCACAGCTCAGCAACATGTAGATAATATGGAGGATTCTTTTGATTATATGGAAATTGATGATGAAACAATCAGAATAAGAATATTTTCCCAAAGCTTAGGAAGGGATGTAAATAAATGGTTTAAAGGCCTACCTCCTGGCATCATCCAAGATCTGCCCACATTATATCAAACCTTCATAAACAAATGGGAGGTTAGAGCAAACCCTCGCCAGCTCCTAGCAGATTACATGACCCTTAGGAGGAATGTGGGGGAAAGTGTCCATGACTACACCACTAGATTCAACAGCATATACAATGCTCTCCCCCCGCACATGAAACCTCCACAAGGGATGGCCCTGGCTAAATATCCTGATGGATTTGATGCCGACATGGCCTACGAACTTAGGGATAAATAGTACACCACATTGGAGGACATGCAAAAAGGAGCCATAACCATAGAAGCAAACTTGATGGAAAAAAGGGCAAGATTAAAGGCTGAGAAAAGGGTAACCTATAGGGATGACAACGTAGCTTCCACATCTGATCCCAAATATGACAGACTATCCAAAAACGTGGAAGAACTTCAACAAATGATAAAAAGGATGGTTGTCCAAAACAGAAACCAAAACCAGAACCAAAATATTAGAAGAAACAATGCTGCTCCCAACAGACAAAGAGAGTCAGATCAAAAAATTATTCCCCCATTTCAAGAAAACTTCTTAGATGAAGATGAGGGAATCGTTGAAGATTCTGAAGGGAATACAATAAACATGTTTGAAGCAGAGGATTCAGTCCTTAAATGTGACTTAGAGGAAGATCAGCCCTCACCTTCATATTGGGATGAGGAATGGTTAGAAACCGAGGGTTATAGATTAGAATTTGAAAATTCCATGATGCAGGTCCGAGAACAATATGAACTTAGGAGCAAGAAAATCCAAGATACTTCCAAAGCCAAAACTCCTGAGGTAACCATCAAGAAAAGACCTGATAGATCCTCTAAAGCATCTGCTGCAGATAACAAACCAGCAGTTGAAAGTTCTGGTAAACATAAGGAGAAATACAACTGATACATTGAAAAACAAATCCAACCAGCCAGCAGCACTAGCAGTGTAGTTAGTGCTCCGGATAAAACGATTCCTAACCTTGTACTTAGTGAGAAATCACAATCTGATTCAGCTACTAAGGAAGTAGCAAATAAAACAGAATTAAGCACTCCAAAGACCCAGTCCACTTTCAATCTAGAGAGTGAACTTGCAAAAATCAAAATTTCTGTACCATTATCTGAGTTGGCCACTCAGAATGTATATAAAGGCCAAATTTTGAAATCATTAAACCTAGGGGAAAACAACGACACTGTGAATTTGAATGATGAGAAACCTGCCCTCCTATTTGGTCCTAAGATTGAGGGAAAGTTTCAGGAGGGGGTAGTTCCACCTTTTTATATCAGTCTTAACATTCATGACAAAACACTCCATAATGCCATGCATGATTCTGGAGAATTACACAATTTAATGCCCAAGGTAGTGATGGAAAGGCTACGCCTAGAAATCACCAGGCCCTACAAAGACTTATACTCATTTGACTCTAGTAGAGTAAAATGCGTAGGCTTGATCAAGGACTTATGTGTGAGTTTAACCCAGATTCCTGCCAAGTGTATGGTCATGGATGTGGTGGTGGCAGATGTGCCACCCAAGTATGGCATGCTGCTATCTAGATCATGGGGAGCCAAACTGCAAGGAACAATGCAGATGGATGGCTCATATGCCACAATCCCTATATTTGGCCAACTTAGAAGACTTTATAGAGAATCTCAGATGAAATTCTTAGTCAGCAGCCCCGATCAACCTGAAAACTCACCATTATACTCTGTACATACAGATCTAGATTCTTTCATTCTCTACAACGACCAATCCTCAGAAGAGCTGAGATCAGATAGTGGAGATACAAACGCAGAGCCCATGGATTTTAACATAATGGCTACTCTAGAAGAATACGATGAAGAAGACCATGGGCGAAATACCAAAAACGAAACTCTGAGTAAACCAAAAACCGAAACAGAGCCAAAACAGCAAACTAGCCACCTCCCTGATCTCCATGTCCATGATGGAACACAAAACAATTTACAATCTAGTACAGGCTCCCCAACGCAACATAATGGCGAACCCCTGTGGGAAATGAATTTTGATGGGTCCTGTACTAGGCAAAATGCTGGAGCAGGAGTGTGGTTGTGTAACACATAAATGATCACGCATAAAGCCATGCTGTGAATCTGCATTTCAAATGCACGAATAATATTGCAGAGTATGAGGCTCTCATCCTGGGTCTGAATTTATTGAGGAAATTAGAAGCCCATAGGATAGTTGTGAGAGGAGACTCTGAGTTAGTTATAAAACAGGTGAATGGTGAGTATTCAACAAAACACCCCAGGCATAGGGCATACAGGAATGACGCAGTAGATCTGTTGAGAACCTTTGTTGAATATGAATTAGCATTCATTCCTAGGGGTCAAAATGCAATTGCTAATGGATTAGCTTTCCTAGCTAGCTCATATCCTAAGACCCCAGTTAACCAACAGATTATCATTCAAACCAAATTTAGGCCTGCAGTGCCAGACAATGAAAAATATTGGTAGGTATTCGAAGGAGACAAACAGATCGAAGATTTCCTGGTGGGCAGGAAATTTCCGATTTAGACTCAATTTCTGATGACAGCTGCCCAAGCGAGGATCCCCTAGATGAACAAGAAACACCCTGTAACATAGAAATAAATTCTTTTTCTGAGCAAACTGGAAATCCAGCCGAAAATTGTGAAAATGCAGATACCGAAGAGGTAGAGGTGCTGTAGGCCAAATATAAGAACATACCCAGAGGCCTGGCACCCTTAGAGGACCTTTTTGACTTTGATGACGTAGCAAAAAGGCCCACTATAGAGCATGTAGACTCAGACATAGAAGAATGCAACATAGGCACTGAAGATGAGCCTAAAATGATTAAACTGGCTAAGTCTATACCTGCAGACATGAAGAAAAAATACATTGACCTGTTTAAGAAATTCATTGATGTGTTTGCATGGAGCTATGAAGAGTTAAAGGCCTATGACACCAACATCATACAACACAAGATACCACTAAAGGATAATCAGCCTTTCAGACAAAAACTCTAAAGGATCAATCCGAAACAATTGCCTGCAGTAGAAAGGGAAATTAAGAAGATGTATGATGCAGGCATAATAGTCCCTGTAAGGTTTTCTGATTGGGTGTCAAACTTAGTGGCTGTAAGAAAGAAAAAAGGAGAGATCAGACTATGCACAGACTTCAGGAACCTCAATAGAGCCTCCCTGAAGGATAACTACCCTCTACCCAGAATGGAACATATCCTACAGAAGGTAGTGGGCTCTAAGAGAATCTCCCTCCTCGATGGTTTCTCACGATACAACCAAGTTTTGGTACTCCCAGAAGATCAACCCAAAACATCTTTTACCACTCCATGGGGCACCTTCATGTATGTGAAAATTCCTTTTGGACTGCTGAATGCTGGAGCTACCTTCCAGAGAGCTATGGATATAGCTTTCTCAGATGAGATAGGACATTTCATAGTTATCTACTTGGATGACTTAACTGTATTCTCTAAAACTGAAGAAGAACATCTGAAACATCTGAGGAAAGCTTTTGAGAAATGTAGAAGGTATGGTCTGTCCTTAAATCCCAAGAAAACTGTTTTTGGGCTACAAGAAGGTAAACTTCTGGGCCACATTATATCTAAGAAAGGGATCAGGATAGACCCACAGAGGGTTGAGGGAATACTCCAAATCACACACCCGAGAAACATCAAAGAGTTACAGTCCTTCATTGGGAAGATAAATTTCCTTAGGAAGTTCATTCCCAACCTTGCTGAGCACCTTAGAAAAATGACTAAAATGCTAAAGAAAGGTGCAGGTATTAAGTGGACTGTTGGGGCCAAGAAATATTTTGAGTCAGTCAAAATTGCACTCACTCAGGCCCCTGTCCTTATCAGCCTTGACTTCTCAAAAGATTTTCTGATCTTTTCATTCACTTCCCAACACAAAATAGTTGCAGTTTTGCTGCAGAAAAATTCAGAAGGTAATGAGCAGCCTATAGCATTCTTCAGTAAAGCCTTGAGGGATGCACCCTTAAAGTACAACATCATGGAAAAGCAAGCTTATGCTCTGATTAAGGCCCTAAAAGACTTTAGGGTGTACATTCTGCATTCTCACACCATTGCCTACGTTCTAAATACAGTGGTCAAAGATATCTTGTCCCAAGACCCAGATGGGAAAAGGGGCAAATGGATTGCTACAATCCTAGAATATGACATTGAAATAAAACCCACTAAACTGATCAAGGGTCAAGTCCTAGCCCAACTAATGGCTGAATCAAACTTACAGGCCCTTGATATTAACATGATAAATGCCTTAGATGAGCAGGAAGGATCGCCCCATCCGAATGTGGAGGAATAGTTTCAAAACTCTCCTTGGTATACTGATATCCTTTATGTGCTCGCTAAACTCAATGCCCCTCCAGAACTATCCAAAACCAAGGCTAGATTCATAAAAATCAAAGCTAGAAATTATTGCATTATGAATGAGAGTCTATATTGGAAAAATCCAAATGGCCTTTTACTGAAATGTTTGTCTGAAACTGAAGCTGAAAGAATCAAACAGGAATTCCATGCTGGAGAGTGTGGAGGCCACCTGAGTTGGAAAGCCACTGCAAATAAGATATTCAGGTCTGGTTACTATTGGCCTACGCTCTTCAGTGACGTCCATAAAATGATAACTGCCTATCATAAATGTCAGATCTTTGAGGGCAGAAAAAGCTCCTTCCCCTCCCTTTACAACCTATCACCGTAGAAGGTCCCTTCATGCAATGGGGCCTGGACTTTATTGGGGAAATTCACCCTTCTTCTTCTGGGCAACACAAATGGATTCTAACTGCTACAGATTACTTCACCAAATGGATAGAAGCCATACCCACTAGGAATTCCACTGATTCTGTCATCATTAGGTTCCTAGAGGACTTCATCTTATCTCGGTTTGGCTGTCCAAGGAAAATAATCACTGACAATGCTGCTGCTTTCGGATCCAAGAGGATGATTGATTTCTGTCACAGGTACGGAATAGCACTTGGTCATTCAACTGCCTATTACCCCCAGGGTAATGGATTAGCTGAATCATCTAACAAAATCCTAGTCACAATCATCAAGAAGCTGCTGGAAGAGAACAAAATGTCATGGCACAAAAAGTTGGTACATGCTCTGTGGGCTGACAGGCTCACCACGAAGAAATCTATTGGCATGTCACCTTTCTGGCTGGTTTATGGAACAGAAGCAGTTTTTCCTACAAGCCTTGGAGTTCTAGTAATCAAACTTGTCCAGGAGATCCAACCAGAGGAAACCAGTATGATCAAAAGAATCAATGAAACTATTCATCTGCAGCAAACAAGGGAGCAGGTTTATGGCAGAGCTTTCAAAATACAGGAAAGCATCAAAAGGCAGTTTGACAAGAGAGCTAAAGCTTCAGATTTGAAAGTTGGAGATAAAGTTCTGAAATGGGATTCAAGAAGAGAGGACAAAGGAAAACATGGTAAGTTTGACAGTTTGTGGCAAGGGCCATATATCATACAAGCCACTGTGGGTCCTAATGCGTTTTTTCTGCAAGAACTTGATGGCACATCGTTGTTTGGGGGTCCTGTCAATGGCAGGATGCTCAAGCATTACTTCTATTGATTTTCGTTTCCAGTTTCATCTCCATTGTACATACCATTGCAGTTTTTATTTTCAATAAAAGATAAAATGTTCCGAAAAATAGTGAGAAAAGGGAGGTTTAGACATGCTCAAAACATGAACCTCCAGGATGCAAAAATAATAGCTCAAACATGATAAAATCTGAGCTAAAGGAAGCAAAGCAGCTGGTCCTAATATGCTAAAAATATGGATCAGCAATGAAAAAGAAGAATCAGCTCTAGTATGCCCAAAGTCAGAGCTAAAATCCAAGAAAAGAGGTGACTCCAATATGCCCAAAACCTGAGTCACAGAAAAAGAAGGATGTTGAAAAGTTGCGAACTTCAAGCCTTCAGAGTTTTGTTTCGATTTTTAGCACTTTCGATTCACAGCAAGTCAAACAGCCTAATCCTGGCTTAGTTGTTTTCAATTTCCTGTCTTAGAATGTAGGTGAAGAAACCTGTTGGACAGTTTAATCCCAGCAGGTAGTAGATTAGGTAGAGAAATAGATGAGGCCAACAGTCTAATCTAGTCTCATGGAGAAATAAGGGTAGACTTAGAATAGGTTTGTTTTTGTTTTGAAAATAAAATGTATAGGGTATGCTAGCTCAAATGCACCCAAGGGAAAATTGTTAGGGCTGTAGTTTGGGTAGGTAGATTGGTTGGAAAAGAGTTTCTGCTGGTGTTTCTATCATATAATGGCAGCTGAAATCAAAAGAATAAGGATGTCTTATGACAGCAGGAAACTAGCCTATTCCAAAGATCATATCTGGTTTCTTGACTCCTCCAAGGAGCAGCCATCCCCATGTGGAGCCACTGTTAGCCCCCCTATGAAATTCTTGACAAGCAAGCTGGGGGCTAGTTTGTCTCGGAGCCTTCAAGGAGTGCCTTTCCCCTGAAAACCCATCTTCCTTGAAGTCTCTGAGTGCTTTGCCTTGTATAAATCCGATCTGCTGCCCCATTTCCAGAAAGGCCATACATTGCCCCTCGTATCACTGCAAACACAACGTTTTCCCCTAAACACCTCCAAAACCCCCATCAAATTCTCCATACACCCTTTGTTTCATTCAAAAACACCTTGGCCCTTCTATCTTTGCCCCCCCATAACCTCAAATTACCTCAAAAGGGCTTGAAAAACCGACTCTGAAAATTATATTGAGCCTAGCCCCTCCAAACCTTTCTCCGCGCGAAAAATCATTAAAAAACCTTTGCAAACGCACATTTGCAGGATTTAATATGTTTTGTTTGATCGACGGATCTCCACTGTCCAAGTTGATGTATGATCTGACGGTGCGAAGCTCGCCCGAAACTATGGTCCCCACCCTGCGACGCAATCTCCTTGAAACCACCGGTAAATTCCGCACTGCTTATGCGCAGGGGCCGGTATTCAGCCAAAGCCCAGTGAATCCATACGACTGTCAACACCTGTCCCTTGTACGCTCCCGAAACCACCCTCATTTTTCACATTAATCCTCGGTACAGAACGCGCAGCGGAATCCATGACCACCGTTAGATATGAGAGGTCTCATCCAACGGCGGGTGTCTTCCGAAGATGCGCGCAGTTTATCCTACTGTCCATTGCCCCGTGGCCCACTGTGCGTAGATTTCCCACCATCGATCTCTCCGGATATTCGACGGTCCAGATCTGTTCTTCCATCGTTGACTGTTCCATGGTCTCCCACCTCGCCACGTCACCTCCACGTATCTTTGCCGTACGTCCGTATGTCTCTTCGCATATATTTGTTTCCGAAGTCATTTTACGTGGTTTTTTCCATGCAAGCTGTCTCTGTTGTGCATCCACCTCTCGGACCATTTGTCGTCGAACCCTCACCCTAAACCTCAGCATTTTCACCCCTCGACAATTTACATGGTCTCCCTCATCATATTCGTCATGTCTGCCACCCCTAGGTCTGTTTTCTCACAGTTGGTTGTTTTTGCAGGGTTGCTAAAGGTAAAAAACTCCATATTCCGGTCATACCATCTTAATGGAGAAGTTTGCAGACAGGTTTAAATTCGAGAGCCGGCGCTGCCATGAAATTGTCAAAGAAAGTGGCTGACTGGATTTGCTTTAAAGAACAGCATTTGAACTTTGTGGCCAACCTTTCAGCACTATTAAAAGCACGAGCTACCCTGTCAGAAGAAAAATGGAGCGGCAAAGTGTTTCAGTGCAGAGAAAAAGGATATTAAGGCAGGCCAATGAAGATCTTGAGCTTTTAATCAAAGATTTAAAAGGCAAAGCAGCAGTTTGAAGACCCCGAGGATCGATCCAAAAGATCCTGAGCACAGTAGCAGGTACCATCTAGGTTTATTCATCAGCAGGATGTTTTTCTCCATCACGTACAGGGTACCCACATAGCTCTCACTATGCCGAAGGTCCCTGAAAGAATTTCCGCCCTAACTACAGTTCAAACACAGTCAGACATTTATGAAGCAGATCCCTCAGCAGTTGTACACCATTTGTTTATTCCCCACAAGTACAACAGAGCATGGCCACCAGGATGCGGCAAAGTCATGTCTGGAGTAAAGGTAAATCTAAAGAAGATCACTCCTGCATGAAGAAATGACAGAAATTAAATACACAACAGTCAAACAGAATGGGTTTCGGCCCTGCATTCATTTTTGTGTTTAATGTTACTCTTAATTTTCACCTGCCCTCTCAGTCGATCTTCTGTCCATCATCTGCTATAAAAGCACAGAAGGAAACATTATAATGGTTGTCGATGAGATATCAGAGAAATGCAAGTGTTTTCCTCTTGAGACAAGCTCTCTGTGTAATATTGTAAGATAGGCTGAGATTTGATGTATTCAGACTGAATGTTCAAGATATGGGCTATGATGTACTTGATTGGTGTTGTTTTTAATATAACAAGCGTGTTTCTTTAGATCCTGACCTAAAATAGCTGGTGATTTTTTCTTATCTCTGTGTTTGATTTCATTTCATTCCATTTCTACTGGCTCGCATCAGAAGTTTGGCATAAGATTTACCCTTGATAGGTACCTTATGTTGCTGCTCTCCCATCCCTTAATGTTTTCTGCTTATATGTGTATCTGAATGTTGATTTCGATTGATTTAACCAGTGTAGTGGATGGTGTTGCCTACTCTTTGATGTATGAATTAATGAAGTCTATATTTAGATGTTCTTGTTAAGATTTAGTTGGGTGTGTTGAGAACATTGGGAGGTCTAGAATCCCATATCTGCCTCACTAGGATCTTTCCACCTTAATTAGGCCTTTCCAAGATCCCTTGTGTTGCCTTCGATTCTGTCCAAGTAGGCCTGGAGTTAAATGACCTCTGGTCTGATCTATAGAGAGAGCTGAATGGTCCTTCCCCTTTCATTTTCTGTCCTTAATGTCCCATTCCAAATATCTCCTTTAAGATCCAAATGCTCTAGATGACTAGCCCAACTGAAATCTTGCACATTGATTACAAATAAATCCTTCCTTGACTCCATAGCCCAATGGCTTTGATGTTCCCTGAGTTATCTGTCTTAGCCTAATTCCCTTTATGCTCATCCTTGTTTTACATTGGATCCTTCTTTCCTGATTCCCAACAACCAAATACAAACAATCAAACAAATAAACCTAGTGCATATAACTAGCCTAAAACCATAACTTAGCATTTCAAAGTCACAAATCCTTTGACTCACATAGAGAGATCCCTCTCTGTACCTAGGAGGGCTAGATCTTAAGGTCCCAAAGTGGTTCTATGTTGTCTCATCTTTTGGTCTTGTCAACCTGGACAAAACATGGGAACCCCAACAGTATGTATCTTAAATATGAAATGGCATCAGAAACAAATCATTCTAGCTACATTAAACAAATCTCCCCATCTCATATGTGTTGAAAAGCATCCCCATCCCATGACTTCACACAATAGAATTTCTGAAGACTGCAGTAGCATAATTTTCATTAGGGCTTCTATATAAAAATATGATTCAATATATATTTGGAGCTTTCATTAATAATAGAATAAAAAATGGGAGGTTTTACCTCTTTTACATGAACAATAGAACACCCCGGCAGGGGTTTCCGGCAAAATACCAATGTAAAATGAAGTACTGCCGAAAATAACACAGTCCACTGCAACCGTATATTAAATAAGACTAAATATTACATGAAATAGATGATTAATACAAAAAATAGCTAAAGGCCCTCCTTAATAGGCTTTCTGGAGAGAAATAGTCACCTCCTCCTCCAATACAAGCACAAAATCAAGGGGTTTAACCCTGCTACTACTACTCTTGCAGAAAATATGCAGTTACTAGATGTGACTGTGCTATAGATGTTGAGGACTAAATGACCTCAAGTGAGATGATGGAAAATTAGCTCAGGACCTTCCCTTTTGATCTCTTAATCAAGCTGCACCAAAGGTGAAGATGGAATTCCCGCATGAGAATTCTTTGCACTAAACAGTGCTGCAACTACAGCTTAATAGCTGAAGCTTGAAAGTAGTCAAAAGACCAAAAATAGATGAATACTACATGCATTCCTTACTTCTATCTCCTTCTTCTTATCCTTGGTGAGCCTCCTCACCCTGGACCCCACTCATTGATGAGGTGATTCCTAGAAAAGATTCTCATTTCAAAACTGCGTTGTCCTTGTTGGTTTCCCTCTTGTAGCAGCGTTTTTGACTTGGTCAGCTGGATCTAGTTCAGCTGCATTGTCCCTCTTTCACACCAAGGTGGCTTTATTTTCCCTCCTAACCTGATCCCTTTTCACACTGGGATTTTTTTTATTGTCTTTTTACTCTTCTACTGCAAAAATGGAGCAATTATAATATTCCAACTAGCAGTGGCTAATTGGGAATTTACAGTCCCCCCCGCTCAAAATTTTCTTGCCCACAAGCAACAATAAAGAAGGATGTTGCAAGATCTTCACTCCCTCCTAAGTGGCATCCTCATCTGGTAGATTCCTCCATCGAATCAGATATTCCTTGATGACTCTGTTTCTTAGCTGCCTCTCCCTTGTGTCTAAGATTGCTTTTGGCTGCAAAATTAGGTGGCCCTCATCATCAATGGGGGGGTAGATCCAAGTTGGCAACTACATTCCTTCCAATGGAATTTTTGAGGCAAGATACATGGAAGATATTGTGCATCTTTCTTCCCTTAGGAAGCTCCAGCTCATATGCTACCTTACCGACACACTTGATCACCTTGTATGGCCCAAAGAAACGTGGTTTGAGCTTCTTATCTTCCTTGTATTTGAGTGTGGACTACTTATAAGGCTGAAGACATAGATAGACTAGATCTCCCACCTCAAATTGTCTCTCTATCCGACCACAGTCTGCATATATCTTCTGCTGGTTTAGGGCAGTTGTAATATCCCTTTTTCAGGGATTCAGCAATACATGAACTGTATTTCGGTCTTGATATGATGAATAAGCTTAAATTACACATAATAAACACATGGACATCATTTATATCTACAACATAAAATTATTCCTCATTTCATGATCCAGAAAGTGGGGAAAAACAACTATTTCAGCCCTAAAAAGCTTAATTTCAGAAATGTGCATGAAACTAAGCAAGGGAAATAGTTGGATATGTTAGCTTAGGTCAAGAGGAGTCTTCATACCAAATTTCAGCTCAAACTAATACTCCTAGCTATGTCAAATAACTCCTACATTCCCGACTAGGCTAGAAAACCTAAATTTCCCAAGACTTTGCTAAACATAAATTTCTGAATATTGTGAGAGCGTAATTCCCATGAGTTTTTCTACAGAAAATGATGAAATAAGACTTATATATAGCTTATATGAATCAAATGACAGCGAAATGGAGGTTTAACCTCTTTTACATAAAGAAAAAGACACCCGGCAAGGGTTTCCGGCAATATACATGTACAAAAAGCAGGACTGCAGAAAATAACGCAGTCTACTACAGCTCTAAATTAAGCATGGCTGAATATGAAATATCAGAGCTGAATAATACAGAAAATGGCCAAAGGCCTCTCTAATATAACTCCCAGAGGGAAATAAGCACCTCCTCCTCAAAGACTAGCATAAAATCAAAGGATGCAACTTTGTTGCTGCTGCCCTTTCATAAAGGACGTAGTTTTCTGAAGGAGACTGTGTTGTGGCTGAATGTGAATGAATGGCCCCAATCCAAATGATTAAATGAAGCTCAAACCCTTCCCTCTTGATCCCTTAAGCAAGATGATCCAAAGAGAGGATGGAATTCCCGCATGGGAATTCTTTGCACTAAGCAGTGCAGCAACTCTGGCTAAACAACTGAAGCATGCAAGTGGTCTCTAGACAAAAATATATGAATACATGAATGAATTCCCTTTGATGCTATTCCATCCTTTTATCTTTGGTGAGCCTCCTCACCCCAAACCCCACACAAGGTTGAGGTGACTTCTTCATGAAGCTTCCTCTTTCAAAACTGCGCTGCCCTAGCTTGCTTCCCTCCTCTTGTGGCTGCACTATTGAATTGGTCAACTAATCCACCTCCAATGCCTCTTTTCATGCTAGATATCTTCAATGTTGTTTACATATGTGTCTTAGCCTGATCCTTGTTCACATTGAACCGGTTGGCTTCGGTGATCTCTTCCTCCTCAAGAATGCATGCTGACTTAGTCAAACTTGACTATGTCCTTATCTATTTTGCCCATGTTCACACTTGGAAGTGTAAATTTCAGCTCCTAAAGTGATCCCCTTCCTTCTTAAGGTGGAAATTATTCATATTTTTATTGTTCATGGGATCCCTTACCCATTTATTCATCTCTTAGGTGATAGTAGCAAAATATAATGTTCCAAATTGCTATTTGCAAATTTGGGAACATTACAGCAGTAGCAATGTTGTCTTTGAGTGCTCTGAGTATGTCCTAATTCTCCTGAATCCATTTCTTTTCTCTTGGAGCCTTACTTGCACCAAACATTACATCAGCAAATGAGAGTGCCTCATACCCATATAAGGCCTGGAATGGAGTCATGCCAATAGACATATGGTGAGTAGTGTTGTAACAATACTCTCCCAAGTGGAGCTAACGCAGCCAAGCCCTCTGCTGCCCTGCTACATAGTTCCAAAAGTAGCCCTCCAGCCACTTGTTCACTATCTCAGTCTTTCCATCGGTTTGGAGGTGATAGCTAGTGTTTGGAGTCAAATCAGTCCCCACCAACCGGAAAATTTCTTGCCAAAAGCCACCCATGAAGCGGCTGTCTCAATCACTCACTATGGTCCTTGGGAGACCATGGAGTCTAAATACATCTCTGAAGAAGAGCTCAGCTACCTTTGAAGCAGTATAATGTGCATAAATAACAAAGAAATGAGAGTACTTTGTTATTCTATCAACAACTACAAAGATACAATCGTTACCCTATATTGTCGGTAGGCCGGTGATGAATTCCATAGATATGCTTTCCCACTTCCCATCTGGAATAGGTAGTGGCTGAAATAACCCAATAGGGTGGGTGTGTTATCCCTTGTTCTACTGACAAATTGTTCACCCTTTGACATGTTGGAGCACATCCTCTTTGAGACCCTTCCATGAGAATCTCTCTCTTATGGCCCTATAAGTCTTTCTAAAACCTTGATGCCCTGCAAGTGGGGAATCATGTGATGCTAGTAAGATCTTCTCCTTGAGCTTGGAATTCTTAGCCAAGAAGATCTGGTCCCATTAATAGATGATCTCAACCATCACCCTATACTTCTCATCTGATACCACCCAATCAAGTATCTCACATGCAAATTCATCTTTTGAATATTCAACTAAAACTTGAGCCTTCCAATCTGCATCCATGCCCCTTAAAGACAATGTTGTAGGCCTTCTGGATAGATCATCAGCTACAACATTGCTCTTCCCCTTGACATACTCTATGTCAAATTCATATACTTGAACTTTTCTTACCCACTTTTGTTATCTCTCCTGGAGTTGCTTCTATTCAAGGAAGAATATAAGACTGTTATGGTTAGTCTTCACCTTTAACCTATTCCCCACCATGTATTGTCGGAATTTGGCTAATGCATGCATGATAGCCAACATTCCTTTATCAAAGATGGGGTATAACCTCTCATGAGGAAGTAGATTCCTACTCTGAAAGGCTATAGGATGCGCTCTTTGCATCAAGACTGCTCCAATCCCTTCACATGATGCATCACATTCTAGAACAAAAGGTTGAGAAAAATCAGGCAAAACTAAAACAGGACAACTACTCATTACCTATTTGAGCTTATCAGAAGCCCTCTGCACTGTAGGTGTCCAATGGATAACTCCCTTCTTTATCAAGTCTGTGGGTGGTTCCGCTAGCTGTGAAAACCCTTTCACAAAATTACGGTAATAAGTGCATATGCCCACAAACCCTCGGAGTTCTGTGACATTTCTGGGCTCAGGCCAATCTCTGATAGCCTATATCTTTTCCTCATGTACCCTCACTTCATCCACTCCTTTGATGTTCCCCAAATACAACATTGCTGTGAGGCCAAATTCACATTTGGAGAGCTTGGCATAGAATTGCTGCTCCTCGACGATATGTAAAACTATCTCAATATGTTGCAAGTGCTCCTCCCAAGTGCGGCTGTAGATAAGAATATCATTAAAGAAGACCAATACAAACTTTCTCAAATGACCATGGAATATGTGGTTCATGCAATATTGGAAATTTTCTGGGGCATTGGTCAATCCAAAGGGCATCACCAAAAATTTAAAATACCCATAGTGACATTTGAACGCTGTCTTGGGGATATGTTGCTCCCTTACCTTGATTTGATGATACCCGGATCTCAAATGAATCTTGGAGATGTATTTAAATCCCCTCAACTCGTCCATGAGCTCATTGATCCTGGATATAGGGTACCTGCTCTTCATGGTCTTCTTGTTCAAGGCTCTATAATCAATGCACATCCTCAATGTGCCATCCACCAAGACCACTAAAGAAGAAAAAGGACTAGTACTAGGCCATATGTGTCCTAGAGCTAGAAGCTCTTAGATGGCCCTCTCAATCTCATCCCCATAAGCCTTGGGGTGCCGATAAGGAGTGGTGATTACTTCTTGGATCCCTTGTTCCAACTCAATAGTGTGCTCAAACCCTCAGTCAAGAGGTCTCCCTTGGGGGATATCTCCAAATATTTTAGAATACTGATCCAAAAGAGACTGAACATCTGGATGCATTGGTGAATCCTTGCCCCCTACTTCTGATATATGCAGCTCCACTGCCCATTCTACATCTCCTCTGCGTAGATCTTCTTCCATCCTATGTGCTGAAACCACCTGTGGGGGGTATGTATTTATGCCCTTGATCTTCTAATACTGACCACTCTTCTCTTCTATCCATTCCATCTCCAAAGTTTTCCAATTAGTGGTAACTCTCCCAAGAGTGATCAACCACTGGACTCCCAATATGACATTGGTGTCTGGAATATCTACTATGAATAAGTGATCTATCAAGGTGTAGGTTCCCATGGTAATGGATAGTGCGAGAACATACTTAGCACACCGTAGGGTCATAGCTCCTGGGACCAAGACTGAGAATCCATCAAACTTCTCCTTGCAGATCCCTCTCCTTTGTACCAGTTGTGCATCAATAAAATTATGAGTTGCTCCACTATCTATTAGTACACACACACTTTGCCCCAAAATAGTACCTCTTACCCTCAAGGTCAGATATTTTGGGACTCCTCTTAATGCTACAATAGCTCCTCTTCTTGGAGCAAAGTCTTCTATGGATGGTACAGTGTTATCCCCTTCCTTGGAGAAGGTCTTAACACAATATGCTTCTCCTGCAACACGTTTTTCTTTCAAATCATGAACAAGGATTGTCTTCCTTGGCCTTGAAGAGGTTTCTTGCTGTGGTAATGTTCTTGCCCTGGGCAAGGTGTGCTGTAAGTCTCTATCTTTCTCCATAGCTTCAAGGAGAGTGGTTGGTTTAGTATACTTGACCAACCCCTACAATGGTTCATCCACCCCATTAATAAACATGCATACCTTCCTGCTCATAGTGAGGTTGGATACCATCACTGAAAGCTGTAGATATTCAGCAATATAGTCTTCAAGATCTCCCTCCTGTTTGAGCTTGGTTAATTTGACAAAATGGGATTTTGTGTTAGAAAATTATATATTATGGAGCAATGCAACACATAAAATATGCAGAAAATACAAGCAGACAAAAACACATAAAACTAGAGAGACACAGATATACGTGGTTCACCCAGTTTGGGCTACGTCCACCCCAAACAGCCAGTCCTTCCTTTCTATTATCCAGCAAAATGAAAAGACAAAATCTACAGCAGATCCGCTGTACTATCCTCTGTTCTTTCTCACAGTCTCCCTCTCTATTTCTCGCTTCGAGAATACACATACAATGCACAGCCACAATACAATAGCCTCATAAAAGCGAGGGGTTTCCATTTAGGGCAAAAAACCCTAATCTAAACATAAATTCTACCATAAGATCATTTTCCTAATGAACGGCCCAGATTGACTAGAAATTACTATACTTTTACAAGGAAATTTTACATCTATTTTTAGCTTGAGAGTATTTGCCCCCGAGAACTATTTGGGGGGGGCTCCAAAAAGCGCTGCCACCCCCCCTGGACCCCCCACGACAGGGATTAATTATGGGCGGCGTTGCCACCCCTTTTAAGGTACAGGGGTCCAATGCTGTGATACAAAGTAAACAAGATAATCAGGCTCCACACCCAACAATCTCCCACTTGGAGACTGATTGTAGCAACTCCACCGCTGCTTCATTTGCTGGACAATGACTCCTCTTTGGACCTAGTTGTTTCTCATCTTCATTGTCATCCTTGAAGACCAATTGAAACTGAGCATGTTCTCAGTTTCTCCCTGGTTACAACTTTTGTTAGCATATCTGCAGGATTCTGGCTAGTGTGTATCTTTTCCAGCTTCAACTCTCCATCTTCCAATACTGACCGTATGAAATGGTACTTGGGATGTATGTGTTTAGTCCTGGAATGAAATGTTGAGTTCTTTGCAAGATGAATAGCACTTTGGCTATCACTGTATAGTGTGCCCATATCATGCTTCTTACCCGATTCATCCATAAACCTTTGTAACCAAATCATTTCTTTACTAGCCTCTGTAGCAGCAACATACTCGGCTTCTGTTGTTGAAAGTGCAACAACACTTTGGATTTTTGAAACCCAATTGACAGCTGTTCCACCTACAGTAAATACATATCCTGTAGTGCTCCTCCTATTATCTCTGTCACCTACCATATTTGCATCAACATATGCAATGTTTGAACCACCAAAGCATAATGCTTGATTTGTGGTACCTCTCAAATATCTGAGAATCCATTTTACTGTCATCCAATGTTATTTTCCTGGATTGTTCATGTACCTGCTTACAATTCCCACTGTATGTGCAATATCAGGACTTGTGCATACCATTGCATACATTAAGCTTCCAACTGCAGATGCATATGGAACTTTAGACATATAATCCATGTCTTCTTGGGTATTTGGGCACATCTCCTTACTAATTTTGAAATGGCTAGCAAAAGGTGTACTAACTGGTTTTGCATTCTTCATATTAAATATTTTCAACACCTTCTCTGTACTCATTCTGAGACAGTGTTAATTTACAATTTTTCTTGTCTCTAGTTATCCTCATACCAAGGACTTGTTTTGTAGCTCCCAAATCCTTCATTGCAAATGAATTTGCCAATTTTCTTTTGAGCACATTTATTTCCTGCATGTTAGACCCAGCAACAAGCATGTCATCTACATACAATAACAATATAATATAGCTGCCATCATTTTTCCTTTTTCGATAAACACAATGATCAGAGTGACATCTAGTATAACCTTGTTCAGACATGAACTTGTCAAATTTTAGATACCACTGCCTTGGAGCCTGTTTTAAACCATACAAGCTCTTCTTTAACCTGCACACCAATTTTTCTTTCCCTTTTACCTCATATCCTTCTGGTTGCTGCATGTATATCTCTTCCTCCAAGTCTCCATGGAGAAATGTTGTCTTTACATCTAACTGTTCAAGATGTAAATCTTCCGCTGCTAAAAGACTTAAGATAGTTCTGATTGAATTCATCTTAACAACAGGAGAAAATATTTCATCAAAATCAATACCTTTCTTCTGTGCAAACCCCTTCACCACAAGTCTGGCTTTGTACCTCTGTTTTCCTCCATCTTCTTCCTTCAGCCTGTAAACCCATTTATTATGCAATGTAGTTTTACCTGCAGGCAACCTAACTAAGTCCCAAGTCTGGTTATGCATTAAGGAGTCCATCTCTTCTTCCATGGCTAGCTCCCACTTCTTCTTGCTTTCAACCTGCATTGCTTCTTCATAACATTCAGGTTCACCAGAATCAGTCAGTAATAAATAATATAATGAAGGAGAGTATCGTTCAGGGGGTCTACTTATCCTGGTAGATCTTCTAACACCACTTTCAGGTGTTTGAGGTGCCTGTTGCTGTTGTGGTGGTTGCTACTGCTGTGGTTGTTGATTATTATTATTTTCAGGCACCTTTACTTTTTCAGTTATCTCATCAAGAACCGTGTATTCCTTTCTTTCTTTTTCCTGTTTCTTTTCCTGCAACTGATTCTTATACAAGACCTTTTCATTGAATATTACATCTCTGCTCCTAATGATTTTGTGATTTTCATAATCATATAAGCGATAACCAAAATCATTAGCACCATATCCAATAAAGGTACATTTATTTGATTTTGCCTCAAGCTTTGTTCTGTTTTATTTATTAATATGGACAAAGGCCTCACAACCAAAAGGCTTTAAAAAAGAGTAGTTTAACTTTTTACCTGTCCATGCTTCCTCTGGAATACCACCATCCAAGGAACTTGAAGGCCCTCTGTTTATTAGATAGACAACAGTATCTACAGCATCTGCCCAAAATTGTAAAGGCAATCCTGCATGCAATCTCATGCACCTTGAACGCTCCATGATTGTTCTATTCATCCTTTCTGACACACCATTTTCTTGTGGTGTTCTTGGAATTGTCTTCTCTCTACGAATTCCATGCTCTGAATAGTACCTATCAAACTCTTTGCTGCAATATTCACCTCCATTGTCTGATTTGAGACACTTCAACTTCTTTCCTGTCTCAATCTCAATCAAAGATTTCCATTTCTTGAAAGTATCAAATACATCAGATTTATTCTGAATACAATAAATCCATGTTTTTCTAGTTGAATCATCAATAAAAGTAACATAATAACAAGAGCCACCGAGAGATGATACATGAGCAGGTCCCCATACATCTATATGCACAAGCTCCAATTTTTCTCTCTTCTTTTCTTTCCCAACTCTAAGAAATCTGACTCTCTTCTGCTTTCCATAAATGCAATTCTCACAGAAATCCAAATCAACATTATTCAAACCTGGCAGCAAATTTCTTAAGTGAAGAATTTTTATCCCCTTCTCACTCATGTGTCCGAGGCTATGATGCCATAATGTTGCATCTGCTCCTTTGGAAGTTAAAGCATTAACAGAGTTAAAAATACCATTGCATAAATACAATGTACCAACCTTTTCACCTTTTGATATTACCAGCGCTCCTTTGGTGACCTTCCAAGTTTTATTTGTGAAAGTTGTCACACAACCTTCACTGCCTAACTGACCTGTTGAAATCATATTTTTCTTCAGATCTGGAACATGCCTTACCTCCTTTAGTAGCCATTGGTTTCCATTCTATTTTTTTACAATAACTTTACCCATTCCAACAATTTTACAGGGTTTATCATCACCCAAACGAACTTGTCCAAAATCTCCTTGAACATAGTCAAGGAAAATATTTCTTCAGTGTGGGCATGGAATGAAGCCCCTGAATCTACAACCAAAGAATCAGTAACATTTTCAAAAGAAAGAATCAAAGCATCTTGTAACACATCACCTGTCACATTTGCTTCATGATTGTTTTCTTGCTGTGTGTCTCCTTCTTTTTCCTTCCGAGATCTACAATATTTCTTTAGGTGTCCTTTCTTTCCACAATTCCAGCACACTATCCCCGATCTAGACTTGGATTTTCCTTTCCTTGATTTACTATGATATCCCGAGCTCTTTCCTCTTTCCATTCTTCTTCCCCTAGACTCTGCACTCAAAGCATTACCTAATGTCTCACCGGAGCTTTTCCGTCGCATTTCCTTGCTAAGGATAGAACCAACAACATCATCAAACTTTAAACTACTAGATCCAGAGACAGAGTTACTAATGGCCATTACTAAACCATTTCAACTCTCTAGCAATGAACACAATAATAACAGAGCTCTAACTTCATCATCAAAGTTTACCCCTACAGAACTTAACTAATCACAATCGTATTAAATTCAGTTAAATGGTCCTAAATGCATCCATCTTCCGACATCTTCATATTAAATAGTCGCTTACAAGAAATAATTGCTTCGAGGCTCGTGGTTTTTCATATAGTTTCACCAACGTCTGCATCAAACCCTCTGTTGTTGTTTCCTTCGAAATATTGAAGGCGACTGACACTACAAGGCACAAACGTACTGTTCCGAGGGCCTTTCTATCAAGAATGTTCCATTCCGCGTCTATCATGGCCGTTGACTTCTTTGTTTTTCCGCTCAATGGTAGGTATAGATCTTTTTGATACAGATAATCTTCCATTTGTATCTTCCACAACGGAAAGTTTTGGCCGTTAAATTTCTTGACCATAAATTTACCATCTTCCGCCATTGCTCCCACTCGAACCAGAAACCCTTCTTTCCTTCGAGTTTATCAGCCAAATAGACCTTCGGCTCTGATACCAGTTGTTAGAAAATTATATATTATGGGGCAATGCAACACATAAAATATGTGGAAAATACAAGCACACAAAAAACACATAAAACCTGAGAGACACAGATATACGTGGTTCACCCAGTTTGGGCTACGTCCACCCCGAACAGCCAGTCTTTCCTTTCTATTATCCAGCAAAATGAAAAGACAAAACCTACAGCAGATCCGCTGTAATATCCTCTATTCTCTCTCACAGTCTCCCTCTCTGTTTCTCGCTCCAAGAATACACATACAATGCACAGCCGCAATACAATGCCCTCATAAAAGCGAGGAGTTGCCTTCTAGGGCAAAAAACCCTAATCTAAAAATAACTTCTACCATCAGATCATTTTCCTAATGAACGGCCCAGATTGACTAGAAATTACTATACTTTTACAAGGAAAGTTTACATCTGTTTTTAGCTTCGGGGGCGCTGCCCTCGAAAACCCCGACTAGGGCGGGGGGCTCCAAAAAGCGTTGCCACCCCCCCTGGACCCCCCATGGCAGCGATTAATTACGGGCGGCATTTCCGCTGCTTTTAAGGTACAGGGGTCCAATGCTGTGATACAAAGTAAGCAAGATAATCAGGCTCCACACCCAACATTTTGGATCTCTTGGATCAAATATTTCCACTAAACTCTTGGTGAAGACTGAGTATGAAGTGATATGATGATGCCAAAATGTTTTCAATCCATGAAACCACCATTCATGAGCCTCCCCCTCCAAGTGCAACACAGCTATCTTGATGGCTTCTATTTCAGAAACCTTGTTGAGATGAAACTAAGTGTCCAGCTTCTCCACCCAAGCCTTAGCTATACACTTAGGTGTTCCATCATAAGTGGGCAAGAATAAAATCCCCATACTGCACTGTAGGTCTGACCCTTGCATAAAATTATCCTCATGAGTATTAATTCTCCTTCCATCCTTGATTCGGCAAAACTCCTGTAAACTCAAGTGTTCTTTGAACCTT
The DNA here is from genome assembly GCA_034641835.2 of Pinus albicaulis. Classification (NCBI taxonomy): domain Eukaryota; kingdom Viridiplantae; phylum Streptophyta; class Pinopsida; order Pinales; family Pinaceae; genus Pinus; species Pinus albicaulis. The sequence continues at coordinate 778,714,963 of CM076571.1, forward strand.
TGAGGTTTGGACTCATATTCCTAAAAAAACTTTCCCAGAGTTTCCTTATTATCTCTTCTAGATATAAATGAATGCATGGTAGAGAATTTTGGTGCCGATGAATGCTCCATGCCATATGAAGTGCTGGTGCTTGCGTCATGGCAAAATCCTTTAGAATCCCCTTTATGCCTCATCTCCTTGAGGTCCCTTGCAGTGTTCTGCAGGGTATGAAGTAGGATTTCTGAAATATATTCCTCCTCCATTCTAAATATATATTATCCCCACAAGCTGAGCCAAGATCAGAGCTCTGATACCACTGTAATATTCCTTTTCAGGAATTTCTGCAATATGTTCAATGGAGACACTATATAAGGAAAACCATGCAAAGGAAACACAAAAAAGGACTTGTATCCTCTTATATATGTTTTATTTAGCTTAAATATGAAATTTCATCAGAAAAAAATCATTATAGCTACATTAAACAGATCTCCCCAGCTCATATGTGCTCAAAAGCATCCCAATCCCATGACTTCACACAATAGAATTTCTAAAGACTGCAAAAACGTAATTTTCATTAGAGATTTTATTTAAAAATATGATTCAATATATAATTGGATATTTCATTAATCATAGAATAAAAAATGGGAGGTTTGACCTCTTTTACATGAACATTAGAAATTCCTAAGGGGTTTCCGCAAAATACCAGACAAAATGCAAGACTATAGAAAAATAACGTAGTCCACTGCAACCCTATATTAAATAAGACTAAATATTACATGAAATAGATGATTAATATATAAAATGGCCAAAGGCTCTCCTTAATAGGCTTTCCCATCCTTAAAAGACTTCCCGGAGAGAAATAGACACCTCCTCCTGCAATACAAGCACAAAATCAAGGGGTTTAACCCTGCTACTGCTGCTCTTGTAGAAAAGATGCAGTTACTAGAAGTGACTGCACTGTAGATGTTTATGGTTGAATGACCCCAATTCATTTGATGGAAAATTAGCTAAGGACCTTCCTTTTTGATCTCTTAAACAAGATAAACCAAAGGTGAAGATGGAATTCCCGCATGAGAATCCTTTGCACTAAACAATGCTGCAACTACAGCTAAATAGCTAAAGCTTGCAAGCAGTCAAAAGACCAAACATAGATGAATATTGAATTCCTTCCTTTATTCTATCTCCTTCTTATTATCCTTGGTGAGCCTGCTCACCCCGGACCCCACTCATTGTTAAAGTGACTTTGTAGAAAAGATTCCTCTTTTAAAACTGCGTTGTCCTTGTTGGTTTTCCTCCTCTTGTAGAAGCGTTGTTGACTTGGTAAAATAGATCTAGTTCACTTGCATTGTCCCTCTTTCACACCAAGGTGGCTTTATTTTCCCTCCTAATCTAATCCCTTTTCACACTGGGATTTGTTTTATTGTCCTTTTACTCTTCTACTGCAAAAATGGAGTGATTATAATATTTCAATTAGCAGTGGCTAATTGGGAATATTACAGTCCTCCCTGCTCAAAATTTTCTTTCCCACAAGCAACAGTAAAGAAGGATACTACAAGATCTTCTCTCCCTCCCAAGTGGCATTCTCATCTAGTAGATTCCTCCATCGAATTAGATATTCCTTGATGACTCTGTTTCTTAGCTGCCTCTCCCTTGTGTCTAAGATTCCTTCTGGATACAAAATTAGGTGGCCCTCATCATCAATGGGGGGGAGATCCATGTTGGCAACTACATTCCTCCCAATGGCCTTTTTGAGGCAAGAGACATGGAAAATATTGTGGATCTTTCTTCCCTTAGGAATCTAGCTCATATGCTACCTTACCAACACACTGATCACCTTGTATGGCCCATAGAAACGTGGTTTGAGCTTCTCAGCTCCCTTCTCCTTGAGTGTGGACTATTTATAAGGCTGAAGACACAGATAGAATAGATCTCCCACCTCAAACTGTCTCTCTATCCAACCACGGTCTTCATATATCTTCTATTGGTTCTGAGTAGTAGCAATGTTGTCTTTGAGTGCTCTGAGTATGTCCTGATTCTCCTGAATCCATTCCTTTTCTCTTTGAGCCTTACTTTCCCCAAACATAACATCAACAAATGAGAGTGCCTCATACCCATATAAGGCCTGGAATGGAGTCATGCCAATAGACATATGGTGAGGAGTGTTGTAACAATACTCTCCCAAGTGGAGCCAACGTATCCAAGCCTTAGGCTGCCTTGGTACATAGTTCCTCAAGTAGCCTTCCAGTTACTTGTTCACTATCTCAGTATTTCCATTGATTTGTGGGTGATAGCTAGTGCTTGGAGTCAAATATGTCCCCACTAACCGAAAAATTTCTTGCCAAAATCCACCCATGAAGCCACTGTCCCGATCACTCACTATGGTCCTTGGGAGACCATGGAGTCTAAATACATCTTTGAAGAAGAGCTCAGCTACCTGTGAAGCAGTATAATGTGCAGAAATGGAAAATAAATGAGAGTACTTTGTTAGTCTATCAACAACTACAAAGATACAATCCTTACCCTGTATTGTGGGTAGGCCGGTGATGAAGTCCATAGAGATGCTTTCCCACTTCCCATCTAGAATAGGTAGTGGTTGCAATAACCCAACAAGGTGGGTGTGTTCTCCCTTGTTCTGATAACAAATTGTGCACCCTTTGACATGTTGGAGCACATCCTCTTTGAGACCCTTCCATGAGAATCTCTCTCTTATGGCCCTATAAGTCTTTGTGAAACCTTGATGCCCTACAAGTGGGGAATCATGTGATGCTAGTAATATCTTCTCCTTGAGCTTGGAATTCTTAGCCAAGAAGATCTGATACCAGTAATAGATGATCTCATCCATCACCCTATACCTCTCATCTGATACCACCCCATCAAGTATCTCACATGCAAAGTCATCTTTGGAATACTCAACTAAAAGTTGAGCCTTCCAATCTGCATCCATGCCCCTCAAAGACAGCGTTGTAGGCCTCCTAGATAGAGCATCAACTACCACATTGCTCTTCCCCTTGACATAATTTATGTCAAATTCATATGCTTGGAATTTTCTGACCCACTTCTTTTTTCTCTCCTGGAGTTGCTTCTATTCAAGGAAGAATGTAAGACTGTTTATGGTCAGTCTTCACCTTGAACTTATTCCCCACCAAGTATTTCCAGAATTTGGATAATGCATGAATGATAGCCAACATTTATTTATCATAGATGGGGCATAACCTTTCATGAGGAAGCAACTTCCTACTCTCAAAGGATATAGGATGCCCTCCTTGCATCAAGACTTCTCCAATCCCTTCACCTGATGCATCACATTCTAGAACAAAAGGTTGAGAAAAATCAGGCAAAACCAAAACAGGACAACTACTCATTAGCTCTTTGAGCTTATCAAAATCCCTCTGTGTTGTAGGTTTCCAATGGAAATCTCCCTTCTTTTTTAAGTCTGTCAGTGGTGCTGCTAGTTGTGAAAACCCTTTCACAAACTTCCGGTAATAAGTGAATATGCCCACAAACCCCCGGAGTTCTGTGACATTTCTAGGCTCAGGCCAATCTCTGATAGCCTGGATCTTTTCCTCATGTACCCTCACTCCATACAATCCTATGTTGTGCCCCAAATACAACATCTATGTGAGGCTAAATTCACACTTGGAGAGCTTGGCATAGAATTGCTGCTCTTTGAGGATATGTAAAACTATCTCAATATGCTGCAGGTGCTCCTCCCAAGTGCGGTTGTAGATAAGAATATCATCAAAGAAGACCAATACAAACTTTCTCAAATGACCACGGAATATGTGGTTCATGCAAGATTGGAAATTTTCTGGGGCATTGGTCAATCCAAAGGGCATCACTAGAAACTCAAAATGCCCATAGTGACATCTGAACACTGTCTTGGGGATATCTTGCTCCCTTACCTTGATTTGATGATACCCGGATCTAAAATCAATCTTGGAGAAGTATTTAGAACCCCTCAACTCATCCATGAGTTCATTGATCCTGGGTATAGGTTACCTGTTCTTCATGGTCTTCTTGTTCAAGGCTCTATAATCAATGCACATCCTCAATGTGCCATCCTTCTTCTTTACCAAGAACACTGAAGAAGCAAAAGGACTAGTACTAGGCCAGATGTGTCCTAGAGCTAGCAGCTCTTGGATTTCCCTCTCAGTCTCATCCCTATAAGCCTTGGGGTGCCTATAAGGAGTGGTGATTACTGCTTGGATCCCTTGCTCCAACTCAATAGTGTGTTCAAACCCTCGATCAAGAGGTCTCCCTGGTGGGATATCTCCAAATACAGTAGAATACCAATCCAAAAGAGACTGAACATCAGGATGCACTGGTGAATCCTTGTCCCCTACTTCTGATATATGCAGCTCCACTGCCCATTCTACATCTCCTTTGTGAAGATCTGCCTCCATCTCGCGTGCTGAAACAACCTAAGGGGGGTATGTGTTTATACCCTTGATATTTTGATAATGACCATTCTCCCCTTCTGTCCATTCCATCTCCAAAGTTTTCCAATTAGTGGTAACTCTCCCAAGAGTGATCAACCATTGGACTCCCAATATGAAATTGGTAACTGGAATATCTACCACAAAGAATTGGTTTGTCAAGGTGTAGGTCCCCATGGTAATGGTTAGTGCCGGAACATACTTAGCACACTGCAGGGTCATAGCTCCTGGGACCAAGACCGAGAATCCCTCAAACTTATCCATGTGGATCCCTCTCCTTTGTACCAGCTATGCATCAATAAAATTATGAGTTGCTCCACTATCTATCAACACAAATACTCTCTGCCCCATAATAGTACCTCTTACCCTCAAGGTCAGATATTTTGGGACCCCTCTTAACGCTGCAATAGCTCCCCCTCTTGGAGAAAAGTCTTCTATGGATGGTACAACACTAGCCTCCTTCTTGGAGAAGGTCTTGACATAATGTGTCCCTCTTGCAACACATTCTTCCTCCAAATCACAAACAAGGATTGTCTTCTTTGGCCTTGAAGAGGTCTCCTGCTGCAATAATGTTCTTGCCCTGGGCAAGGTGTGTTGTAAGTCCCTAGCTTTCTCCATAGCTTCAAGGAGAGTGGTTGGTTTAGTGGATTTGACCAGCCCCTGCAATGGTTAAGACACCCCATCGATAAACATTCATACCTTCCTGTTCATAGTGAGGTTGGATACCATCATTGAAAGCTGCAAATATTCAGCAATATAGTCTTCAATATCTCCCTCCTTTTTGAGCTTGGTTAACTTGACAAAATGGGCTTCCGGATCTCTCGGATCAAATATTTCCACTAGCATCGTGGTGAAAACTGAGTATGAAATGATGTCCAAGTGTGGTCAATCCATGAAACCACCATTCATGAGCCTCCCCCTCCAAGTGAAATGCAACTATCTTGGTGGCTTCTATTTCAGAAACCCTATTGAGCTTAAACTAAGTGTCCAACTTCTCCACCCAAGACTTGGCTGTACACTTAGGTGTTCCATCATAAGTGGGAAAGAAGAACCTCCCCATGCTACGCTGTAGGTTTGACCCTTACATAAAATTATCCTCATGAGGATTAATTCTCCTTCCATCCGCATCCAAAGAAGCTCCCGAAAACTCAAGTGTTCTTCAACTCTTCGAGGTTGGGACTCATATTCCCAAAATACTTTCCTGTGGTTTCCTTGTTATCTTCTTCCGCATAGTAATGAAGGCATGGTAGAGTGTTTTGATGTACCGACTCCATGCCATATGAAGTACGGGTGCTTGTCTCCATGGCAAAACCTTATAGAATCCCCTTTATGCCTCATCTCCTTGAGGTCCCTTTTTGCAATGTTCTACAGGTATGAAGTAGGAGTTCTGAAATATATTCATCATCCATGCCGAAGATAGATTATCCCTAATAAGTTGAGCCAAGAGCAAGAGCTCTAATACCACCGTAATATCTTTTCGTAAATTTCGCAATATGTTCAATGGAGACGTTGTATAAGGAAAAAATGCAAAATGGTAAATACAAAAAAAGACTTGGATCCTCTTATATATGTTGTATAGCTGAAATATGAAATGGCATCGAAAAAAAAAATCATTCTAGCTACATTAAAACGTATCTCCCCACCATATGTGCTCAAAAGCATCCCAATCCCATGACGTCACACAATGGAATTTATGAAGACTGCAACACCGTAATTTTCATTAGGTATTCTATATAAAAATATGATTCAATATATATCTACAACTTTCATTAATCATAGATTCAAAAATGGGAGGTTTGACCTCTTTTACATGAACATTAGAACACCCCGGCAGGGGTTTCTGGCAAAATACCAATGTAAAATGCAGTACTGTAGAAAATAACACAGTACACTACAAACCTATATTAAATAAGACTGAATATTACATGAAATAGATGATTAATATATAAAATGGCCAAAGGCCCTCCTTAATAGGCTTTCCAAAGTGAAACAGTCACCTCCTCCTCCAATACAAGCAAAAAATCAAGGGGTTTAACCTCAAGCACATCGCTTCCCGCAAAAGATGCAGCCACTGAAGTGATTGAACTGTATATGTTGAATACTAAATGACCTCAAGAATATAGCAAAATACCAGGACCTTCCCTTTGATCTCTAATCAAGTCAAGAACTAAAGGTGAAGATGGAATTCCCGCATGAGAATTCTTTTTTTGCACTAAACAGCACAGAATCCACAGTTTAACACTAAGCTTGCAAGTAGTCAAAAGAAAAAAAATATATGAATACTGAATGACTTCCTTGCTGCTATCTCTTTATTCTTATCCTTGGTGAGGCTCCTCACCCCTGACCCCACTCATTGATGAGGTGACTTCCTAGAAAAGATTCCCCTTTCAAAATTGCGTTGTCTTTGTTGGTTTCCCTCTTGTAGCAGCGTTATTGACTTGGTCAACTAGATATAGTTCACCTTTATTTTCCCTCTTTCACACCAAGGAGGCTTTATTTTCCCTCCTAACCTGATCCCTTTTCACATTAGTATTTATTTTATTGTCTTTTTACTCTTCTACTGCAAAAATGGAGCAATTATAATATTCCAACTAGCAGTGGCTAATTAGGAATATTACAAATTTTCTCACACTTTCATCATATGTTTAAGTGTGCACATCTCCCCAATCTGAGAGCAGCTAGAGCAGCATTAAATCAACCACCCGTGAAAGTGGGAGGGAAGTCTCAACCTAGAACGCAAAAATGGAAGCAGAAGACGACCTCGTCCACAACTAACCCTTTCCAAGCATCCACATCAGGAACATCACATAACATAGAATCTCACATTATTTAATCTGTCAGCGCTGTGATGCCATGCACCATTTTCACTGGTCATGATCACGTGCTAGACGTATGCCCGCTGCTAAAATCATTTAGGAACCTCTGTGATAAAAACATCTTCTACCTACCATTGACTATCCTATCGTAGAAAGCTGACCATAGGCTCACACAGGACTCCATTACCGAGATCCTTCCCCCGCCGTATGCCTGTGACACAATTCACCACATATGACTTGTATCATCGCATTCTCAAGACAGGATTTCAACCACCCCCTCGTCACAGGAATTCCTCTTTATTCCTGTCGCAAAAGACCAAGGTACCTTACACTTTTGCATTGATTTCCGCAAGATCCCAAAATTGCATACTGCCATCGAAATCCTTGATGACACCCAACCTCTAGAACAATGCCTGTACAACCAGAGCTAAGCACTAAAGTCAAAGGTGACAATCGCTGCAACACAATGAGGCCAATAAGAAAAGGGTAAAAGCATCATTCGACCGCCACATCACCCCTTGCTCATTTACTGAGAGAGAGTTAGTCCTTTGCTACAATGTCGCAAAAGAGGCCTTAGGGCTAGGAAATTTTGAAACCTTGTGGAAAGGACCCTATATCATCAAACATTGTCTCTGACAGGGAGCATACATCTTGACGAAACTGTAAGGGACCTACCTCACTAACCCCGTCAACGGACTTTACCTCAAGAAGTTCTATGCATAAGGGCCCTAGTAGCCCTTATCCGCTAGAGTTAGGGTACACAAAAATCGCAACAAAAAAATATTTTTGACCCAAGGACCTAAACGCGCTCAAAGTGCCACCATGGATCACCAACTTGAACCCTATTTCGGATTTGATGATGGAGCATCATGATGGTCTCAAAAATTAGCTACAGCTGCCTGGGTCATCTACCACCCTGACCGATCACCACTGTGTTCAAACGGCGTGTGCATCAGATCAGTAACCAATAATAAGGCAGAATATGATACCGTTATCGGAATAATGTGCGATGACGTCCATTAGGCCATTTACCATATGCATGTCTACCTTGATTCCCAGATAGTGGTATCGTATTTAAACCAAACATTTGAAACCAGAGATGCAAACCTGTTTAGAAAATATTTGTGTGCCAAAAGATTAAGAAAAAAAATTGATTACATTACATTTTCACACATATCCCATAGCTAACAATATCCTAGACTAGAATGCATTGTGAATAAACTGCCATACATAAAAAACCAAAAACATAGATATCCATTAGCATAACAAAAAATACATAAACCAAAATAGATAGCACACCATGTAGAGCAACAAAAAGATCTCTGATATATATATCAAAAATATGTGTATTTGAGTACCAAAATAGTATCATTGGCCCATTGGCCAGCCCAAAAATACAAGGTTCATCAAAAATAAGGGAAGCATCCTCACAATGGGTGCTTTCCCTATGTACAAAACTACTCTAGGTGGGTGCCCCCTTAAGAGGAGCACCTAGGCCCACCACGGCTCCTAGGGCCACCACTAGAGCTGTTGTTGCCACTACAATAGCTACTCGTCATAGAGTGGGCTGGTAATCCCTCTCGCGGTCCATCACCATCTCTAGCCAAACCTTCTAGAGGTCATCCATAAAAGCTTGAGCAGGCATCCCCTGGGTCAAATGGTCCACTCGACCTTGGAAGCCCTCTACAGCGACCACCTGAGCCGTAAGTACTGCGATGCGTGCCTCAGCCACATCTACATGAGTTTGCTCAGGCACTACCTTAGTTGCAACCAAGCTGTTTCCCTCACCAGAAGTGCCAACACCATCCCCTCCAAGTCCACCGGCACCACCACCCGGTCCACATGTGGCACCTCCTCCTCGACCACCCTACGGTTGTGGCAGAGGATCATGACCCACCAGTCTGGCCACTGGGCGTCCCACCTCGCCAACATATGCACAAGTAACCAAAAGAATGTTAGTGTCAACAAAAAAACACACAAGTACATAAAAACTCGAACAAATGAAAAATATAGCACATACCTGCAAGACCCCAAACATAACTAAAAGGGAGATCGATATCTGGATCATCCTGAAAGTCCATCCCTGCGTACGGGTATGGAAAAAACATCTTTGGATTGGCCTTGAACCAAGCCTCTATTGTGTCATTCCAATAACAACCCACCATGCCACCACTATCACGTGGCATCACCGGAGCCCACCTCCTCATGCGTGGCTCCCTCAGCCCCCCAATAGGCACTGCCACAACGGGCCTCAGCAACACCACCCTCTCGTACATAATGTTGCACAAAATCCTAGCATACACAAATTATTTGGATCCACGTTGGACCCTATTTAGTTGTGACACCATACCATCAAAATATAAAAGGGCGAAATCGAAAAAATGCCCGTTCCTAAAGTGGTGTAAAACTCCCACCTATGGGCCTGATGCGGAGCAAACGACCCTGCCAGTCGCACAACAATGGCAAGGGCACACTGCTCGATCACATCTGTCACTGGTGTAATATTGATGCACCCCTTAGTAAGAGGTGCATCGCCGTAATGCCTCCTCTAGAACCTGTCTATGTTCACTCTCCCAACAGGGAGTGGATACCTCAGTGCCTCACCTGGAGGAAGTAACTTGGTCACAAAGTATATATCAGTCTTTGGATGGATAATCAAGTTCGTCCCCCGTAGTATGAACATATTGCACCTCCTATGCCAATGTTGTATAATATAACATAACAACTGGTCCTGTGACTGAAGGAACTCATTCTTAGCAAATTTCAAAAGGCCCCATGCAGCCAACTAACGGTGCACCCCAGCATCAACAGCCAGAGCAGTCTAGATATCTAGCCAATGTCACTCTCTCCACACCAACCTACCAAGAAACAGGCACCCTTCAGTAGAGATAAAAACATCAAAAGGGATAAAAACCCAAGTTTTTACAAAAACCCTGCCCTTGCACGCCTGTTTCATTCACAGGCGTGCCCTTGTGCGCAAAAAGGAGGGAACATCGTGCCGTCGCGTAGTTGTCCCTCAGAAATAAGCATAAGTGGGGTGCCTCTTTGCTTAGATCGCCTGTGAAATCTAGGATAAAAAGTACCTTTGAGGCCGTACAAACCCAATTTGTATGGCCCCAAGCATCATCAAACTAAAAAAATTGAAATATTGGACATCATGGAGGTTACCTCGGCATAATATCTCTAATCCTCGGTACACAGGCTGACTGCAATGGCAAGAAAGGCTCTGCAATCACCTCTGATCTCCCAACACTCAACAAGTACAAATGAATAGGATTAGGGCCATAATCCCATATTTATCGCCCTTCCCTAGAACTTCAAAGGTCAATAACAGGAGATCAGAAGGTCCATTCCACAAACCGTAAGTTGCATTGTTATCAGTATTCCATGACGAACGAAAGCGATGCCCCACATTCGCTTTTCGGGAAAATATTTTTTTTCAGCGCCAGTAGGTATGCACCCTCCCATATTCCTTTCCAAAATTCATGTTTTTCAATAATATTGGATGAAAAGAAGATGCTTTCACTTGAGGTAGTTGTTTTTGCAGGAAGAACTCGCAAACCATTCACAGCACCATTCACTAAAAGTTTCAGAGCAAGTATCATTCTACCCTTAGCATGATAGAGTCCCAGATAGATTTGCATATCTTGACATCATTTCTCCATTAGAAATAAACCATAGGGTCCTCATACCCAACCACGTCTATCATCGCCTCACCCTACATATGATAAACGCATGCATTGGTCAATAGAGCCTCCCCTCCATGGCGATCGTCATCCAAAGTAGACCATAGATCACCCCACAAGTGATGCCATGACCATACCATTTTAGTTCGGGAAGCACCTCATGCCCATCCATATATCATGCATAAGGTCAAGTTCACCATTCAAACTCAAACCCCCTTCCCAGACTATCAGGTTGTACAAGCAGATTGAAAGCGCACCTCCGCACATCGTATTTGGCCTACCATACCTCCAACAGCATAATCCCATCTGCGACATCTTCCACTTCATCAACCCCGCACATGAGACTGACCAATGGGACCCCTACCCCCGAGAAAAACACTGTCCTCACACCTGCAGTGAGTGACCCTCTTCCATGTTTTGGGGTACCCGTCCCTGTGTTTTGTACAAACCAAACCCCATTATTTTATTATTTTGGTAAGTGTACAAAGACTGCAAATGATGCCCTTCGCCACTTCACTATCATATTTCACCTTTTCTCCCATGGAAGAAGTCCCTCATTCCCCTTGGTCGAAGTATTTCACTCACGTCATGCATGCACCATCCCAACATTCATAGCTGGTTCTACCCACCCTGGAAGTCTTACCAACTGTAGGAACTTTTCCCTTCAGAAATAACTATGACTACCACCAAGATGCTCAAGTATACTTCGACCTTAGGCCACTGAATCCCCATCATCCATTTTCAGTCACCTCTCACCAAAATTCCTATGTTAAACCCATCATATCTCAGTCCCCGAACCCTCAGGTCAGCAACTCATAGTTCGGTTAAGGCTTCCTTTTTGTCAACCCCAACACCTCTTTTCCAAAAAGGAAGCGGTACCTTGGATGACCCCTCCATATGCAAAGGGGTATCCTCGGGTGGCACTATGGGAGACATCATTGTCCACAGATGTCATCGATCCTCCTAACATTCGACCACAAAAAAAGATTTCATGTTATGATGGTATCGTACCTTACAACCATTGCACTTTGATCATATCCGTTGAAGACCCATGCCTCCATAAGCCTCTCTGACAACAATGTTTACACGAGAAGGTCCCAGCTAGTCCATATGCGTACATTGTGCAATGATATGCCATACCAAGATTACACATATGGGTACCACATTCCACCTATCGTGAAAGAAAAAAGCGCTCCTGAGGGCGTCAATAGTCATCGTCAACAACCACCAGCATCACTACCACAGTAGTTGCATAGACAGCACATGTATATGTCAATTTTGTTTAACTAGCCATAACATCACGAGCATGGGACATGTGCGCCTCATTGAAATTTTGTAAATATATTGTATATTTTGTCTTCTTACAGGGGGTCCCTTAGGTCATGGTTATCTTGGAAACGGTGCAAGGTGTTTTCAATTCCAAAATACACGCAGACCTCTCTCTCTCTCTCTTTGCATACGATACAGAAAAGAAACTATAATTTATTTCGGCTATACAGTTCATCTTAGACCTCACACATTAGGGGGCAACTGTTAACTCTAGAAAATCGTACAACATAATACGACATCAATTAATGTTGAGACCAAGGATTTACAGGACAGGAATACATTATGGAATCAAGAAGTATTTAAGAATCTCTAAGGTTTTGTGAAAATCAGATTTGAACTAGTCATAAATGCTCAAATGCATGCTTTATCCTTCGAGAAGAGCACCTTCTGCGTGCCTTTTTTCCCAATAAGTGCGCATTCCTGGAATTGGAAAAAAGTCACTTTCCGGGACCACACCAAGCAAAGGACAGTTACTCTTTATGTCAAAGCCACCTAAGGACAGCGACCAACACCTCCTTAGACATTATGTGAGCACACAAAGGAATATTTTAGCAGACAATGGAATCACACCTCTCCCTTGGGTCTCCCATCCATCATTTACCAAGGGAGGGAAGGAGGATTTGAAGCTCACCTATATAAACCCACCAAGAGATGAGGAAATGGTGATCAGAGTGTTATGCTGGCCAAATTTTCCGAAGCAACACCAGCATTGTGTGTGACCTGGAGCTGGAGCTAAAGAGGACTCGATAGTTGGCCACCCAACATCTTAGTCCACCACAACAGAGAGAGAGAGAGAGAGAGACTGCATCAGAGGCATAGCTTGGAAGGCAACATCCTTGCATCGAGACCTAGAGCCATTGCCTAGGGGCCCTTTGGCAAGTGGGTGAAATTTCTTCTCCATTTAGAACGTTTAATAAGAAGAAGCCATCGAGCCATCGTTTGCATTATTATCGTTTGGAACTCTCTATATAGCTTCTTTTACATTAAGTTTTATGCTTTTGAGCTCCCCCACTTTCTGCCTGTTACCAATAGTTTAGAGAGTAGACCACACTCTCTAAGCTGGTGCGATTTCGTACACCCATGCGACTAATCCACAACAACACCCCCTATCATGTTTTATCATTGGTTGGTGTTGATTTTATTGAGGTTGAAACTAGTGTTGCAAAAGAGATGGTGAAACCATAACATTATCAATCCAAAATAACATAATATATTTTCATTACAACTATAACCTTATAAAGATCTTGATGTTCTAATACATGACCCATCATACTTCCCATGAGATAATTCTCCAACATTTTATTGAGATAAAACTTCGATTCAAACCATCTATATATTAAATCACAAATGTATAATATATCCACATATATATATATATATATATATATATATATTAATTATTTTATTTCAATTACTATAAATGTGAAGGATTTTATTTCAAGTGATTTGGTAAACATTTTGTTTTTCTAATTACATAGGTTTACATAAGTTCAAAGTCTCAACCTTCTCCAAATTACCAATTCTCAAAAAATTCTCATTCTATTAAAAAAAAATAAAAAACCAATTACTACAAATAACATAACATATTGAGATTATATGAATTATTATTAATTAATATATCCTCTATTAAAAAAAATTGCTATGTAAAATAATCACTTATACTTGAAATGAAAAAGTCCAACTTAAGATAGAAACACTTATATGCTATGTTTTAAGTTTTCTACCATTCCATTATTACAAATGGCATACTAAAATAAATTACTTATTTTAAGTTAAAAAAAAAAAATATTGGGTGAAAGCATGGAGCTAGGTTACACCTTTTGGTGAAATAGGGCGCATTTGGGTGGAAAACCCAATGGCTCAAATGAGCCATTTAAGTGCTTGATCTAGATCCTTGGGTGCTAAAAAGGTAGCTTAATCGAGGGCTAACACTAACCCTTGATTGAGCTATAACACTCAATTGATATTTAGGGCTTGATCGAGAATTACAGCTAGATTTAACATTAAGGCTTGATCGAGCCATTCTTTTTATATATGTACTGCTCTTGCGGTCTGTGCACACCATTTCCATAGACCGTTGGGGATCGACTGAGAGTTTAAGAGTAGCTTGACCGAGGTTATTGGAGCTTGACCAGGTAATGGAGAATTCAAATCAATCTCACCAACCACCCCACCAACATCGAAGATGCTCAAACGAAGGTAGGTACTCTATCCTTTGTCTTTCTTATTTAATTGCTTTTACAAAATGTAACAAATAATTAATTTTAAAAGATAACAACCATGTACAAAAACTATGAAAACCAATTAAATAAAAAAAACAACCATATAAAAACTACAAAAACTACAAAGAAAAAACCCCTTGAAAGAAACTTAGAAAATCACAAAACCAACTAAGAAAACCATAAAAAAAACCCTTCAAAACAACTTAGAAAACCACAAAACCAATCTAGAAAAACATAAAAAAAGCCATTCAAAACAACCTAGAAAACACTTTGAAACCACCAAAAAAACTATAATTTATGTTTTAAGTTTGTTTCATACTTGCAATGTTTTGTGTATTAAGTGCATATTTTCTAATTTTTAATAGTAATTTAAACATTTTTTTCTAATTATTTTAGGTTTTAAATGTTTTGTTTTGGAAATTTGTGAAATAAATTTTCAAAATTTTTATTTTATTTTTTGTTATTTAAAATGAATTTTGAATTTCTAGGAAATTTGACAAAAAACACTCGAAAACATAAAGCAATGAAACTATAACCAATAAATAAGAAAATAAGGAGCTTGAGATTGACATGATCAATATGGTTTCTCATATTATACCTTTATTTATAAAATAAGAAATTTTACTTTATTTTATTATTTTAAATTTAAATTAATTTATATTTAAATATTTTTTTAATAATAAATATAGTACGATTCTAGTTTTAAAAATAAAATATGAATCTTTAAAGTTAAAAATATAAAAGAGATTTTTTATTTATTTGTTATATATATATATATATATAGATGTTTCAACAATTCGTCACTGATAGATACATTAAATCCGTCATGAAAAGTGCATTTGGTCTAGTAAATAAAAGTATTTAGATTCAAGCTTTTAATTTGTACCATATTGTTTCATTATGTAGTGCGTTGTACAAGAAACATTGTATTCATGTGCTTGCACCTAGTATAAGTTATGTGCTAAAGTCAAACATTAAGAACGTAAAGTCTATTGTAGTATTTGGTTGACACAAAATTTAGTTAGTTTTGTAAATATGTTCATTTCAATTTTTACATATATATTTACATATTTATGTTCTATGAATAAAATGAATTATTTAGAAATGAGAAAAAGTTTGAGGGTAGATTTGGTTACTTCTTTCGATTGTGTTTACATGGAAATCAATGTACTTTGGTTTATAAATTATCAGAAAATGGACTCTAAAGTTTAGGATTTCATGCTAAATTATTCTTCTTGAGTTTAGAAATGGTTTTTTTGTCAACAATTTTTTCATAGATTAGTTTATAGGTAAAATGTTGAGGTATTCCATATACATGCCCCAACTGCAAGCCATCATAGTGCGAGAGGTTCTCTTATACATGGTCAAGCTCGTGATATATCGTGTATTCCACTGAGAGTTCATGTTCCCATTCTAGAGCCTGCCTTTGATGTCAATCAGAGTGTAAAAGGCAATGTTTCTATCTCTGTTGATGACCATGCTACATCCAGTGAACCTTCTTCACCCATTTCAGGTACACCTCCTGCATTTTTAAATCCTCTTTAAACTTTACGTGTTTATGTCTTGAAATTGTCTTTAATTTTTAAATTGTATTCAAATGATGTGTTTGAATTTAATGTATATTTTATTGCATGCCTCTAGTTTGTTAATTATATATATGTTAAATTATGCTTATGATTTATAGGTCGTTAGTTGACTGAAGCTGAGGATCAGAGTGCGACATCGATCCATATTTGGGATGATGCTAGAACTCATATCACATTATAGGATGTTAAGACCCTTCATACAGGGGTCACAACAAAGATTCCAAGATGTTCCTACCAATTCACCGACTCATCTTGCATTGTATTTGATGTTGGATATCATGAATAGGTTGATTGAGACATACTAGAGGTTAGGCCCACATATCCACATATTATAGTTCATACATAGGGTCAGCATACATGAGGTTAGAGGCCTAGATTCCTAGGGAGTTGTGAAAGAGGCCACCAAGGACATTGGTGTTCAGTGGGAGTTGTTTGACATCCCTATGAATCTCCCTGATAGACATAAAGGTCCAATCCCATTGAAATATTTTATTAATGTTAATGCAACCCCTTTCATGTATGATAGATTAATTGGAGCTTGGGGGGAGTTCCCCAACCATTGCCAGTGTAACACCCTCCTCCCACATCCACCCAAGTAACCGGCCAACCAGGGTAAACATTTGATGGAGAGTTACTATGATATGATTAAACTCCCTATGTGTCATTTGAGGAAGTGGAATTGACGGAACACAACAAAAAAGAACTTATGCACCTACTATAAGACACCCATGAGCCATCCAAAGCTTCTAGGAGGCTAGCCCCTAAGACAAAATGACCTTTTAGTGAATCAATACCCAGTTGCTCCCTTGACATGGGAAAGAGTGTGACTCAAAACCTGGATCAATTTATATATATGTAGAGAGACAGAATCGCAAAAAAACTAGTTTTTGTATTGCATTCGTCCATTATTTTATTATCATTTCATCTATTTCATAAATCCCTTTAACTTTGTATGCACAAAATCTTGTATAATAATGGCCAACAAAATTGAAGCACTTTTATTTAATCCATGGATTTCATACACATCATAATTTAAAGTTTAGTAGTAAAGGAAAATTTTTGATCGATCACTATTGGAAAAAATCACTTGAGAAAACACTTTCCTCCCAATCTTGAACTGAAGCCTCCAGTTTCCCCCAAGCTAATATTTTCTTTCCCTCCAAAATCAACAACCTCTTATTATTCTAGACAATGTATTTTTATACCTTTCTTCCCTAGTTAACTTTTCCTTAGTGGTGTCCTGATTTCTAGGGTTTTCCAACCCAATATCTTATGATTTTTCCTATATTTCAAAAAAGGTATCGCCTCTTTTTCCTTAAATACCTATTTTTTCTCCTGTGATGCTTTATTCACCCTTACTCAGTGTGAATGATTTAATGCATTTTTCTCTCCACTCATATTAAATCTCATTAAGTAGCCCCTAGGGATTTTTAGGAGTTATTTTAGGGAATTTTGTCTTGATCTGATCCATCCACATTGGTTTCTAGATCCGGGCGCTAATATATTTAACTCAAGTTTTTATTTCCCACATAGTCGATGTTTTTTTTCATTCATAAAATTTATTTATTCAATCATCATCATACTTTATTTCACATTGAGTTCATTATGGATTTCTAACCATCACAACTAAAAATAGTTCAATGTAAAATAAAATATATTTACATGGAAACAAAGAGATTTCACATTTTCCCCCTCTTAAAAATAACAATGTCCTCAATGTTTATTACTCAATTGCCTCATTCTTGAACAAAGTTAGGTAGCCTTCTTTCATAGTATTCTCCTTCTCCAAAGTATCCTCCTCATGTGTAAAGTGCCTCCATTACACTTTATCCCGAGTGACGACTCAATTTCGGAGTGTTAGTGTCCTATAATAATAGGGTTCATAATTTTTGAATTTACTTTGATAGTCTTGTAAATATGTACATACCTTGCTTTCTACAAGTTGTTTTATCATACTTGAAAAAATAATAAAAAATGAAAAGAGGGTAAAAGTTCTAAAAGAAATATCAAAGGACTTAGAAAACTATAGACCCCAAAAGAAAAAAGAGATAAAATAACACATGAAAGTGAGCAAGTCAAAATGCCACTACTATTTCTTTTTACTGAAAAAATAATGATTATGTGGATATTGTTAATAAATTCCATAATCCTTGATCAGTTAAATACTTTAATCTTAAATTCTCATGCTTTGAATTTCATGTTTTAGATAGAGAATAAAGATATGTCAAACAATTTAAATTTGACAAATCAGTAGATAGTTAGAGAATAAATGAGGAGCTCAACAGTTTGATCTGAGCCCTCGGATGAAATAAGGTTAGACTTAGATAGGTTTTATGCTTTGCAAGAAAAATGGATTTAGGGTTGCAAGCCTAAATACACCCATGAAAATGAAGTAAATTTTTTTATAATAATGATGGGTAGGTAGAAAGTAGTTGTGAAAGACATGTAATAAAGAATCATCAGGTAAAAATTACTAATTTCCCCTCCCCCACAATGATTCAGTATTCTAAATCTTCAGTTAAAGAGGATCAGAGCATTTCTTTGACTTCTATTGGGATCGAACCCAAGGCTCGATAACTGATTGGTTAAAAATATTGAATTCCCTACATAAAACCCATTTCATCAGCATATTCACCCTTTTCCAAAACTATGATCCCTTTTCCTAAGTAAAACAATTTTTGCTTAGTAAAAGTAAAAACCCTACTTAATTAATTTCATTTTTATTCAAAACCCCTCAAAAAACCTACAAAATACATTTATCCTAAGCTCATGTGTAAAAATAAAAAAATGGGACAAAAATATGTTTTATTGCTTAATTTTACACTTAGTTCTAAATTATGTATTTTAATCCATTTCATAGATTACACCTTCATTTCATATTAAATTCTAACCTAAAGTATTAAATCCCCATATTACATCCCTCCCATATTTATTAAATCCATTATATGTAAATAACCCCGAAAACCAATTTATTTAAAGTTTAAACCTATGTTAAATTATCCCATGTGACGAAAATAAACCCACCCTTTTTCTCATAAGGTTTAAACATATCAAATATAACAATATCCTGCCCCCTATGGTCTTTAAACACTTTTTAAAAGGTTTATATGCCATATAATAATACCCGTGCCAATATTATCGAAACATTTGTTAATGTTTTAAGTTGAAAACATAAAAACATTTGTTAATGTTTTAAGTTGAAAACATAAAAACATTTTTTAATGTTTTAGGTTGAAAACATAAAAACATCTATCCCCCTTCGCCAATCAAATAATATAAAGTTTTAACTTTATAAATACATATTTATAAAGTTCAAACTTATCCCGTCTCATATATCAAAACCCTGGACCCCACTCCAAACGCCGAGCAACTTCATGAATAATCGCAATCGTTCACATTAGCCCTCCCAAATCCGATGATCCAAAGGCCATATCACAAATAAAGGTGTGCAATGATAACTCTTTCCTTTCCATGTGAAATGGGTTGTTTCACCCTTTCCTCTCTCCTCCACGTGGCCCAGTTCCATTGGATCGCATCCGATCCAACAAAACCGCTTACCACTTTAATCCAACACGATAACCATTTACTATTTTCGCCTTTGAAGCCCGAGAACCGCTCATTGTCTAACATGACTGCCATTTATTGTAGGCCATTTTAGACCTAAAACGCCTAATAAACTTCTAAAATGTGCCATAAATCCATTTTTTGCGTTATTGCATTGTATTTATCCTCTCGACTTAGAGAACTAAGCTTGTTCTTTGTTCTCAAGCCCAGAACCAGTGAAAAATCCGCATTTGTTGTTGAAGATTGTTGAAAGACTTCATAAAGCTTCCAGAGACCAGAAAAGATACCAGGGACCCGTCAAACAACTTAGAAACTATTTTAAATGACCAAACACTTGTGTAAACAAGTATTTTCTGAGAAAATTGAGCCTTTTGTCATTCTGAAAATAAATTACTAAAGAAATTGAAATGTGTATAAGCCTAAAATCTCCAAGAAAGCCTTTAAGTTGCCCAAAAAGAGTCAAAACCCTGTCAAAATTTCAATAAAACCTTTTTTTATATTTTGTTCAGTTTTAAAAGAAAACATTGAGTTTATTAGTTTTTACAAACTGTATAAAACTCCAATTAAAGTCTAGAAATACTCTATAGGTAACCCAACCCTCTGCGCCTGATTTCAAAAAAATAATAGCCCATTTATCCATTAAAAAGGCCTATGAAAACCCTATTTATTATTTTATAAGGTCACACATTATGAAGGTAGGAACACACTGGAACAATACCTGTACCTTGCACATTCAGATAGTTGATAACATTTTATGTAGGCGAACACACCGAATCAAGATGTGTCGGCCACACCCGGAAAATTAGTAAACCTATTAGTAACATCAGAACATAACAAGCAAGGCGGGGGATACAATGCTAGACAGTGGGCGCTCTAGAGTCTATTTCCCTAGTTATTTGTTTGCTATTGGGCTGATGCGAGGGTTCCATTCTAGTGAGAGTCTGAAACACATTTTCGAAGATTGAAATTGAAAGATAAATCCAAAGAAAGAATAAGTTCTATCCATTTTCTTCCAAAAACCATTGTCAAAGTCAAGAATACTTTTGTAAGCCATTTAATCTTACAAAAGAAAACAGAAAGCCAAAAAATTGAGTTTCAATAGTCCTAAAAGCCTAAAAATGCCAAAATCCAATCCAGCTATGTCCTCCAAGACTACAATTGTGGTAAATCCTCTACAACCTCATGTTGTAGATTTTGAACACACACCTTTAGCAGATGTGGATAATATGATAGTAGAACTAGTGGTAGAATTCAACTTGTTAGACATCCACTACTGGAGTTTTGAAAAGTCACTAGATCAGGCTGAAGAAATCCAAATTTGGGAGTCAAACCTACCAAAATATGTTGTTGCAGTTACTTATTCATGCCCAGAGGTTGTTAGGTTATGTCAGAACTATTATGTACCTAAACAAAGAGCAATAGTAAATGCAAACAAAGAAATTATATTTACAATTACTGCTGAGCCAATAAACCAGATGTTACAGCTCAAACCTGATCCCCAAGCAGTTCCTTTGTCAATAGAAACACTCAGAAAGTTGTACATCGGCATCGATTTTCCCAAAATATTTCAGATATTCCAAGTATTCATACCCTTACATGTTGAAATTCCTCAAATCAATCCTCCATATTCTACTTCAAAGTTTCCAGAAGGATCCAGGCATGTAATATCCATGTTGTCATTCATCCTAGGATACTTTACAAATGAACATACAGATGAATCAATCCTAGGTTTCTTATCTAATTTTGCACCATGACAACCTCCTTCTATTATCTTCAATTATGTTGAGTACATTGCTGACAATATCCATGATCAGTTAGTTAAATTGCTAACTGAAGGAGTGTTTAGATACACATCTTTCCTCTTCCATATGTTCTTGTATTTTCAAGCAGGCAAGTTTCCAATAGCCCTGCAGAAGCTTGACATAGAAGAAAATCCACTTTCATTCATATTTTGGACATCTTTGATTAGAAAAGAGTCCATAGGGTTGAGTTATGCAGAGTTTTCAGATTCCTTTGTTCATCCATTGATTAACATGTTGACAAATATTGAACAACCAAGAATCAGTGATGAAATGAAGAAGATTCTACAGTGATCAGAGCAGACTAAAACTAGATATTGGTATTTATATGAAAAACATACAAAAATTAGAGTTTTTGGGTCTAATCTTCTACCCTAAAAACTACCCAAATATGTACCAATGAGCGTTTTTGCCTTGGAATACATCAGGAAAATATTAAATTCTAATTCAATTAAATTCCTAGAAGCTAAGAAGAAAACACAATTTAAGTTAAAGAATTAGGTGGGACCCTTTATTTGTAATCACAGAGATGTAGAGACAGAAGCAGCCAAACAGTTACTTGAGTACAGATTTGAAGAAAGCTTCTAATGGAACTATGATCCACAAGGAATATTAAGTGAGATGAGGGTTAAGTCAAAACTAACAACTTACATTCATGAGACAAAACGAGAGATTGAAAAATATGTAAATCAGACTGAGTGGATAGAAAAGACCCTAATGGAAGCAGTAAAACAAGGTGATACTAGTCACACCTTTCCAACTGCAAATCAAGGAGAAACAACTACTAAAAGGGTTAGAGAAGAAAATATTTAAACTGCTGAGACAACAACTCAAACAAGGTTTAAACTAAGATACAATAAAAATCCCAAGTTGTGATTCAGTTGACAAATAAAAAGTAACTATTGAAGTTGAAGACACAGATGTCCCAGTAAAAAATACAGATGCTGCTATAGTCATTACAAATGAGCCAGTTACAAAGAATTTAAATGAGAGAAATCTAGATAATTCCAATACATAGGTCATACAAAAATAGAATAACATGGAGGCATCTTCCTCATGGACAACAGAAGAAAAATATCTTGATATCAGGGAAAAATATAAGCAGATTAAGGCAAAGAATGAAGAAATCAAGATTGAAATTTATTCTCATTTTTTATAACAAACACCAACTATTCAGAACAGACTTTTATCAGCTTTTGACTATGTCAGTGTTACAACCTATAGTTAAGACTCCAAAGACAGTTGCATACTACAAGAAAGTTGATCTAGAAGTGCCAATAGATAGTATTCATGAACTAGATAAAATTGAGTTTCATAGACAAAGTTCAGAGATGTTATATTCAACCATGACTACCAAGGCTATTAGTGCCCAGAAAATTAAGAATACAATCATAAACATGAGAGAACAAATGAAAATTGACAAAGCTTCCTTATAAGCCAGATACCTTAGGATTAAGTCTTTGGAAGAGTTGGTTATCCAAGTTGGATATGATCCTGCAAATGTTAAAGTTGCAGAGGAGTTAGTGAAGAAAAAGAATGTTGACATTGCAACATTGAGGAAACAGCTGAAGCTTCCATAAAATGAAAATCCTCAAGCCAAGGAAATTATACAAGAACAGACTCAAAAGGATGACATGATGAACTTTATTTTTCAGTTGACAGAGACAATCCTTGAAATAAGGAAAGTCATTTCAAATAAGAATCTGATGAAGAAACTTGAAGAAAAATGTGGAAACATGAATATAGCCATAACCAAGTTTATGGTTAAATTTGAGATTTTGAGGCAAAAAGGTTTGCCTAACATTTTTGTGTTAAATGATAAACTCATGCCACAGGGGGATTACAATAAGAAAATACGATATTATGCAAAAGAAAAACTAAACAAGATAGTAGGACAAGGAATTCCAACAGGGCAGCTTTTACATAGAAGTTTTGAAGATTTGTTTTAGCTACAATATGAGATAAAACACTTATTTGTCATAAAGCCAACGTTTGTCAGAAATACTAAGGTAGATGAGAAATTTAGAATATTGAAAAAGATAAAAATCCCTCATGATGAATTTTGGGAATCATTTACTAACTTACTGTAAAATTCAAAATGCAAAGAGAAAAATAAAACAATTTGCTGATTTTTACAGTCAAAACAGAATTTATTACGACAGTAAAGCAATTTTTATAGAGGTTAAAGAGCATTATAATTAAAGAGTATCAGGCTAAAGGGAATCAGAATGAAAGAGTATAAGATAAAAAAGATCATATTTCAAAACGAACTTGAAATATCTAAACCAGCAAAGAGGACACCAAGGCAACCAGCTGCACCTAATCCACAATCAATTTTCTATTTTATTTGGATAAACAAGATAGCTTGGTCATTTGTTAAGTAGCTGTCACTATTTTTTTGTAAAGATATTTTATTTTCCTTAGATAATTCCTAGAAGAATTCTAGGATATTTTGTAAACATTTTTGTATATATACTTCATATTTTGAAGTATTAGTGTGGAATAAATTGTTGAAGTTTTCGATATTCAATTTTGTTATACTTGAAGGCTTTTTGTAGCAAGTTTTGAGCAGCAGACTGGTTCAATTCATCTAGCATCGTATTTCAGGATTCATGTGATGAGTTATTGAAGTGAAGTACTTTCTACTTGTCATTGTTTTTTCTTTTATGTTTGATGCATCAATATATGTGTTCCAAATTTGAATGATAAAATAGGAGTATTACTATAGGATTTGTTAAAAGCACCTTGTCTTTAACTATTTATCATTTCTATGTTTTCTGATGATTTTCAAAGTAGGGAACCCTTAATTTCTCCCTCTTTCAAATGACCTCTATCTAATTCTTATCTCTCCGGATCAACGAATTCCTAGTTTCTCTTTATCCCGATCAAACCACTTCACTAAAGAGCCTTCCAAGATCTTCAAAGCGTTTCTATCTTGCCCTGAAAACATTTGACTTTTTGACCTTGATCCTAGTCCTTCCTGCTTGATATTTTACTCCTTAGCCCAATGGACAAACTAATTTGTTACTATCTGTCTCATTAAGTGATTATTCTCACCCAAACCAAACCAAACCAAACCAAATTTTCACATCATAACTAGCGTAATATTTTATAATCAAAACAAAGTTAAATCTTATAGAGAGAGCCCTCTCTAAACCCTAGAAAGGCTAGATCCTAGAGTTCAAAAGTTGGTCTATCGTTACCTCTAATGTTCTTTGACTAAAAACTATAAATCTCACAACTTTAGAATTATTAGAGTGACTACATACTGGCGACTCCACTGGGGAACTAACCAATCCTCATTCATAAAATTAGTCTTAAAGGAAATCATTTTTATCATACTTTTACTTTAATATTGTTTTTATAAGTTGTGAGTATCAAAAATTGTAATTCTGACTTCTAGGAAAAATTACTATACCAGGTCTAACCCGGATCCTAAACCTGTTGTTATAGTAGACAATCTAGACCAAATTGGGAAAAAGAATAAACAAACAGAAGATTTAGATGTTGAAATTTCTTTACTTAGAGTCAATTCATTGCCCAAAGAGTTACTTAGCTTTCAAGACATAGAGTTTGATTTGAAATTTGAACATTCTTTATTCAGAAGTAAATCAGAAAATGATTTAAAAAGTGTTGTTTTAGATCCCGTTTTCATATCATTTCTTGAAACAAAGCAGGAAAATATTGTTGCAGATTTTGAATTAAAGGAATTTAAAACTCAAGATAAACTTGAAGAAATAAATGCTACTATTCTCAAATAAATAGATGAAGCCATTGAATTAGCTCAATTATTAGCATATACATCTAAACCTTCAGTTTCTCAGTTAGATACCACCATAATATCTTCTGTATATTCATCTTTGTTTACTGCTACATCATCTATAATTTCCACTACCATTCAATCTACAGATCCATTTATCCCTAGACTACCCTTACAACCTATAATACTATTTCCATCACCCCCCACATACACTTCATCCACTAGCTTACCTTTTACAAACACATCATTCTCATTTCCTATTAGTTCCATATACATTCCAATTTAATTTCCTAATACCTCAACTTCATATTTTAGTTCATCCACCACTTTTTCTAGGTCACCATCTTATATTCCAGCTTCATCAGTTAGTATTTCCAGTTCAGCCCCAAGCACTTCTAATATACCTCCTATTCAAGCTAAGATTCAAGCTATGGCTACTAGGTATGCTCCCCTTGTCCTTCCAGGACAATTACATGATATGCCTCAAGACTACCAAAGAAAGATACCCCAATTTGATGCTACTACTCATTACACTGCCCAAAAACATATAAATAAAATGACATATTACTTTGAGCTTCATCAGATAGATGAGTCAGATGTACAAATGAGGTTATTTTCTCAAACATTAATAGGGGAAGTTAAGAAATGTTTTAAAGGTCTTAATGTTGGTAGTATAGCTGATTTGGAAATTTTCCAAAGATTGTTTTTAAAAAAATGGGAAAAGAAGAAAAATCGACTCCAAATATTGTTTGAATTTGATGCAATGAAAAGAGCCCCTAATGAGTCAGTTCAAGACTACTGCACTAGATATAACAATGTTTACAATTCAATTCCTGCAAATCTTAAACCCACTCCTAATTCTGTCCTACTGAAATTCTCTGATGGATTTGACATAGACATGACCTATCAGCTAAGGGAGAGAAATGCAAAAACCTTAGAAAGAATGCAAACTGATGCTGTTGGTATAGAAGTAAAAATTTTAGCCAAAAAAACTAGATTAAGGAATGAGAGGAGAGTAACCATGATAGAAGAAACTTCTAATTCAGACACAAAAATAGATCAAATACCTAATACTTTAGAGAGAATGATGGATAGATTAGACAACATAGAAAGGATACCTCAATGGGATAATCAACAACAAATTAGGAATCCCAACATCAAGAAAAATGCAAATTCAGGAAAATTAAAAGAAACAGCTTCTAATCAAACAATAAGACCTCCCTTTCAAGAGAACTATGTTGAGAGCTCTCAACAAAATAATGATGATGGGGATACCATAAATATAATGGGAGTAGATGATAATAACACTATCTTTCTCACACAGGAAGACCAAGAGTTATTTGAACTCCAACAACTCCAATTAGATTCAGGTGAATCATTTGACTATAAACAAGGTTATGATTTTGCTATAAATGAAATACACAGTCAATATAGCCTTAGAAAAAAGAAAAAAATAGAGCCTTCTACCAAGAAAAATACTCAAACACAGAATAAGAAAAAATTAGAAGCTCCTAGAACAAAAATTCTCTAAATTCTCCCTAGGGAAAATAAGCAAAACTTTATTTCCTCCCAAAAAGTTACCAGCCCTAAAATTTCACCAAGCCCTAAGATTGTTGATATAACTGATGAAGTTTCTCAAGCTACAAAAGTACCTAATTCTGTTAAAACAACAAACTTAGATCATAAAACACCCACTGCTAATCCAAAATCATCAAATCCAAAAGCTGCTACTGCAAAAATAGCTTTTGATAATTCAAAATCTGAAAAAATATATACTGCTTCACAAACCATTCCAGAAAAGAAAATAAAGAGCAATAAAACATAAGAGACTCAAATAGAAAATGTTAAACCCATTGAAAATGAAAAAATAATTGTAGAAAAACAAGATAAACCCACCCAAACTACAATTACTAAGGAAGAGTTAATTCAACTAAGTAAATTACAATCTTCATTCAATATACAAGCTGAAATTGCAAAGTTAAAAATACCAATTCCTTTAATAGAATTGGTAAAACATGATTTGTATAAATCAACTATCACTGAAACATTAAACATGAATGATGGAGAAGGCTTTGTGAACTTAAATGATGATCAATCAGAGTTTATTTTTGGCCTAGATGTCAATGGAAAACATTTAGATGGAGCAGCTCCTCCATTTCACATTAGTTTAACTATTCATGAGCAAATTCTACACAGTGCAATGTTAGATTCAGGGGCATCACATAATCTAATGCCTAAAGCTATAATGAAAACCCTGAACTTAGGCATAACAAGACCCT
This sequence comes from Pinus albicaulis, assembly GCA_034641835.2. Classification (NCBI taxonomy): domain Eukaryota; kingdom Viridiplantae; phylum Streptophyta; class Pinopsida; order Pinales; family Pinaceae; genus Pinus; species Pinus albicaulis. The sequence goes on from CM076571.1 coordinate 778,742,419, forward strand.
ACAAAGATTTATTTTCATTTGACTCAAGCAAAGTGAAATTCCTAGGTTTAATTAAAGATTTGTGTGTAACATTATTTCAATATCTTGGTAAAAGTATACTCATGGAAATTGTAGTAGCTGATATGCCACCCAAATATGGAATGTTATTATCTTGCTCATGGGGAGCAAAATTACAGGGATCTCTACAATTGGACATGTCATATGCTACTATATCAGTTTTTGTTCAACCAAAGAAACTGTATAGGGAAACATTGATGAAATATATGGTGAGTAGTGCAGAAAGATCAATAAATTACCCAATTTACACTACACCTACTAACCTTGATTCATTCATCCTATGTAACTCTGAAACTGATAATGAAATCAAAACTGAACTAAGAGAGAGAAAAAAAACACATAACAATAACAATATATTTCATGAATCTCTATGGAATTTAGATTTTGATGGATCAGTAAATAAGTTAGGGGCGTAAGCAGGAGTTTGGATAACTAATATGGAGACTAATTGTTGAGAAGGCCGTGCTTTCAGACTGAATTTCAAATGCACCAACAATATGGCTGACTATGAAGCCCTCATTTTAGGACTCCAGATTATCAGAAACTTAGGAGGCAAAAGAATATTAATCATGGGAGATTCAGAGTTGATCATAAAACAAATAAATGGATTTTATTCTGTTTACAATCCTCGATTAGGCCGATATAGAGAAATTGTGTTAGATTTGACTGATGATTTTTTGGAGTGTAAATTTGCTACTATACCAAGAAAACAAAATATATAGGCTCACTGTCTAGCAGCCTTCGCTAGTACTTGTAATTTATCATTCCAACCCAATCACAAATATACTTATGAAGTCAAACACATACCAATAATTCTAGACAACCTCAAATGTTGGAAATTTTTTTCGCAAGATGAACAGATTTACAAGTTTATGAACAATGAAGGTGAATTTTAGAACTGTAAAATAGACACTGTTTGTACCATAGATCAAGATTTAGATAGTGAAATTGATTTAAATAACATATATGTAAATAAATTAAAGTTTGCTAGACCAATTAAATTTAGTAAGTCAGATATAGATAACTTAGAGAAGGTAGAAATTGATGAGATAATTGATGATGATTCTGATATATTAAATCTCAAATATAATTTCTTACCAAAAGGTTTAACTCCTTTAGAAGATTTATTTGACTCAAATGATGTTGCTAGAAAACCCAAAATGGAGCCACTTAGATCTGATATTGAGGAATGTAACATTGGCAGAGAGTTAAAACCCAAAATGATCAAACTTTCCAAAGTCTTACCTCAGCAAGAGAAAGAAAAATATATTGCTCTTTTAAAGGAATTTCAAGATGTTTTTGCTTGGAGTTATGAGGACTTAAAATCCTATGGCACCAACATAATACAACATAAAATCCCTATAAAAGATGATCAAAAGCCTTTTAAACAAAAGTTAAGAAGGATCAATCCTGTGTTGATGCCTTTGATAGAAAAAAGGTAAAAAGAATGTACGATGCATAGATAATTGCTCCAATCAGATATTCTGATTGGGTTTCTAATATGGTTCCAACCCGAAAAAAGACAAGGGAAATTAGATTATGTGTTTATTTTAGGAATCTAAACAAAGTCCCCTTGAAAGATAATTATCCTTTACCAAAAATGGATCATATTTTACAGAGGGTAGTTGGTTCTTCTAGGATTTCACTTTTAGATGGATTTTCAGGGTACAACCAAATTTTAGTCCAACCAGAGGATCAAGCAAAAACAACTTTTACTACTCCTTGGGGCACTTTTATGTAAGTAAAAATGACTTTTGGTTTAATGAATGCAAGGGCTACCTTTCAAAGAGCTATGGATATAGCCTTTGCTAAGGAAGTTCATGACTTCTTAGTGATTTAATTAGATGACATTACTGTATTTTCTAATGCTGATTATGAACATCTGGATCATCTTCGACAAGTATTTGTTAAATGTAGAAAGTTTGGCATCTCCTTAAATCCCAAGAAAAGTTTATTTGGATTAGAAGAAGGTAAGTGAATAGGACACATAATATCTAAGGAAGGAATTAGAATAGATGCTGCCAGAATAGAAGCAATTCTTAATAGTAGTCTTCTAAGAAACATAAAAGAGTTACAAGATTTTCTAGGAAAAATTAACTTTTTAAGAAGATTCATATCCAATTTAGCTGAAACAATTACAGAACTCAATAACATGCTAAAAAATTATTCAGTTCTTAAATGGACTATTGAGGCCAAATGATCATTGAAATGAGTGAGACCATCAGGAGAGGAACTAGGACCATAACCTTTAGCAGAGATAGTGGAATTTCCTAATTGATTCTCTATAGCCATAACCTTTAGTAGAGAATCCATCAAACAAGCCTTAACTAAAATCCTAGTCCTTATAAGTCCTGACTTTAAAAAGGATTTCATCATTTTTTCATTTTCTTCAGAGCACACCATTGTTGCAGTTTTACTACAAAAAAATGACCAGGGTCATGAACATCCCATAGCCTTCTTTAGAAAAACACTTAGAGATGCCACTTTGAAATACAATATCATGGAGAAATAGGCCCTAGCTTTGGTAAAGGCCATGAAATATTTCAGTGTGTACACTCTCTATTCTAACATCATTTCCTATGTCCCAAAGGTTGTAGTAAAAGACATTCTTACTCAGGATGGTCCTGATGGAAGAAGAGGAAAGTGGATTGCCACAATTTTTGAATATGACATAGAGATAAAACCGACTAAACTTATCAAAGGTCAAGGTTTAGCCAAACTTATGGTTGAATCAAATTTTCATGCCCTAGACATAAATTTTATTGCCCAAGTTGATGATCAGGAAGAGATGGCGACTCCAGATATCAGTGAAGCCTTTTCAAACTCACCATGGTATGCAAATATCATATTTGTACTACTAAACTTACAAGATCCTCTTGTATTATCTAGAACAAAAGCTAGATTTTCAAAGCTTAAGGTAGTAAGATTTTGTATTTTAGACAATGTACTATTTTGGAAGGATCATAGTGGGATTTTGTTAAATTGTTTACTAAAGGAAGAAGTTGACAAAGTATTACAAGAATTTCATGCTGGTGACTGTGGAGGACATCTTTATTGGAAGACTACTGCAGATAAAATCTCTAGAGCAGGTTTTTATTGGCCTACTTTGTTTCTAGATGTTAAAAGGTATGTGACCTCCTGTAACAAATGTAAAATATTTGAGGGTAAGAAAAAGCTATTACCCTTACCATTAAAGCCTATTTCAACTGAAATTCCATTTCAACAATGGGGTCTTAACTTCATTGGTGAAATTCACCCTCCATTATCAGCCCAACACAAGTGGATTTTGATAGCCACTGATTATTTTACCAAGTGGATTGAAGCCATACCCTCCAGGCAAGCCACAAATACTGTCATTATCTCCTTTTTAGAAAAAAAACATACTTTCAAGGTTTGGATGCCCTGAAAAGATAATTACTGACAATGTTGCTGCATTCAAATCTAAAAAGATGATTTACTTCTGCCATAAATATCACATTACCCTAGGCCATTCTACTACATTCTACCCTCAAGGTAATGGCCTTGCTGAATCTTCAAATAAGAGCCTTGTAAACATCATAAAAAAGTTACTAGAAGATAACAAAAAGACTTGGAACAAGAATTTAGTCAGTGCCTTATGGGCAGATAGACTTACTACCAAAAAATCTATTGGTACATCTCCTTATCAGCTTCTTTATGGAATGGATGTTGTTTTTCCATCTTCCCTAGGAGTACTAGTAATGAATATTATCCAAGAATTATAGGTGGAGACAAATGACATTCAAATAAGGATTAACCAAACAATTCACTTGCAAAAAACAAGAGAAGAGGTTTATATCAAGTCTCAAGTTATCCAGGATAAGATAAACAAATTCTTTTACAAAAAGAGTAAAGAAGATGATTTGTACATTGGAGACAAAGTGTTAAAATGGGATTCTAGAAGGGAAGACAAAGGTAAGCATGGAAAATTTGATTTTATATGGAAAGTACCTCATGTTATTTATGGTGACATAGGTAATAATGCTTTATTTTTGAAAAAAATGGATGGATCAAATCTGCAAGATGGACCAGTAAATGGCAGAATGCCGAAGCACTACTACTCCTCAGAGATAACCAATAGTTAGTTTCATTTACCTTGATCATTGTACATATAAATTGAAGATTTTAGATTGGATTGGATGTTTTCCTAACAAAGTTGAAGCCCAAAGAGAAGGCCCTAAGCTTTGAGAGGTAAATATCATAAGTATGAATAATTTCAGATATGAGAAGATACTTATAGGGTCATCATAGTCAAAATTCAAAGGCTACGAGTCTTAAAGTTCTTGAAGTTTCACTAGGAAATACCATCCCCATGTGGAGCCACTGTTAGGTTCCTATAATAATAGGGTTCATAATTTTTTAATTTACTTTGATAGTCTTGTAAATATGTACATACCTTGCTTTCTGCAAGTTGTTTTTCCATATTTGAAAAGATAATAAAAAATGAAAAGAGGGTAAAAGTCCTAAAAGAAATATCAAAGGACTTAGAAAAAGATAGACCCCAAAATAAAAAAGGGATAAAATAAGACATGAAAGTGAGCAAGTCAAAATGGCACTGCTATTTATTTTTACAGCAAAAATAATGATTTTGTGCAGATTGTCAATAAATGCCATAATCCATGATCAGTTAAATAGTTTAATCTTAACTTTTCATGCTTTGAATTTTATGTTTTAGATAGAGAATAAAGATATTTCAAACACTTTAAACTTAACAAATTAGTAGATAGTTAGAGAATAAATGAGGATCTCAACAGTTTAATTTGAGCCCTCGGATGAAATAAGGTTAGACTTAGATAGTTTTTATGCTTTGAAAGAAAAATGGATTTAGGGTTGCAAGACAAAATGCACCCATGAAAATGAAGTAAAAAAGGTGAGAATAATGATGGGTAGGTAGAAAGCAGTTGTGAAAGGCATGTAATAAAGCATCATCAAGTAAAAATTACTAATTTCCCCTCCCCCACAATGATTCAGTATTATAAATCTTCAGTTAAAGAGGCTCAGAGAATTTCTCTGACCTATGTTGGGACTGGATCGATGGCTCGATAACTGATTGGTTAAAAGTATTGAATTCCCTACATAAAACCCATTTCATCAGCATATTCACCCTTTTTCAAAACTATGATCCCTTTTCCTAAGTAAAACACTTTTTTTTTAGTAAAAGTAAAAACCCTCATTAATTAATCTAATTTTTATTCAAAAAACCTACAAATACATTTATCCTAAGTTCATGTGTAAAATTCAAAAAATGGGACAAAACTATGTTGTATTGCCTATTTTTACACTTTACTTAGTTTTAAATTACGTATTTTAATCCATTTCATAAATTACACCTTCATTTCATATTAACTACTAACCTAAAGTATTAAATCCCTATATTACATCCTGCTGTATTTATTAAATCCATTATATGTAAGTAACCCCCAAAACCCATTTATTTAAAGTTTAAACCTATGTTAAATTATCCCATGTCACGAAAATAAACTTGCCCTTTTTCTCATAAGGTTTAAATATATCAAATATAATAATATCTCACCCCCCTATGGTCTTTAAACACTTGTTAAAATGTTTATATTCCATAAAATAGTACTCGTGCCAATATTATCGAAACATTTGTTAATGTTTTAATTTGAAAACATAAAAACATTTATCCCCCTCCGCCAATCAAATAACATAAAGTTTTAACTTTACAAATACATATTTATAAAGTTCAAACTTATCCCGTCGCATGTATCAAAACCCTAGACCCCACTCCAAACACCAAGAAACTTCATGAATAATCGCAACCATTCGCATTAGCCCTCCCAAATCCGACGATCCAAAGGCCATATCGCAAATAAAGTTGTGCGATGATAACTCTTTCCTTTCCATGAAAAATGGGTGGTTTCACTGTTTCCTCTCTCCTCCATGTGGCCCAGTTCCATTGGATTGCATCTGATCCAACAAAACCTGCTTACCACTTTAATCCAACGCATTAACCACTTACTGTTTTCACCTTTGAAGCCCGAAAAATGCTCATCGTCTGACATGAGCATTATTTATTGCAGGCCATTTTAGACCTAAAACGCCTAATAAACTTCTAAAATGTGCCATAAATCCCTTTTCTACGTTATTGCAATGTATTTATCCTTCCGACTTAGAGAACTAAGCCTGTGCTTTGTTTTCAAGCCCAGAACTAGTGAAAAACCCGTATTTACTATTGACAATTGCTAAAAGACTTCATAAAGCTTCCAGAGACCAGAAAATATAGTAGGGACCCGTCAAAAAACTCAGAAACTATTTTAAACAACCAAATACTTGTGTAAACATGTATTTTCCAAGAAAATCGAGCCTTTTGTCATTCTGAAAAGAAATTACTAAAGAAATTGAAACGTGTATAAGCCAAAATTTTCCAAGAAAGCCTTTAAATTTCCCAAAAAGGGTCAAAACCCTGTCAAAATTTCGATAAAACCCTGTTTTATATTGTGTTCAGTTTTAAAAGAAAACATTGAGTTTATTAGTTTTTTAAAACTATATAAAACTCCAATTAAAGTCCAAAAATCTTCTACAGGTAACTCAACCCTCTACTCCCGATTTCAAATAATTTTATGCCTATTTATCCATTAAAAAGGCCTAAGAAACCCCTGCTTCTTATTTTATAACCAGTGAGAGTCTGAAACACCTTTTTGAAGATTGAAATTGAAAGATAAATCCAGAGAAAGAATAAGTTCTACCCATTTTCTTCCAAAAACCTCTGTCAAAGTCAAGAATACTTATGTAAACCGTTTAATCTTACAGAAGAAAAGATAAAGCCTAAAAAATATAATTTCAGTAGTTCTAAAAGCCTAAAAGTTCCAAAATCCAATCCAGCTATGTCCTCCAAGACTAAAATTGTGGTAAATACTCTACAACCTCCTGTTGTAGACATTGAACACACAACTTTAGCAGATGTGGATTATAGGATAGTAGACCCAGTGGTAGAATTCAACTTTCTAGACATCCACTACTGGAGTTTTGAAAAGTCACTAGATCAAGCTAAGGAAATACAAATTTGGGAGTCAAACCTACCCAAATATGTTGTTCCAATTACTCATTCATTCGCAGAGGTTGTTAGGTTATGTCAGAACTATTATGTACTTGAACAAAGAGCAATAGTAAATGCAAACAAAGAAGTTCTATTTACAATTACTGCTAATTCAATAAACGAGATGTTACAACTCAAACCTGATCCCCAAGCAGTGCCTTTGTCAATAGAAGCACTTACAAAGCTGTACATTGGCCTCGATTTTCCCAAAATATTTCAGATCTTCCAAGTATTCATGCCTTTACATGTCGAAATTCCTCAAATCGACCCTCCATATTGTACTTCAATTTTTCTAGAAGGGTCCAAGAATTTATTATCCATGTTGTCATTCAGTATAAGATACTTTACAAATGAACATACAAATGAATCAATCCTAGGTTTCTTATCTACTTTTGCACCAGGACAACCTCCTTCTGTTATCTTCAATTATGCTGAGTACATTGCTGACAATATCCATGATCAGCTAGTTAAATTTCCAACTGAAGGAGTGTTTAGATACACATCTTTCCTCTTCCATATGTTCTTGTATTTTCAAGAAGATAAGTTTCCAATAACCCTCCAGTAGCTTGACATAGAAGGAAATCCACTTTCAGTCATATTTTGGACATATTTGATCAGAAAAGAGTCCATATAGTTCAGTTATGCAGAGTTTTCAGATTCCTCTGTTCATCCATTGATTAACATGTTGAAAAATAATGAACAGCCAAGAATCAGTGATGAAATGAAGAAGATTTTATAGCTATCAGAGAAAAATAAAACTGGAGATTGGTATTTATATGAAAAACATATAGAAATTAGAGTTTTTGGGTCTAATATTCTACCCTAAAAACTACCCAAATATGTACCAATGAGGGTTTTTTTCCTTGGAATACATCAGGAAAATATTAAATTGTAATTCAATTAACTTCCTAGCAGCTAAGAAGAAAACACAATTTAAGTTAAAGAATTAGGTGGGGCCGTTTATTTGTAATCACAGAGATGCAGAGACAGAAGTAGCCAAATAGTTACTTGAGTACATATTTGAATAAATATTCTCATGGAACTATGATACACAAGGAATATTAAGTAAGATGAGGGTTAAGTGCAAACTAACACCTTACATTCATGAGAAAAAATGAGAGATTGAAAAATATGTAAATAAGACTAAGTGGATAGAAAATACCTTAATAGAAGCAGTAAAAAGGGGTGATACTAGTCACACCTTACCAACTGAAAATCAAGGAGAAACAACTACTAAAAAAGTTAGAGAAGCAAATACTGACACTGCTGAGACAACAACCCAAACAAGGTTTAAACTAAGATACAATAAAAAGGCTAAGTTAAAATCAGTTGACAAAGAAAAATTAACTATTGAAGTTGAAGACACAGATGTCCCAGTAACAAATACAGATGTTGCTACAGTCATTACAAATGAGCCAGTTACAGAGAATTTGAATGAAGGAAATCCAGATAATTCCAATACATAGGTCATAGAGAAGCAGAAGAACATGGAGGCATCTTCCTCACAGACAACAGAAGAAAAATATCTTGATATCAGGGGAAAATATAAGAAGATTAAGGTAAAGAATGAAGAAATCAAGACTAAAATTTATTCTAAGTTTCTACAGCAAACACCAACTATTCAGAACATACTTTTATCGGCTTTTGACTATTCAAATAAAAATTTGATTATGTTAGTGTTACAGCCTATAGTTACGACTCCAAAGATAGTTGCAGACTACAAGAAAGCTGATCTAGAAGTGCCAATAGAGAATATTCATGAACTAGATCAAATTGAGTTTCATAGACAAAGTTCAGAGATTTTATATTCAACCATTACTACCAAGGCTTTGAGTGTCTAGAAAATTCATAATACAATTGTAAACATGAGAGAACAAATGAAAATTGACAAAGCTTCCTCATATGCCAAAGACCTTAGGGTAAAGTCTTTGGAAGAGTTGGTTATCCAAGTTGGATATGATCCTGCAAATGTTAAAGCTGCAGAGGAGTTAGTGAAGAAAAATAATGCTGACATTGTAGCATTGAGGAAACAACTCAAGCTTCCATCAACTGAACATCCTCAAGCCAAAGAAATTGTACAAGAACAGACTCAGAAGGATGACATGATGAATTGATTTTTTAGTTGATAGAGACAACCCTTGAAATAGGGAAAGTCATTTCAAAGAAGAATCTAATGAAGAAACTTGAAGAAAAATGTGGAAACATGAATATAGCCATAACCAAGTTTATGGTTAAATTTGAGGTTTTGAGGCAAAAAGGTTTGCCTAACATTTTAGTGTTAAATGATAAACTCATGCCACAGGAGGATTACAATAAGAAAATCATAGATTATGCAAAATAACAAGTGAACAAGACAGTAGGACAAGGAATTCCAACAGGGCAGCTTTTACACAGAAGTTTTGAAGACTTGTTTTATCTACCACATGAGATAAAACACGTATTTGTCATAAAGCCAACATTTTTTAGATATACTAAGGCAAATGAGAACTTTAGAAGGTTAAAAAAAGATCAAAATCTCTGATGATGAATTTTGGGAATCATTTACCGACTTACTGTAAAAGTCAAAATTCAAAGAGAAAAATAAAACACTTTGCTGATTTTTACAGTCAAAACTGAATTTATTACAGCAGTAAAGTAGTTTTTACAGAGGTTAAAGAGCATCAAAGTTAAAGAGTATCAAGTTAAAGTGAATCAGAATGAAAGAGTATAAGATAAAAAAGACCATATTTCAAAACAAACTTGAAATATGTGAGCCAGCAAAGAGGACACCAAGGTAGTCAGCTGCACCTAATCCACAATCAATTTTCTATTTTATTTGGATAAATAGGACACCTTGTTGATTTGTTAAGCAACTGTCACTATTTTGTTGTAAAGATATTTTATTTTCCTTAGATAATTCCTAGAAGCATTCTAGGATATTTTGTAAACATTTTTGTATATATACTTCATCTTTTGAAGTATTAGTGTGGAATAAATTGTTGAAGTTTTCGATATTCAATTTTGTTATACTTGAAGGCTTTTTGTAGCAAGTTTCGAGCAGCAGACTAGGTCAATTCATCTAGCATCATATTTCAAGATTCATGTGATGAGCTATTGAAGTGAAGTACTTTCTACTTGTCATTGTTTTTTCTATTATGTTTCATGCATCCATATATGTGTTCAAAATTTGAATGATAAACTAGGAGTATTACTATAGGATTTGTTAAACGCACCCTATCTTTAACTATTTATCATTTCTATGTTTTCTGATGATTTTCAGAGTAGGGAACCCTTAATTGCTTCCTCTTTAGAATGACCTCTGTCTAATTCTTCTCTCTCCAGATCAAAGAATTCTTAGTTTCTCTTTATCCCGATCAAACCACTTCACTAAAGAGCCTTCCAAGATCTTCAAAGCTTGTCTATCTTGCCCTGAAAACATTTGACTTTTTGACCTTGATCCTAGTCCTTCCTGCTTGATATTTGACTCCTTAGCCTAATGGACAAACAGATCTGTTACTATCCATCTCATTAAGTGATTATTCTCACCCAAACCAAACCAAACCAAACCAAATTTTCACATCATAACTAGCCTAATATTTTATAATCAAAACAAAGTTAATTCTTATAGAGAGAGCCCTCTCTGAACCCTAGGAAGGCTAGATCCTAGAGTTTAAAATTTCGTCGATGGTTACCTCTAATGTTATTTGACTAAAACCTATAAATCTCACAACTTTAGAATTATTAGAGTGATAACACGGAGCACAGTCTCTTTCCACTCCAGGATGTGGAGTGGCTCTGGCAGAAATTTTCCTTCAAGTTCCACCTGTATCAAGTTCCAATCATTTACATGAGAGTTATCATGGATATACTTTTTTAATAAGGACACATGAAAAACATTATGAACTTTAATGTGGCTGGTCAGAGCCAACTGATATGCTACTGGACCAACTCTGTCCAAGATATCAAAAGGCCCACAAAACTGTGGTATCAAATTTACGTAAGTCCCTATTCTTACAGTACTTTTTCTGGGTTTTACTCTTAAGTAAACATGGTATCCAATGTTAAATTATTTAAGAATTCCATATTTATATGCATAATTTTTTTCATGTCTTGTGTTGTTTTGATATTTTGTATAATCTTCCACACTACCTATTCCATTTCCTACAAAGCATCTCTCCCAATATTAATCTATCTTCTGGTTGACTCTAGCTGAGTCATGTATGACATTTCTTGCAATATAAAGCTTCAAAATGACTTCACTAAAAGAAAAAATCACATTGGTGAGGGGTAAAAATGGTCACCATAAGCTCATTGGTGAGGGTCAAAAGAGCCTTCGTCACCAAAAATTGAACGTCACCAAAGGTGGCGTCGCTGAAAGTATAGGTGTTGTGGTGACATTCAAGGTCAGTCACCAATAATGATTTATAGTGACGAATAGTGACTGTCACCATTTCATATGAGAAATGGTGACGGACAATAGCTTCCGTCACCAAAAAACTGAACGTCACCAAAGGTGGCATCGCCGAAAGTATAGGTGTTGTGGTGACATTCAAGGTCCATCACCAATAATGATTTATAGTGACGGATAGTGACCATCACCATTTCATATGAGCAATGGTGACGGACAATAGCCTCCGTCACCAAAAAACTGAACGTCACCAAAAATGGCGTCGTCAAAAGTATGTGTTATGGTGACATTTAAGGTCCGTCACGAATATTGATTATAATGACGGATAGTGACCATCACCATTTCTTATGAACAACAACGATTTTTTTGTGATGGAACTTTCATGGCCGTCACTATTGGTGCATATATATGGCGACGTTCATTGACTGTCACCATAAACGCATTGGTGACATGAAGGTCCATCACGAATAATGACTATAATGACAAACAGTGACCCTCACCGTTTCATATAAACAACAACGATTTATGGTGACGGACCTTTAATGGTCGTCACTATTGATGCGTATATATGGTGGCATTCGTTGACCGTCACCATTTCATATTTTGGTGAGGGTCGAAAAATGTCACCATAAGCTCATTGGTGATGGTCAAAAGAGCATCCGTCACCAAAAAATGATCTTCGTCATTCCCTATATATGAATATCAGGGGATGATGGAATCGAACCACCAACCTCATGCTTTTAAAGCAGGTGCTCTTCCATTGAGCTAGCACCCTTTAAAGAATTAGACTTTAAACTAGCAATTGCCCCTAAAGGTGCAAAGATACACCAAAGGAATAAGAACCAGGAAAACCAAAAGAACTCAGTGTCCTTGCTCCTATTTTTATTCTACGACACTCTGCAAAGTATGATCTTGATCTATCACGTATTTGTGCTGAGTGGTTCTAATTTAATAGTGAATGTTATATTAGATAAAATAAATTAATAATTGAGAGGCCTTACGCGCTGATTTTTAATCCTTACACCAAAATATCTTAATATTCAAGTCTATGGAACAACTAGTTCAAAGTTCAAACTGAAGTATATTTTAAATGGAAAGCCTAAAACCAGCTAAGTAGTTTACAAGTTAACATTTTGGATATAAATTCTGTTCAATTTATATGACAAGTTATGCCATAACCTTGAAACTAGTTTCTTAGCTAAAATACTTTCTTAAGTGAACAATGACAAAGAAAGATAGTCATGGCAAGAAAAATTCTCTTGTTTTTTCTAATGAGGGTGCATGTAACTTGATAGAGGTTGTATGAGAGTATCAAACCATAAATAGTTTCATTAAAGCATGGAAATGACAAAGTCTTGTTAAGCAACAAAGGTTTAGTTGAATATATGAAAAGCATCGAGCTAAATGATATAATTAAACTAAAAGTAACTGTAAAAAAATGAAATTGCCATCATATACCATCTGGTTTGGTTAGTTCTTCAAAAAGAGAAAGTGCAATTGCATGATCCAGCTCCTCATCTTGATTATGTAATGGACCATCCTGAACAAAAATGTCCACATACAACAATCAATGTTATTGTATTGGTAAGAATTTTGATATAATCTATCAAAGCATGTACTATGTAGGAGAATAACTGGTAGTTGAATTACTTCTCTACTCGCATGTACTACCTTTGGTAGTTGAATTACTTGGAAATAAAAATCCTTATTAGAAGATAACGCAAAGAAAAGCAGAAGCCTTTGAATATGGATGGCCATATTGATTTTATAGAGTTATAATTGAATACTAAAGGACTAGGAATGTTGCAACAAAATAGATGGATGGAGTGTAATAAAAAGAATTTGGATAATTTAGGTTGCACATATCTTTAAATGGAACCACTTTTTCCTTTTGGATTCCCAGTCTTTAATATGCAAATAAAATTTTTGATTCAACCAAAGAGCACAATATTTTGAAGTCTTAGTTGCTTGAAATAGGGTAAGGACAACATTTGGAAATGGGGATGACTTTTGAAATGACTACTTTCAAAACCATTGGAAATAGAGCAACGAGCACTTCCACACATAGGTCCAAAAGTCATGACTTAGGAGCATGAGCACACCTAATTCAGGGATGATTAAATATGAAATGAATTGGGCTGCAATTATACTCAATTAAACGTAAAGAAATGATTAAAATCTATATAAATGACTTATAAGTCAAACATGACAACTTTGGAATATGGTAGAATGTTGGCATAAAAACTTTGTTCATTATACATTCTCTTTCGTTCAGTTTTGATGCTTTACTTCCAAATTAGGTGTTTTATTTGTTGGAGATAGCAATCCGTACATCTGGGTCGAACCATTAATGATGCCCACAACGAAGGGGCGTGTAGCTTAGTAGTACAACAGCACACTGGCCTAAGGAAAATCTGCGGTAAATCTTAGTATGTATAATTTTTAAGAGGGGGATAGAGCTAGTTTTGCTTGAGGTTAGGCAGGGGACCTGAGCCAAAGTGTAGCCTGACGAGGGTGTTGGAAATAGGAATACACACATCTATGTTGAACCCTTAAGGGCGTCCCTCATGAAGGGGCAAGTGGCTCAGTGTTAGAGAAATCCAACCAGCCAAGGACTTTAAAGTTTCGGAAATGTTTCAAGTAACAGACATTGTTAATTAGCCTATTGTGCTAGACCAAACGGTGGATGACCTGCATTGGAAAGTGTTTGCATGGGGCAAGTGGCTCAGTGTTTGAGTAATCCAACCAACCAAGGACTTAAAAGTTTCGGAAATGTTTCAAGTAACAAATTTTTTTTAATTAGCCTATGTGCTAGGCCAAACGGTGGATGACCTGCATTGGAAAGTGTTTGCTGACCAATATTGAGGCCCCGCCCAGGTTCAAAACTCAGTTAACCCACCTCATGAAAGGGCAATCAGCTCAGTGTTAGAGCAATCCAATCATCTAGGGACTTTAAAGTTTTAGAAATGTTTCAAGTAATAGAGAATAGTTAATTATATAGTGATATGTGGTTTAACGGTAAGTTTCACTGGGTGAAACTAACGAGACCGCGGTTCAAATCCCATTGAGTATATGGCCTCACCGGGTGAAACTAACGAGACCGCAGTTCAAATCCCATTGAGTATATGGCCTGCTATGATCTCGCCTCAAGGAGTAGACTCCCAATTTCCTAGAGTCTCCGCTCTTGCTAAATTATAAGATCCGGAATATTTGGCTTATATCTGGCTTACAGGTTGCTGGATATACTCTTGGTGTTATAAGGCTCCTGCTAAATCATAAGATATGGTATATCTAGCTTATATCTGGCTTACAGGTTGCTGGATATACTCTTGGTGTTATAAGGCAGCCACAAAGGTTGATCCCGGAGCTCCCCTAGATTAGTCCAAGGAAGAAAGTTTGTGCTGAGCAATATTGAGGCCCCACCTAGGTTTGAAACTCAGTTAAAACACCTAGCGTGTCTGTGGGCAGTTGCATAATGCATTAGGTTTAGGAGTATAGGGTCAGTCCCTCAAACATGACCCTGGGCCTCCTCAGAGATAGGCAGTAAGTTTAGGAATTCTCCTAATACCCAAAAAAATAAAAAATAAAGGAAAAAGAAATAAATTCTCCTAATACCCCAAAAAATAAAAAATAAAGGAAAAATAAAGAAATTCTCCTAATACTAAAAAAAAAAAGGAAAAAGAAAAAAATTCTCCTAGTACTGAAAAAAAAAGGAAAAAGAAAAAAATTCTCCTAGTACTGAAAAAAAAAGGAAAAAGAAAGAAATAGAAAGAAAAATGACAGTAGTTAATTATCTATTCTCGTGATAAAAAAAATAAACGAAAAGAAAACAGACAATAGTTAATTAGTAGTTTCCAACTTTTCACTAGCATGTCCTAACATTTTTTGATGTATATGCAGAAAGCCTTTGACTTCAGGATGACTCAGGGGTTGCTTTCTCAAAGTTTACTTGCATGCCAAAAATTGTTCTAATGTCAACCGACATGGATAAAACATGATCATAAAGAGATAAAATCTGATAAAACTTCAACAAAAAGCACAAATGAAGTTCACACTCGACAACAAGACTGATGTGGGAAGAAACATCTAAAGCAAAATTTTTAAGGTTCCATCTTTCCACTCCTTAATGATAGGTTTAATAAAATAATCAGTTCTTAATGAAGGTGCTACCTCCTCGTTAAGTTATAATCTTCTATTCCCGCATTTTAAGAGTAAAAGATAGCATCTCAAGGCACTGGGGCTGTTATAGGTGAAATTGTAAGTAGATAGATTGTGATGTCTGGAATTTGTAAGTGATTGGTGTGGAATTCTTAAGCCATGGGTGGTTATTAAGCATGGAGTTAAGCTTGAACCCCGGGGTTTGACAGTTCATAATTAACATAAAATATATTCAATGGTCATAAATTGATAATTCAGAAGTTGCGTGAAGATAAACACAGAAGAAGCACCTGGAAAATAGTCTTGGAGAAGAAAGTGTACATGCAACAGAATGAGCATCGACTCATGCTCAATTTCCAAAGGCAAAAATTATAGCCAGTATGTATGGTAGAAACTGGGAGAACCTGATAAGACTGACCATCCTGGGCAGAAGATGGTTTAGGAGCCACCTTGGAGAAGCCAATTGAAGAACCAGTAGGAGAATAGCACGTCTTTATCTTATATAGGTTTGCAACAGGATATGTATTGCCTGATCCTTTCTCTAAATCATGGCTCTTCACCTGAGAACAACTTGTGGGTATTGACCTAGAGGTAGAATGAAATCGGTTTTTCAAGCTTCTAGGAATAAATATATTGAGAAGAAACGGTTTAGTATTTTCTCCCTTACTCTTACTTGACCCATTTATATAGCTTCCACTTGTCTTCCTCTTGTCCTGCTTCCTGAACTCCTCTCCTCTGCTTTATGTTTTTCTGTTTGCACTTCCTCATTTGATCTCTTCTGCATGGCAGCCTTCTGCTCCAACAGATCACTCAGGGACAATTCATAAGCTGATTCAGGTATTCCTTCAAACATTTTCATGAGCTCCTATCTGCCTTTGGCAATATCCTCTACCCTGGCTGACATGGGGTATGAATATGAACATGCCGTGTCTGTAGATATGGGATAATCACTTGATCCAGGATGCCATAGCAGAGGAGAGGTACATGAGTGTTGATGTTCTTTATGTTGAATAGCCCATGAGAACAAACCTGAAGAACCTAATTCAGAATCCATCATGGATCAACCCAACTCATCTCTGTTCAAGAAATTTTTTTCTTATAGCTTTCCCTCAAAAATTTGTTCTAAATAGCTTGTATTTGGTTTGATCTACCAAATCATCCCCTCCAAATTAGTGCTAGCATATATCATGGGTTGATGGGAAATTGATCAGCCGCACAAAGTTAATGCCAATCCTCCCTGTCTTGCTTATAAAGCAGAGTGGCTCCATAGCACAATTGCGATCTAATTGATTGTCCCTTGCTCCATTATTTTTGCACCTTAATGTCCTTGTCAATGTTGCTGGCACTTTACCTCTATGAATTTACTCCAAATTTGACATGCTAAGCTCCTGATCATCTCTAGTCGCCCTTACTAATTAGATCACCTGCATTGACATAAACCAGAAAGAATGCATAGAACATCAAGAAAAACCTATTCCACTGCAGAAATGAGACATCTTACAAGAAAATCAAAACTGATGAATATGACAGCTAGTCCACCTTGTAACGAAATGTCTCTGCACCTAGTGAAAATAAGGATGGCTTTACATATGTTTAAGGTTAACCTGCCTGCTGCTCCTTCCTTTGACTGGTTTTCATGGGATTCCTGGATCTTAAGCTTATAATTGTTGGTGCGAGTGTCATGTCCTCCTATTAAACCATCATATATCATTCAACAACTAAATCCATGCATTTGCACCATTGTATCAGCGTATGAATTTGCATCAATGTACTGAATTAATATGACTTCAAATTTTGAAATTTTCCTGCAAAATAACATTTATCATTAAAAAAATATGATCAAACATGAAGTAATCTCATGAATCCTTCAGATTTATATTGCAATATCCATCTCAGATCGATAGATCCAGAATCTTAAATATTCTTATAACTAGCAATTGCACCAAGAGGTGCAAAGGAACGATGGAACATGGATAACAGAAGTGGGGAGATTGTATAAATAAATAATCAAGCGAAATATACTAAAAATGAAATACAACCCACGTGAGGCTAATTTAAATTCAATTGTTGTGAATTTTCAAGTGAAAGAAAGTTTGTAACTGGTGTCCGACAAGCAGGATTCACAAAAATTGTTATAGAGTAAAACTT
Organism: Pinus albicaulis; assembly: GCA_034641835.2. Classification (NCBI taxonomy): domain Eukaryota; kingdom Viridiplantae; phylum Streptophyta; class Pinopsida; order Pinales; family Pinaceae; genus Pinus; species Pinus albicaulis. Next base: position 778,760,247 of record CM076571.1, read on the forward strand.
GGAAGTGCAACTAAGGTTTGAGGTTTGATGATGTTGATGAAGCACATATTCTACTTGGTGAAAGTGGCCACTGTGAGGATTATTGGGGTTTAGGCTTCTATAGGCAAGATAATAATTTTGAGCTTGAAACAACTTTGCACAATATAGCTTTTAGTTCAAATGGTGCAAATACATATAAATCAAGCAATTTGAGACCTTTAAATGTATGGTCAGAAGCAACAACTCCAGAATCTCTGCAAATGCTTCTAAACTCTATTTGAAAAGAGGAAATTAATTTGATCATCGAAGGAAACTTGTTTGGACTAGACATTGGTGAGTTGATAAGCAGCTCAAACAATTGGGCAGAGATTATTATGTGGTGTATTTTCAAAGGGCTCAAAGAGTCATTACCTTCTAGATGGCTATATATTTTGGGAGATGGGTTTGAAAATACAATTAAGAAGAATCAGCCAGTGTCTGAACAGTTAGGGATGAATTTGAGAAAAAACACCAAATATCTATCAATTTTGTTGAATGCCTCTGAGCAATGTGGTTTATTGTTTGCTGTCAATTCCTCCTTAGTCATGGATTGCAGGCCTACACAAAATAAGAATCTTCTTATGATTGGTCTTTGTTCTGAAGTGAATAATTTAAAACAATATACTCATAACCTAGCACAAAATACAGATTCAACAGAAGTAAATATGGAAAACAAGAATAGTGGAAATGATGATTTTGGTTTTCATACTGAACGAGCATATAAGGGCGAGGATGAAGTGCTTTTGAAATTTCAGTGGGCAGAGGAGACAAAAAGGATGGGCTGCAGCAAGTTTTTGGAGTCTCGGGATAGAAGAGAAGGGAAAAGAGGCAAAATTCAAGTTCAAAGCACAGAGTAATTCCCCCTAGAAGGAGAGATTTTGATTCTTTTGTTCAATCTCAGCAGGAAGTAAGCAATGCCTTTGGTCAAGTCGACATTCAATTGTCGGATTCTCTATGGGATGAATGTGATGGCATTAGCCAAGAGAAGCAGCTGGACAGGGTTTCACATGAATATATCCTTTCTTCATAAATGTAATGATTATCGGAATTATGTTCAAATGAAAGAGATGAGAACAGTGTGCAAGAGGCTTTATAATGTTTGATATGCAAAGAATAGAAAATTCAAAATAGTACATCATATGAGGAGGAAGGAAAAAGAAATGTATAGGCAACAAGAACTGGATGGAGGCAGGGAATGAACAAGGAGAATATTCATCTCCATTTATAAGGATTGAAAAAAGTTTGGACAATGCCACCCTGGATGTATCTTCTCATCCGGTGAGAATTGATTTTAAACACAAATAGATTCAAGGGATGTTGGGTTCTTTATTAGATGAAAATAAGAAAGAAAATGTGGAGGAACAATTCATTGAGTCTAATGGGGATTGTGATGTCATGGAGGAATTAAGTGGAGTCTTAGTAAAATGTGCCAAGTGGCAAGGAGGCTATTGCAAGAGTGACAATGAAAGGGATACCAGAATATTTGTTAGATGAGAGAAATCAGACATGTTCGATTGTTCCACTGGAAGATGCTCTTCTGGCAAACATCAAGGAAATACTAGATTTGATATTTCATGTAAGCAAGGAATATCATACAGCAATGCATGCCAAGGAGCCTTCTCGGTAGGATCATTTACCTGCCAAATTGGAAGGAGTGCCAGACCAAGAAGTGGATGGCATTGCACCTTTGTAGGTTCTGTTAATAATCTAGACGCAAGTGATAACGCAGAAGGTGAAATGTGTGAGTTTTCAAGAAAGAGGTATAGATCAATTGAGGAGGCATGAGAGATTAACATTGTGAATGGATCCTCTTATGAAGTGATGGATTCTTTGGGATAGAGAGAAAGCCATTGGATGTCAGGCTCTGTAGTGAAGCATCTCAAAGAGGAGTCCCTCAAGAATGTTCATACGACAAATGACAGGAGATTTAAATTCCTTTATAGATCAAAGAAGTGAATGTGCTAGAGTAACTACACATGAAGATATTGCATTTGTAAATGGTGTACGGTAGGTTGGAGTTGGTGATTGATGTAAATGATGAAAGTGATGTAGAGATGCATGCAACACAAGTTGACTGTAAGAATGTAGTAACTGAGGAAGCTTGTTCAATTTATGTTGTTTTTGGATGTGAAAAAATCCAGTGGAATTTAAAGTCGTTAGTTGGAGCAATTCACATAGATAATGCAGGGAAGAATAACACAGGGCCATTATAGGAAAATGTTTCTTTGGTGGAAAAAAAAGGATTTTTATATTTCTTACCCTGCAAAGGCATTGTGAAAAGCAGTGCGTCAGTGGAAAAGAGAATAGTTTTGGATTTGTCACTGGAGGAAACCAGTGAGAATGATGTAAGAATTCATGCTACATGTGCCCTAGATTAAGGTGCTGCAACAGTGAATTTGCAAATATTGTCATTGTATGCCTATAAAGAATAAAATTTAGTGAAATATTGAGAATTTTTTGTGGAGGAAATGGAAGAAATTCTTGTTCGATTATCGGATAAATCTAAACCAGGGGAGAATTTTGTAGGTGCTTGTTAGGATGCTTTTTTTAAGAATCAAATGCAAGGAATGTTCAGTTCATTTTTGGATGAAAGTAGTCAAGCTATTCCACAGAAGCATGCCATAGAGACTACTGAAGCAGATATCGCAGTGGTTGGATTGAAAGAGGTTCCAAAACCTTTGGTTCACATTAATGAGAATCCTCATAAGCATGAATTCAATCAAGGGCTTAAAAGAGTCATCTAGATGGATTGCAATTGTTAGGAAATGATGATGAATAGATAGTAGTCAATTCTCGATGGATTTTATAAAAAATTTAGACTGCTCATGTGCTTACCAAATGAAAATCTCTGACCAAAATTCTAGTTAACAGGCACAATGAAAATAATTAGTTGTTGAAAGATTCAGGATTTGTTTATAAAAATGTCATGGAAGAGGAGTTTGCAGTCAGAGATGTGGAAATGGTGAACGATAATGAGTGTGTTTGGAAAAAAAAATTCTAAGTATGCCCAGGTAAGTGTTACAAAGTTGTCATCAACAACCTTGAGTCAGAAAGAAGAGGAGTCTTCTATGTTACCATGGACTAGTGAAAATATGGCACATACATGTAACCATAAACTAGCTTCTTATATGGAGAAAGCTGAGATAATTTACATGGGCAGTGTAACAGCTCGATTTATGGCCTTTGAAGTTCAAGAACTAGAGGATATTTCAAGGCTACATTGTTTCCCTCAGGACAACTTCAGTGATTACTGTATTATACAATAAAGACATTACTGAGCCAAGTAAAGCTAATTGTGCACAAAGAAAAGCGTTATCTGCAATACAAGCACGTGAATTAAAAGAAGATGGCCATTCTTCTCCACACAAATGAAAAACATTACTTGAAAAACATTTGTCTATTGGAAGTGAATTCTGTGTAATAACATGTACTTCTAAGGCATGTGAACAAGCCACTCACTATCATAATAGTGGATCACAAATTAGGAAATCACTTGGCACTGATATTTTTACTCTTGAAAATGTCCAGGATCTGAATGTTTCATTATTGACAGATTCTAAGAAGTTTGAAAAATCTGTCATTGCTAATTTGAGTGAAAGTGATGCACTGAAAAAATCAGAGACTAAAACAGTTTCTACTTCAATAGAACCTTTACCTTTCCACAAGGTGAGCTATTACAAGTCTTAATTATTTGATCACTAAATATCTAACACCCAAGCATAGTAGAACTCTGTTGGAACATGAATTTTAGCTCTACAATGTCTTTAGTTTCGTAATCTGTCATTGCTAATTTGAGTGAATGTAATGCAGTGAAAAAATCAGAGACTAAAAATATATCTACTTCAAGAGGACCTTTCCCTTTCCAAAAGGTGAGCTATTACAAGTGTTCATAATTTTATCAGTAAATAGCTAATGTGTATCGTAGAACTCTGTTGGGAAATGAATTTTAGCTCTACAATGTCTTTAGTTTCATAATCAAGTCTAAATGTAAAATGAGGGAAAGCGTTTCTCATTCTTCTTTTATTGGGCACTTCACAGATCGACACAGATTAGAAGCCTCATCTTAAAAAACAATCTAATGAATTAATATTGAATGTGTGGGAAAGTGAATTTATGATTGTAGACACATTATGAAGATAGCCAAAACGGGCATGGCAGCAGAGAATAGAGATATTGACAAGACTTATCCATTGGTAGAGGAACTTGAAAATATTGAGAAATCACTGCAGCTTGCACCAGAAGCCACCTATCCTCAGAAACTTAATGCCCTAACATTTCCTATGGAAAAAATTGTGACTGATGGATATCAGCAAGCAATGCAAAATGTTCAGTTTAGCATGAAGATAGTGGATAGGTGTGCAAAGCAAACTGAACAATCAAACCTAGAATTTCAAAAGAGTGGTGAAGTTGTTGTCATTAGCATGGAAATGTATTATGAAGAGTGATCATAGTAAGCAGACTAGTCTTATGAATGGGGAATTTGAAGAAAGGGGTAAAGTAGTGGGGACTACCACAGAAATAGAGGATGATCCCAACCAGCAAAGTGCTCATATGAAGCCAGAATCTGGAGAGTGTATTGAGATAACCAGAACTAGCATAGAAATAAAGAATAGTCTTACTAATATGATCTTTTGAACTTGGAATTTGAACATAGTTTTAGAATAGTCAGAACCAACATGATTGGAAATCTTGTCATATCAACTTGGAATCTGAAATTGGTGTTAATGTAGGCTGCAGAGTATTTGAAACAACAACATGAGATGGAAGGTAGCTGAATTCGTGTACTAAGAAATGCATTGAGCAATGAATTGTGACTTCAAATTCAGGTAATTGTAAAATTGGATCTCATTGTCACTTAAAGTTGCATAGTTAACAGGCATTAGAGTTCAGGTTTGATAATATGTTTTCATGGCCGGAAAGGCAAGTTCTATAGCTGATGGTTTGTCTATCCCACCTACAATGGATTAAAACAACAAATATATTAGGCCCACTCTACACAAATCTGCAATCTGAGAATTTAGGATAAAAAGAGCAGGCTCCAACAACAATTGCATAGAAGTCTTTATTACTCAAATAGAAGAATGTCACAGCAAGTTTTCATCTCACAAAAGCTCCTACTACAACCTACAAGGTAACAGTACTCACTCTTATTATCTATTTCTACAAATGTCTAACTAGTGTGCCCATCCTTTTCATTTATAAGTTAAGAGAAGGTGTTGTTAGAAAACAGACTAATGATAGCGTTAGTGGTGCATCTCCCTTGAGCATGAGCAACTCCCTCATAACTTTTCCTTGTATGCAAGGATTTTCTTTTAGAGTAGTGCATTATCATAGTGCATTATCATTCTCCTAATGGCATCCATGAAGTCGATTATCAAGGTAAAACAGTACTACTTTTTTCAGTCTTAGAATTAGGTTGCAATGCAATTTTTTTCTACTTATGCCTGTAGTTTGTGATAGGCTTGATTACTATCTTCTAATCTTATTTGCCTAGGAGTCTGTAATTTTCAAATTTGAATATTTTTTTGGTAACCGCTAGAGGACATATCATTTCTAGAGAGAATAAAATCAATTTATAAGTTTTGGAAAACTTTGAAATTGAAGGCACCTTGACATGCACATTAATCATATCAATATTCTGCTTTTCTTCAAGTAGGAGAAGGATTTGCCATGATATCAAGGACAAGCATGGTGACACCACATCATAGCTATCATTGTAGCTTTGGTGATGCATAAAAATCCTGATTGGAGCCCTACTGCCATCAAATCATCATTACAAACAACATCAGTAGTTTTTGACCACATGGGGAAGCCCTTGCAAGCACAAAATCAATCTGGAGAAGATAGTCCAATAACTCTTATTTTTGCCACACCTTTTGATTATGGAAGTGGTGCAGTGAACCCTAAGGTTGCGCTTGATCCAGGCCTCACTTTTTATGCATGCATGGTTGTTTTTGGGGTTATCCAAACATTTTAATATTTGATTCCTCTCTATAGAGATATGTCTATTTTTATATCTAACCATATTCTAATCACTCCACAAATTGATTTGAAAGCTATGAAGATTATGTAAGCTTCCTATGTTTAGTTTTAGGTTTTGATAGGAATGTTGTTGCACACATTACCAGTTCAAAATGTGCCCCCAAAATCGGGTGTCCAACAAATATTAAAAATCCATCCATAACTGTATCAAATCTTATTGGATCAATGAGCATATTGAGAAGGGTTACCAATGTAGCACAAACAAAAAAATATACAATTTCCATCTCAATGCCACTGGATGTGTCACTAACTATAAAACCTTCAGTTCTAATGTTGGAAGAAGGGTAGTCCAAACCAATTTTGGGTGACATTATTTTCCAAATCTCCCACTAGAACTTATAGCTTTGGTGAAATAATACTGATATAAGTGTTAGCAGTGACAACAAGCTTGTTCTCCAGTGAAGTAGTGTTGACCTGTAAAGAGATCAATTTCTAAAATTTCTATTAATAAAATTCCACAGCAAGACAGAGGCTTTTCCCTGTTGGGTCCCTAGAAAAATATTATGTTATTGTGTGTGACTTAACTCTTTATCTCTATTTCTATTATGTTTCTTATTCAATAGAGAAATTATGTGTTTTAGTGAATAGAAGTTGTATTAGATTGTTCTTTATAGTAGCTGTAGAATTTTCAAGGAAATTCTACATAGTTGATCGATTACATTCACTACTGGAGTTTTCTAAACTCAAAAAAAGTGTTAGAATAAGATGTACTACATTCACTACTGGAGTTTTCTGAACTCAAAACAGGTGTTAGAATAAGATGTACGCCAATTGCTTGAAACTATGCCCAAAGACTTTAATAACAAAATTTCAGCAACCATACGATACAATGCAGTTGAACTGTTTATTATTGGTTTTCATTCCATTGGAAACATAAGCTCCAACAAAGGAAGGATTTGATTATAGATTTAGATGAATAGATACCTTTCAATTGAAGATGTGTCTTTATATTCACTTAGATATGATGTAACTTCTCTGCAATAATAAACCTATATTTTTTACACCTTCACAGTTTTTCTCCAATTTCATGATTCTATCCCTATATCTCTTGACGTGTGCTGTGTTTTATAGTTTATTTATAATGATAGAATAAATGAAATTATTTGGTTTTATATAGAGATGATTGCAATCTATATGGAAAAAATAAGAATCAACATCAACAATCAAGCAGGAATGAGGGATCTTATAGTGGAGTTAAATTTTTCCTAAGCCTAGCCTGGAAAGAGTGGCAATGGAATGGAGTGGAATTCTTAGATTATAATCAATGTTGTGATGACAGAATGCATTTCTTCTCGAATTTGGAAGTTTTAACCCCCAATGTCAATGGATTAAAAGGAGGTTTCAACAGAAAGGTTAGAAATAGAATTTATTATGCTATAAGAGCAGCCAACAAGGTTGTTGTTTGGCTTTCTAACATGCCATTGAGTGGCAAGTATATGACATTCGGATTTTCAAAACCTAAGATTGAAAGGAAGAATAATGAATTATTGAAATTAATAGTAAGTCAAAATTTTGAGACTTCGAAAAAACACTAGGCCTTGGGGAGCTGACATAGACGTCCCATTTTTTTCAATTAGAAAGATTAAGGCAGGATGCCTTAAGTTGCAGGACATCAAATTTATGGACTAATTTGAAAATCCCTCTATAATTTGCAACAATGGTGGCAGCCATTAGTGAGTAGTATAAATCATAGTTTAATTTGTATGAAGTTTCTGTTTTTTCTCACACCTGGAGAAGAATTGGGCTTGTTAATTCACTTTCTCTATGCATTATCTCAGTCTCTATTAGCCATTAGCAATCAGAAGAAGGCTAGAAAGGAGAGGAGCAAAGCCCAAACGCTCCCTCAAGGAACTGTGAGGGAAGATGGTTATGCTTGTCAATTGCATAATTAAAAACGATGGGATTTGATGGGACTCCTCTGAGGAGATAGTCCGGATTGAAAAGAAATACATTCATAGGTAGGAAGAGTTCTCCATGTGGAATGATACTAAGCAACCCTGTGGGAAGTGAAAATTTTCCATGAAGTGGATGCCAACAACGTGCTACTTAGGCACTGGGAGAGGTGCTTGGAGCAGCTGCCTCACTTAATCATTCTGCCTGTGATAAGCTCAAACAATGATGATGACAACCCAAGCCAAAAAAACAAGGCAATCCATAAAATGTGCAATAAGTCCCCATTATGCTTATTAGTTGTTAAAGGAGGGAAAAATAGTCTTTGTATTGTTACTGCTCTTAATAATGCTGAAAAATAATTGATGCAAACAATAGAAATACCTTGAAATACTCTTATACATGTAGCTAATAACGATGTTGCCAGAAGCAAGAATGCAGATGGAAGAAAAATTAGGAACTGGGAAGTGAGAATCCCAAAAAATAGAAATCTAAAAAAAAATGAAAACTTGAAAGATAAAGAAGATATAAAATAGTATAAATGCAAATATATTTCAATATTTTACTTCTTAAACGATAAAGTATGAGTAATTACATCATGATTCATGGTTCATATTGAAAGGATCAATAACTTTTTTTTGCATATTCATGTTTTCTAGAGAATGTTGAACACTCCCCAAAGAGCAGGGCTAGACCCAAGACAATTGGAAAAGCTATTTTTACTCTTTTTTTAAACAAGTTGCCAACAGGCCTCATGCGCTCAATGAAGGGGGTTTAGAGCTTTATAAATTCCTAATCCCTCTTCATTTATCCTTGCATTTTTCTTTCCAAAAAATAAAGGTTTTGATTGTTAAAGGTCAACGATTTTGGTAGAATATCTACCATTCAAACCCAAGAACTAAGCCAGTCCCTCATCGGAAAATTTCTTATTGTAATTCTTATAATTAAACAAAAAAAAAATGTAGTTAGCTACCTCTTGAGTGGGTTTAGTAGCCTCTAGAAGCTTCTCCTTTAGCACAAAGGCTTAATCCTGCTTGTCTAAGTCCATGTCATTTCTTTGGGATCCAATTTCTTTACTTTTAGACTCTTGGGAGGATGGGTCCAAGCAAATCCGAGGCCATTTTTCTATTATGATTTGGTATGTGTGGTTCAATGCTACCACAACAAGAGCTTGCAGTACACCATGGAGTCTCACCAATCTTAGCAAAGGTCTCAGTATTGTGTTAATAAGAATAATACTTTATGCTACGGTGTTGATCAGTGCCAGGTGTTATATCATAATGTATAACCTCGGCACTTTGAGGTACTGTGCTCATTGATGTTACGATGCTAAGATGCTTGAAGCTACTTGGTGCTACTCGGTGTTGTAGTGATAACATGAAGTTCAGTGATGAATCACTATGTTTGGATGCTACTATAGGGATCATGATTTGAAGAACAAAGGATCAAGGAGGATGACTATGTCTTGGTCTTGGAGCAGAGAAATAGGTCAAGTGTCTTGGTCTTGGTAATTTTCAATTGGAATCTCTATAAGAAGAATTTGTACGGCTTTTCCTCTTAAAGAGTGAGAGGTTTTGGCCCTAGCTCATAGCCTACATGTTGTTTCTCCTGTGTATTTATGTTTATGCATTGGTTACTATTTGATGAAGAAAGAACACTAATAATCGAACAAGAAGAAGATCTTAATCTAAATAATTTAAAAGGCATTCACAAACAGTCACTAATGAAGAGAAATCTCTTAACACTAAATCCAGTAGATTTCTCAAAATTGTAGTGGTCAAGGACCTTATTTTAAAAGGCTTGGTGCAGGCCCACCCTCTCTCCAGTCATCATGAGCGGCAGACAATTTTGGAGAGTTGTATGAGGCTGAATCCACCCTCCCCCAGCTGTAATCAGGGATTCAATTCTTTTGTTTTTCTGAGTTCTTGTGAGACCCCTCCTAGGGGGATATTATGTTTTCAAGTATGAGTTACGAATCTGGTTTCCTCCTTTGCAACCAAGATTCATGAACGGACTAAGATCCCCTCTGCCTTATGCATCTCCTTTATGAGGGCTGACAACTTTAGGATACAAATAGACTAAGTGAGCACTACATAGTAAACAACACGGTAATAATTCTAGTTTCTAGATTGAGAGGCGAGGCTCAAGGAAGGGGTGGACCCTCTTCCTCTCACCCCAAATATTTTAAAAGAAGCCTTAAAGCTAGGGATTGTGAACCAAGCTCCTAAGGAGCTCTCAGTGCCAGCCTTTCATGTGGATCAGATCGACAAAATCCCACCCATTGGTGTGCCAAAGAATTAATCCAACTCTCTCAGTGTTGACTACATGGAGCATGCTCTAATTTTTCGATTTAATGGATCTTGGCCTTCAACATATGTACTTTGATATTGGTGGATAATATCTGGTCTAAGCACACTGATCTGTTCTTCTCCTGAAAGGGATAATTTATAGTATATTTCAAGAACCAGAGGGATCGACAAGGGGTCCTTGAGCTTGGACCATGGTTTTGGGCTGATTAGGGCTCTCCATTCAACCATGGTTTGTAGATTTTAACCCCTAATAATGCTAGCTTTGGCCATTCTTGTTTGGGTTCAACTCCCTAATTTACCTCTTAACTTAATGTACCTTGAAGGGTATTGTAACTTTTGCATGGATATGTGTGGAAGTTGATTTCAACAAGGGATTACCTGATAAAATCCTCTTGAATTGGAGGGGACCTATTTACTCACAACCACTAGATTATGAGAACACAAGCTTCAGTTACAATTCTGCCAATAGCGAGGTCACCTCCAAAATGTATGTCCTTCTTCTCAAGGGCCCTCTCCACCTCACCAAGAATTTATTGCCAATGTTCAGTGAAAAAGACAAAAATTTAGAACAATAACACTTCACCCTCTGCTTCTTCGGGTTCATACATATGGTCTATTCAGACACACATTTCTTTGAGAAATCTAAAACCTATACCAACTTTTCTACATATCCATTGGAACAAATTATTGTTTCACTCACTCCTTCGTATGCCTAAAATGTTGATGTTATGTATTTGACAAAACATCAAGTAGTAGGTTTGGCAGGTCTCTGACTTATCCTTCCAATTTAATAAATTTCTTGAATTGCTTTCTCCTTTGACTTTGTGATTGTTATGTTTGAATTTGGTTCAATCTTTCCAAGTTTTACAATCACTGGGTAGTTCAATTTAAGTTTTCTATATGACAAGTTTCTTGTACTAGATTTGTGATGTTGTTTGTTTCTTGAACAAAAGCTTTTATTTTGAATTATACTTTTCTAATACTTGTAGGATAATAGTAACTTTCATAGCTAGGTTAGGTGTTGCTTTGACAATTGGGAATTTTTGCAAACTAGCTTTTCAACGTGGAAGATCTATTTAGGAGGGTGTTTCTCCATCATTGTTTTCTGAAATATTCCTTTACCTAATAACACCGACTTTCTAAAATGGTCTTAAATTTTTCACCATTGCACTGATAACAAATTGTGTTCTATAAGAGCTGCACTCTAAAGTCTAAACCCATCTTTGCTTGAACAAACCTTGCAATTGTAGCAAAGCGCAGATAAATATGCAGCTCCAATGTGTTTGGAAGAAAGTTGGTTCATGCTTCTAAGAAGACTCAGAGAACATCGTGGCAGAGAATTAACTGTTATTCAAGAAGCTCTAGAATTTTCTAGTGACAGAGATGAGGAAGAGGATATAGATTCAAACCATTGTGCTCGCCAAAAATCTTCAACTAGAGAAGAAAATAAAACAGTCTGTTGTAATTAAAATGACAGAACTGATGAAAATAGTAAAAAATTACAAAACAAATGCTAGAATGGCCTTCATTTTTTTCTTAATTGCAGTATCCAATTCTTGAAGAATTCAAAGCTGAAGCATATAATGGCTGGTGTAGTAGTATCCAAGGTTGCACTAATAGCTGTGAGCATGCTCATAGTGCTTCAATTACAACATACGACACTATGATCCCTAAAAGGAAGTGGTAGCAACAAAATTTTAAGGGTTGGAAAGAACACTAGACATTCAAAAATGCAAGGACATACCAACATTGAAGATCATTTTCCAAAACATTCAATAGGTGAAAAGACAAAACTTCTTGTACAATACAATTTCAAAAATTTAGATGTGTTAATTGGTAGGAGTTGGCATGCATTACAGGTCCCCTTATTTGATGTGACTAATCAATCAATAACTGCAATCATGGCCTTAGTACATGTCAAGGGGTTCTGTACTCTATTTATCCTTGTCACTTGGTAGAATGGCTTTCATTCACATTGTAGCTGGGAGCCTTTTGAAGGAAAGGGACATTCATATTTAGTGTGGTTTCTGTTTTTTCAAAAACAAAAGTTTTGCAAAATTCTAGCATAGATTGTGAAATGTGTGGTATATGAATTAAGTATATAGTGCTTATTAATAGGGAAAATTTCTAAGATGGTGTAGTGTGGTATTTGCAGATGCCTCATACAATTTTTCGAAGGAGGTTGTCAACGACTATGGTCTTTTACTGGCTGATTGACTACTCGTGTACACCCAAAAGGACACTGTTATCTCTTTGCAGCACATTAGGAGGCCTCCGATATTTAGGTGGATTTCTGATAGGTTGATTTTGAGCTCGGGGGCTGGTCCTACAAAGAAGTTAGCAGTCTGCCCTTGTTTCACCTTGGTCAAGTCATTCACCATAGATTTGAACCACTTGGTCACTTCCTCCATGGTCATAGGCTCTTGACTAGAAGATGAAACTTAAGGTTCCTTCCCTCTTATTTTTTCTGGGTATTGTCTCCTCTCGGGAGGATCGTATCTTGTCTTGAGCTGGATACCCGATGCCCTCATATTACTCTCCAAATATTCAACATCATGAAACATGGCCTTAAGGTTAGTCGACTTACTTTCACTCAAATGCAGAGCAAACTCATATTAGTTTTGTAGAATCACTCTAGGTTTGATTTTCTCTTTTACTCACTTAGTGATTACCCCTTTACATCCCAAAGGCTTGTGGAATTGCTTCGTCTTTGTGGAATTGGGCCTCGCAGTTTGTGAGAAAGAGTAAAATTATCGCAGAGTATTGGCTTATTTCACTCTTTGTAGAATATCTAAAAAAAATAATATTAAGTAATTTCTACTTATGAATCATATTTTTTTAAAATAAATTCTACTTATTTTCATAATTTAAGAGGTTTCACAGATCTATAAATAGAGAATAAATAAATGAAACAGAATCTTACTGATGGTGCAATTGTCGTTGGGGGCTCTGAAGCATCTTTTTTATTCCCTTGAGGTTGAATGAGGTGCAGAGGATTCTCGCAGCAACCTTGTTGGCTGCAATGTTGGCCTTCATCTAAACCTCTCATTTAGGTCTTCTCTTCTTTATCCTTTATTATGATAAATGGCCTCCCGAGCTCATCAAAAGCCAACGCCATCCCTGCATAAAGTAACAAAATGCAGCACAGAGATTAAAGCCGAAACATACAAGCATGGATGCAAAAAAAAGTAGTAGAACCATATACCCGAGGTGTGTGTACTCCTCTCTATGTGGACTGAAGATCCGATGGTGGGGTTCGAGATCGGATATCAGGTCTGCCACTGGTAAAACCCCAAGTCCCAACTCTCTGGTTTTCGCTCCCGCCCTATGCAAGCCCAAAATATTCTACTTAGATGCTGTGAGAGTAAATGTTTTCGTTCCCGCCCTGTAAAAACCGAAAAAAGATATACTTATGAATATTTGGGTTGCCAGGGATTTTGTAAATCATCCCGAAAAAAAAAAAAACAAACAAAAATCCTATAATTTTATTTCCAAAGTTTTTGAAAAACTAACGCTTTATTGTATGTTTTTGGTTGTTATGGAAAGCATTTTTTTAATATTTTGGTATATTTATTATAATAATAATCTATTTTTAAGATTATTTATTTTTATGTAATGATTTTATTATTAAAATTTGTTGAGATAGGAATGTTGTGTTTTTTGAATTTTAATGTGAAAGTACTTCTAACTTGGTTGTATTGAAAATATTTTAAAAAAAAAAATTATCTTGGGTGAGTGTCAACAAAAGAGAGTATATGGTAAGTGGGTTTAACAGTTAAAAAGTATTAGTCTTTTAAATGTCATATGATAAATTTGGAAGGAGTAGGGTGTGTACCCTTATTTAGGTTAAATATATTCAAATTGTTGTGTGAATGGGGTTGTAAGAGCTTATGTTTTCATCTTGAGAAAATAGAGTCATTTTGAAGTCACTCTCATAGTTTAGATTGTCATAAGTAAAATATGTGTTTTGTCTTAAGATGTGAACATTTCATTTTAGGCAGTGTGATAATGTGGTTTCAGCGAGGCATTAAAAGATGGAATGAGCATGCACATTTGGTATGTGAGTGTTATGTTCTCCTTGAGGCACGAGTGCACGTCTAAGAAGAATCTAACAAGGGTTGAAGAGGTGGAATACTTAGAGAGGTTTTGGGGGGTTGTAGTCTCACTTAGAGGTGTAGCAAAGAAAGTTAAGCACCATGAGAAGTTTTGAAGCAAACTTAGGATATTTGACAAGCTGCACGAAGGCAACTTAGCAGTGGTACTAATTGAACATTCTTTGATCGAAGTTGATACCCTCTCCTTGGCACTACCACTTTGCAAGACAAAGAAAAATTGTGAAATATATGTGGAACCCACTAAAGAAGTTGGCAAGGTTGTTGCAACATATATAGGTGGTTTTGTCGTGTTGCAAAAGGAGCTATCAGAACTTAGAAGGTGACCATTGGAGTAGATTTTTCATGGAGTGTCAGGGAGGTGTAAGGGTGTAGGCCACATCTTATGGGTATCTTGTACTTTTGGTGTGTGTTAGCGACGTTAGTGCATTATGTTTGATGAGCAGAAGCTATATTATGTTTCATGAAGGAAAAAACCCACGAGTTTGAGATGTCTTAACCATTTGGCATTGTAAGATGTGTTATGCCCTAGTTTTGAGGAGATAATTACAACCATATCAGAGTATGATCGGTTGTACCATGGACTTAGGTCCACTTGCATGGGTCGAGGTGTAAAGGTGCCCCGTGAGTTGAGGAAAATGATTGCAATGCTTACCTATATAAAGTGTTTATGATATAATATTAATGATTTTTTTTGGAGAATGGAAGAGGAAGATAAGAAAGGAGAGGCACTAAGGTTTGTTGTAAATCAAACAAAAGGAAGGAAAAATGTATCCTATTAGAGATATTTTTCAAGTTGCCTCTTCAATAGTACTAAATTTCGTTGGAGCTAGGAAGTTGGCCTCAAAAACATTGATTGGGTACTCAAGAAATCCAAGACCTGATATATCCAAACTAGTCCATTAGATAGATTCGTCTTGGGAAAAGGTTGCAAATTCTAAGGTGCAAATTTCCCATTTTTAATGTGGGTTTTAAACCTTCCATTTGAAAATTCTAAAAATAAGGTCATGATCTTGAAAGGAGGTCCTTGATTTTACCAAAACTCAATGCCAATGCTTAATCCATGGTGTGATTATTTCTATTTGGGTTTTTTATTTAACATTGAGATCTATATTTGGGTCTAGTTATTAGTCTATCGTTTCATTTATATGTTGAGAAGGTCGTCAGGGTTGTAGGGGATACAATGGTTATTTTCCAATACCCCTCCCTTGAAATCTTTTAAAGAGATAGTGTGCCCCATTTTGTTGTCGTAATATTTCAACCATGAGCTCTTCTTATGAGTATGCCCTTAAAGGGAGGTTATGTAAAGGAAGTAGAAAAAAAAAAAATTCATGTTGAGTAGAAGGAGGGGTATAGATTGTAGGTGTCTCTAGAGGTCTTGACAAAGGTGAAGGATAAAGGATTTTACCCCTTATTGAAACACCTTCTATTCCACCATTCGAGTTGCTGAAGGGCACTGACTTTAAGGGTCATAGGTGAGTTCTCATGAAGATCTTAAAAATATGAAGGTAGGTGTGATTTAGCATAGGATTTATTCTTCAACGGTTGACTTTTAGGGTGATATTTGCTAGTAAATGGAAAAATTGAAGACCTACCACCGATAGATTAAGTAGAGTATGAGAAAAATTTTCCTAATTTTCAAAAATTCTCACAATCTATTGTCCATGAGATCCATGAAAATTATGTTCAATTGTCAATAAATCATGTTATGATATCATCTTTGATTCTGGGAACATATACTTCTTCAACTAGTGGTGGAGAGTCCAACCAATGAGTAGGTAAGGTTGTTCATTTACAAGGTTGGCATCAATGAAGTATTCTCCCTCTTTTCCCAACTCTAAGAGGAGAAGTATGCATAATTGACTTATTATTGTAAACAATTGTAAAGATTGGGGTATATTGAAGTTCAAGGGCTTGAAGTTTTGTGTCAGTGAGTTCTAGGTGTGTTACGTGTCAGGGAGTGGTAGGATGCGCTAAGGAGTGCCAAAGCATGCCAAGGAATGAAGGGGATGCTAACAGGTGCCATATAGTGCCAAGGGATTGTTAGACGTGCTAGGTGCTATGGCATGTCAAGATGTAAAATATGTTGCTTAGTTGTTTTACGACCAGGGTTGGATGTGCGCCTTGTCTTCGTAACTTGTTAAGTTGTATGATTTGATATTAGACGTGAGTATCCTAAGATGAGTTATAGGAAGTTCTTAAGTGAACAAGGAATAGTCTAGTTGTGGTAACTATAACTTGGTCAAGCTATTATAGTCGAATTACAGTTTGGTTGGGTTATTTGAATATTGTATTTGCTGCCAAGATGATTATGTACAAATTTAATAAATGAGTGAGAAAACATGGTTAAGGCTAACTGACTATCTAAGGGTTCTACATTTCTGAGAAGATGTCTGACTGAATGCCTCAGATCTGGATCTAAGGCTGATTACATTCTAAAAAATAGTACTCACAAAGCTATACGCAGGTTGGTGTGAAGGAAAGCGTGTATACACACGGGTTCATTGAAGCAAAGTAGTGTATGCATTTTAAGTTGATGAATTTTCGGGGTCAAGTTTGTATCTACATATTTATTCTAAAGTTTGGGTTATTTCTGATGTTCTGATTACAGTGGTCTCACTGTTTTGTTTGAACTATTGGGTAAAATATAAAGTTGTGATGTTTATGAAGAGTTGTGTTGATGTTGTTTGATCCAGTATGAAAATTGATGAAACATGGTTTGCAGTGGTTCTGAGGGTTGAAGCCTTCAGTATGATGACCCTTTATAATCACATTGATACAAGGAGTACAACTAGGGCTTGGTGTTAGTCCTTTGACAACCAATATAACTTGAGCAAGACAACACTTGACCCAATTTTTTATGGTGGACACACATAGCCCTTTTAATCCACATGTCTTGAACACATATGGCAGGTCCTCTTTCCTCCCATTATGCAACTCTTCAATCTGCCTCTATCAATGAACTCAACTCCTTTATGTTACTGAACTCAGATAAAAAAAAAATTCCCTCTATCTACCTATTTTTTCCTTTAAGGTCTGCAACACTACAACTGTTTGGTCTGCCCATTTTTGCCATACTACTGCTCCAAGATGACAAGTCTAGGGATATGGAGGTTTCCCTTATTCTCAATGACACAATCCTCTAAAATACAGTTAACTAGGGCTAGTTGGCTAGCCCACTTGACTCCTACTTTAGTCCTTCAAATTATTTGGCACGTCCTTAGGCCCAATACACCTACCCTTCTACCAGTCTTGTTTTCCTTCACACGTACAGGACTTAGAGCTCTTATTTGATAGTCACCTAACAACCCTCCAATTGTACTTGGACTACCATTAGATTTCCCAACCACAGTAATTTTTTTTATTGGTCTAGTGCCCACAACACTGCCCTCATCTAGGGCTCTTCAAATATGCCACCTAATAGTGATTTGAGTCCTCTAAAAATCACTATTCTTGTGTACCATTTTCTTTGTTGTCCAATATATGAACAAATCTGAACTACTCATCATATCATCCTTATAAAAATTTGTAGATGATTGAACTAGGGTCACAAATCATCCATTAACAATCCATTGAATAACTGTTTATAGGTTGCTTCATATCTCTCTCCAAAACTCTATGGACAGTCCAACAAAATCAACTCCTCTTCATGTCAATCCATTCCTCATATGGCACATTTCTTTTGCTCCACCTTCCTTTGGATTTTCTATCTCCACACATACTACTACAAACCATCTTCCAAATTTGTGGTATATATTGCAGAGATAAACCTCTCTCTAAGGGTCACAACCCCTCTTCTTCTATGCATATTTTTCACAGTCTTAATGGCATGCCTTATGGATTTAACATGCTAGGAAACCTCCCTAAATAGGGAATTATAATTCTATTCCAATTGCTTTAGAACAAACCATATCCACCCATAGAAAAAAAATACAACTCTTTCCTCCATAAGATACTCAGCCTAGCTCATATGGATCCATAGATTATGGTCATTTCTTTGACTGAATCTTGAATTGAACTTTAGATCTCTATGACCCTCAAACTACAGTTACCTCAGTCAATATTACACCTGTGACTACTTATGTTTTGGCCCTAAATTCTAGTGCATACCCTCCTCCATTTGTGTTAGTCTTTATCACAGACCTTGCAACCTAGTAACCACCACAAGGTAGGGTCTCAACCCTCTCTACTATTTCAAAATTTGATGCAGACTTCACACAAAAATATCTTTGAAATCACATGCCCAAATTCTCATCAGTCGCCTCTCTTGAGCTTTATCTGCCCTAAGAGAACCAACAATATGCCATCCTACTTCCTGTCTTGAACCCATTAAGATATGTGACATTCTTGTGAACCCTCACATGATGATATTACTCTTGGTGGATGATCATGGCCTCCCTTTAGCAACGCTACTCATCCCTCTAACTTGACCTACTTTAGGAATACATCTCTCCTAGCCTCCTTGATCAAATGAGCTCCTTATCACTTGATGTTCTTTCCTTCATACTAAGGCCTCCTTAAATAGCTTTTCCTAGCTAAGCCTCTTAGTAACGCTCTAGAACTTATGAACTTTATCTACTTATACCTTAGTAAATGTTATTTTTTTGTTTAATTTTCTTTTAGATTTTAAACCTCATCTCAAGTCCAAAGCCCCTTCGCTTGGGTTATTTTCCCACAAAACCTTTTGTGGTCAAACTCACACAAACCCATCTCACTAGGATTGTGGAGTACCTCCCAAGCTACACAATTCAACAACATAGTCTAGTTGTAGTAATCGTAACTTGGTCAAGCTCCTATAGTCAAGCTAGGACTTGGTTGGGTTCCCAAGTTGAAAACTAATTAAGGGTAGTTGTGAGGGCATGATAACTAGGAAGGGTTAGGGCATGCCAAGGAATGAAAAGGCGTGCTAACACATGCTGGACAATGTCAATGCATGTTGAAGAGTGTTAAGGAGTGTCGAGGCATCACAAGGGAGAACTAGGTAAAAATGCATGGAAATGAACAAATAAGAGCACGTTCCAGGGAGTGTCAGTGAATTCAAGTGTGACAAGGATGAAGTGTGTTAGAAAAAGTTCATAATATGATTTGTAAGAGGCTAGCCTATGATTACGATAAGGGGCTCAACAAAGCAATTTTAAACAAAGGGATACTTTGTGTTGGGCACAACACTATTTGCCTTTATTTATTATTTTTATATGACATGTGGCACACTTTGGCTGAATGCTCATGTTTTAAACTATTTTAGACAAATCCATATTGTACATTGTTGTGTATAAGTTTTGGGGAACTTATCTTGTGCAACCTATATCTTGTGTGTCTTGTGTATCTTGTGGTTCTTGTAAACTCTCAGTTAATGCTCTACTATTTATATGAAATGGACATACATGTGAAATATTTCATATGTAAGCTATGTTTCTTAGATGTTTTATGGCCATGGCTAGATGTGATCCTTGTTTTGGTAAGTTCTTAAGTGGGAAAAGTTCAGCTTGGACATGACTGGCCTAAGATGAGGTATAGGAATTTCTTAGGTGAGCAGGGCACAATCTACTTGTATTAGGTGCAATTGATCAAGTTGTTGCGGCTGAAGCAGACCAATGTTACATGAACTGGAGTAGTTAAGGACTTGATTGGGTTCTCAAGTCGTGAAAAAATGTAAGGCTATTTGTGAGGGCATGAGTGCCAAGGCATGCTAGGGAATGCTAACATGTGCCAGATAGTTTGAAGGCATTCCAAATATGCTAATATGTGTCAAGTGCTAAGGCATGCCAAGATTTGCAATGGTGTGACAATACATGCCGGGGACTATCAAGGCGAAAAAAAGAAGAAACAAGTTAAAATACAAGGAAATGAACACATCATAGGGTTAATAAGTCATCAATTTACATTTTCCAAGAGGGGCATGCTATGCACACCAACACTAGGTGGAAATGAGTGTCAAGTGCCAAGTGTTAGTGCATTCTATGTGCCAAATCATCCTCTGTTACTTCTCTTCTACTTTCCAGTAACTGATCTCAAATAAATTTAATATTAAACCATGCCAAAGCATACCGAGGCATCTTAATGAATGCTAGACATGATAATGATCATGGCCTCTTTAGGAATACATATCTCTTCGCCCCCTTGATCAAATGAGTTCCTTCTCACTTGATGTTATTTCCTTCATCCTAAGGACTCCTTAAATATTTTTTCCTAGACCTCTTAGGAACCCTCTAGAACTTACGAGTTTTATTGACTTCGACCTTAGGAAACATTAATTTTCCTTTTTATTTTTATTTTAGATTTTAAACCCCGTCCTGGGTCCAAAATCCCTTTTCGTGGCTTATATTCCCACAAAGCCTTTTGTGACCAAAATCACACAAATCAATCTCACTAGGCTTGTGGAGTACCTCCCAAGCTACAAATTTCAACAACATAGTCTAGTTGTAGTAACTATAACTTGGTCAAGCTCTTGTAGTCAAACAAGGGCTTGGTTGGGTTCCCAAGTTGAAAATTAAGTAACGGTAGTTGTGAGGCCATGATAGCTAGGGAGGTTCAGGGCATGCAAAGGAATGAAAAGGCATGCTAACACATGTTGGACAATGTCAATGCAAGTTGAACTATAGTGTTAGGGAGTGTCGGGGAATATCAAGGGATAACTAGGTAAAAATGCATGGAAAGGAACAAATAAGAGTTTGTTCCAGGGAGTGTTAGTGAATTCAAGTGTGCTAAGGACGAAGTGTGTTAGGAGAAGTTTAGAATAGGATTTATAGAAGGAAAGCCTATGGTTGTTATAAGGGACTCGACATAGGGAGAAGCTTTAGACAAAGGGAGATCAGTTTGTGCTAGGCACAACATTGTTTTGCCTTTAGTTATTTTTTTTATATGAGACGTGGCACACTTTGGCTACATGTTCATGTTTAAACTATATTTCTAGATAATTGCATATTGTACATTTTTTTGTATAAGTTTTTGGGCACTTAGCTTGTTTCAACTTATATCTTATGTGACTTGTGAATCTTGTGGTTCTTGTAAACTCTCAGTTAATGTTCTATTGTTTATTTGAACTGATTGAACATACATCTCAAGTATTGCCTGTGTAAGCTATGTTGCTTAGTTGTTTTATGGCCATGGCTAGATCATGTGATCCAAAAGTGTCATTGAAAATGTCTTTGGTGACGGACCATAACGGACCATCACTATATACACTTCCAGTGATGGTTTTTTAATGATCAGTGATGACGGACATTTTTTGACCGTCACCAAAAGTAACAAGAAGAGCATTGGTGAGGGTCATTAAAAGTTCATCACTAGAAGTGTCACCAAAGAGAGAATTAGTGATGGGCCTTTAACAACCCTCACCAAAAGTGTCATTGAAAATGTCTTTGGTGATGGGCCGTAAAAGACCATCACTATATGCACTTACAGTGATGGTTTTTTAAGGACCATCACCATATGTGACATTGGTGACGAACCTTAAGGGTCCGTCACAATCATGACCCTCACCAATGTGCTTTTTTCTTGTAGTGCTTGTTTTGTTTGAAGGCTAGTAATTATTTTTATAGGAAAATTATGCTAAATGCAGAAAGTCCTCCCACTTAGCAAGTCTATCAATGACATACATTTAGAGCATATCCTCGAGGACCTGATTAGTCCTTTCTATATGTCCATCCATTTGAGTATGATATGCAGTGTTGAAGTATAATTGACTCCCCATGCCCCCAAACAAAGCTTTCCAAAACTTGGAGGTAAATTTAGCATATTTTTCCGACATTATCATTTTTGGTACACCATGTAGTAGAATTATTTCCTTCATGAAAATATTGGAATCTGGGTGGTTCCAAAAGTACACTGCACCAGTATAAAATATGTTTCTTTAGTTAAGGTGTATACCACCACCATCATGGAATCATGTTGGTACTTTTTCCTTAGTAACCATGTAATAAAATACATTTATGATTCCATCCCACTTTCATTCAGGAATGGAAAATGGATCTATAAATCCAATAGGGTGTTGTTGTCACACCTTTACTTCTTGACATTCTATGCATTTTGCAAAATATTCTTCCACATCCATCTTCATACCTAGACAAAATAAAATTTTCCTAAACATTGTTATCATATTTTCATATCCAGGATGACCTGCATATGGTTTCTTGTGGTACTCATCCAATATCATTTGTTTTAGCATGACCACATTGGTAATGTACAATTGGTTTCATTAGGTGAACAATTTTTCATAATTTTCAGCATATCCCAGAATTTCTTTTTGTTGTAATTTCTATTAAAATTCCCGATATTGAGGGTCTTGTTGTAGTGAATTCTTAATTTGTTCCCCAAAACTTGTAAAAGTGGTACTCACAAACCTCCATATCAAGGCATGGGCATGTCTACTTAAAGTATCTTCAATTTTTTTCTCTTTTCCTTTTATGTGTTTTATATCAAATTCAAATTCACTAATGAAAGTTAGCCATCGTGCTTATCTAGCATTTAAATCAGGTTGGATAAAGAAACATTTTAGACTGATGTGGTATGTCACTAAAACAAAATTACTTCCTAATAGATAGTGTCTCCACATTTTTAGAGAATGTATCACTAATGCCAACTCTAAATCATATACATCATAATTCTTTTCATGTTTTTTCAGCTTCCTAGACTCATAAGCTATTACTGCATTTTTCTGCATCAACACTCCCCTGAGGCCTTCCAAACAAGCATCATTACAAACAATAAATTCCTTATTTGGGTCGACAATTTTTAATATAGGGGTTTTTGTTAGTAGTTGTTTTAACTTGTCAAAACTTTCTTGGCATTGGGTTGTCCACTCAAACTTTATTCCATTTCTCTATAAGGAAGTAATGAGATAACCCATTTTTTAAAAACCCTCTATAAATATTCGATAGTATCATGTGATCCCCATAAATGAATGAATTTTTAACACATCCTTAGGTGTGGGAAAATTCATAATCGCCCTAACCTTTTGAGGATCGATAGATAATCCCTCCTTGGAAATTATGTTCCCCAAATATTGTATTATGTTTTTGTAAAAATCACATTTGCTGAGTTTTGCATAAAGATAAGTTTCTCTTAAAGTTTGTAACACTAATCTGATATGTTCTCGGTGCTATTATTCATCTTTAAAGTATACTAGGATTTCATCTATGAATACTAACAAAAACCTATTAATATATTTGTGAAGTATGTTGTTCATTAGACACATGAAGGGTGCTAGTATGTTAGTGATATCAAAGGGTAACAATACAAACTCATAGTGGCCATATCTGATTCTAAAATTTGTCTTGTGAATATCTTCATCTTTTATTTGTAGTTGATGATAACCAGTCCTTAAATTACTTTTTGATAATATAGTGGCTCCCCTTACATGATCAAATAGGTCATCAATTTGGGGCAACCATGGGAGCTTCACTCAATGAACCTCTAACATATCACGTGTGTTCATGGAATACTAAATAATACCCCTAATTTGACTACATATTCGAAAATACCTCTAAAAATTACATTATTTAACCCCCTACCAATACAAAACTAATACACCTTCCCAATTTAAAAATCCCCTACTTTCATTAGATATTGTAGGTATCCATTTTTTCATTAACATTTTGTATACCCCTTTATATATTTTCATTAAATTTGTGCTCTATTTTTTATACTTGTGAATATAAAAACCCTATATATCCCCCTATATATCCCCCAATATGTCATGTAATTTTTTCCTCAATATATATCCCCCAATATCAATGCACGTGGTATGGTATTTCTCCCCTAGTGAAGTCCCCATTGGGACATAGGGTATTTATTATTGATGGCTAACTTATTCAATTGTTGATAATCGATGCACATTCTAAATGTGTGGGTATTTATTCCTTTTCTTGACAAATAGTACAAAACCACCCCCCCCTCCCCCCCCCCACCCCGCCCCATGGTGAGAGAGTGGGATTGAGGTAACCCTTGTCTAGCAGCTCCTGTAATTGCATTTTTATCTCGAATAACTATGGTATTCTCATTCCATAAGGGTCTCTATACACGGGGGTGACACTGGGTACTAAATCGATAGATAAATATATGTCTCTACGAGGAAGTAACCTGGGGATTTCGTCTAGAAAAACATCATGAAACTCTCAAATAATAGCTATTGTCAACAGATTTTATGTTTCTATTAGCTGTTAATTTATTTCCACTTGCACCATATATACCTAACATTGTTTCCTTGAACTCCTTTTTAAATGCAATGCTGATATTTCTTATACTGGTATTGGTTTTGGAATTCCTCTAATCAATATGGGTTGTCCGTTTTGAACCCCACAACTCACTATTTTCTTGAGGAAGTATATGAGAGCTCCCTATTTCTCCAACCAGTTCATGCTAATTAATCTATCATAGGATCCTAAAGGAATAATGTTTAAATCCACCTATGTGGGATAACCATTTAATTCTAGATGACATTGCTTTATTTGATGGGTTACTTTTTTTTGGTACCAATTGCTAATTGTACCAACCATGCATTCTGGAAATTTTCAGATTTCAATTTACATTTTTCCAAATTATGGGGACTAATGTAACTCGAACTAGCCATGGGATCAATTATAGTAGAAAAATATTGGTGGGTAATAGTACCTTGAATGTCAATCATAGTATATTGATGCTCAGTGTTTCTATCTTCCAATGTTGTAGAGATTCTGGGAACATCATTTACAGTTGTCGCTTCACAAACTACATGAACATTTTGAAAAGATAGTGGATTATTCGGACAATCCCTTAACAGGTGCGGTTCACCACATCCCCATCACTTCAACGGCTCTCTTTCTTTTCCCACAATTCTCTTTTTGTTGTTTAATTCCATGGGTTTTGACCCCATGTGAGACTAGGAAGAATGATTTACAATTCCCTTGTTGAATTTCTTCCTCTGATGATCCTTTCCAAAAAAATTAAGATAAGAAGGCTTTTGTCTTTTTATATTCATAACAGAATTAGTTTTTTCCTTACTTTTCCATGGTTTTAAGCCTTCACTTATATTTTTGAACTTCTGGTAACACAATCTAACTTTTCTCACTGCTTCATCCATGGACTTAGGATTTTCAAACTCAATCCTCTCTTTGTAAGGTGTTGGTAAAAAGTTCAAAAATATTTGTACTTTAGCTTTCTCTTCTTTAATATAGGGTATATACTATAATAATTTTGTAAATTTTGCTACAAACTTATCCATATTTAGTTGTACCAACCTTAACTTATGAAATTCCTTAGCATGGTCATCATAATATCGTTCGCTCAGGTACTGAGACTTAAACTGTTTCTAAAATTCCTCCCAAGAAATTCTCTTCTCTTCCAATAGATGTACATTTTTAGCCTCTTCCCACTAGAGAGTAGCCTTGCCCTGTAGCTTGTTAATAACTATTCGTGCCTTCAAATTACTCTCGTACACATATACCTAAAAGTATTTTATCATATTAAGAATCCAAGCTTCTGTATTTTCCTCTTTTTCCCCATCAAAGGTAGGGTGTTTGATTTTCCTAAAATGTCCCTATAACTCCATTTTCTTCTTTTCCTTTTGTGATTTTGGACACATCTTATTTGATTCTACTCCACTTTCAGACTTCTCTGACTATGAAACTCTCAAATAATAGGTAGTGTCCCTAGATTTTATGTTTATGTTAGTTGTTAATTTATTTCCACTTGCACCATGTATACCTAACATTGTTTCCTTGAATTCCTTTTTAACTGCAAGGATGATATTTTTTATACTGGTATTGGTTTTGGAATTCCTCTAATCAATATGGGTTGTCCATTTTGACCCCCACAACTAACTATTTTCTCGAGGAAGTATATGAGAGCTCCCTATTTCTCCAACCAGTTCATGCCAATTAATCTATCATAGGATCATAAAGGAATAGTTTAAATCCACTTATGTGGGATAACCATTTAATTATATATGACAATGCTTTATTTGATAGGTTACTTTTTTTTTGGTATTAGTTACTAACTGTACCAACCATGCATTCTGGAATTTTTCAGATTTCAATTTACATTTTTCCACATTCTGGGGACTAATGTAACTCAAACTAGCCCTGGGATAAATTATAATAGAAAAATATTGGTGGGGAATAATACCTTAAATCTCAATCATAGTAGATTGATGCTCAGTATTTCTATCTTCCAGTGTTGCACTGATTTTGGGAATATTTCTAGCAACATCATTTACAGTTTTCGCTTCATAAACTACATGAATATTTTGAATAGATAGTGGATTATACGGACAATCCCTTAACAGGTGTGTTTTCCACATCCCCATCACTTCAATGGTTCTCTTTCCTTTCCCACAATTCTCTTTTTGTTGTTCAGTTCCATGGGTTTTGACCCCGTGTGAGACTAGGCAGAATGATTTACAATTCCCTTCTTGAATTTCTTCCTCTCATGATCCTTTCTAAAAAAATTAAGATAAGGAGGCTTTTGTCTTTTTATATTCATAACAGACTTAGTTTTTTTCCTTACTTTTCCATGGTTTTAAGCCTTCATTTATATTTTTGAACTGTTGGTAACAAAATCTAACTTTTCTTACTGCTTCATCCATCGACTTAGGATTTTCAAACTCAATCCTCTCTTTGTAAAGTGTTGGTAAAAGTTCAAAAATATTTGTACTTTAGCTTTCTATTCTTTAATATAGGGTACATACTGTAATAATTTCGTAAATTTTGCTACAAACTTATCCATATTTAGTTGTACCAGCCTTAACTTATGAAATTCCTTAGCATGGTCATCAGAATATCGTTCGCTCAGGTACTGAGACTTAAACTGTTTCTAAAATTCCTCCCAAGAAATTGTCTTCTCATCCAATAGATGTACCATTTTAGCCTCTTCCCAATAGAGAGTAGCCTTGCCCTCCAGCTTGTTGATAGCCAGTCATGCCTTCAAATTAATCATGTACACATATACCTAAAAGTATTTTATCATGTTAAGAATCGAAGCTTCTGTATCTTCGTCTTTTTCCCCATCCAAGGTAGGGTGTTTGATTTTCCTAAAATGTCACTGTAACTACATTTTCTTCTTTTCCTTTTTTGATTTTGGACACATCTTATCTGATTCTACTCCACTTTCAGACTTCTCTGACTATGTTTCCACCTCTTTCATTTTCATCCCTTCTGATTCTATTCTTCTATGGCTGGACTTCTCAGTCAAATCTCTTATCATTTGTTCCTGTTCTTCACTAACCCTCAATAGGCGTTCATTGATTTTTATGAGATGAGTCAGTTCTTGTTGCAGGTTTCTAATAACGTTCCATAAACTGTGAGTTTGGTGGAGTGTTACCTCATCCCAATTAAACATATAGTTCTTCACCACCTGTTATGGTTCGAGGGGATTTTTCTTCCATTTTGTAGCGGTTTTCTTCACTTATGTACCTTATAAAACAATAAAACCTGCTTTCAGTATTTTGTTAAGGAATTTCTACACAAATTTGCTAGACTGTGATGGTCCCTTGTAGGACTGGTGCTAAAAATTAGCACTCTAACACCATATGTAATATACACATACTATGCTCATACCTAAAAAAAATAAATTATAATATCTATAAAAATATGTACATAGCCATGGAAAAAATCTATGTCAAAACTTTAATTTTGGGC
This sequence comes from Pinus albicaulis, assembly GCA_034641835.2. Classification (NCBI taxonomy): domain Eukaryota; kingdom Viridiplantae; phylum Streptophyta; class Pinopsida; order Pinales; family Pinaceae; genus Pinus; species Pinus albicaulis. The sequence goes on from CM076571.1 coordinate 778,788,231, forward strand.
ATCATTTTGTATAAATCTTAAGATAGTGACAGTGAATTAAATTTGGAAATATATTATATACAAGAATGATCACCCCTCTTGTTCCCCATTTTTGTATTTTTTTCAAAAGTCTCATGCCAACTACCCTTGCCTTAGAGCTAGGTTTGCATGGCCTCTATTTTATTAAGGTTTAGCTCTGCTTCCCTTACTCTGATGGTGAATATAATAAGGTTGCTATGTTATTCAATGTGATATTTTTAGCATTGGTTCTACCCTTAGACTACATTTGATCCTATAGTTTGTTCTAATGTTCTTGGTCATACTAATAAATATATATATATCCACTTGGGCACATTCATTTCATTGAGATATTGGGGAAATTTTGTGTTGGGGCACTAATCTAGGTCATAGATATGCCTAGAGATCCCCACTCAGATGGAGCCTCAACCTTCACCCTCGTACCCTTGATCTCCTGATTATCACATGATCTTCACTAGTCGGTTGTGATTTTTGGGAGGCGTGAACGACAAAGATAGAAGATGTTGATCCAAGGGTGGTGTGACCTATTCTCTTTATAACCCTAACTATTAATGGAAAAAAAATTTCATTTTTGTAAGTCTGTGTTGCATTATGTGGTTTCCCTCTTTTTTGTGCTATCTCTAAGTGTCATCGAATGCCTGGAAAGTTATGGTATATGATAAAACATTTTGGGAGACATTTGGTGGTCCCTCCTCCACTTGTTGCACTAGAATATTTGGTTGAATGACACCTTGCATCCTCTGCTAGATTCCATAATGTAATATTCCCAATTAGCCATGAGCTAGTTGGAATATTCAATTTTGTTTTGTTGCTTTGTTGAATGAATACGAGGATAATGGAGGTCCATAATTCTCCTTAATGATGAATAAATCAATGCCAAATGTGAAAGATACAAATCTGGGAAGCTTAATTAAGCACCCTTGGTGTGAAAAGGGGCTCGATCACTTTGACTGGGTCAACCTTGACCAAATCAACATCGTTGTCATGGATGAGTGGTCATCAATGAAAGATAGTGCAATTTTAGATGAAGATTCTTTGTGTGAATGTAGTGTTATTATTGGATGGGGCTTAGGGTTTTCAAGCTCATATCTTATTTAAGGAAGAGGATGGCAACCATTGTTCAGGATGTTGATATGTTGATATTATTTGTGAATATATGGTCTATTTAGACATATATCTTTCTCTTTCTGTTTAGCTGAGATTGAGTGTTGTTTAGCACTGCGTGTTCCTGATCGGGAATCCCACCTCTTTCCTTGAGAGGCTTCTTGGAAGAGTCTTGTACTACATTTTCCACTATCAAGCTTAAGGCCAAGCTTCATCTTTCATTTACAGTGCAGATCCTGTTGAGGGTTTGGTTGTTTTGCAAGTTGCAGGAAGTGGAGACTAGATCTCTAGATCTAGGCCATTTCATTGCTCATTTGCAGTGGAGGCTTCCATTTCCATTGGGAGGAAAATATTGAAGGGCTTTGAGCTTATTTTTAGATCTTGGCATCAGGCCAACTTGTTATTCATCCCTACAGTGCAGTTTACTTCCAGATCTGTGTTATTTGTGTAGGAGGAGTTGCAGGGTGGCTTGGCACACCATTTGGAGAGCTGATTTTCTAGTGAAGGGGAACTGTCTTTCACTTATAGGATCTATTGGAGGAGGGTATTGTATTTATCATATCATATCACCCACACTTTCCAGATCTATATTTTTCAGTAGATCTGTAGCCTTAGGGCCTAGATCTACAACTTGTATATGGTGTTTTGCTGAAAACCCTTAAGGGGTTCTTCAAAGGAGCTTGTATAGTGCTTAGATCTGTAATAGATCTATCTTTTGAGGCACATATCAGCCCTAGATCTGATGTATAATAATTTTCTATAGTCGATCTAATAAAACAACGTTGTAAGGGTCTTCTAGCTTTTATATATAGTTGCAACACCTCTTTTTGAGGGATTTTTTCCATTGGAGGCTTGTACTTTCTTGTTGTGCATTTTATGACCTATTTCTTATGTATATTTTGCTGCTGTTATAACATATGAAAGGTCTCCATATTGGCCTCTTGATTTTAAATGATGATTTGCAATATTGCTCCAGAATTTGGCACTATATTCCTGCTTTTCCCATTTGGGAATATTACATTGGTATCAGAGCATAATCTTGGCACAAAATGTACATCTTGAAAAGACAATATGTCATTTGAAGAAGGAGAGCCTCTTACTGATAGAGAGAAGAGGTATCAAAGAAGAATACACAGAAATTTTGATTATACAAATGAAAAAGAAGACAGAGGTAAAACCCATTTATCTGGAGGTGAAGATGAAGAGAAGGAGTTCCATAAGATCCTTCTTAGAGCCATGCAAGACATTTCTAGAGAGATAAAGGAGATGAGAATGGATAGATTCAAGGAATCCCCTAAATGATTTCATCATGGTGAAGGCTCTGGCTGTCTCATCACTGGAATGATCAACTAGTGCAACAAGCACAAGTTTCCCAATGCTCTACTATGCCTATATTCTTGGCTGTGGGAAATGATGGGTTTCAAGAGCAAGAATCCCTTGAAGAATATTTTATGGAGTGTGAATCTCAAACTCAGAGATTCAAGGATCACTTGAGTTTTCAAGGATTTTTTCAAATCAAGGACAATAGAAGACCAAGGCATCAGAATAGAAGTGGTGGATTCATTCAGAATCATGATCGACACCACACTATGGCCAGATTATTTTTACCCAATTTTGATGGGTCATCCAAGTGCATTTCCAAATCATGGGTAGAGAAAATTGACATCTACTTCCAGTTGAACAAAGTTCCAGATATGGAAGCCATTAATATTGCAAGTTTGCACCTTGAGGGTGAAGCACATGACTGGTGGTTCCATGGCTTTTCTACATTGGTTCATGCCAATGTAACTGCATATTCAGGGTTCACTGGAAAGCTGGTGGAAGGATTTGATAGAAGAGATTCTGAAGCACCATTCATGGGGCTTGCAAAGCTGAAACAATCAGTAATCTAGAAACTTAAATTTCTAAAATTTTAAGACTTTCGTTATGGTTCTTGATTTATCTACAGCAAGAAGTGTGTATATGTTCATTGATGGGTTAGATGAACCTCTTCATGGGTTGGTTAAGTCTACCAAGCCCACTACCCTACAAGATGCCATTGAAAGGGCTAGAGACCTTCAAGATGCCTTGCCAAAAGCAAAGGAAAATTTTCAGCACAAGCCCTCTTTCCCATCAAAGGGAAAATAAGAGAAGGCTCCTCCTTCAAAGGAGAGCCAATACAAAAAACCTCTTGATGATGATGTCCGAAAAGATTTCAGGAGGATGAAGCTTTGCTTCACATGCCAAGAAGCTTGGGCACCCGGACATAGATGTGTGGCTAGAAATGCACATTACATAGAGGTCTTCTCAGATGATGAGGAGGAAGAAGAAGATGAAGCAAGAAGAGGTTACAATGCTGACACTGTAGGAGATGAACCAATGCCATCAGAGGATGGGAATAGAGCATTTTCTCCTATTGGAGGGGCTCTTGCACCATTAAGAGGAGTACCTAAGTACTTGACCTTAATATTTCAAGGTTCCATCTTGAATCAGAGGGTTGTTGATAGTGGGGCTACCCACAATTTTATTGATGCCCAACTAGTGCAAAGGAGGGAAATACCCATTGATGCTTTTGAGGGATTATCTGTTTTTGTCCCAGGAGATAGAAATATGCAATGCATGCATTATGTTCCATCCTTATCAGTCACCATGGGAACATATACATTGAATGTTCACGTCTTTGTGGTTGACATACCTGACACCAATGTCATATTGGGTGTACAATGGTTGATTACTTTGGGGAAAGTCACCACTGATTGGGAGACTTTGTAGATGGAATGGGTGGATAGAAAGAGTGGAAAATCTCAAATAATTAAATGCATGCACCCATATCCCTCACATACCACTTCCATACAGAAATCAAAAATGGATTTTCGTAGTGGAAGCAAGGACCTAATAGTCCCATCTATTATGCTTATGAGATTGTTGCATGGGACACTATTATTTAGTGGTAAACCACCTGGGAGGCCACCTGATTCAGATTTGGTGAGAGAAATATCACAACATGATGCTCCAAGACTAGATCCAAGAGGGATGGGAGCATTATAATACCATGATACATCGACGGGAGTCTTGGGTAGACTCAAGGAGGAGGGAGACATTCTCCCAACATCATTATTACCCACTCTTATTTTAGATTCTGCATTGTGGGAGGAGAAGCATGGAAGGATGACCTTACAACATATACCTTTGGCATGGGAAATTTCAAGGAGGAGAGAAGCCATAGGACGTATGTACTAGATCATTAGGTTGTCACTATGGGAGATTGATCCATATTGGAAATCCCAACTGTTGATGGATTATTCCAAGGATATTCTCACATGCATGATACTTGATGACCAACTACATGAAGAGGGATATTCAGTCCAAGAAGGAGTCATATATCATCATGGTAGGATCTTATTATCTAGAGCTTCCAAGCTCAAGGAGAAGTTGCTACAAAGAGGTTATGAAGAGTTCTTTTTCAGCCATACTTATTCCATGAAGGCCTACAACACTATCATGGAAAGCTACACTTGGAAGTGCTTTGAAGAGGAACTATATTAGTATTTTCAAATATGCATGAACCATGTGGAGTTGGGAGAGAAACATAACTCTATGAAGGATTTAATTCAGCCACCTCTTTCCTCTTGTGGAATTAGAGGAGATAGATCTATGCACCACTCCATTTGTATGAGGAGAAATCTTGGTGAAGAATATGCTTGTGTATCTAATGTTTCATTTGATTATTATTTGAATTATTTTATCATGTACATGCAGGCCATAGCTCCAAGAAGGAGTAATATTCGAAATAAAATTCATGGCCAACTTTGGGCCACAAACATTTCTGAACATGACCACCCCCTTGGAGGACAAAGGGAGATATTGTATCATTGTGGGTGCATTCCCAAAGCACCAAATATATCTCACACTTTTAGAAAATGGTGAGATGACTTGGGTAGAAAGTAAGTGGTGGGGAAACCACTTACCACATCATTATCTGATGCAGTCAGGAGATTTACTGTGCTGGTTCCACATGTGGGACTATGACCCACCTCCATATGCACATATTTCTATTTGTATAATTTTGATCCCATACATTAATGATGTACTTATAGTTTTTATGGGAATTTTTGGAGGGAGGATGGGAGGAATTTATGTGCCCTATGGGAGAAATATTCTCCATGTTCATTATGTTACATGTTTCAGGGAGAACATTGGGAAAACCATGTTTGTTTCATTTGAACTATTGTCTCCTTATGGGATGGCTTATTTGCATCTCATGAGAACTTTGGAGGAGGAATTCATGGAGGGATGGATTGGTGAACACTTAGCTTATGAGGGAAGCTTATCACATGTTGGTGTCACCAATGGAGGAGGAGGAGAGTTTCATCACTCACCTTGTCAGTTGCTTGAGGACAAGCAACATTTGGGAAGGGAGGACTGTAATATTTCCAATTAGCCATGAGATAGTTGAAGTATTCAATTTTGTTTTGTTGCTTTGTTGAATGAATAGGAGGACAATGGAGGTCCATAATTCTCCTTAATAATTAATAAATCAATGCCAAATGTGAAATAGACAAATCTTGGCAGCTTAATTAAGCACCCTTGGTGCGAAAAGGGACTAGATCACTTTTATTGGGTCAACCTTGACCAAATCAACAACGATGTCATGGAGGAGTGGTCATCAATGAAAGACAGCACAGTTTGAGATGAATATGCTTTGTGTGAATGTAGTGCTATTATTGGATGGGGCTTAGGGTTTGCAAGCTCATATATTATTTAAGGAAGAGAATGGCAGCCATTGCTCAGGATGCTGATATGTTGATATTATTTCTGAATATATGGTCAGTTTATACATATATCTCTCTTGTTGTTTAGCTGAGATTGAGTGTTGTTTAGCACTGGGTGTTCCTGATCGAGAATCCCACCTCTTTCCTTGAGAGGCCTCTTGGAAGAGTCCTGTACTACATTTTCCACCATTAGGCTTAAGGCCAAGCTTCATATTTCATTTACAACGCAGATACTGTTGAGGGTTTGGTTGTTTTGTAGGTTGCAGCAAGTGGAGACTAGATCTCTAGATCTAGGCCATTTCGTTGCTCATTTTCAGTGGAGGAGGCTTCATTTCCATTGGGAGGATAGTATTGAAGGGCTTTAAGCTTATTTTCAGATCTCCGCATCAGTCCAACTAGTTATTCATCCCTACAACGCAGTTTACTTCCAGATCTACGTTATTTCTATAGGAGGAGTTACAGGGTGGTTTGGCACACCATTTGGAGAGCTGATTTTCTAGTGAAGAGGATCTTCCTTTCACTTAGAGGATCTATTGGAGGAGGCTATTGTATTGATCATATCAGGTCAGCCACACTTTCCAGATCTGTATTTTGTAGTAGATCTGGATCCATAGGGCCTAGATCTACAACTTGTATTTGGTGCTTTGGTGAAAACCCTTAAGGGGTTCTTCAAAGGAGCTTGTATAGTGCTCAGATCTGTAATAGATATATCTTTTGAGGCACATATCAACCCTAGATCTGACGTATAATAATTTTCTATAGCAGAGCTAATAAAAAAGAATTGTAAGGGTCTTCTAGCTTTTATATATAGTTGCAGCACCTCTTTTTGAGGTATTTTGTCCATTGGAGGCTTGTACTTTCTTGTTGTGCATCCTAAGGCCCATTTCTTATGTATATTTTGATGTTTTTATAACATATGAAAGGTATCCATATTGGCCTCTTGATTTTAAATGATGATTTGCAATATTGTTCCAACATTTGGCACTATATTCCTACTTTTCGCATTTGGGAATGTTACACGGAATGGTGGAATCCTGTTTGGTTAAAACACTAGCCATGGGGACGTATGAATGTAGTTCTTTCTCATTTGAAATTTTTACTCAATTTTTTGTTCACTACCACTCCAATATTTACATTTGGGTTTAAGAGGTAAAGATAATGTTACCATTCACTCCCTCGTACTCAGTGTAGGATTATAGGTGCAGTCGAGGTCAACCTTTCTTCAGCTCTCTATGGAAGTTTTCACTGGTAAAATTCATGTGCAACGACTTTCTCCAGACTTTACTCTTCCTCTAGTGGGTCTTTAGGTACTTACAAAACTAGAAATGACCCAATTTATCCATTTTTTTCACAACTGGAGAATGACTTAGTTTCCTGAGGTTTTTAAGCATACATATATTTGTTTTTTCTTCCCACAACATGGAATTTCATCCAAGCACCGACAAGAAGAAGGCTTCTACGTGGTTCATAATAAGGTTTGGTTGAATGTCTCCTTGATCCCCCTTGACTAATGACTGAGCATTTTGGTTTTTTATTGAATTACTAAAGGATATGATTCTCTTAAATTTTAAATAGATAGAGCTCTAGTTCTGCCACCGTATGCTTTGTCCTATCATTTGTTTTTTTTTCTTTTGTTCCTTTTCCTTTCGTTAAACAAAAGAAGTTTTATTTGTTTACTGAATAATATTTCTGAAACCTTTGGTGCAAGGAAGAGTACATAGGCATATAATGCCAGTTAATTTATTTTCTACACCTGTTTCTTTCTTATTCTATCAATTATTTCTCACATTGTATTGACTCGCTCGTTCTTCACCCTGTCTGGCTTTTACATGTATGTGGATTTCCTCTAGTTTTTCTCTTACAATATCATGATCAAGTTCTTATGTTCCTAATACGACTTCCATCTCACTAGGTGGGTCCTCATGAAACTCTCATCTGTTGATTGAATTCCTTCAATGTACCCGACATGCACCACAATCCAGTTGATTTTCTTTGCAATATTTTTATTTATTTATTTTATCACGAAATATTACCATTTTGGGTCCATATCTATATCCTATGTACAATTTTTTTTTTTTTATGTATTAAATGATTCTTTGTTCATTATAAACGGTTGTTATTTAATTGATGTTTTTAATGCAAATGCGGTTTATATCTATAATACAAATTGGGGTTTATGTCTACAACAAAGTAACGAACCCTTCATATCTCTCAATCATTTAATAAATTTGTTTATGTTTTCCTCTCCATCATTTAATAAATTTAATATATATATTGTGCATGACATATGGCATGGATTTGTGTATCCTCTTCAACTGAAAAAGTCAATACTTAGATAATTTGACAATTTTCCTTGTCGCTCAGGAATTTCAATATATACTTCTACAATGATAGAAGAGATTTGAAACTACCACTGCTATATATTTTCTTATGTTTTGTTTATGAGATCATGAATTTCTCTATAGTATCACTAGATTCATTTCATCCTTGTTTTTGGGAAGTAGCTATCATTTAATAATAATGAAAACGTTGTTTGAATATATCATTTTTATTTCCTGTCGTTCAAATTGTTGTGAGTCAAAGTAGTTTGCAATTATTATTAGTCTAGGATTCCTCCTACTCACAAGTTACCACACATAATGTAATTTCTGAAACTACATCGTGTTAGTGGAGAATGCCTGGTTATCCTCACACAACAGTTTCACAATTAACTTTAGAAGAAAATTTTTGATTTAAATTCTGGGTTACCCTAGAGCACAGATTGATTTTGAATAATGATCGGACTGGCTTGGAAATTTACGGAATCCCTTTTTCTGTTTAGATCACAGACATGCATGGTTGCCATGTTAGTTCAACTAACTGAGAGTTACCATTTGGAAACTCCCTTTTCTTCTCTAGGAAATCTACTCTTCTAACTTCGGCAATAAGGAGATATATACCTGGTTTGGTCTCAGAAAACCTAGTATATTGTCATTAGCTGAATATACATTCTCATAAAAGTGACTGTTAAGCCAAATATACAATCTCATAAAAGAGATTGCTAAAGTGAGATTTACATGTCAACTCCCTTTGCTATATTCCATATGGACTCATTTAACCTTAGGTTTCTATACAATAAGTCTATTATCCTGTAATTACCATGCAGATTAATACCAATGCCCTACCAAACTTCCAAAATTCATAGTATATGTGTCCTTTTCATGGGACTTATTTTATCTCAATGGCCATAATCTACGAACATGCATAGTCGATTTCTAAAAAATGAGTAAATGCATATATCATATAGTGGTTACTGTATATATATATTATCAGGTATGGATTTACCAAAATTTAAATATGCATAATCATTTCCCCTGAAACTATGAATTCCATCATTTCTCATCCTAGATATAAATGTATAAAGTGTAGGGATCAATTTATGTATATAAGGAGAATCACAGTAACACCAATTTTTGTATTGCATTCACTCATTCTTTTATTATCATTTTATCTATTTCATAAATCTGTTTAACTACGTATGTGCAAAATATAATCTAACAGTATCAAAGAAAATTTAAGAACTTTTATTTAATCCACATATTTCATACGCACCATAATTTAAAGTTTAGTAGTAAAGGAAAATATTTGACCGATCACTGTCGGGAAAATTCACTTGAGAAAAAAATTTCCTCCCAACCTTGATTTGAAGCCTCCAGATCCCCCTGAGATGAGATTTATTTCCCTCCAAAATCAACAACCTCTCATGATTCTAGACAAGGTATTTTTATGCCTTATGTCCCTAGTAGATATTTTTCCTATATTTTGAAAAAGTATCTCCCCTTTTTCGTTAAAGCCCACCATTTTCTTCTGCGATCCTTTATTTAGCCTTACTTGGTGTTTTTTCTACACTGAATGATTTATTAGAGTTTTCTATCCAATCATATTAAATATCATTAAGTAAATCCTAAGTATTTTTATGTGTTATTTTACGGAAGTTTATCTTGATTTTATCCATCCACATTGCTTTCCCGATTTGGGAAATAATCGCTTTAACTCAAGTATTTATTTCCCAAGTAATCTTTAGTTCTTTTTTCAATTCATAAAATTTATTTATTACATCTAAATCATACCTTATTTCACATTGGATTCATTATGACTTTCTATGAATCATAACTAAAAATATTTCAATCTAAAATAAAATATATTTACATGGAAACATAGAGGTATCACATACAGATAGAAATTGACACATCCTATTGTGAACGGTCATGGATGTTTAAGTGGATATGGGGCCTAGAAACTACATCATGTAAACTTTAGTTTCATCTCGTTTCATCTCTCATGGCCCTATTTTGTTTTTTTGGGTTGTTGGTTTTACAAAACAAGCATTAAAATTATATATATATATATATATATATATATATATATATTATATATATATATATATATATAATTTGTTTAATATTTATTTAATTAGTACTTTATATAATAATTAATTTATTATTAATTATTAGTTTAATTTAATTATTAGAAATAAAGTTTTAAAGTTTTAATTTAATTATTCATAATTATTACATAAATATATTAATTAAAACATTAACTTAGTTTAATAATACAATATTTAGTATACAATCATTATATAAATGTTTAATATTTAATATATTATTAATATTTAGTTGACAGTAATATGTTATCAAAGTAAATTACTATATAACATTATTACAACATTTAAATAGAAATAGTAAGAGTTTAATATAATATTAATAGAACGCTAATAATAAATTAATCTACTCATTTATGATCTATTAAAACTTAACGTGTATGATAAGGTATATTTTGAAGAAGGATAGACATACTTACAAATTCCCCCCATATTGTGTTTTACAAACAACTGCGTAGGAATTCTTGCACAACAACTGACTAATGTGGTTTGGCACTCTAATGGTGTAATGTTGCAGTCTCATAGGAATTTGATTGACCCTAGTCTATGGTATGTTATGAGTCAATCACTCAACATGACGCTTGAACTCTACAAAAGTCTCAACTATGTTGATATCCCGCATCTCCTCCTCTACTCATACAACCACTTGTGCTTCAATCTGTGCAAGTAGTGGCTCTTCACTTCGTTTAAGATAGGATGAGCCCACTAGTCGAATAGGTCCAACATTGAAATGTGAAATCAATAGTTAGCCTTGGATACATGAAAAACAAAAATAAAATTGTAAAACCTATAAGATAAAAAAACACTCAAAATGACTTTGTTATACTTATGTCAAGCCAGTTTTCCCCTTCAGGTAACACGAGCTTTAGGTCTCCTCAAAATTCCACCCCGATATATGGGTAGTCATCGATCATGTTGAACTGCATCTATATCCATTAAAATAAAACAAGAGTGAAACTCATGGAAAATGGACTTGCATGTTGAGACATTGGATCTACCCATTTTCTCATCTGTGGAACCCTGGTCCAGAAGCTCGAGTGCAATATGTTCAGGACATAGTAGTGGAATCCTCTTTAAGGAAAATGATATCAAGATGGATCCATAGCCATAATTATTCAATCAACTAACCTTTACTTTATTGAGTTGCACCTTCAAGTTTTCTAACACCCCCTCACTCCAATTGATAATAGTTGGTTCTATGCATTCTAATGTGTATCGCATTCGGGCCCTGGTAGCCAAATGCTAAGTAGCACTACCAACCAATCTAGCTATAAAAAAGAGGATTGTCATGAGAGGCATTTAGAATACATCCTTAATGTCGATTTTTCCATCTTTCGTTAGATGGGAATGAGGCCTACAGTGTGTAGAAACATAATATTTGACAATCTCACTGCACCTTCTCGAGCCAAATAACAAGATAGGACCCCCCCTCCTCAAAAAACTTGTCAAAAAATAAATACCCTCCACCTCTATGTTGAGGGTATGTGCACCAAGTATAAACCATTTTTATTTACATTAGGGGAATTTTGAGGTCTAAAACGGGTCTCCTAAGGAAATTATAAAATAATATTGGAAATAATAAAATAAGATTATATTACATCATCAAATTTTAGAGGAAAAAAAGAAAAAACCATGTTGTTGAGAACTTCTGGAAACATGTGTAATTTGATTGAAGAGCCCGAAATTTCGGCTGAACACTTCACACATATTCAGGAGGAATAATCTTAACATAATATAGGAAGAGTGCAGGGCCGGAATATATAAATAAGGAACAAATCTAGTCGTTATATATTTATGGAAATTATGATAAATTCTAAGAGAAATATGATGTTAGCTAAATTCAAAATTAAAAATATTAAAATTAGGTTATTAGTCGTTAGAGATTTAATGGAATAATTTGAATAAGTCCAAGAGATATATGAAATTAAGAATTAATTTAATATAAAATAATTAAATAAATGAACTAGCCATTAGAGAAATGGAAGGGAGCATTGATAATTTAACTAAGTAAAAAAGATGAATAAATTAAGTAAAAAACAAATTAAAATAAATAAATATATTATTCAAGAGGATTATGATAGGGGTATTCACGGAATGAAATAAATATAATTGGATTAAATTTGAGTTTTACCTTTTAATTTTAATTTTTAATTTTAATTTTAATGGATTATTTAAATAATGCATTAATGAATAAATAAAAAGAGGGAAATTTAAAATGATCAAAATTGAAAAGTGTGGGGTGTGGGGGGGTGCAGGGGAGAAAGCAGGGATGGGGAGAATAACATATTAAGAAGGGTTAGAATTGGGAATAGAGGAAAGATACTTAGATGATAGGAAATGGATGGTGGGATTCTAGGAATGACTTAATTGATAACCATCATCATAGTTAAAGATATTAGGATGGTTTTCAATTTCAAGGGCTTCCCGAATGACCTAGTTGTAATGAAAGGGATAGATGCTAAGATTTTGGATTTTTAAAAACAAATAAGGTGTTTGGTAGAATGGGAGTGCTAAAAAATGTTATATTTTTCAATTTGGTTATGGTTAGTGTCAACCATGTGTTCTTTCAACCCAGTTTTAAAGGATCTCCTGCTTTGACCTATGTAAGAATTTCCACACGAGCAGGGGATGTCATAGACTCTAGGACCTAACATAGGGTCATTTTTATCCCTGGATGATTTGAAGAGTTGGCTGAGGGTTCTTCGCGGCTTCAAGAAGGTTTTAATGTTGTTTTTAAAAAGGATTATGGAAATATGATCTGTAACTCCTTGAATGTAATGAAGGGTTACCTTGGCTAAGGGAGGGGATTTGGGAAGGTTTTTAGTATGGGGATGAATACAACGATGGAAAAATCACTGAATTTAAGGAAGGGTTACCTTGGCCAAGGTTGGGGGGTTGGGAAGGTTTTTAGGACATGGATGGATACAAGAATGGGAGGAATTCCATTCTTGTATCCATCCCTATCCTAAAAACCTTCCCAACCCCCCTCCCTTCGCCAAGGTAACCCTTACTTTCATTCAAGGTGTTACTGGTCATATTTCGAGAATCCTTTCTAAAAAGAACATTAAAACCTTGTTCAAGCCCCAGAGAATCCTCAGCTAAATCTTCAGATCGAAAAGGATAAAAATGACCCTATGTTAGGTCTCTAAGTCTATGAGATCCACTACTCCTATGGAAAGTCTTACATGGGTCAAACCGAGAGATCCTTTAAAACCTGGTTGAAAGAACACATGGCTAAAACTAACCATGACCACATTTAAAAATATGTCACTACTGAACACTCCCATTCTACCAAACACCTTATTTGTTTTGAAAAATCCAAAATCTTAGCAGTTTCCCCCTTTTATTCCAACTGGGTAATTCGGGAAGCCCTCAAAATTGAAAAGCATCCCAATAAATTTAACCATCATGATGGTTATCAATTAAGTCATTCTTGGAAGCCCACCATCGATTTCCTATATTCTAAGTGCCTTTCCTTTATTTGCAATTCTAACCCTTCCTAATCTGTTATTCCCTCCATCCCTCCTTTCTGCCACTCCCCCTCTTTTTAAATTCCTCTATATTCCTTCTTTTATGAACATTTTACTCATTTTAACCAAAATTTTCATCATCCCCCCCCTTCCATTTCTCTAAAAACTATTTAATTTATTTAATTATTTTATATTAAATTAATTATTAATTTCATTTATCTCTTGGACCTAGTCAAATTATTCCCTTAAATCTCTAATGGATAATAACTTAATTTTAATATTTTGAATTTTGAATTTAAACTAACATCATATTTCTCTTGGACTATCTCATAATTTTCTTAAATATATCATGACTAGATTTTTTCCTATTTACACTAACATCATATTTCTCTTGGACTTTTTCATAATTTCCTTAAATCTCTAACAGCTAGATTTTTTACTTATTTATATATTCTGGGCCTAGACTCTTCCTATCTTATGCTAAGATTCTTCCTCATGAAGATGGGTGAAGTGTTCACCAGAAACGTTGGGATCTTAAATCAAAATACATGGGTTTCCTGAAGTTCTCAACAACATTATGTCTCTGACTGTGGAAATGTTCATACCTTAAAAGAAAAAACTATTTTTTCAGCTTATCTCACTATGGGTTTACTCAAATTTCGAGCGGAAACACCTGTTTGATGCATAATTTGATTCGTCATCCAATGAGTACCCATGTTGCATAGTTTCGATGGACCTTGCTACATGAAATGTGATTGCAATCACATTTTTCATGAATTTCTCATTTTTCGTGTAGCAGGGTCCATCGAAAGTATGAAACATGGGTGCTCCTTGGATGAGGAATTAGATTTTGCATCCAACTAGTACTCCCACTCAAAATTTGAGTAAAACCTTAGGGAGATAAGTTGAAAATACGAGTAGAAAAAGTAGTTATATTATTTTATTATCTTTTATTATTTTTACCTTTTTACTCCAAAAATGGTGAATCATCCCCCATGGTTGACATCATCATCTTGAATCATATTTCCTCTTATAAATTTTATTTTTCTTGTACATTTTTCCTAAGAGGTTCATTTTACACCTAAAAATTCCCCTAATGATGTCCCATGCCCTGACTATATATTCCAATAATTCCATCTAGGCTCTCATGCCAGGAAGCCAAAAGAACTTGAGAATCCCACAATTTCTTAAAGCACTCATTGTTGTTGGATCATTGGAAACATCCATGTCATGGGAATAACGTTCTATTTATTTCTATTACAAGTCCATGTTTTCTCTGGTATATACTTGTAAAAAAATGAGAAAAACATTTAGAACAAATCCCTTGAAAACATTTGAGAGAAATCTGGGTTAAAAATAAAAAAACCCCTTTTTGAAACGCACCCAACGCACCCTAGCTTAAGGGTACAAATAACTGTTACACTCCTTCCCTTCCTTGGGAGGTGCGCTGAAGCACTCGCCCCCATGTTAATTTATTTGTCCCAACACCCCTTTCAACATAGACAGTGTGCGATGGAGCTAGGGTGAGAAATTAAAGCTTAAATGCACTTAAAACTCCAAAAAAATTTACATGAAATAAAAAATGGAAACCGTGAAAAGAAAGAGAAATGTAAAATCTCCTACCTGGAACTGGCAACACTCAAAATGGTCCACCAGATTGGTCATAATCAGCTACTGAATTTTAGAGGAAAAAAACACTCAGAGCTCACTCAAAAAAGAGGTAAATTGAAAATGGTAAAAATAAATTAGTTTTTTCCTATTTATGGTCATGCTTATTATTATTTTATTATATTTTATTATTTTGACCTAAATTATACCTAATTTTACCATGTATCATGTATTTTTTAATCTTTTAATGGTGTTGTGAGCAGAATTAAAGTTGTTTGAAGGATTTAATGACATTTTTGAATGGAAAAAAATTCATTTTGACAAAGGAGAATAATTTTAACGCTTTTTTTGGCTGTAAAAATCATGAAAAAATAACCCCTTGGAGTCCTCTTTTAACTCTTTTCAGACTTCCTAAACATGAAAATATTTTCGAGCACTTGTCTTTTCAAACTCATTAAAGTATATGAAAATACGTCTACCCAGTGTAAGTTTAACCCTTTTCTGAACTAGGATAAACTATTTACATTAAAGAAATACCTTAATCAAACATGGCTAAGAGGTTCTCTTGAGTATCATTGCCTGCCTTTTCGGATTGAAGAGACAATTTTACGAAAAAAAACCTTTGGAGTTTTATTTTTTCACGTATTTTTCAAACCCTCTAAACATGAAAAGGAGTCAAGTTATAACTTCAGTGGACACATAAAAACATTGAACAACGACAAACTCATTGAACATGATGAGACCAAAACACTCCTTCTGAAGGTTCATTAAAAATAATCAAACATATTCATCTAATTGATGAACTTATAAATCAAGCATATGTTATCCTCTTCATGCTTGTCAAAATTAAAGAGGTACTCATCAGAAATGGATGGGAAAATTGGGAAAACAAGCTACTTAACCTATTAATGGTAGTGATTCACACCTGAACATGACACTCTTCCACTTCATATTTGTGGTTGCTGGGTTGGGAAATATGCTTTCCTTTTTGGTTCATCATACCATATTAAAATCGCCCACATTCAGTTTTGGGTCAATGCTACTAAATCCATTAAATCTCATCGATATGTTCAAGAGAAGTCATTAAGTTACTATCTGCTACAATACTCCTAAGCCTTCATTCATGTCCGTCATTCCTGAACCAGTTTTACATCATTATTTCATCTCAAATCTTGATACCTGTTTCATGTTGTTGATGGGGGATACATCAAGGCCCTCCTGTGACGGGTCGCTTCTTGTTAACATCAACTCATTATCCACAAATTTGACTTGTAAACTCCCTTTGGTACCTATGAGATTGCATACATCAATGGAAAGTTTCCTCTCTTTCGGCAACAAGTCTTCATAATTGGCCTTCGACCAGAAGATTTTGTGTGATGTTCGACATCAATTCATCTATTCAAACCACATAGATTGGACTATAGTACCTTCAAATTCATTAACATTGTAGGTGGTTTATTACGTCTATGTTCGTGGCTTTTACATCATTGGAAGATAATCAAATGTTGTCTACCATGTTCAAATTCAACTCATTTATTCATATGGTTAGAATCATACATAAATCGATTGAGTGAACGAGACAAAAGACCTCAAATCTAATTTCACCCATCAAGGATGTGTTTCAAGATTCACACAAAATCATAAGGTATGATGGCTATGATCATACAAAAAATCATCCAAGCATGGGTCCACACCTTTCCATTAGTAGATAATTTTTTTTTATAATTGTACATGTAATATGGGTTATGTGATGAGTATGGGTATGCCTCCCTTAGCAGTGATATCATGATTAAAAATATATTGTAGAAGATGATGATCTCAACTATTTTTTCTTGATCTGGACTTGTCACCAGTTAAAGCACTTCAATCCTTACCCATTGCTTCTGACTTTGTACTTTAGGGGGAAATCTATTACATGCTTTTTTGTCACATATGTTAAATAGGTTAGAAAACTAGATCAATCAACATCCTCGAACATTTTTTTCATAATCCTTTCATAATGCCTCAAGCATCACTTCTCCAAAAAGTCCGAGTTTCTTGGAAAATTAGCTCAAAAACATTGTTTTTAGCTCCAGCACACCTTTTCTATTTAGCTACTTGCATTCAACGCATGTTTCGTACCTAATATCCGATGGTGTTCATCACTTGTTACTCCCTTCTGCAAGTGCACTGATTATAGAAATTTGGGAAAAAAATAAATCTGAAGCTTCCTCTTCCAGAAGATTCCAAGGTAGTTTTAACTATTTACCATGGATATAAGGTTTGACTTCCTATATGATCCTATGTTGGAGAAAATATCTCTTATCGCCTGAGCTCATATTCCCCTCTTAAGTCGATCTCAAGCCTAGATTGGTAATTAGATAAGAATTTCAAAACTACCATGCTCCTATAAATTTACTACCTCCCATAAGGTTTGGGTTGGGTTTTGGAGATTGATAGTGCCATCATGTTGTTTCTTTAAACCTAAAGGAGTAGTCAAATTCATGAATTACGGTTCATGGTGAGGTGTGATTTGTGACAAGGAAGGACAAGTCAGCATAGGGATACGTCTACAAATTAAATTATTATTTATGGTTGTTAACTCTCTCCTATATTTGTCAATACAAAAAGTATCTTATTTTCCTATTATTTTTGTGTTATGTTTGCACTCATGTATTTCAATGCCATGTTGATTCATTGAATAGGGATTTTAGATTATGCTACACAGATCGTGGTTCCTTTTCTTGTTTTAGTTGTATGTGTAGGTTCTAATTATAGCACTTGGAGCTAGAGTTGGATCTTACAAGCAAGGAGGAAAGGAAGGCTTGATTCATATTCTGAGAAGGATTCCTTCCCAATCTCTAATTTCTTTAAGTGAAAATTGAATCATTTTGTCTCTCGTTATTCTACATCGGGCCACTAGATCTAGGGAATTCACCTTTGTTTGCAATCGTGAAAATTTTGTATAACACCTTCAACAAATGTTTTTACCACATTTTAACATTCCAAAGTTTATTATAATTTTCATTATCATGTCATGTAGAAACATTATTAAATTTAATATTAATATTAAAAAAATATTATTATTATTGTTAAATTAAATTATGAAATATGATACTAATATTAATAAATTTTAATGTTAATATTATTCAATTTGTTAATTTTAGATTAATATAATATAAAATGTGTTATATATATATATATATATATATATATATATATATATTTGAAGAAAAATTACAAGTTTCTATTGAAAAAATAAAAAGTTACATAAGCATCTGCACAAGTGCATTCATATATTTTCCCTGAGGACCAAGAGGAAGTGATTTAAGCACTCAGAGTATCTAGGCTACAAAAATAAAAATTAAAAATAATAAACATTTAGCCATAGATACTAGCTTTCTCTTTTTTGGCTTTTTTCTCTTAGCATTTTGTCATGCCCTAAGAGATAGGGTAGCCATAACAATTGCCAACTCATCATTTTTTTTCTAATGTTGACATTTCTTTATATGTGTCTGAGCTATCAGAAACATGAGATCTCTTTGTTCCACCTGGACCTTGATTTTTATTCTGTTCCTCGTGTTGAGATCCATGAATCTAGATCTCCTTAAGGCCATTAGGATTCTTTGTCTGGTTTTTCCCGATCCTTCAGTTTCTCTTATTCCTCCTTTTGGGAGCCTTTTTTATCACGTTCCTCTGGATTCTGTTGTCTCTCATCCATTTCTTCATCTTATTCATCAGAAGAATGTGTATCTGGTAATTTTCACCATTTTTTCCTATGTGACCTTTTATTTGTCCTCTTTTTTGCTTGTGGGCATGTATTCTACAAGTTCCCAATTTGATGTTAGATTTGACTTGAAGGAAGTGTTTTCAAAATCTAACCATTGTTTCCACTTGAAGTCTTGGTGTGTCACGTGGACAGGATCTTGAATTCCTCTAATTAAGTCCATCTCCACACATTAGCGTCCAAAAGTGAAGATGCATTTTTCCATTCTTTCTAGATCTATCTTTAGAAATATCCCCAAGGAATTCCAATGCCTTCTAGAACTTGGTTGTAGAAAAACCACATTAATAAATGTGGTTGATATACCTTGGTGGTGTGAGAAAAAGATTCATTAATACAAAAATATTCATACAAGTTTAATTAATATGTTAATTTTATTTAAACTAATTTTTTTTATAAATCTACAATAATAAAATATACAATATTTTTAAAATCATGAAGTAATCATAACCTAAAGCTACCTAAATAAATAAAACTTAAACAATTTCAATTGGAGGACATGAAGTGCTCTATGTAGCTGAAACATTAATATTTTGAAAAATTTTAGATAATATTTCCATGTAAAATTATCATTTTCTCTCTAGGTGAATGTACAACGCACATTTGAAATATTATTTTTTAAATATGTATGATATAAAAAAAAAATTAAGTTGTTGTATGACTTTAAAATAAAAAAATTATTTAAACATAATACTTTAATTGTAAAATAATTTAAAAAATTTTGAAATATAGAGGAGAGAGAGAGAGGAGAGAAGGGTAAGAGATAGAGAGGGGGACACAAATATGGAGAGAGGGAGAGGAGGAGAGAGTGGAGGAGAAATATAGGGAGTTCAAGAGAAGGAATTGGAGGAAATGATATGCAGGGAAGAATTTAAAGACATATAGAGAGAGAAAGGTGGAGAGAGAGAGGGATTGAAAAGGGATAGATGGAGAAACAGTGTGTATGTTTGGGGGTGATATATAAAGACAAAGAAGGAGAAGGGAGAGAATGGGGAGAGATAATTAGAGAGGGAGGGAGATATTCAACAGATTTGAGAGAGAGAGAGAGAGAGAGAGAGAGAAAGGTAAGAAGAAAGACATATAGAGAGAGAAATGTGGAGAGAGAGAGAAAGGGAGTCACAAGGAAGATAGAGAGAGAGTGAGAGAGGAGAGTAGGAGGGAAGAGAGATAGAAGGGGATTGAGAGAGAGAGTGTGTGAGAGAGGAGAGTAGGAGGGAAGAGAGATATAAGGGGAGAGAGAGAGAGAGAGAGCGAGCGAGAGCGAGATACATAGAAACAATGTCTATGTTTATGCACTGATATAGAGAGACAAAGTAGGAGAGATAGAGCTAGATATAGATATATATAGAGTAAGAAGGAGATATAGAGGGATGGAAGAGGAGATATATATATATATATATATATATATATATGAAGAGAGACAACATGTGTATTTGGGGGAGTGAGATAGGGAGATAAGAAGGAGATATGGAGGGATATATCGATATAGATGGAGCGGGTAGAGAAAGGGAATAAAATTTCTTTCACAAGATACATTGGTTTTAGTTTCGATGTTGATTTGTAATCCTATTTGATTTCTTGCATTAGATGCATTGATTTTTTTCTATATCTTGATTTATAATTTTATTTCATTTTTTGAATTAGATGCACTGATTTTAGTGTAGATGTTATTTCTAATCCTATTTGATTACTTGTAGCATTAGATGCATTGATTTCAGTGTAGATGTTGATTTCTAATCCTATTTGATTGTTTTCATTAGATGAATTGATTTCAATGTAAATGTTGATTTATCATGGTATCAGTGAATATGTCGATTTATGATTTGATGTAACTAGATGTATGTTGTACATTTTAATTTCAAAGTAATTATTTTAACATTGTTCATTGATTTCAATGTAAGCAAAAAAATATTATTGATAGCGTGCATAATGACTAAGATTTTGTAGATAACCTCAAATAAAATAAAATCAAAGAAAACTTATATTTGTGAGTTTTACATCTCCATATCTTTTAAAATTGAATAGAACTTATTTCAATCATATTTGAGATTTTTAAAATTGACTAAAATTTATTTTAATCATAAGTAATTGATTGAAATACATGGATAACTAAGTAAATTTAGGAAAGTCGATAGCATTATATAAAATTATAGAAATGTTCTCACTTTTTTACCTATATATTAAATTTCAATAATATTGATTTATATCATGTTATGACTAATCTCTTGTAGATAATCTCAAATGAAATAATACTTAATAAAACCTATTTTTTGTTTGCATGACATCTTTTAAAATTGAATAAAACTTATTTCACTCCTATTTGTGTTCTTTAATTGGACATTGAAATAAGAGATTTGAATTTTAATTGATTGAAAGAGTTTTCCATGAAATGGTATATGGGTGGGTCACAAAAAAATTCATATAGTATATTTTTTATTATAATATGGATGCCTTTATAATTCAAATAATTTATTTTTTAAATTGAATTGTAATAACATTAATGTTGATTTCACTAAAAAAACACTTTCTACAAGCCAATATGAAGAACGATTGTAACTCTTTCCATGTTCAATATTAGATTGATACATAATATATTTTAGTTCATCTAAGTATCAAAGTTACTTGCATAATAACTTAAGATTGTACTTATTTTCTTAGTCTATGAAACTGGAAATAAAAATTGTTATATTTTGTAATAAATTTATAGTATATTGAAAAATAATTAAATTAGCGAAATAATTTTAACAGATACATAAAATTCAAAAATAAATGAACATCCATAAAAAATATTAATACAAATCCCTAAACCGATATAGTGAATGTATGAATAAACTATCCATATGAAAATAAATAAAAATTACAAATATCACATGAACATCCATAAAATTAAATAATAAGCATCCGTAAAATAAAATAATGTTCAGGTACATCAATAAATTGTACATTCATATACGACATTAGTCAATTGATGTAGAAGAATGCCCGCACACTCATCAATGAGTTATTCATGCTATCTGTAACAGACTCCCTAGTATCAGCACTAATTTGTGACAGCTCCTCTAGCTATGTTGGTAATACCTTGCTCTGAGATGGTAGTGGAAAGATTCTTGAAGCTTGTGGTACATGCCCAAGGTCCCTACGAGCCCCCTCACGATCATATGTATGTCCCATGACGGGTGCATAGTAATAATATTGGGTATTAGTGTAATACGAACTCATATGTAACACAAACTCTACATATATATGCTTGGAAAAGTAAACAACAACCTACTCATGGTGAGGGAACTGGCCCAAAGATCTGATGAATTGATCATACACAAAAGTAGTTGCATGAACATTCCTAAAATATTTCAGTGGAATCAGACCTTTATGTCTAGCAGGATGATCCAGAGGGGTGTCAAAAAAATCCCCATGAACATCAATGTTATTGGTGGCCTCGTTCACCATCTTCCAAGTATGTGGGCCTCTAACGTCATGCCCCTTAATTCTCTATATGGACTGTAGGAGGTAACTATGTGGGCTTGAGCTCCAATATATTTTGATCAACTATTGATGTTATCCATCATCAAAGACAAACTACCCCTAGTAGGTGAATTTCCAGGGATGTTATCCAAATCTCTTCTAATCCACGTATGTTGGGACATAACATCCTGGAATGTGATATGGGTTGTAGCATAGACCCATGGAGGCATCAATGCTGCGCTCTGATCCTAAGCTTCCCCTTGTTGAGGGTCTACAATGTTGAGATTCAACAAGATGATGAGCTTAGTGAAAATTAAGCACCTTCACTAAGTGGGGCCTACAGGCTATTTTTTGGTGTATGTCTATTTTTAGACATGGTGAGCATATTCTATAAGTTGCAGGATGCTATTTGTAGATGGTTGGTCAAATGTGAAAATTAGATGAAATTCTATTTTTAGAATATTGGGCAAAGTCTATTTATATATCGCCGATCTAAAAATAGATGCATGTCGATTATTATTATCCCTTAATAATAATCAAACTCTAAATATCAACTTATTCTCTTGGATCACTTTATTTCAGGGAACAGGTGTGGCACATCAGTGGGTTGAAGGAATTATGCAATTCCTAGGGTGGTTGGTGCCTCATGCATGGAGGACTCAGTTAGAACTGAAGTGGCAAAGTTATGACAGATTTGGAAGAGTAGTTCATGGAGTTGTTATTCAGTTTAACTCAGTTAATGGAGTTAAATTCAGTTGAGGTAGTTGTATCTAGTTTAACTGAAAGATACACTAGTGAGAGTTGAGTGAATTAATTAGTTAATTAATTCACAAATAATAACTCACTAATCAACTGAAAAAATACAACAGTTAACTACAGTGCATGTTATTTCCAATGGAGACACAGTGGAGAGATAGGTGAAAGGGTGAGATGGACTATCCATTGTGACTATAGTGATGCATTCAATGCATATGACACACATTCAAGTTGCCAATGAGGATTGTGCAGTCAAGGCAAGGACAATTCGAATTCATTCAGGGGTCTTCTTCAGTAGGGATTGTGCAGTGGAGGCAGGCTATCAGGAGGCAAGAAATCTGTTGATCATAAATTAACATCAGTCATTTTTCTGAAATAACCTTTGGATAGATAAGTGTTGAATGTTATGGCTAATAGTGAAACATTTAAAAGGTTTATTAAAGAGAAACGATGATGAGACAAGTATCACACTTAAAACGAAACATGTGTACGAGGAGGGTCGAAATATAAAGCAAAAGAGTAAAGGTAATGCAAAAAGCGCAAAGACATGGTGAAAAAGGCGCAAAAACAAAAATTATTAAAAACCTGGCTGCGTCCACAACGTGCACGTGAGGGAATTCTTCATGTGGGAATTTCCGTGGGGGTCAGGAAGCGGAAGAGGGAAGAGACCCATACCCCTGCGGAATTACAGTGACGTGCCACGGGGTGGGCCCAAGATAAAGAGTGACATGGCAAAGCAAAACACGGGCAGCGATGACATGGCAGAACGGAATGTAGGCCCTAGAGACTGGTATGCTATGTATTTAACCTATCTTGTGAATAATATGTTTCTAGAATCGTATGGTTTGTGCAGCAGAAAGGTAAGGTAAGTTTCTAGGCAAAATGGTACTGAGGGCCATACCAGTATTAAACCAAGCACGCGGTGTTCACCTGCTTCCAGCTGACACCCAATCCCTATGCGCCGCGTGCTCCACTGTTAGTGTCCTTACGACACTTCCTCCCTGTTTATTCCACCTCTCCGCCTTTTACCTCAAAATTCTCGGTCATAGATAACAGTCTTCCCGTATTTTACTGCAGTAAAATTCGCAGGGTTTCCAGCTACGGTATAAACTAAGTGGGAGCTAGTGCCAAGGTCTACCCAATCACTATCAACACCCCCGCATCGTTTTCCCGAGAAGATTTCCCTACTGCACAGGTATCCCGTCCCTCATATTCCCTCTGCTTTCCTTTCATTTTTAAAAGTTTAATATGTCAGTCATGGGGAGGGGCACACCCAAGAAAACTTAACCAAAGACTCCTTTGGCCCGCGAAACCAGAAACCCTCCTGGGTTCGAGCCTTTTATTGACCTACAAGCCGAAATCTGTGATCCCCGATACCCTTTTCCCATCAGTAATATAAAACCCAAGCTATTTAGGCGACCTGTCGAAAACAGAGATCGATATCAGGTGGTTGTATCAGGTCTATATAATCAGATTACCCCCCCAGTCTACCCGGTGGTCTATTTTATTTGCTGGCTTAGGGATGCCTACGATGAGCTTCGAGGCACGTTTACCTCTGCTCAGGGGAATAAGATTTTTTCTCTTTCTCCCGACATTATCAGACAAGCCCTCCGCTTTCCCACCAGCACCACCTATACCAGTTTTAGTGAAGTGGCTTTAACCTCCCAGCTCACCAAATTTCCATGGGAGCACCAAAGAGACTTCATTTCCTCTATAACTGGCTCCGAGGCTACGTCGCTTCCTTCTGCAGAGCCTTTCCGGTTGAGTCTATTCAAAGAAGACGTCTAGCCCATCCTTGCTCTCATCGCAGGTTTCTTAGGTGTAGACGGTTTGGGGGAAATTTCCAGGCCATGTGTTTACTTCTTGTGGTTAATGTCTCAAAAGGGGGTTGTTCTGTATATCCCTAGCTTCCTCGCTGCTAGCATTTGGACCCAGTTCCAAGAGCTCTTGGAGACCGGTCACTTCCACTTTTGTTCGATGGTCTTCTACCTCTTCTTATATAAGCATGCTAATAAGTTCAAAGATTTGGGTTTAGATAGGGTGTATGAGGTGAATTCTCAACCTCAACCAGTTTTAGACTGGAAATTTTCAGTACGCCAATTGCCAAATGGAGAGGGTTATTCCAGGCTCCTAAATGAGTTCATGTCCATTGCCTACACTATCATCCACAACTCACCCTCACCTAGGGTTTTTCCTGAAATGAAGAGCTGGATACAAGCCAGTAAATCCCAGAGCACTGGGGATTGGTATCTATTTGACAATTACACTGAAATTCGGGTCTATGGAGCCGAGGTTCCTCCTTACCAGCTACCTGTGTTTCCTGCTCAACGAGTTTATGCTCTGAAATATATTCGGCAGACTCTCAAGTCTGACCAACTCCACTTTGTCCCTGCAAAGAAGGATTTCATCATGAGACTCCGTATTACTATTGGCCCATTTATTGTGAATTCAAGACACACCCTTCCCATTGTTGAGAATTTGTTGCAAGGCATGGACCTAAGGCAGGGGAAGACTTGGCCCTATGATCCTTGGGAAATTATCTCAAACAGAAGAAAGAGGAACAAGTCCACTCCTTATGCACATGAATCAAGGTTGTTTATAGAGTGGTGGGCTAACCTTGAAACTTGGCCTTTGATTTTGCAAATGGATACAGATTCATCTGCCACAGGGGAAGGAGAAGACGTCAATAAAGGCCAAGGCGAAGAAGAAGTGGGTCCCTCAGGAGCAGGTTATCCCCTTCGCAAAAAGCAGAAAATAGCCTCAAGCGAGGCAGAAGTCATAGGGGAAGAACAGCTGCTTGAGCCGTTTGCAGCATATGGCCAACTAGACAAGAGAAAAGTTGGGATAAAAGTGCTGAGAGATAGCATCACCTCCTTCGACTTCTCGGAAGTCTCACAGGCCATCGGAGACTATACTTCACCAGTTACAGTTGAAAGGAGCCAGAGAAACAGAACAATCAGGGATAAGTACAAAGCCGAGCTGGAAGGCTACGTCAAAAAATATCACACCAGGGTTTCAACTTCCATGAATGTGGACACAGAGCACCTGGTATTGTCTATGGCTGAGGCCATCTTGGATCCTAATGTAGGTACCACTAGTTACAGGGTGCTTGAGTATGCAATTGATATGGCCAAGGTACCAGCACCCAACAAATGTAACATGTTTCAGGTGGTGGGTGATATGTTGAAGGATGAGGTAATGTGGGTCACCATTGCACTGAGAAAATTGGAGAAAAAGCATGATCAAGTGAGAGCGACCCTAAAGAAGGAACAGGAAAAATCTCGCGCTCTTTTGAATCAGGTACGTGGTCTCACAGAGTCAATCAAAGGAAAAGACACTGGAGACACAAATCCACAGCGCTATGTGATTGAGAAATTGCAGAGGGAGCTCTCATCTCTTAAACACAAGGTTAGCATACCAGCATTTCACCATGTGCAAACGGCTGAATTGGTGCAAGCAGAGAAAGAAAAAGCAGAATTGGCTGACACATTGTCAATGGAGAGGGAGGAAAAAGAAACAATGGCCACTCTTCAGATTAGGTTGACGGAGCTACAAAATACCTGGGACACGCACAGCTGCATGCCAACTACGACCACACTAGAGACTAGTTCACTGTCTGAGCAGCTGAACACAACGAAAGTTGCAAATGATATATTAGAAAAGCAGGCATCCACCGCGAGGCAGAGAATCACTGAGTTGGAAACCTCTTTGGCTGAAAATACTAGAAAAATAGAGACACTACAGAAAGAGATTGAACAAGAGAAGAAGGCAAGAGCCGACCAGCAGAATACCATCAATGATCTCAACACCCACCTGAAAGGTAACATCACCCTTAGGGATGGAAGAAATATTATTTGGTCAGAGATCATTTCAGCAGTAACAGAGCAGTGGGAGTTCTTGAAAGTCATCGAGGAAATAAAATCTTCTGTACTCTATCTCAGGAGGAAGTTTCAGGAATGAGATCTCAACTTGTCTAGCAGAGCCCGGCACGCCAGGGAATATGTTTCTTTCTTGAAAGGGCTGAGAGCTAGTTAGGCAGAGTAGCATGGCATAGCGAGTCGGTTTAAGGAAGCCATCGAGTGCCAAAATATTATTGATAAGGATTCGGCCCGTGTTGTAGCTTCGAGGGCCCTACAATAGTTGGCAGCCAGCATGGAACGGTTCGATGCAGTTTGGTCCGAGATCACAATAGCTGGACTCCCATCATGCTGGGATTCTACTACTCCCTCCATGCTCCGACCCTTAACAGAATATGAAGCACGTCTCTAGGAGGAAAGGGACCGAACAGATATCTTGTCAGACAAAACCGCTCGGTTAAAAGCTTAGACAATCATTGCATCGCTCCACCCAAAATTCACTCTCCTTCATCTGATAAAACATAAGATCCCCACCGAGGCAAGTTTCGGTGACCTCACTGAGGCCTACATCAAGGTGGAAGGATTCACAGCGATGCTTGAACCTTCAGCGGACATTCAGCAGAGGTGCACCCAGTTTGCCAGCCAGATCGCCAGCTCATCCGCAAATGTTCCTCCACTTGTGTCAGCAACCGCCTTGACCCCGTCTCGTCCATGAAACATTGTTAATTCATGATTCGGCCCTAGCGCCCTTTTTACATTTACTTTAGCTAGTTATTTTTAAGTTTCAAGTGGAATTTATATTTCACCTGAGTCTTTTACTTGCTGTCTAGACGTTTGTTTAAATATTTTGTTTCAAAATGGCCGAGTGCCCAACTACAAATGATGAGAGGCCTTTATTCCTCATCATAAGTTTTGATTATTTTGATAAGGACCTTTAACAAATTTTGGCATGCGAGGAAGATATTTTTCCAAAAAATATCTTCTCGCTCATGTATGGATGTTTCTATATAAGCAAGATCAGAAGAGGAAACCAAGTTCCAAATTTTCTGAAGAATTGACTGTAAAAGAATTTCTTGTATGCATTTTTGTCGAAGCTTTAATACAAATTTGAGGAGCCCGTGGGGTCTCAATGAGAAGGAGTTTTATATTTAATGAGGATTCTGACCTTGGTGCTTTACAGTGTGTAATTCTCTCCTATATGTTGTAGCTTAGCCGTTCATTTCATTTACATCCATTTATCTTGTATCACGTTCTGGAATGCGAGTAGCCCACTGGTTTTGATATAAATTTATCTTGGTCGATACTTATGCCATAACCTGTTTGGCACTTTAAATATGGCTCAGGTGTGATATGCTGTCTCATTTTCAATTCACCCGTACTTCTGCTATATTAGCTGCTATGAGATTTTATTTACAAATGTTGTTATCATGTGTGGATTCTTAATTTCGTAAGCCCACCACATGATGGTATATGTTTCTAGATATTGTCTCAATAACAGTTAGTATCCTCTTTATTCTACGTATGCAGTAGATAATTTACGATTATTCACCTCTGTGAAGTATTTAGAATCTAGCCCTCTTTGCAGTAAGATGCCTTTGAATTGTCTGATACATTCATGTTAGAATTTCGCATCTTGCCTCTGCAGTATTGCTTTCTTTGTATCAAGCTTCTAAAAGTTCTGGTTCCATTCAAATTAATCTTCCTGTTTTCAAGAAATAGCATGAGAGATTTTTTCTGCTAATTATCCCTGTCATATCATATTTCTCCTTGCTATATAAGATGTCCTACGCACTGGTCTTCCACAAATCAAGGCTGTCTCTAGGATTGACAACAAAATCAGTGCACGGATTTGCAGATTTCTTCACGATAGTGTGTGACGATTGTATTGTACTGAGAGATTGATGTACTAAGCTTTGTTGAGATTGTTACATGATCTCAATGATACATAATATATGATATTTGGGGTTTTTAGCTTCAGGATTTCCCATTAAACAACTATGTTTTGTGTGATTGCTTTTATTGCTTCATGTGTTTGCAATTGAGTTTTAAATTTCCACAAAAGATTAACAATGGAAGGATTCTACATTTAGCAAGAAGATAATATTGTTAGATCAGTAGAATCTGGATATATACATGCATATGTTATATAATTTCTACACGGTATCGGAGCAATGTTAATTCTGGAGATTGCAATTATGAAGAATTGCTGAGTTTTGTGCTGGTGGACAATTCGATTTTGCTGTAGAAATTTCTTGGTGCAACAGTTGAGTATTCATTGAAATGTCTTTCAATGGGTTGCGATTGAAGTATGCCCTTGAGGGTAGCTCTAGTTACATAGCCTAGAAGGATAGGATGGAGGCGATGCTTGAAGATAATGGACTAAAGGAGTTCATCGATAGTGATGTTCCTAAGCCTACTTCTAGTGATGATGCATTAATTGACGCATGGCAAAAGAAGGTAGCGAAGACAAGAAGAATTTTGTTGGAAGGTGTGAAAGACCATATTGTGTCAAGCCTTCATGGTAAATCCACTCCATTTGCAACGTGGAAGGCTTTTACAGATCTTTTCCAAAGCAGCAGTGACCATAGGAAGTTGGTACTGAAAGATAAGCTTAGAAAAATAAAAATGGAGAAGGGGGACAATATTCCAAAATATCTCACAAAGTTTATCCAATGTAGGGATGAGCTGGGGAGTGTGGGGATTATAGTTTCGGATGATGACTTGGTGATCTTGGCTCTCATTGGGTTATCGAAGAGTTGGCACAGTTATCAGGACTCTGTCAATGGACGGGAGAAACTACTGGATTGGGATTAACTTTGGTCGGATCTTGTGCAGGAGGAGATAAGGTGGAATACCAGGGATGGCTCTTCATCTAAGAATGAAGATGAAGAAAATTTTTCTTTGGCTGCTAAAGCAAGGAAAGGGAAGGGGAAGAAATTCCACTCAAAATCCAAGGCTAAAGGCAAGAAGCTGGATTTGTCCAAGGTGGAGTGTTTTCACTGTCACGAACATGGGAATCTCGCCACTAACTGCCCACAGAAAAATAAGAACAAGAAGGTTGCTGCAGCTGCAGCTGGAGAGGCCTTAGCCTCACAATTTGAACTTGATTTCTCTTTGATCGCATGCTTGGTTACAAGCGCAATGGGATCGGTGTGGTATCTTGATATTGGTGCTTCCTTCCACATGACGGGAGATAAGGAGTTGTTTAGTGATTTGGAGGAGAAAGATCTCCAAATGCATATAGATATGGGCGACGATGGTAGATACAGTGCGACTGGAATTGGAAACATTAACTTTGAAATATGTTATGCATGTTCCAGGTCTGAAGAAGAACTTGGTCTCAGTCGCAATGTTGGAGGACAGAGGTTATGACGTTGTTTTCAGCGATGAAAAAGCTTTCCTACGACATAAAACAACGGGTCAAACCAAGAGGATAGGGATTCGAGTTAAGAATATCAACAAGTTGTTAGGGTCTCATGATTTGGCTGATTAGCAAGCCAAATGACAGTGTAACATCAAACCAAGCTTTGGAGCCCAAGGACCTAGCCTTCCTGGACTCAGAGAGGGCTCTCTCTATATGTGTAAGGGATATCTGTTTGTTTGTTTATGGTGTTCTGATATTAGGCTAGTTATGAAGTAAGTTTTTGTTTTTGGTTTTTTTAGGTTGTGAGGGATGAAACTGATCGAAAATGTAAGATAGGTGAAAAGATGTCAGATCAACTGGGCTATGGGGTCAAAAAGGTCAAGAAAGCTATTAGATGATGATACAAGGTTGCAGTAGGGCCGATTTGATTCAAGGTAGAAAGGATCTTTGGGAAAAATGGAGTAAATGGACACTAAGTTTGTGAAAGACGAAGGATTTCAAGCATAAATAGTTAGATAGCAGACATAAACATGGTATGGAAAGCCATTAATCATGCAAAATGTAACTACAAGCTAAATAATACATAGAAATAAACATTCAAGCCATGCATAGAAGTGTAAGACCCTCTAACTTTGGGAAATGGCTATCAGAATTTGGGGAAAAACACATAAGATGGAATAACAACTCAAAATACTATGTCGGAACACCTAAACACAGTCTTTAAGTTATTGGGCACTTTGACAAACAAGCTTTCATAGTTTTAGGCAAAGGGCTAGATCGGGACTAGGCCTCCTTGGTTCAAACAAAATGATAATCTAATCAGTCAAAGAGATAGTTTCATGGATGGGACTATGGACAGTCATAGGTAAGCAGGGCACACCATACATCCTACTCAGCATGCATAGAACTATGAATGAAACTAGCAACAATATCCTCAAGTTGTTAAAGAGCAGTTAAGAATTCTTTAATGCAACTAAGGAAGAAGAAAACATAAAAGCTATGAAGATTCGGGAAATTTGAGGTGCCTCCATGGGCATATCTCAAATTTATTCTCTACTGATCTATAGCAAGTAAGAAACATGTATCGTGAATGAAAACTAGAAGACAACAACAAAGCAAGAGACACTATACCATTCTACCAAGTCATGGAATCCATCAACAATCCTTCTTCATTCATCCAAGAACATCCAAGAGTCAATCCATAAGCATAACACAAGTATTTCCTTCAAAGCTCATATGACCAATATATTGCTTCTCTTCTCAGGTTCATCCTCGTTTACAATGAGAGCTTGTGTAATAAATAGGCTCAAGTGAGGAAAACCTCATGGTTCAACTTCCATCCTCATTGGCCTAAACAAAATATCTAAACTTGTCCTTGAGGCTTTGCAAAGCCCAAGGCACAAAAATATCTCATAAAATATCTAAAAATTGCTACAAAATGGATTTTAATTGACTTTTCATCATTTTCCAAGTGTAAAAATAGCTAAACACACATTTGGAAAAAACAGATTTTTGAGGTTCGAAAATTACAAAAATACTTCAAATTTTCATCAGCAAAAGGTCCCCTGACTTGCCGGAAACATTTGGCAGCCTTTCCGGTGTCAAAACGAGGCTCATGGTAGCTCGTTGGAAATCTCTGAGTGTCTAATTTCCGGTGCGACTAAAATTTCTTCAATCTGATGCCCAGAAGTCCTCCAAATATGCACCTGTGTGTAAAAATCCAGAAAATTACAGTCTGCTGATAGATCGGGCAGAGTGTGCAAAAAGAGAGCCTTTTTCGCTGTTTTGAGGGGGCATATGATCTCCAAATGCTATGAAAATCGCTGAGGACATGCTCATGAAATTATGGCATCCGATGATACCATTCTCCTCCCTTGATGAATCCTCAAAATGAAATGGTGAATTTATGATTTTTTGATCAAAAACTCAAAAATGCCAAAAAACCAAAAGTTGTCAAAATGGGCCCAAAATTGGTGTGCATGACCCTCAAGGGTCCTTGGCAACATGCTCCATAGCTGAAGCCAAAATTTCAAGTGCTGATATGCCTTTCTTCTCTTTCTGTGCCGGGTGCTTCCTCTTTTCTTCCTTCAGTTTCTCTTGGGTGGCCTTTAGCTTGCGTCGGGCAAACTGATTCAACTTTTGATAGTGTTGTGCCATCTTCCTTTGCAGCTCTAGGTCTCTGTTTGCCTTTTCAAGCTTCATCTCCAAGTGTTTATTGGCTCTTTCTAGCCATGCCTCCTTATTTTCTTCAATTTCTTACTCAAGTAGCGCAGTGAGGGGAAAGGATTGAAGATGGGCCTGTTCTTCTTCCTTTTGCTTTTCCAGGGCTCTTTTAAGCCCTATGGTTCTAGGCATCTTCCGCCTAGGCTGGTCTTCTTCTTCATCTTCATCAAACTCACCGATGAGCTCCTCTATCCTTACTTGTGCTTTAGCAGCCTCATTCTTGTATTTGATTGCTCATGCCTCATGGACAGCCATATGGACATTCATTTGTTTATTTTGGATCTCCAAGAAATGATTGAAGGTCTTTGCCCGATGAAGGTCATTCTCCAATGCTTCAATTTGACCCTCTTGATGGATCAGAAGGTTTTCAAGAATGCGGGCTTCATTATCACTGTCATCATTTGGATTGGGATGATAGCCAATGCACCTCCATGTTCTTGACTTTCTCCAATCTTGCCTTTCCCTTTGAAGGCCAATCTTGCACTCTTCCTTCTTGGCATACTAGTGAGAGGTCTCTAGGGCGATTTTCTTTTGCTAGGGACAACTCTTGTCACTTTTGGAGTGGCAGCCTTAGGCCCTGTCTTTCTTGCTGTGCTGGGCTTTGTCTTTTTAGGGGAAGGAGGCACAATTGTTTTGCCTTTGTCATCTTGAAACTGCTGCTCTCCTTGAGGCTGTTGTGCTTGGATTTCTTGTGCATTTTGTGGCTCAAGCTGCTACTCAAATTTCTGCCCAAACTGCTATTCATGACCTTCAATATCAGGCTACTGCTCTTCTTCTTGTCCCTGCTGTTCATTTTCACTGAGATGCTGTTGTTCAACACTCTTTTCTTCTTGCTCCTGCTGCTGACCTTCACCACTGTCCTGCTATTGTTCTTCATCTTCAGTTTGCTGCTCTTCATCCCTTTCTTCTTGTTGTTCAAACTACTGCCCCTGTTCACTAACATCAAGCTACTGGTGTGTATCAACTTCATGCTCACTTTGTGGCTCAAGCTGCTGCCCCTAACCATCAAAATCATGATGCTGGTCTTCATCAGTTTCTTCATGTTTGTCCTCTACTTTTTCTACCTGTTCATGTCCTTCTTCTCCATGCTGTCCTGACTGTTCTGTAGTAATCTTTAGCCTTTTAGGAGTAGGCCTGCTGGACAAAGGTACGGGGCGATGAATAGGTGGGGTGGGAGATATATGGACCGGAGGAACAGTGGAGAAGTCTGGGTGACTAATGAAAACATCCCATGGAACTTCTTTCTTCTCTAGCTGGTGTAGGATGATAATTTTGATCAGAGAATGATGGAAAAGGGAAGCTATTTGCAGAGATGGAGTTTTCTTCTGGACTGTGGATGCCATCTTCTCGATGCTTTTGTATAAAAAGTATGGGAGATTTAGCTGCCTAGTTCTAGTGAAATGCATCAAAAGTCGGACATGGTAGGCATAAACTCGAGTAAATCTCCCTTCACAAGTAAAATACTTCATTATGACCTTCATTAGAGGAGAATAGCTGGCAAGAAGATAAGAGAAAGGAAAAATAGCAGTGCAAGTATCTCTATGCTCGGGTTTGATGAAAGGCTTGTAGTCGTCCAAGTCTAGATGGGTCTGTTTGAACCATTTCTCACCATGATATGGAATTTTGGTGGCTTTAGACACTGACCTTGGGGAAAACTTGAAATCAAGGTCTGCTACCTGGAAATACTTGCTTTGGAACCTCAGGGCACATAGGTGTGTCAAGGGCGAGAAACTTTTGACCTCATGTACCTTCTGGCAGAAATCTAAACAACCTACCTCATGAAAGTTGAAAAGGATGGATGGATGCACATTGACCTCCTCTGTAGAGATTGGCTCATATCTCTTATGTAAACCACTTCTGCTGTCTTGCCTAGGAGGCATCTTGACCTAGATGTGCTTTTGAAACACCAATTTACTATAAGGCTTTTGAAATGCCTTCTTTAAACCAAACTCTGTTTCAGTTTCCTGTCACTTCACTGTTTGATAATGCAGCAATGGTTTTGAGGATAGTGTGAAATGCCCTCTTTTGATATAAGACCCTGTCCCTTCAAAACAAAACCCTTTCTTGCCTTTGTATATTAATCAGCAAATACTCATAATGACATACACAGTCAAGTCAAAGAAAACATAGTGAAGGTACTTTCCTGTGTTGGTGGTAAGAGAACCCTGCTTTTAGATGCTCTAAGGATACAGTATAACCTTGTATCCTAGACAAAGGTAAGAACACAAACTTCTGAGCTTCAAGACACTGTTTTTCCTTTGTGGGCCACTTCACCAGTGTATTCAGCAATATGAAAATAGACAGTCAAAACAGGCATCCACACAGTCAAAGGTTACTGTGTTTATAGATGTGGTGACAGAGTTTACAATGTTTGGTGAGAGTTTTAAAAATCTGCAGCATTTCAATCAATCAAGACTTTTCTTTAATCAAGACACTGATCCCTTCTGATATGCTTTTTTGACAAATCAATTTATCACCATGAACACAGTCACTCAAAATGTATACATAGTCCAAAGTTTACTGTTCATAGGGCAGGGTGATAAAACTTGTGGTGTTTGATGTGTCAACACAGGTTTTGTAGTCAGTCAAGTAGCAACAAAACTCCTTTTTAAACAGAACACTGCCCTCCTTAAACCCTACTGTCCCTTATACTAGTTTTTCCACACACACTTGTAGACTGCAAAGGTAGTTTTCACTCACTGACAATGCTCTATGGGATGGACCATCAAAACCTTGTTTCTTGCCTTGTTAACACAGA
This sequence comes from Pinus albicaulis, assembly GCA_034641835.2. NCBI lineage: Eukaryota > Viridiplantae > Streptophyta > Pinopsida > Pinales > Pinaceae > Pinus > Pinus albicaulis. The sequence goes on from CM076571.1 coordinate 778,823,785, forward strand.
GGGAACTTCTGAAAAAAGGTGAAAACATCATGTAATGACCAATTCTGTTTGAGCACAGACCCATAGTTTTATCTTTCCGAACCATGTGCTTCTTCTTTCAACATAGTTCGAGGGTAGCCACAATATTTTTTATATCAATGCAAATTGAATACTCTTTGATGTTTTACTTTGGGCAAAAATGATCACTGCAAACCTCGTTTTTTAAACAGAAACATCTCTATCTTTCAACAACTCAAAACTGAGGTTCACACCGAGATTTTATCTCTTTCACCCTACTCAATAGTTTTGCAAAGGGAAAAAAATAAGGCACATAGAATACCTTTACAAATGGTTGTAGGTTTTATTGGAGAGCTGGAGTAGCATTTCATGTGATTTGGAGGCGTGTTGGAGGCCACAACTATGCGTGACGCGTTTAGAAGGAAGGGCACTGCGCACAAATGGATGTCGGGTGACCTGTTGGGTCACGGCAACCGTCGCGCATAGGCACGCCGCGTGCATGTACAGGCACGCCGCGCCACAGTTATCCGCCCGTGTAAATTTCCCTCTGAGCGCGCCGCGCGCATATACAGGTGCGCCGCGCGGTTTAAAACTGAAAACTTCTGTGCAATTTGATCTGAATCCTCTTGTCTGATCTCGAGGGCAGCAAGGGTGCTCCGGTTGGAATGTTTGAAAGTTGAAAAACGCGCGGGCAATAGCCCCTATCCCTTGTATATGAAAAGGAACAAAACCCTTGGTGCACTTTACCTAGGATCCTTTTTTTTAAAAAGAAAACACTCAACAAAGCTCTTTGTTTTCAAACTTAAAACGTGAAGTTCTTACCCCTTTGCGAGATCATAGTTATGACTCTCTTCTTTTTCTTAAATGAGAACATGGTGATAGTGCTCATTTAAATAATCCAAACCTTCCTTTTTGAAGTGACACAACCTTTTTGGGAAATTTTTCCTTTAGACTTCTGACTGTTTCTTATTTAGGGGAAAAAAGTTTCCTCTTGTAACAGTGATATGAAGATTTTTCCTTCAATGATTTATAAAACCTTGAAAAATATGCCACAGTCCTTCTTGCCTTTCATGAGCTTGTATGCCTGTTTACAATGCCTTTTGTGGAGGAAGAGGGTAAATTGTCATCTTTTTAACATTTCTGGTGCTTTGCTATGAAAGAGGCCATCCATAGAAGATATTTTATGCTGCAGGGGATGTCTTTTGACATTTTGACAAAGGTCCTTTTCCCTTTTTGTAGTATAAACCAACACTTTGCTCTTAATGTTTTTTGGAATCAAATGATGCCCATTGTGAACTGAAATTTGACTATAGGTGTAAAGTGTAGTTGTACTCACCTATGTTTGATCATCCCTTGTCTAAGAAGGCGCCTTCTTTTGATAGTCTTTCATCTGCTCACAGTGTGTTGATATGATACCTCTGACTTTTTATAATGACAGGTTTATACTTGTTTTGAAAACCTCTTCAAAATCTGAGAGTATGCGAAAGTCCTTTTATACTTTATGAATCTGTATACTAGCTGCAGTATCTCTTGGAGAACCAGGCTCAGATTTTCTCTGTCAACTTATGATAAACCTATTTGAAAAGGCACTTGTTTATAAATGGAGTTTCTTTTATGTGGAAAATAATGACATGCCTGATTAGCTTTCCATGGTTTTCCAAGGTTTCAAAACTCAGATCATAACCTTTTAATATCCTTGTGTTGAGGAGACAAACATATGAGGTGTAAAAGCCAGCTAGAGTTACTCATAAACACCAAGGCTCTTATTAGCCATTTTCTTCTAATGGAGCTCTGAAATCACCAAACCTGCTGCATCTGAAGGCTACATTTGTCTTTGTGGTGGTGTGTAGCTTGCAACAACTCGACTTACACTGGCGCTTTGACTGATATCAAGATGTCTTATATCTGGGGCTGTGTACTACTTGCCTGCCTTGTCTCTATGTTTATCTGGAACCATAGACTTTATCCCGTAGCCCAACAGAAAAATAAAAGCACACAGAGGTCCTTTTTACTGAAGTATTTTTCTGCTCAAGACTGATTTGAGCCATTCATATTAACACCCCTGTAGAGATATTTTGTTATGATAGCTTTGATCAATGAAGTCTCTTTCTGTTGCGCCATGATGATGATGCTGGTAACTTCAATTTATCTTCTTTCTTAGGACACAAGACCAAAAACTCTGCTTTCTTTTGTCTTGCACATTTCAGATCTTAGCCCTGTTTTGATAATCACTTTCCCTCAGAAAACTTTGAGTCACTGCTTCATTGTTTATTAGAACAAACATGTGCTTGTAGTCAGCTTGCAATTGTTCAAGTCAACTTTGGCCATCGCCCTCTACTTGTAGATGAAGGAGGCGCCTTAACCCTCTGCTTATAGATGAAGGAGGTTCTTGGCCATGACAAATTACAAGTTTGTTTGACAGTGTTGTCTTTCTTCTACTGTGCTATCAAGCTGAATGAAGCTGTAAGAGTTTGATGAGTAACTCTCTATCTTGCAGATATATCTCAGGCTCATGTTGACATTGAGAAGCAGCTGTTCTTCTGAATGTGGATTCAAGAATTTTCTCCTGAGATGATGACATGTTTCCTGCCTTTGTAAAATCCATAAAACACTGTAAAACACCTAAAATCAGCTTGAGATTGTGGTCTGTGCATTGCTGAGACTTAGGGGTGTGCAAGTGGTGCGACTTAGGGCTGTTATCAATTTCATTTGCAGAGTGGGAGGTCTGTCATGATTGGTCTGTAGCAGATGGAGGTTTTTGGCCTTTTGATGGTTGCCAAGGGTAAAATGCCTTAAAGCGCCACTTCCTAACTTAGGGGAGGCTTTGAAGCAGACTTGGATTGTCCTTTTAGAGCTGACAGGCAGACTGTGTAGGGCTAAAGATAGATAGGATAGTGATAATGAGGTTTCGCCTTGACATGGGCGGACTGAAAAGTAGGAGGGCGAAAAAAAGTTTTATGAGGGCTTTATAGATGACAAATCGACATATGGAGATCAGCTTCTAGAAAACTCAGCTATGGATCTAGTCATCACTAACAAGTGAAAAATATTGATGACTAACACAAGCTAGAGGTCTATGGCTATGCTGCAATGATGGGAAAAATAGAAGAAGTGGTGAACCGAGATGAGGGCGAATTATGGCACAGGATATTGGGCCATCTTCACCATGGCACCTTGAAGATTTTGCAGCATATTTTTACTGAACTTCCCAATGGTACTCTTGCACAGTCAGATCAATGCAAGGGATTTACTATGGGTAATTTTTTGAAGACCAGCTTTCATGAGAAGGAGAATCGTGCTTCAGTGATCCTGGAGAGAATTCACACAGATGTGTGTAGACCTTTCTCGGTTGCTTCAACAACAAAACACAGGTATTATGTTATTTTTGTTGATGACTATTCTCGTAGATGTTGGATCTTGTTCATGTAAAAGAAGAGCGAAACATACTCAAATTTCTGTGAGCTTAAAGCATTAGTGGAGAAGGATTCGAGGAAGAAAGTGAAGGCTCTGCGGAGCGATAATGGTGGTGAATATATCTTGAATGAATTCAAAGAATTCTGTAGCAAAGAAGGAATTCCAAGAGAACTCATAGTGCTTCATAAACCATAGCAGAATGGGGTCGCAGATAGGAAGAACATAATGATGGTGGGTGCTGCATAAGCTATGCTTGAGAGGGAGCTAGACTTGCATGTAGAGGAGGAACTACCAGTTTCGAAAGATGAGTCTCCAGATGTGGATCAGCCACAGGAGGAGATTCATGGAGTGGAGGAGTCCACTCATGTAGAACCAAACATCATAACTAGCAGGAAGCATACCATAGAAGTTGAGAGATTGAAGCTTGATTCGGCATAGAATGTAGGAGTCCCTACATCCCAACGCATACAGAGATAGTCACCTGATTGATTTACTGGATACATGGCTCTTATGAGAAAGTGTATATGATAGAGCCATCTTCTTTTGAAGAATCAGTGCAGAAGCCCACATGGGTAGATGCCATGGTGGAGGAATATGACTCCATTGTCATAAACAGTGCTTGGGAGATTTTTCCAATGTCGGCGGGTAAATTAGTTGTAGGATCAAGATGGATCTACAAGGTAAAGCAAGCTACTGATGGGAGCATCGAGAAGTATAAGGAAATATATGTTGCTTGGGGCTTCTCACAGATCGAGGGGATTTATTATGAAGAAACCTTTGCACCTGTCACACGGTATTCTTCCATAAGGACCATCCTTTCTCTCTCAGCGCAGATGGGTTGGCACATTCATCAAATGGATGTGAAGACTATGTTCCTTAATGGGATCATTGAGGAAGAAGTGTACATTGATTAGCCTGAAGGATTCCAAATCTTCAGCATTGAGTCACATGTGTGCAGACTCAAAATAGCACTATATGGGCTGAAACAAGCACCTTGTGCTTGGTACACTCTGATCAACAGCCATCTCACCGGACTTGGTTTCACCAAGAGTGAGGTGGATGCAAACCTGTACCAAATTGTGGTGGAGGGTAAGATTTTAATCATTTTTCTTTATGTTGATCATTTAATACTAACGGATGATGAGCAGTTGATACACTCATGCAAGGTAGATCTTGCAAAGGAGTTTGAGATGAAGGATTTGGTCCTCCTTCATTATTTCCTTGGATTGGAAATATGGTAGTGAGAAGGTGAATTGTTTGTGTCTCAATGGAAGTATTCTCGGGAGATACTTGGTAAGTTTCACATCAAGGACTGCAAGCCCATGGATACTCCTCTTCCAGGAAATTAGAGGAAAGAGGATGCTACATCAACAGAGGTAGTGGATGCCACTGTTTATCGAAAGTTGGTGGGTTCGCTCATGTATTTAGTTAATACAAGACCAGACTATGCTATGCGGTGAACCAACTTTCACAAGCAATGGTTAAGCCTACCAAGCTCTTTTGGAAGGCAGGCAAGCATGTCCTGAGATATCTCAAGGGCACATATGAGTATGGCTTATGGTACAGACAGACGGATGAGGTGAAGTTGCATGGCTTCACGGATGCAGATTGGGCAGGCAGCCCATTGAATAAAAAGAGCACATAAGGAGGGTGTTGTCTAGGTAAATCCCCTCTGTGGACAGAGGTGATCCCTCAGAGCCAAGGAGAAAACCATAAGAGAGAGAGCTTTGTCCAAATTCCCGACAGGATTTGTTGAGACACGCTCCGCTACAAGCCCTACCGAAGGAATATCATAGCATTAGTAATCTCCCTTTTTGTCATCTATAATATAAGTAACTCTGATTTTGGTTCCATTCATGTGTCTACTCTTTGATGTAATGAAACGAACTATATCTTCTCTGACTGATATATAGTTACATGCTTTAGATATTATGTTGTATGTCGTCGTTTCTCTGCATGTGTACAGGTGTCCAGACATGGCGAATGGAAGGATTGTGATATGTCGAGAGATGGAAGCATAATCTCTTCTCCGACGACAAATCCGTGGGATTTGAGGTAGGCTACTTATCGCAATCTTTGTCTTTTTTGTAACTAGGAACCAACATCATTGTGTGATTTGATTGTTGCTAGACCCGATTTGGGCTAGTGGGATTGCCTCTGTCCACAGAGGGGATTTACCTCCACAACAGAGGGGTTTTTAGTATCAGATCTACAGAATTTTCTTGGTACAGCAGGAAACAAAGATTCGTGGCACTCAGTTCAGTGAAAGCAGAATACATGGCAGCAAGTCAAGCTGCATGTGAGGCTATCTGGATGAGGAAGATCTTGGTCGGTTTGTTCGGTTCTCATTTAGATCCTACAGTCATAATTTGTGATAATCAGAGTTGCATTAAAATCTCGATTGATCCTGTGTTTCATGATAGATCTAAACATATTTATATCTGGTATCATCATATCAGAGATTGTGTGCAGCGGAAGATCATGTTGCTTCAGTACATTCATACGGAAGATCGGGATGCAGATATTCTGACGAAGGCACTCAGCAGGAGCAAATTCGAATACCATATAGGTAGGATCGGGGTGAAGGATAATCCCTATCTTGTTGAGAGGGAGTGTTGAGATTCAACAAGATGATGAGCTTAGTGAAAATTAAGCACCTTCACTAAGTGGGGCCCGTAGGCTATTTTTAGGTGTATGTCTATTTTTAGACATGGTGAGCATATTCTATAAGTTCTAGGATGATATTTGTATATGGTTGGTCAAATGTGAAAAATAGATGAAATTCTACTTTTAGAATATTGGGCGAAGTCTATTTATAGATCATCAATCTAAAAATAGATGCATGTCGATTATTATTAGCCCTTAATAATAATCAGACTCTAAATATGAACTTATTCTCTTGGAGCACTTTATTTCAGTGAACAGGTGTGACACATCAGTGGGCTAAAGTAATTATGAAATTCCTAGGGTGGTTGGTGACTCATGCATGGAGGACTCAGTTAGAACCGAAGTGGAAAAGTTATGACAGAGTTGGAAGAGTAGTTCATGGAGTTGTTATTCAGTTTAACTCAGTTAATGGAGTTAAACTAAGTTGAGCTAGTTCTATCTAGTTTAACTGAAAGATACACTAGTGAGAGTTGAGTGAATTAATTAGTTAATTAATTCACAAATAATAACTCACTAATCAACTAAAAAAATACAGCAGTTAACTATAGTGCATGTCAGTTCCAGTGGAGACCCAGTGGAGAGATAGGTGAAAGGGTGAGATGGACTATCTGTTGTGACTATAGTGATGCATTCAATGCATCTAACACACATTGGAGTTGCCAATGAGGATTACGCAGTCAAGGAACGACCAATTTGAATTCATTCAAGGGTCTTCTTCAATAGGGATTGCAGTGGAGGCAGGCTATCAGGAGGCAAGAAATTAGTGCATGGATTAGCAGATTTCTTCATGATAGTGTGTGACGATTGTATTGTACTGAGATCTTGATGTACTAATATTTCTATGATATTGTTACATGATCTCCATGATACATAATATATAATAGTTGGGGTTTTTAGCTTCAGGCTTTCTCGTTAAACAACTGTGTTTTTTGCGATTGTTTTTATTGCTTCATGTGTTTGAAATTGAATTTTAAATTTCCGCAAAAGATTAACAGTGGAAGGATTCTGTATTTAGCAAGAAGATAAATATTGTTAGATCAGGAGAATCTAGATATATACATGCATATGTTATATAATTTCTACATGCAAATCATAAATATAATTTAACATATGTAATTAACAAACTAGAAGCATAATAAAAAATACATTAAATTTAAACACATTAGTTGAAGAAAATTTGAAAATTAAAGATAATTTCAAGACATAAATAGATAAACTTTAAATAGGATTTAAAAATGCAAGAGGTGTACCTGAAACAAGGGAAGAAGTTCCATTGGAGGTAGCATGATCATCAACATAGATGGAAATACTACCTCTGACACTCCGACTGGCATCAAAGGGAGGATCTATGGGTGGAACATGCACTCTGGGTGGGTTATGTGATCTATCATGAGCCCAACCATGTATACTATATCCCCTCGCACTTTGATGGCTTACAATTGTGGCACACATATCATATGCCTTAGCATATTATATATAATACATGTAAACTAATCCAAGAAAATTTTTTGACCAAACTATTACATATAATACATATAAACTAATCCAAGAAAAAAATGTTGAATTAGAAATAATGTTGACAGAAAATCCATTTCCAAACTCACAGAGAATAATCTAGCCTCAAGTCCTAAACTTTAGAGTTCATTTATTGATAATTTATTGACAAAAGTATTGAGTTCGATGTAAACACAATCAAAATATTTCATCAAATATATCTTCACACTTTTTATCATTACTAAAAGATGAATTTTATTCATAGATCATAATATGTAAATATATATGTAAAAAATTGAAATAAAATTGTTTAAAAAACTAATAAAATTTCATTCCAACCAAATACTCCAATAAGACTTTAAGTTCCTATAATGTTTGACTTTGAAACATGACATGTACTAGGTGCAAGCACATGAAGACAATGTTTCAGAATGTCAAAAAAAATTATTCACTCTACGAAATGTAGTTTTCATTATGTATTTAATGTATCAATCGATGATGCATAATTGAAACATGAACTTAGATATGTGTGTGTGTGTGTGTGTGTGTGTGTGCACGCGCATGTTCTGTTAAATAAATATAGAACTATGTTATGTTATAAACAATATATATATATATATATATATATATATATATATATATATATAACTATAATATATAGGTATGTGATGTTATAGTTAAATAATAGTTAAATAGAGTTATGTTATGTGATAGTTCTATATGTTATGTTATGTTATAATTATATATAGTTAAATATTATATATTAATGTGAAGTTGGGTTACATTTTTTTCCCTTTTTGGAGAAAAAAATATCATTTTTGGAAGTTCTTCAAATTTCTATAAGTCAAAGCAAGTTTTCTGTTTAGAATTTCATTTTACGATAAAAATAAAAATTGTGAAAAATTTTATTAGCTTTATATTACTTATTTTTTGGTTTTTTTTAATTCAAATTCGATATGTCAACTTAAAAATTCTTTGAGTGTGTGTTCTTTAACAATAAAAGGATTCATAAAAATTCATGTTGAAGCATTGGTGTATTCTTTGAAAACTTTGTGTTTTTGAGAAAAAAAATGTGTTAAAATAATCTAGACTGAGTGTACTTCAATATCATTCTATTTAAAAAACCAAATGATGCATATCATAATTAATATAATTTTTTGAACTGAACCAACATGAAAAAACTTCATATTTTGAATATGTTTTGGCCCATGTGAAGTTTCTCAACGTATTAGTTATAAACTAAAAATCTAAAAACAACCCATTATAGATGATGGACCAATGTAATCCACCATAAAAATTTCAATTTTTTTTACAGTTTATTTTGGGAGATACAAAATTTTGATTTCACTGAATCATAATGCCCTTCAGAAATTGTTTGCACCCATTTTATAACAAAATTAATTAAAATTAGTAAATATCTATGGAATTCCATTAAATTTATATTTCCTGAATTTAGATTGAATTCTGCAAATGCTTGTCCTGGTTCCGAAAGTTAATTCATAATGTTTGATGGAGTTTAATCATTCCAAAATTGAAGAAACGTGTTCAGAGCCAAGCTGTAGCGTAGTTGCAAACGTTTTAGTTTGACCAAACTTTTGTAATAGTTTGGCCGAATTTTTTTTTTCTGCTCCATCCCGTTAGTTTTAACGACAAAAAATTTCAGCCGAACTTATGCTCGCAAATTACGTCGGCCGGAAAATTCAATGAAGCCCGTCCAAAAAAACAAATTTCGCAACTATATAAATATTCAAAAACCGAAACATTATTTTTGCACATTTCTTCATTTGGGTTGAATTTTTAAAGGAATTTTTTTGGGCTTAATTTTCAAAGGACATTTTTTGGAGGTATTATTTAAAGTGACATTTTTTTAGAGGTTTTTTGGGCTTAATTTTCAAAGGACATTTTTTGGAGATATTTTTTAAAGTGACATTTTTTTAAAGGTTTTTTTGGCTAAATTTTCAAAGGACAGTTTTTGGAGATATTTTTTAAAGTGACATTTTTTTACAGTAAGTGTTTTGGGTTGAAGTAAATATTTTATAATGATTTTTTAAAGTGACTTTTTGTGTAATTTTTTAGGTGATATTTTTTTGCAGGACTTGGAAGGAAATGAGATTCATTTTAAAAGAATTTTTTTTGGCGGAATTTTCAAAGTAAGTGTTTTGGGTTGAAGTATGTATTTTGTGAAAAAAAATTAAAGTGAGTTTTTTTTAAATTAAACCCTTTATGATGCTTTTTTAAATTGAGTTTTTGTCTAAGTTTTGATAGTGAGTGTTTTTTACAAGATTTTGAAGGAAATTTTTTTAGCTTCATACTAAATTATTATGGGAAATCAAAGAAATTGCAAGAAAAAATATAATCGAACAAGAGACCCAGAGGCTCATAGAGAATAGGGGAGAGAATATCGCAAAAAGAAAGAGAGAATAATCCTCAATTATTGAAAGGGAAAATAAACCTCAACTAGATGTAAAAGCGGGTATGTAAATGTAAATATTATAAATGATATTTAAAATGTAACTAACTTGTATTGTGAAACTTAATTTTTATTTGATGAAATAATTTGAAAAATATTTTGCAATGTAAACAAAGAGAGATATTCCTCAAAACATTGATGATGAGATAGAAAATTTTGAAAGATAAAGTGAAAGAGATATTGAACCAATGATCAAAGATGTTGAAAATGTTGAAAGAAATTCAAGTGAAGAAATTGAATCACCAGGTATGTATATATATGTTGAATGTGTACTATTGAAATTATACATATTTATTAATTTAATTATTTGTTGAATATGTAAACTCATTTTGTTCATTTAATTCTAATATGCACAATTGAAATCAATATCGATGATGAGATGTTGGAAAATGTTGACACTGACACATATGGAGATAATAAATATGACCATATTATACAATATCGTGTTAAGCACATCATTGATATGTTCTTCAAAGATAAAAATGTGGCAGTTAAAGCCCAAATTTTGAAAAGTATCTTAACATCAAAGAAATTAAAGGAAACTATGACTTTATTGGGTATTCGAAAATTGATAAAAGATAAAAAAAATGAATGAAAATATGATACAAAATATAAATAGTGCTCTAAAGTCAATTGGAAGATCTAGAAAGAAAAGTGATTTAGATGCACGTAGAGCAATAAAAATGGCAGTGTTTTCATCAAGTACTAAAGAGAATAGTTTGATAAAATCTATGGCACAAGCATTAGGGACCTCATGAAAAAGTTTGCACAAAAATTGGAAATTTTGATTGCAAATAGATGTAAATGATGAACTAGCTTGTTGGACAGTTATTTGTAGGCAACCATACAATGATAAACTTGGAGAAGATGTTAAAAAAAATAATATATGAATAATGGATGAAAAATTCACGTGTTTCACCAAAAAAAAGGGACGTGATGCAATGAAGAATAGCACGAAATCAATTAGAAGAACATGAAAAACATATCTTGGATACTACTCAGATAGATTTATTCAAAAAGTTAATAAAAGAGAATCATGAAATTATTGTCTCAATCAATGATTTTGTGCAAAAAAAACCATGGTATGTTAAACCTATCATTGTACGCGACACTTGTTGTTGTCATTATCATGTGGAATTTCAATTATATTATGACACGTTCCTTAATTTTGGTAATTTTTTTTGGAAAGATTCACCTCCTCCTTCCACTATCTATGATTTAATATCTCAAATTCTATGTGTAAGAAAAAGCTGTGAATTATTTTACCAAAAGAAATGTGTTGGTGTTAAAAAATTGCGATGATTGTGGAAATTTGACTTTGTTTGAAAAAAATATCATAATGATATAAATGATCAGCCATTTTCCAACATAAAAGTGAAATGGAAGAGATATGAATATATTCATACATGGATTAGTTCAAGTAGTACTACAAGTGCTAAAATAATTGATTTACAGGAAGAAGAAATTGTTTGATATAGTTTTTGAGAAAGTTTGAGGAAGAAATTTATAAATATACCAAACATTTCCATAGACCTCGATGGCAGGACTTGCAATTCAAAACATCCGATGAATTTTTTCCACCAGGGACCATTTTGTCAGTAGCTGATTTTGCAGAGAATCACACATGTGTTCCACAAAAATAAATATGTAGTGAATACTATCATTCTCACCAAGTCTCCATGCTTTTCCATATTCTATATAGACACACTGAAAAAAATGTTAATATATAGAAAGAACCAGTGAAAATTGACATGTTATTAAAGAATGTCACTTTTATATCAGTGGTGAAGATAGTGCACATGGTACATATTTCATACAACATTGTTTTGAAAATATTTATGACTCCTTGAAAAGTTGTGAAATAAAATTCAATGAAAATTGGATATGGTCAGAGGGATGCGTGGGTCAATTCAAATATTTACAGTCATTCTTTTGGTTATGTCGTCTTCATAAGAAAATTTGCCTTAAACATTGTTAGAATTTCTTTGAGACTGGTCATGGAAAAGGAGAACATGATGGTGTAGGGGCATGTATAAAATGAGCACTTCGAAGATATCAAATGGACCACTCTTCAAATCAACTTGTCTCAGTTGAAAAAGTTGTTCAATGGTACATCGCTACACTAAGCCATGAGACTAATTAGTCAAGGGAAATACGAAGCTACATGCACACACACACACACACACACACATATATATACAAATTAACTTATATATATATATATATATATATATATATATATATATATATATATATATCTATACAAATTAACTTATATATATATATATATATATATATGTAGAGAGAGAGAGAGAGACGTTTAATATACTTGAACTAATTTTTATTATATTTCTAATTTTAAATATTATTTATCACAATGATTATCTTTGATTGTATTTTGAATAAAGTATTTATATTCTTGTTTGATTTTCCATATAGGTTTTTTTGGCATATTTGGGTCCTAGATGTAGATAGATCGACTGGAAATGATGTTGAAACAATAAAAGAGACTCGAAAATTGCATTTAATTAAAACAAAGCAGTATCAAAATGTGTTTGCATTTGATAAAAGAAAATATTCTTGTTTTCATCATGTTTGCATAGACAACACAGAATCCAATGATGTTTGTGAAAACAAAATGTATGTAAATTATTGGCAACATACATAACTAAATACAAAGGGTAAAATGTCCAATGTAAACTTTGAAGAAATGCAATTAGAGGAGACTATAGTATCATCTGAAGGTGATCAAGTTTCTAATATTGTTAGAAAAGGTAGCATTCCAATTGATTTCAAATGATAGAGATCTAGAAATAGATAATAAAATCAAGTACACATGTTAATTTTAAAGTTAAATTTTCATGTTAATTATGATCTAAATTTATGTAAGTTCGTTTTATTGTGCAGGAGATGTTTTTGCTGTAGTTGCATGTTAGGTCCCTATATTAATAATTTATTCCCTTATTTTTATTAGTGTAGACCCCTTATTTTTATTATTGTACCCCTGTAACCCCAATATTGTTATTATTGTGCCCTTACATTGTTATTGTTAGGTCGGCTAGGATTATATTGTGGGCCCATGGACTCCTACATATAGAAGGAGGTTTTGGTCATTTGTATCATCCAAGAATTTTTCATTTATGTAATGTATTGGAGGTTTCCCACTCAAAGTAGCTGAATTCTAAGGTGTTGATCTCTCTTTTCTTCTATTTTTGGAGCTGGTTTCATAACATTTGGTATAAGAGCTTTGGATTCTAGGGTTTCACTGCTCCAAACAGGTCATCATGGAATTTTCTCTATAACTTTGTTTATAAAAATGTTCAGAAGTTGAAAGTTTTAGAGAGAAAAGCCGAAATCCTGAGAAAACGTTTTACACAATTTCAGAGCTTTGTTTGCAATATTTTCAAAGATATGATCTGTGGAAGTTAGGGCAATTTGTAGACTTCTGAATTTAACCTAAACTGGTCGTTGCAAAAATTTCACTATAACTTTTTTTCTACGAGGATTCAGAAGCTGAAATTTTTACAGAGTGAAGTCGAACTCCTAAGGAAACTTCTGTAAAAGTTTCAAATCTTGGTTCAAAATATTTTTTGAGATATGATCTTTGGAAGCTAGGATTGTTTTAGGCTCCCGAATTTCATCTCAAAGAGGTGACTGTGGGAAAAACATAATAACTCTCTCTCTGAGCATCGGATTTGGATTCTATAAAAAGTGGCCACAAGTACATGGACTGCAGTTTTATTTGAATCGATTTTATAGATGAAGGAGGAAACAATGACATGCGCCAAGTCATATAAGGTCTCTCTACTAAACTAGTCCATAATTAGGTTATCATTGGATATTGGGCATAACTTTGTCTTGAAGAATCCAAATCAGGTCAAACCCGTGGCATTCAAAAGAAAATTTAGAGGGCTACTTCAGAGCCAAATTTCAAATATTGAAGATCCTAACTCACAGAGATATTTTAGTTTCAATATCAAGCTTCTCAAAAGCACGAAAAATGTGTGTATTTTTTTTCGAATTACATAAGTCTCATTTAAAAAAAATTAGTTTGAATTTATTCCAAGGGCATATTAAAGAATAGATATCAGTATTTAGTTCTAAAATTCCCACTAAAAATAATTCAACACCCATTAAGCCTTCCGAAGGCTCTACCATGACTCACGAGGACAAAGAAACACAACATGAGATATCAAAATTACAAGACCAAGTGCACCAAATTTTGTTATCGCAGAAAGAAACAAAAAATGAAATGGAAGTTTTGAAGAAAGGCATGGAAACTAAGATGGATGGTTTGAAGAAAGTCGTGGAAGCTAAGATGAATGGTTTGGAAGCTAATATTGATGGCATGGAAGTGGGCATGGAAGCTAAGATGGATGACATGGAGGCTAAGATCGATGAAAACATGAAAGACAACATCAAAAACATGAAGAACGATTTGGAAAATTTGATACAAGAAATTCTTCCTAATGGCGAAAAGAGTAGAGGAAACCCATGATGAGAACAAAATAAATTTTATTCATAATTTCATAAACTTTAATGTTGGATGGAAGAACCACCATATTCGAAATATGGATATGAGGAAGTTTGATGGCAAGGATCCCGTAACATGGATACTACAGATGGAGAAATATTTTGATCTCAATAATGTGAAAATCACACAAAAGGTACGCATTGCAACTTTACATTTAGAACAAAATGCATTTGTATGGTATCGATGGCTTTGATGCCGTAAAAAAATTTTCATTTGGTCAATTTTTATGGAGGAAATGATAGCATGTTATGAGGATACAAAAATCAACACCTTCTTTAGCCAATTGATAAATCTCAAACAAAAGGGTTCAGTGGTGAAGCACATTGAGGACTTCCAAAAATTGAATATAAGGGTAACTAATATTCCAGAGGAACACAATATTGATGTCTTCATAAGGACTTTAAAGGACAACATCCAACATGAAGTTCGTTTTTGGGAACCTGACTCATTGGAAAAGGCATTCAGGTTGGAAAGAAAATTGAATGTAAAATTATGGCGACAAGGAAGCCTACGACTCACATATATAAATATGGAAGTGTTTCTACATCTAGACTACCACAACCTACAAGGTTGACACCACAACAATTGGAAGAAAAAATAGAAAAAGGGTTTTGCTACAGTTGTGATATCAAATACACTAAATCTCATAAGTGTGTTCAGAAGAAATTATTTTACATAGATTGAGAAGAGGAAGAAGAAAATGAAAAATAATCTTCAAAAGAAGAGGATATACACCGGGAACCAACCCTAGAAGAGGAATAAATGAGTCCAACCATATCATGTAATGCATTGGCAGGAATTACCACTCCTCAAACTCTCAAGATAGAAGGACATGTCAAGAAGAAAAAGGTAGTAGTGTTGATTGATTCGGGTAGTACCCATAATTTTATTCATTGTAAGGTAGCCAAGGAATTGAATTGTTTCCTATACCTAGCACTATAATGTCAAGTGATGGTTTCAAATGGAGGAACTATAAATTTCTCTGGAAAATTCCATAATATCAAGATAACCATGGGGGAATATGTATTGAATATTCCAATGCTTTCAATCCCTATGGGAGTTGCTGATGTTGTACTAGGAGTATAATGGTTACAATCTTTGGTGACAGTAGCTTTTAATTTTCAAGTACTTTTCTTGAAACTTTTTCAGAATGAAAGGAAGTTGAATTATGAGGTATCACAGGGAAGCCGGGAAAGATAATAAGCTCTAATGTCATGACAAAGCTTCTGAAGGAAGAAAAACGAGGCATAATTGCACAATTATGATCACTAGAAGTTCCGACATAAAATCATTTATTTCTGTAGATATCCAAAAAGCCTTGGAAAATCATTCCAAGGTGTTTGAAACTCCCAAAGGACTTCCACCTATTCGTGTTCATGATCATGCTATTCATTTGATTCTAAGAAGTGTTCCTCCAAACATCAGGCCTTATACATATCCTTATGTCCAAAAGAGAGAAATTAAACGTATGATTGCAAAAATGTTAGAGGCTGGTATAATTAAACCTATTCAAAGTTCTTTCTCTACTCCAGTAGTATGGGTGCACAAGAAGGATGGACCATGGTGCATGTGTCCGGATTATAGGGAGCTCAATAAGCTCACCATTAAAGATAAATTTCCCATTCCTGTGATTGATGAATTATTGGATGAATTACATGGAGAAATTTATTTTACCAAGTTGGATCCTCGTTCAAGATATCATCAAATTAGAATAAATACTAAAGATATTCCAAAAACAACATTTCGAACTCATAAGGGTCATTATGAATTTTTGGTCATGCCTTTTGGCCTTACCAATGCACCTTCTACATTTCAAGGGTTGATGAATTCCACTTTCAAACACTTCCTTAGAAAATTTGTGCTAGTATTTTTTGATGATATAATAATCTACAGTAGGTCTTGGAAGGATCATATTCAACATGTTGACAGGGTGCTCAAACTATTGCAAGCGAAACAATTGTATGCAAAAGCATCCAAATGTTTCTTTGGAGTACAAGAGGTGGAATATTTGGGTCATGTTATATCTCATGAGGGTGTTAAGGTAGACCCTAACAAAATTAAAGCGATTAAGGAATGGAAAGTCCACACAACCATAAAGCAGTTGCGAGGATTTACCGGGTTAACAGGGTATTATCACAAATTTGTTAAGAATTATGGGAGAATAATAGCACCTCTAACAACATTATTGAAGAAAGAAGAATTTTCATGGATTCCTGAAGCAACTAAGGCCTTTGAACATCTTAAAGAGGCAATGTTCCTAGCACCGGTCTTAGCTACGCCAGACTTTACAAAAACCTTTATTGTGGAATGTGATGCCTCAGGAAATGGAATTGGTGTTGTTTTAATGCAATAAGGAAGACCCGTTTCTTTTGAAAGTCTTACAATCAAAGGAAAGTATTTACAGCAAGCTGTTTATGAGAAGGAAATGTTAGCAATACTACATGCACTAAATAAATGGCGACCTTACCTAATGGGAAGACACTTCAAGGTAAAAGCTGATCATGATAGTCTTAAAATTTTTTTGGAACAAATACTATCTTCAGAAGAGTAGAAAAAATGGGTCACAAAGATGTTGGGTTATGACTTTGAAATAATCTAAAAAAAAGGGAAGCTAAATGTTGTTGCAGATGCACTCTTAAGAAAGAATGAAGAGGTAGAAGCATTGCTTTGTGTCATTTCCATTATCCAACCAGATTGGATAACCGAAGCAAGGGATGAATGGAAGAAGGATGAAGAAGTGTGTACATTCATTCAAAATTTACAGCAAGATCCTAGTACATTTGATACATTTAGTTGGAAAAATGATTCCTTATGGTACAAATATCGCTTATATATTTGTAAGAATTCCCAGCTAAAACAAAATGTTCTTTCGGAATTGCACACTTCTCCTTTAGGAGGACACTCAGGATTTTTAAAAACTTACCACAGGGTGAAGAAATTTTTTTTTTGGGATGGCCTTAAATCTTATATTCAAAATTTTGTGGTGGAATGTTTGGTTTTTCGACAAAATAAAGTTGAGAAAATTAAGACCCCGAGTATTCTACAACCTTTATCCATTCCAAGTCAACGTTGGGAGGAGATTTCAATGGATTTTATCATAGGTTTACCTAAGTCTGAAGGAAAGAGTGTCATCATGGTGGTAGTTGATAGACTTACCAAGTATGCACACTTTTGTGGATTATCTCATCCATTTAAAGCAAGTACAGTTGCTACTACATTTATGGACACAATTCAAAAGCTAAATGGAAACCCAAAGCTTATTGTGAGTGACAGAGATCCCATTTTTACTGGAAATTTTTGGACGGAGTTATTTTCTTGTTTTGGTACTCAATTAGCTTATAGCTCATCTTATCATCCTCAATCTGATGGTCAAACTGAGATATTGAATAAATGTTTGGAAGGATATCTTCGTTGTTTTGTAT
Source organism: Pinus albicaulis (assembly GCA_034641835.2). Classification (NCBI taxonomy): domain Eukaryota; kingdom Viridiplantae; phylum Streptophyta; class Pinopsida; order Pinales; family Pinaceae; genus Pinus; species Pinus albicaulis. Next base: position 778,841,783 of record CM076571.1, read on the forward strand.
CTAATAAACAAACACAATGGGTCAAATGGTTACCTCTCACTGAATGGTGGTATAACAATTCCTTCCATACTGCAGCAAAAATGACCCCATTTATCGCACTTTATGGATATCGTCCACCGTCCATCACATCATCTTTAAGAGAAAATTCTAAGGTTCAAGCAGTGGAAGATCACATTGAGCATTAACAATAAGTTCTCCAACTCTGAAAGGATAACCTAAATGTGGCACAAAATCGAATGAAACAATAAGCAGATCAACATCACATCTAGAGAAGTTTTGATGTAGGAGACTAGGTATTTTTACGGCTACAACCATACAAACAAATGTCCCTCAAGAAAGCTAAGAAGGATAATAAATTATCTCCAAAGTACTATTTTCCTTACAAGGTGTTGCAAAATATTGGTACTATGGCATACAAATTGGAGCTTCCTAATTCTTCGCGAGTGCATCTAGTTTTCCATTTTTCATGCTTAAAGAAGGTTATAGGTGAAAATATTCCAGTTCAAACAATATTGCCAAAACTTGATGAGGAAGGAAAAATCATATTGGAACCTCAAGCGGCCATGGAAACCAAGAACTTGACAAGATACGAAATCGATCAATTTCGCAGTTTCTCATCAAGTGGAAGAACTTACCCACTAAAGATTCTACATGGGAGGATGAGAATTTTATACTTAAGCACCCAGAGCTACTCAAGCATTGAGGACAACAATTTTTTGAAGGAGAGGGCATGTTAGGTTCCTATATTACTAGTTTAGTCCCTTATTGTTATTAGTGTAGCCTTTATTGTTATTGTTGCACTTCGTAACCCCAATATTGTTATTATTGTGCCCTTACATTGTTATTGTTAGGTCGGCTAGGATTATACTGTGGGCCCATGGACTCCTATATATAGAAGGAGGTTTTTTTCATTTGTATCATCTAATATTTTTTCATTTATGTAATGTATTGGAGGTTTCCCCCTCGAAGTGGCTGATTTCTAAGGCGTTGATATCTCTTTTCTTCTATTTTTGGAGTCAAGCCCATAACATTGCACCTACTACCAATGTAGAAAATGTGAAGTATTATTTGATGCATTGCAATGAACAAAGATGAAATTATTGGAAAACTATGATGATAAATAAGTTTATATATGACATAGGGTCTATTATAATCGAAAGGTTATTTTTTCCAACAAACTCATCAAAGTGAGGATTTTGTTTACTTCTTCAAGATGATGAACCCGATGTCATAAGTTGTCAATATATTACTTGGTGTGTGAAGCACACATAATCTTGATAGTTAAATAAATAAAAAATTGAAATTAAGAAATGGAAAATGTCAAAAGTTTCATCATGAATGGATCATTGGAATATTTACATTTCCATTACAATTTTTTTGATTGAACTGCCCAACAATTTCTTCTCTTTGGATTCATATTTTAGAACTTGCATAACTCAACCAGAAATTGTTAGCCTTTTGTTTGTGCATTCTTAAGTTTTACATTATTATAATTTTGTATATTATAATTTATTTACAAGTGTTTGCACATGTACATTGTTTTGGCACATGCACACAAGTAATTTATATACATGTACACATACATGTATATTATCTGGTCTTAAACGATTTCATGCATTCTCTCGTATAATTCATGTCATTATGTCATTATTGAAAAATGTACATGTGTATCTAGCATGGTTCATATAATGGAAATTTTAAGTTATGATTTTGTTTAGACATCTATTAAGAAAATTATGATATTCATTATTGAATGAAAAATGTGTGGTACATGTTTTTTAATTTCTAGTTTACTATCAACTCTATTATCCATAGTAGCTTTTCTATGTACATTAATGAAAAATGTTGTGTACTAGATATGTTTTAATGCAATTTTAAAATTTTATGATTGTTTGACACATCTATGAACACCTAGAATTTTATGATTGTTTATATATATATATATATATATATATATATATATATATATATATATATATATATATTGTATATTAAGACATTATAAAAATTATTTCAAAAGAAAAATGTATGAATGAAATGCAAATTTGCTTTCATTGCTACATATTCATGATTGTTTTAAATGACACATGATCATGTGAAAAATGTACACCTAAATATCACTTTTAATAGATGTATGTCCTAATTATATAACATTCATACATGTTCAAATGCATTTAACATGTACCACATGTGTTTGTAATTTGCAATTTCAATCTACATTGATTTTAAATAACAAATGGCAAAACAACTTGAGCTTTAAAAACAAAAAATATAATCTAAGATTGAATCTAAGTTGACATTATAAAAAGTCATAATGTATTCAAAATATAATGTAACTAAATGCATTTATGTAATTCAATCTTTGTTACATATTCATGTACTTAAATATGTATTTAACCATCTAAAAATGTTTTAAATGACACATGATCATGTGCAAAATGTACACCTAAATATCAATTTTAATAGATGTATGTCCTAATTATAAAACATTCATAAATGTTCAAACGCATTTAACACATGTACCACATGTGTTTTGTAATTTGCAAGTTCAATCAAGATTCATTGTAAATAACAAATGACAAAACAACTTGAGCTTTAAAAACAAAACATTTAATCTAATATTGAATCTAAGTTAATATTATAACAACATGTCATCATGTACATGCAAAATGTAACAACTAAATGCAAACGTACATCATTCATTGTTACATATATTCATGAACTTAAATATATAAAACCATATAACCATGATTGTTTTAAATGACACATGATCATGCAAAATGTACGTATATATCACCTTTAATAGACATATACACCTACTTATATATCATTCACACATTTTCAAATGGATAACATGTACCACCATTTTTTTGTAGTTTTCAATTTCAATATAGATTAATTTTCAATAACAAGTGAAAAACAACTTGAGTTTTAAAAACAAAACATAATCTAAGATCGTCTAAGCTAACATTATAGCAACATGTGATCATGTATGCAAAATTTAACAAATAAATTCAAATGTACTTCAATTATTTTTACATATTCATGAACTTAAATATGTAAAGCCATCTATTATTATTTCAAATGATACATGATCATGAAAAATGTACCTAAATATCACCTTTAATAGAAATCCTAATTATATAACATTCACACATGTTCAAATGCATAACATGTACCACATGTTTTTTGTAATTTGAAATTTCAATCTAGACTCATTTTAAATAACAAATAACAAAACAACTTGAACTGGAAACAAAAAAACATATAATATAAGATCATCTAAGTTAGTTCATTATAAATACATGATCATGTGATGGGAAATGTAATAAACGGCTTAAATGCATTATGTACTTCAATCATTGTTATATATTCATGAACTTAAATATGTATTTAACCACCTATAATTGTTTTAAATGACACATAATCATGTGAAAAATGTACACCTAAATATCACTTTTAATAGATGTATGTCCTAATTATATAACATTCATACATGTTCAATTGCATTTAACATGTACCAGATATGTTTTATAATTTGAAATTTCAATCTAGATTCATTTTAAAATTGACAAAATGACAAAACAAAATTGAGTTTTAAAAAACATATAATCTAAGATCATCTAATTTGTCTATTATAACATGTGATCGTATGGAAAATGTAACAACTAAATGCAAATGTACTTCAATCATTTTTACATTTTCATGAACTTAAATATTTAAAACCATGTACATTTTAAATGACAAATGACTGCAAATGTACCTAAATATCACCTTTAATAGACATCCTAATTCACACATGTTCAAATGTGTAACATGTACCACATGTGTTATGTAATTTGGAATTTCAATATAGATTCATTTTAAATAACAAGTGACAAAACAAAAACAAAAAAAAACAAAAAAACATAATCTAAGATAATCTAAGTTAACATTATATAAAAACATGTGATCACATGCCAAATGTAGCAACTATCCGAAATTTAAAATCATTCAATAAAAGTAAATGTAGTTCAACTATCCAAAATATAAAATATGTCCAAAATTGATATCATGAACAATAAACGTAAATATAACAATGTATAGTGTTACAAGTATCAATTTATATAGAAAAGTAAATATGACTACATAAATAAGACTATCTATAAAATAAAATGTTGTGTGTGCATCAATAAAATAGAGAATTTGGCTGCAGTGTATTTCCCAGCAACCTCCTGAGCCTCCTTGTGTTATCATCTGAAGAATGGGGAACCTACACAATGTGTAAACATTAAAATTGAATGAGAATGTAGAACTTCATAAAAAAAATGAAAATAAAAAAAATCATGCAATACCTCATGTAGTTCCGCTCCATTGTCCCGTGTTCATCGTCCATCAATGCATCCTCCATGATAAACTATACAATATACATGTACACACACACACACACACACACACACACACACACACACACACACACACATATATATATATATATCTTAAAATTTTTCAAATGAAAATGCATAAGTTAATGCAATAATATTAAAAAAAAGTTAGGACAACTTCTTGTTCAAATTGTTTGGATGTTCCTATCTCCATCATACACTCCATCAAGTCCTTGGAGAACATAACCTATCTCCACACACCTAAAATTTAAAAATTTAAAAACTATAAAATAACTCAAGATCTAGATCTCATGTTTTAATGAAACTTTCACTTCAATTTATAACTTAAACATAAGTGAAAAATTGAATACTTGTGACAGTGGATTTGGCACATCTCCTAACAAGGAAGAAGAGGGTAGCTCCAAATGAAAATCATCTCAGCAAACCTAAAATTCAAAAAAAATAAAATGGTAAAATAACTCAAGATCTAGATCTCATTTTTTTAATGAAACTTTCACTTCAACTTATACGAAACATAAGTGAAAAATCAAATTCTTGTGATGGTGGATTTGGCACATCTCCTAACAAAGGAAGAAGAGGGTGTCTTGTTAATTTTTGGAAACTAGGTCCAAACTCCATGTTGCACTACCTTACAGGACAATGGTCATATTTTTTTTGGATTCCTCTTTTCGGAGAGGTGCAAGATTGATCTAAAGATCATCTTCATCTGAAGGAGAAAAATGATTTGAATTATTTTCCATGCAGCAATGCATGCTGCATTTATCCCATATGCCTAAGAGATGTGTCACACACCCTGATTGATGAATATAAATTGGAGAGACTTGGAGGTCATTTTCTCATCATCTCATCACACATTCTCTCATTGCAATCTGATTGGTTCAATAGCCATTGGAGGCCTTTTTCCCTCACATGTGTGGAGAAAAGCTGCTATTTCTGCGTTGATCTGTTTAGGGATTTATGTTTTGTGTGTTGATTTTTTTAGGGCTTTTCTGTTGCAGCGTTGACTATAGTTGACCATGCTCAACCCTTGGTCATTTGACCTCAATATTCTCAGACAAATTCTCTACTCTTAGGAGATCGTAGAGTCGGGCACCAAAAATCGAGTAACTCGAGTCAGTGTTTGACTGAATCCCTAGCTTGTTGCGTTGACTTTTCTGAATCTTCCTACATTGAATTTACTACGTTGTCCCTGGTTTGACTTGCATTGACTTGTGAATATCTATCTTTGAGGGCTGTGGGTATGACACATGAAACTGTTGGCTGACCTAAAAAGGCTTTGTTGGTTGAAGCATCGTTCTGACGATCGTAATGCAACAATATCTCATATATTTTCTGGACAAAACGAATTGTAAATCTGATCTATATTTGGCTTGTATTATATTGATCTATTATTGTGTTCTATCAGCATTTCACTATCAAGTTTATGTGATTTCTATTTTGTATTGGGCCTAAGAAAGGTTGAAGTAAAAGTGCATCAATCATAGAACACCGTGGTTATCTAAATTTAACATGGTATTAGAGCTGATGTGAAGACAAAGTCCAAGATTCCAAGATGGTGTTAAAAGCTATCTCTAAAGGAAGAAATCCCATCGAGGACAAATGGCCTCCTCAACCTACAAGGGTTTCAAGGTTGATGATAAATTGACTGATAAGTTTGATTATCATTCATGGAATATGTCCTTGGATTTCACGCTAGAAGATCAAGATGTCATAGATTATGTACAAGGGAATATTCAAGAGCCTCCTCAAATGCATTTGTTTCCACGAGGACGAAGTATAGAAAAGGGGAAATCAAAGAAAATATTATTATCTAGGATTCTATTCATAAGCACTTGGTTGCTTACATTTCTGAGCTGAAGACTTCTAAGGAGATGTATGATAAGCTAGTGAGCATGTTCAGAGCTAGAAATGCTAATCAAATCCTATTCTTCAAGAATCAATTGAAGAATATCAAGAAGGGTAACGATGAATCTATACAATCCTATTTTATGAGGCTCACTGAAATTATGAATAACCTCCTAGCTATTTGGGAAGCAATATCTGATCAAGAGATGGTTCTTATTGCACTTGGAGGTCTACACTCGTGATTGGCATGTATTCAATACTACCACAGAAATAGTATTGTGACTTCGATTTTGATGAAATACGTGATGAGATGCACTCAAGAGGAACAATAACGATGGGGTATGCTCAATGGTAATGGAAGTGACCCTACTACCTTCGCCGCTCATGCAAAGACGAAGAACCAGGGTGGCCCGAGAAATAAAAACCATGGTAGAGCGGGGCCCAAAGGAAGGAAGGGAAGATGTTACACTTGTAACAAGACTAGTCACTATGCAAGAGAGTGCCCTAATTGAAGGGGATCTCCCAAGGATGATGACAACCATAACTTGAGAAGGAATGGCAGGAACAGCAGGTTCCAAGGAAAAAGGAAGGTTGCGTCTGATTGTAATGGAAATGGGAAACCTCTCAAGAGGTCAAGAAATTCCAGGCACCATGAGTCTAATGTTTTTGATAATCAGAGAAATGATTTTATTCTTTTATCTTCCCTCTCTATTACATCTCCACCAGACACCCTAGATGTCTAGTTAATTGATAGTGGTGCTTCAAGGCACCTCACTAGTTATAAAGAAGCCCTTTTTTATCTGGTTGAGAAAGATACTAACCTATAATGCCACCTATCCCATGAAAGGGACATGGACTGTGACCCTCCATTCATCACAAGGTCAAATCATATGATTATAAGATGTGTTGTATGTACCTGATTTGAAGAAGAACCTTGTGTCCATTTTGGAAATGGAAGACAAAGGGCGAAGGTGGAATTTGTTGATGGAAAGGTACTTATCTTAAGAAGAACTTCAAGGAAGCTCTTTTCTATTTTTTTTAGAGTTGACATGTACTACCATGTTAGAGGAAGTCCATTGGGGGCTATGACATGTGACACAACTCTTCAAACATAGTTATGGTAGCAGGTTTGTACACCTTCATTACGCGCAGCCCTTCCCGAAGAAAGGAAGGTGGTGACATGGATGCCCAAATTGAGAGATGATCATGAATATATATGTTAGGGGTTGTGCCGATGGAAGCATACAGGAGTATCTCTCAAGTGTCACAAAGACAATCGATATCTTACAGTTAATACCTTATGACTTAGCTGGTATGATTCCTATGACATCCTTGGGAGGATGTTCCTATTACATGAATTTTACAAATGAATTCTTCCGCAAGACCTGGATATTTTTTTTTTTGAGGAAGAAGGATGAAGCATTCAAATGGTTCCATACCTTCAAGGCCTTTGTGGAAAATCAATCCGAGAAGAAAATCAAAATTTTGAGGACCGACAATGGCACCAAATATGAGTCAAATGAGTTTAATGACTTTTTTAGAGAAGCTAACATTAAGAGGGAGACCACAACTGCATACACTCCTAAGAAAAATGGTGTTTCTGAAAGAAAGAACAAGACCACTGTGGAAGTTTCCTGTGCTATGCTATGTGACCAAGGTCTTCCGAACTTTCTATGGGGAGAAGTTGTGAACACTGATGTGTATGTTCAAGACAGATGCCAACATTTTTCTCTGGAATTCAAAAGTCCCAAAGAAGCCTTCTCTGGTAACAAAGCTGACATTTCTCATTTTATAGTTTTTTTTGTCTTGTTTACTTTCATGTGCCAAAAGAAAAGAGAAGCAAGATGGATTCTTCTGGAAATAAGGAACTATTTTTGGGCTACAGTGAAACTTTGAAAACATATAGAATCTATGTGCCTGGTCAAAGAGAAGTGGAGATATGCCACGATGTCACCTTCAATGAATATGTTTCCCTCAAGAAAGTAAGAAATATTCCCTGCTCCAAGGAAGACAAAGAAGATGAAGAAGCAGGGAAGTTAGAAGAGCCAAAGGATGACCTGATGCCAGATGTTCAAGGACCTATGGATTCCATTGATCCACCTCCTTCAAATAAGAGAATACCTCAGTAGTTCTTACGGATACTATCGAATATTCCAAGAGACATATTTCCCTAAGAGGGAAATTCGTGAAAGAAAGAAGCCAAAGAGATACCAAGGGTATCTAGTAGCCATGAGTACGATAGTACAATATGAGCGTGGAACATTTGAAGAAGCCATAAATATTCAATATTGGGAGGATGCTATGCACGAATAATATGAGTCCATTATGAAGAATGGTGTTTGGGAAGTGATCCCAAGACTGGAGGAAAAATTAGATGTCACCTCGAAATGGCTCTATAAGATCAAGCATGGATATGGTGGAAGTGCTAAAAAGTATAAGGCAAGATTCGTTTCTCGAGGCTTCTCTCAAAAAGAAGGCATAGTTTATGATGATATATTTGAACATGTGGCCCTCTATACCACCATCTGATCTATTATTGCCCTTGCTGCTACGCAAGGATGGAGTCTACATCATATGGATGTGAAGACCACTTTTCTTCATGGATCTATAAATGAAGAGGTGTACGTGGAGCAACCTCTCGGGTTCTCGCAGTCCTAGATAGAGACATTCATGTGCGTGTGTTGAAGAAACTTCTCATGGGTCAAGTGATTCCCTGTGCCTGGTACGTGAGGATAGATAGCTAATTGCTGAAGCTGGGCTTCACTCGAAGTAATGTTGATACAAACCTTTATTTTAAGGTTAATAGAGAAAGGCCACTCATTTTGGTTCTCTATGTGGACTATCTCTTCTGACAAGTGTCGACCTCTCGTCCATCGCCCAAGAGGGAGCTAGCTTCCACGTTTGAGATGAAATACCTAGGACCGATGCACTACTTCCTAGGTTTGGAGGTCCGGTAGAGGCCGTAAAAATTTTCTTTCAAAGGAAAATATGTCGTGAAGTTTTCCGGAGAGATTATATGGTGTACTGTAAATCTGTGTCAAAACCGATGGAAATCAACTTTAATAAGCTGAGTGGAAAAGTTGTTGGGTCCATGCTAGAAAATCATATTGAGTATCGACAACTCGTAGGGGCTCTGATGTTCTTATTGAACTCTCGTCCGGACGTATGTTTTGAAGTGAACTCTTTGAGTAAACATATGGTTGAACCTCATCGCATTCACTGGATTGGTGCCAATAATCTGTTGAGATATCTTTGGGTCAAAATCAACCATGGGTTGAGATACATTGTTGGGAGTTTGAGACTCCATGGATATACTGATGCCGATTGTGTTGGCTATTTGGTGGATCACAAGAGCACATCTGGATGTTGCTTCACCTTGGGTTCTGCTTCGATATATTCAATGACCAGGAAGCAGAAGTCAGTGGCTTTGAGCACCGTTGAGGCTGAATACATTGCAGCAAGTATGGCATGTTGTGAATCTTTTTGGCTGTGAAATATCTTTAGTGAGATGTTCGGGCATGTGATAGAAACCACCGTTATCCTTTGTGATAAACCTCAGAGTGGGATTCATCTTTCTGAGAATCTCATGTTCCATGATAGATCCAAGCATATTGATATCGTAGTACCACTTTATCCAGGATATGGTATAACGAGGCATCGTAAGGCTTAATCATATAGGAACTGATGAGTAGGTCACCAATATTTTCATGAAGCCCATGGGGAAGGTCAAGTTCCTAACCTTCAGTGAGAAGCTTGGAATCATGGAAAGACCCTATTCTGATGGTCCTGCCTTATTTGGACTATGAACTCTCGGAGATCCAGGGGGCTTGGGGATAGCTTCTTGGAGTTATAATCACTCACGATGCTAGGCTTGTTGAACCCTATGGTGATTATGCCCCACCATTATGATATTGAGTTGGTTTGCCTCTATCTGATCTGTGCCCCACACGCATCCTACCCATGGAGTTTCAGACTCATGGGAAGTACCTCTCATTTGGCCAATGAGGTGGAAAATATGGATAGAGACCATAGCATGATCGATGGATGCATCAGATATTTTCATACTCTCTATGTCTGGGATGGCACATGTCCAACACCTTGATCTGGATCAATTATGATGAGGTTTTATCCTCTAAACTGAATTCAGGTCAGTAAACTAACTTCAGGTTAGTATGAGAATCTTTTGATTCTGATAGAGGTTTTAACCTCTAATCTAACTTCGGGTCAGTGGTGTGTGATGTATTTGCGACTCACCTTTTTTTCTGAAATAAAAATCTAGCAAAGCAACTTATGGCGGGATGACGCACGATGTTTGGTTTGGTACATGATGGCACTTGTTGACAGATGGAGTTCTCCCTAGTTGAGAGGGAGTGTTAATTTTGGAAACTAGGTCCAAACTCCATGTTTCACTACTCATATGAATATGGTCATATTTTTTTGGATTCCTCTTTCGGAAGGTGAAATATTGATCTAAAGATCATCTTGATCGGATGAGAAGAACATTGATTTTGAATTTATTTTCCACATGTTCAAGGTCGGCCAGATTTATCTAACATGCCTAAGAGATGTGTAACACAACCTCATTGATGAATATAAACTGGTGAGACTTGGAGGTCATTTTCTCATAATCTCATCACACATTCTCTCATTGTGATCTGAATTTTTCGATAGCCTTTGGAGGCCTTTTTCCCTCACACGTGTGGAGAAAAGATCCTATTTTCTGTGATGATATATTTAGGGCTTTCTATTTTATGCGCTGATCCTTTTAGGTCTTTTCTGCTACAGTGTTGACCGGCATTGACCGTAGTCAACCCTTGGCCATTTGACCTCAATATTCTGTAGAAATTCTGATTTTAGGAGGTCGTACAGTTGGGCACTACTTGCGTTGACTTGTGATGAGATGTCTTTGAGGGCTATTGGTGTGACACATGAAAGTGTTGGTCGACCGAGAAAGACTTTGTTGGTTGAAGCATCCTGTTGACCGTCATAATGCCACAATATCTCATATCTTTTTTGGACAAAAGGAATTGTAAATTTTATCTATATTTTGCTTGCCTTCTATTGATCTATTATTGTGTTCTATCAGCATTTTACTTTCAAGTTTATGTGATTAGTATTTCGTATTGGGCCTAAGAAAGATTGAAGTAGGAGTGCATAAAGCATAGAACACCATGTTTGCCTAAATTTAACATGTCTCCATTGCGAAAAGAGTCCTTGGAGAATGTAAACCATCTCCACAAACCTAGAATTCAAAAATTTTAAAACTGTAAAATAACTCAAGATCTAGATCTCATTTTTTAATGAAACTTTCACTTCAATTTATAACTTAAACATAACTGAAAAATTTAATAATTTTGACAGTGGATTTGGCACATCTCCTAATAGGGAAGAAGAGGGTGGATCCATTGCGAAAATATCTTACGAAATTAGAATCTGTTAAAATTTAATTATATACATAAATGTGTACACAATTACTTATTTTAAAAATATGTCATCATGATACTGATATAATAATAGAATAATAATTGTACATCAACATAACGAACACTTAAAAAACACTAACATCTCCCAACATATCATCTTGATTGTGACAACCTAAACCTTTTATCATGATATTATCAAAATTTTCATTCATGAAGCGTGTTAGCTGCAAATGGTGAGCATATGATACATTTTTGTTAGATTAACATATACAAATAAAAATGTATATGTAAATTACAAATTACAGTAAAATATTCACCCTAACCATTAACACATATCAATCCCATGCCCTCTTCCTCATGAATAATTAAGTCTTGCCAACCATTGAAACAATTCTTTGCATATGTTCTAAGCTCTTCAATACTCATTTTCTCTATCTTATCATCTATACTATACACAAAATTAACACGTGCATTATCTCGTGCTCTTTATTGATTCAGACCAATATCAATTCCACCAAGACCAGTCTAAACATTTTCTATGATATCATCCCTTACTTTTCAACAAATTTGAGAAGTGGCATCCATATCTGACCACAAAGTTTCCGCATGGAGAGGTTGGATCACCAATGGTGGCTTGGGGTGAGGCAACTCAACATCATGCGTGTCACTTCCCATGCGCTCACATAATGGACCTTTCCCATGACCAAAAAATTTAGAGGGGAGGTAATTATAATTGGTTTTCATTCTAAAAATTAATTCTACATGAAACAATTTTGAAAATTAAAGAGGAACCTCTTTGTTCCACGGTTGTCTTCCATAGGCAGCAAGGTGCATATCATACAAATGGCAAGCTATATCAGGGTGCTTGAAATATTTCACCTTTAGCATCTTTCTTTTCGGCCCTTCTTTGAAATTAAACATAGATTTTGTAATTTATTTTGTAACTTTGTTTTTAACATCGTCCCATGTATCAGGAGGCATCATTTTTTCATTTCTTTTCCTCATCACGTATAAAAAACTATCAATGGTTGGACCAAGCTTTTTGTAAACATCTACAAGTGTTCTTAAAGAGTGCGTAACTATTTCTAAACATTCTCAACTCTTAGCAGGGAGTTTCAAAGACAGAAGATATTTCTTCAATTTTCAATAAAGATGTCACATCTTTGTAATGTGCATTGTTGGATGTTTGTTTCCTGGCAATAAAAATTTTACTGATAAGTCATGGTTGGTGTATAACCTTCTTCTGGTCAACGTGGTCTCACCTACATTTTTTTTTTGAGCAATATTTTCACCCTTCCGCATCAATATATAAAATTTTAGCAACAAAAAACATGCGAACAAATTTGTACAAATATTCTTTTTAGCCATAAAAAATCATATAAATAATTTAAAAATTAATAATTAAATGAAAATAATATTCGCATTGATGGCCACCTCTAGATGGTTGAGCAAAGATTCTTCCCCGTTGGCATGTTATTTTTTGTCACCGTGAAATTTGAATATTTATATAGGTTCATCACTACCTATATTTTTCTCCCTTAGAGGTCTTAAACCTTAAATTCCCTAAACCATGTCATGGAATTGGAGAAAAGCTCATTAAAACCCTAAAAATTCTAGCTCCGCACTTTTCCTAGCTCTTGCATGTGGATCCGTAGATATTTGTTCTATAGCCTGCGGCACATCTCGTACGTTCTTCTTATTAAACCTACAGACCCCTGTAAAAGGTAAAACAAAGAAAAAAGTAAGTTCTAGAAGCCCAGTTGGTCGAATATCATCCCAACTGGAACTTTCTAGAAGCGTGTTCAGTTCGAGCTTTAGCCTCTACACATGGAGCTCTATCCCTTCACTCATGGAGTTTATCCCTTGGTATATGGAGCTCAATTCCCTTCATGAGAGGAATCCATCCCACTCTTCATGGAATTGAAACTACCTCCATTTCCCTATAAATTGAGCTCATGTTTCAATCTAAAGGGTAGCTTGTAGATGGTAGTTTGTAAACACACATATTGTAATTGCCGAAGAAATTATACTCTATACTAGGCATTGTTGGTATGAGAATGATCACACACTCATATCCATAACTTCATGCTAGTTCAGGAAGAAGAAGTTCCCAAGTCAAACCGAGAGGAATGATTGTTCAAGATCCCGGTACAGCCGTATAACATCAAGGTAGGTGTTGTAAGGTTACTTATTATTATGCAAGTTAATACAAATGAATTTCATTTTCTCATTGAAATTTTCATGTATCTATTTGAGTAATTTAATTCTTATATTCCTTAATCACTGAGATAGATTAGTGTTTTCTCAATTATTATATCATGCAGGTGCTTTTAATCCTTTTTTTGTCTCTGATTGTAGGTTTCACATGCTAAAGTGACCTCTTTTGGAGCGACTGAATAGAACATTACAGCAAGCATTGCACTTGAGGTAGGAGCATGTCCTCGTACTTTGTTATTAATAATTCTGAATAAAAAATGGTCTCGAGAAAATGGTTTGCATTTCGTTGTTTGTTTCTAGATATCCTTAGGATACTAGGGAGATCGTTCTTATCCGTAAGAAGGATTTATCCGTTTAACAAAAATGGCGACTCCATTCGGGAAATGAACTTAGTTTTCCTTTTTTATTTTTCAGTTTGAATTTTAAAGAGTTTTCTAATTTTGATTAGTCTAAAACTAGGTTGGGTAGATAACTTATCAGAATCCATGAAAAGAAAATTTGATTTTTTATTTTTTCTATGCTTTTCCTGGCCTCCGTGGTTCTTATTTAAAATCAGTGCGGCAGCCTTCACAATTTGTAGTATAGAACAATGTGGTACCATGCCTTTCATAACTTGTGGACCTATGGAGAATTTTTGAAATATTAAGAACTCTCTTTTCTGGAACAAGATTACAATATTCTCTCAGTTTTCCCCTACTTGTATTGACTATGAAAGTCTTATGTGTGAATTTCTTTCAGTAATTTTTGTGTTTGAGTGATCTTTCATCTAATTTTCATTTTATGAGCGAAGTGTTTACCCTACTTTCTTGCTGGTCCATATCAGAAACTTTAATATACCTTAGCTAACTAGTATGTTGTCATTTTCTTACTGATCCATTGAACTGGTTACAAACCTTGCTTTTAGGAAAATTGAATTTTATTTTCATTTGCAAATTTAGAAGAGATTTTAGCTTGATAAGGCTTGAATTTCACATTAAAACCATTGTTAGATGTTTTGATTTTTGTTGAGATAAGCAGAAATTATTCTTGGTTCGATCACAAACTAAGAAAAACATCCTCAAAACTTTCTAGATAGAGTTCAAAATTAGCATTTTCCTTTTGGTTTTGAATTTTATGTTTTTGGGATTTTTTAATATAGTTTTATTTTTGGAAATAGTTTGTTAAATGATTTATAGTCTCTAATCTGATTGATAAAGGATTTCATTTCGAACGAGTAATTGACCATTTTATGAAATTGATTTCTCCAAGAAATCATCTTCTTTTCAAAGATCTTTGTTTATGAAAGAATTGGTGCTTTCAAATTTATTTAAATCTCTCAAATATTTCCCTTAAGTAAGTTTGATTGAAAATAAAAGAGTTGAACTTTCATTTAGATGCATATTAGTGTATTTTTTATTCGGGTCATTAAACATCATTGAAGTTTCACTTCCATACCTTCTGTCTTAAGAAACAACCAAATTAAAAAGAACGCTTTAATTAAAATCAATCTAGATATTTTACATTTTCTAGGGCTCTTTTCCACCAACATAGCTTAGGCTAGTGTCTTGGAACAGGTTGTAATTAACATTCCAAGACAGTTCAAACAAGCAAGAAGCACCAAGTAAAAGAGGGGAAAACTAATTGTAGCATGTATGCTTTGGGAAGCTCTTCTAAAATAGTCAAGCACGAGATCATATCCGAACCAAAGGAGGTGCAATGATACCTATCTCGTCGGGAAAGATAGCAGATGTGCACGTATTAAAATGGTAAACCTTGGGGACAGACTATCAAGCGAGGAGCCCGGGGTCACTTTTTGATAAACCTTGATTATCTCAAGGAGCCTTCAAGGGGATTGAGCTAGTTACTCTTCCCTTGCGTGTATGTTGGATCGTAGACTCGTTCCCCAGGTATATTTTTCCTCTGGTGACCTTAGTGGCTATGTTTCTAGGATTTTTCCAAGGTGATGGTGGAGGGAAGGTCCCACTCACCTAGAGCGCATTGGACTAGACTCACTTGGACTTTCCGGAGGGTTCTCTTCACTTCGAGATGGTTTAAGGAGAAACTTTGTACTCAGACTATTTCATTAAGGTGTTGTCTGGGTAGCTGTTCCAACTCCCTCATTTCTGCATTAAAATTATACGATGTTGGATTTCATCACCAACTAATTTTTTTTGTGTGGGAATTTACAGTTTGTGTGTGGATTGATCTCTTAGATTTTGTAGGCGTGTGATCAATTTGATTGTTTCCTTAGAGACTTTAGGATTTTTTGTTGAAATTTTATTTGATTGCATGTGTTAAGATTTTTAGTCATGACTGCATTACCTAGACAATCATGTAGAATGCAAGGGAAACCCCCTGGGTACACACCAAGCTAGTTAGAAAAGCTTAAATCTGAGAAAGGACAAACATCAGGGACTAGATCAATTAAATACGAAGAAACATAAATAATTATTCATTTTAATATGAAGTAGATCAACCTCAAACAATAGAGTTCTCCAAGGAACATTTTAATTTCTGAACTTGTTGAACTTGCTTCTACAACTAGTGAATTATCAGCTACTGAGCCTGAAATTTCTGAACTAGAAACTGAATCTTCTACGTCGGATCCTACTTTAGAATTCATCACTCCAACCCCTCATTGTCCTGATTCACCTAGAGTAAAGTATCGCATCACTGAAAATATTCCTCCTAGTCTCATTAGTATTGAAGAAGTTATTGATGAAGAAGAAGAAGTTTTTCTTCCTTCACATGAGAAATCTTTAGATCTTAGGCCACGTGAATCGATTTACTATAGACCTTTCAAACAAGATCCTTGGTATTCTCAGTTGACAGACTTTCTACACAACTCTAGTCTAAATTATTTGCCATCCCGAATTCCTTTTTACAGAGGTAGTTACAGACCTTATTTCAACATGTCTGGTGAGTCATCCATGTTTTCTTCATCTCGTAAACATATTTTTATGGTGGTCCATCTATTCCTGATGGATACCAGTCACTTTCTGGTACTTTTTCAGGAGTATCTCCTTCTCCCGAAAAACTTATATCATCACCTGGTCCAAATGAATCGCATACTGAAAATTTTAACGCGGAACAAGTTTATATGATGTCTGGAAACATTCCTAACCCTGACCCGCAAGGTAGTAATTTACTGCCTGGGGGGCAACCTCAAAGTAGTAATTTACCACTTTGGGGGAAACCTCAAGGATAGTACATACCTCAGGGACAATACATACCTCAAGGTCAGTACATACCTCAAGGACAATATCAACCTCAAGGGTAGTACTCAGTTCAGGGTCTGCAACCTCTTCAGGGACAACACCCTACATTAGGGAAACCGTCTTTCCAAGGACATCAACCTCCTTTAGGGGCACAATTCTACCTGGAACAAAAATTGTTTCAGGGAGGTGGGAATTATCTAGTTAATTATCAAACATACATTCCAAATTATCAACCTGGTTATGGTCCATCTTATGTAGCATAACCTTCAATGGGACCTCCATATTCTGGAGTAAACATGGTGTGGGATCCATCACAAGTTCAACAGAATTTTCAACCTAATGTGAAAATACCTTATAATCAACCTGGTCATCCAATAGGTTATATTCAAATCTAGCAACCTGTCCAACCAGCACTTCAAGTTATACCACCGATATTTGCACCTAGTACTGTTCAGTAGTCTGGTCCGAGTACACCTAGGATTCTAGCTTAAACTGTTGCACCAACTTTTGTTCAAGATACCACACCTAACCCTAGAATTTTTGCAGCTCCTGTTTCTACAGCCCCTCAAGTATCACAACCAATCCTTGTAGTCACTTTACAACAACTTGGACCCATAGTTCAGACCACTGTTCAGATACCTGCGGGACAAACTGGTATAAGTACAATTATAACAAGCCAACCTCAGTTTGTTTATCAACCGTATCAAGGGAAATATCAATATGGTCCTATAGCATAAAATCCAGTTTACCAACATCCACTGTACCCTGGGTACACATATCAAATGCCAACTCAAACCCAATATGGCTCGACTAATCCTACTATCCGAGAGGCATTCCATTTCCAAATGCTTAGGCTATTCTAGGATATCCTGGATATCCTCCTCCTGGTACTGGTATAGTTCCACAAGGTTATCTATTTACTCAGCAGGACCCTAACCGTCGGTTTCCATTCATAGCAACTTTGGATTTACCTAATTTGTCGCGCCTAACGAATGATCCAATCTATTATCTTCTGTATTGGCCGCCAATGCCGAACAAGTGTCCTAGTGATATCCCTAAGTTCAAAGGTAAATCAGGAGAGGACCTTTCAAACCATGTTATGACTTATCACCTATGGTGTGCATCCAACTCTTTGATTGATGATTCGATTCGATTACGAATTTTTTAGAGAACATTGATAGGTTTAGTTGAAAAATGGTACATTGAATTACCACGTAGCTCACTCAACAATTTTAACACCTTAGCAACAACTTTCTTAACTCAATTTCAGTTTCCAGTTAGATACGACAATGGAAAAAAACTATTGAATTCATTAGAAAAGTATACATATACATACATCTCAGATCACATACATGAATGGTGACGTAGAAGATGTTTAATAAAAGTCTTTATTCCGAATCAGATCTTGGCAGAATGGTTCATCAAATCATTAATTCCAAATATCACTAAAGATGTGGCTAAGGGAGGGGTTATTATGGAAGTACAAGTCATTTCTCAAGCTTCGTACTTAGAACTGGTATATATATAGTCTGGTACTTTATACGAGAAAATTCTTGATTTTCCATGTCTTGGTTAGATAACTACAACTCCTTCAGGGTCTCATGCTATTGATGATGTGATTAGTTTAGTTAGCATGATTAAAAGTAAGAAGAAGTCTTCAAAAACTACTTCTCCTATCATGACTTTACTAGAATCACCGAAAGGAGATTCTTCCCTTGAAACTTTTGCCGAAATTTTCATTGTAGATTCAGCTACAGCTAAATCTAAAACCGGTAATAAGAAGAAAGGGAATAATAAAAGAAAACAAACTTCATATACCAAAGAGAAAACTGAAAAGAATGAACCATCTGACGATAAATGAAAACCTCGTTATCCTTGTCTTATCTGTGATGAGGATCACTTTACTAAAGAGTGTCTGCATAGGTTAGAGGTCTCTAAATTCGCCAAAGGTTCACCCACACCCGCTGTCTTGAAGGATTACTTTCCTACTCAAGATAGAAAAATGATAGGATCATCTTTGAATTTATCAGCAGACATTTTGATGATGTCTCAGACGGATATGAAGTAAAAATCCTGCAACTGGTAAAGAGATAAAAAATTCTAATTCTGCGCCAGCTACATCTCCTTCGATTTTTGATCCAATTCATATTGCGAAACCTAATCCTGATCTAGTAATTAAATTGCCTGCTAAAGGTGGACCTTGAAAATCAACTTTCAATCCACATGCGAGAGTCGTCGTAACTAGAACATTTGTCAAGACTCGCAATTTCCCTTCAGCAATGTCGGCCTTAGAAGTGCTACAATCATGTCCATCACAAAGGAAATTATTTTTATCAACTATTGAAGCTATAGATCCTCAATATTCTAACCTCATGTTCTTCGATTTAGAAAATTTTACACCAAGACTCCCTCATTATATGGCTTTTGAGATTCCAGTCATAGTAAAAAAAAGACGTTTTTTTCGTACTGTAATTGATGAGGGGTCATCCACGTGCATAAAGTTGTTAAAATCTTGGAAATCACTTGGTTCTCTGACACTCAACCAATATCCGACAATCCCTAAAGATTTTGATGGAAGAGGGTTCCATCCGTACGGAATACTTCAGGATTTGCCTATAGAAGTCGAAGGAAAAACTGTTAATCTAGATGTGGAAGTAGTTGATGCCCCTCTGGATTACAACCTTATTTTGGGTCGAATTTGGTCTTATTCAATGACTGCTATCGTGTCATTTGTCTTTCGGTTAATAATATTTCCTCATAAAGGAAAGATTGTGAAAATCGATGAGCTGTCATATTATTCGTCTGACCCAGCTTCTATAGATAGTATCCAACATGTTGGAAAATCAACTATCCCATATGAATATGTTGGGGTAGTTTTAATAAAAGACTCTACCTTAATGGGAACTTTTTCTATGCCTCCAAGTAACATACTGCGTACTGTTTCTAATATCAATATGATTACATCAAGCATTATTCCATTCGATGACCCTTGGATAGTGCCTTCAGAGTCCAAAATGGATCCTTTCAATGGCAAGATGCCTTTGAGTCCTTTTGAGATAGCATATCAAGTAGTACAGTCATGTTTCGATACTCTTTCAACTAATTTTGATCCAATGAATGTGATCACTGAAGAATCTTCTTCACTATCAAGGTCAGCCTTGACATTAATTTCTGATCCTTTTCAATAAGTGTTTCATACTGATGAAAGTATTCGAGAATTCTTTTCTATGGATGAATTACCATGGGATGATCTACATCATAGATCTTTGTTTTTACCTGAACTTGATAGATTTGAAATTTATTTTTCGTCTATTTTTACAATTGATTATGTCAGGGAACCGCAAAATCCCATATCAATTACAAATTTGGATTCTCAGATTAATTTGGGAAACATTTCTACAACTATTCCTATAGACATATCAGTTAAACCTAGAGTTGTTGAAAACATTCATATAGGTGCTTCGTGTATGATAGATGAAATTAATACATATAAAGCCCTATTTCAATAATTTCCTGACATATTTGCCCGGTCCTATGAAGAACTGATAGGAATCGATCCAAAGATTTTCATTCATGAAATAAACATATACCCAGATGCCAAACTTATTAGAAAAATATTACGTCTGATATATCCACGAAAATATATTAAAGATGAAGTTGAAAAACTACTGTGAGTAGGATTTATTTATCCAATCCCTTTAACATATTGGGTATCTAATATAGTTCTTGTTACCAAAAAACAAGGAACTATACGAGTATGTGTCGATATTAGGGATATTAATAAAGCCTGTCCAAATGACAATTATCTGACCCCATATATTGACCAAATCATTGATGATTGTGCTGGAAATGAAATGTTCTCATTTATGGACGGATTTTCTGGATATAATCAAATAAACATACTCCCTGCTGATCAACCCAAAATAACATTTATATGTCCTTGGGGAACATTTGCTTATTTCAAACTGCCTTTTGGATTAAAAAATGTTGGTGAAACTTTTCAAAGGGAAATGTCTTATGCTTTTCATGACATTAAACATATTGTGCAGCCTTATCAGGATGATATACCTTCTCAATCATTGTAGAGGGATGATCATTGTACTCATTTACGAGAAATTTTTATGAGATGTACGGATTACAAGATTCGTTTGAATCCAAACAAATGTGTTTTTTTGGTGCAATCTGGATGATTACTGGGATTCACTGTTTCGAAGATTGGCATTCGTGTCTACCCCTCAAAGGTTGAGGCCATCATAAATTTACCTAATCCTTCCACAGTCCACCAACTCCAAAATTTACAAGGGAAAGAAAACTTTCTGTGTAGATTTATCCTAAAGTATTCTGAGTTAACAAAAGGTTTTACTCGATTGCTGAAATAGAATGTTCCTTTTATTTTGGATGAGATTTCTTATCGATCTTGTGATGCTATAAAACATGCGTTAACCAATGCACCATTATTGCATCCACCCAATTACAACCAATACTAATTTTTATACCTAGCAGCCTCTGATTCCACCTTGGGAATGGTATTAGTTCAAGAGGATGAATTTCACAACGAACATGTGATTTACTATCTCAGTCGAAATTTGAATCTGACTAAAATTAAATATTCACATGTGGAAAAAATGGCCTTGGTAGCAGTTCAAGTTGTCCAAATATTTCTTCATTACATATTGTTACGAAAAACAACTATGATATATAATTGTAACCTGATGATATACATTTTGAAAAAACAATTATTCGGGGGCAAATACTCTAAATGGATTTTTATCTTACAAGAGTTTGGTTTGGAATTCGAGAATTTTAAATCAAAGAAATCACTAGTGTTCACAGAACTTATGTGTGACTTTCCCAATACTGAGACAGAAACCGTGGTAGAGAATCCCATTGCAAATGAATCTCTGTTTCTTATCAGTACGCTAGATCCATGGTATGGAGATATCATTATTTATCTTCAAACCCAAACCTTTCGGCCTGAAATTTCACGTTCAAATCGACAGAGAATCTGTTATCAATCTCATCAATACAACATTGTTGGAGACACACTTTATCGTCGGGGTGTGGATTCTTTTTTTAGATGTTGTATAATGCATGAAGAGGCTGAAAGGGTTTTGAATCACTGTCACTCTAGAGCGTGTGTTGGTCATATTTCTGGGTTTTCCATAGCCCAAAATATATTGCACGCTAGTTATTTTTTGCTGTCATTATTCAAAGATTGTATTATTGCGGTTCAGAAATGCAACAACTATAAATTTTTGATCGAAATATGCGTGCACCTCTAGCTCCTCTTCACCCCATAATTTATGTCAGTCCTTTTCGAAATGGGGCATTGATTTCATTACATGTAACTCTCACTTGGCCAGGGGGCATGGGTATATTATTCTCACTGTAGATTATTTTACCAAATCGGCCGAGGCGATGCCTACATTCATGACAGATGGAAAATTTGTAGCTACATTCATAATAAATCATGTGATTGCTCATTTCGATATACCCCAGGCTATTATCACTGATCATGGGAGTCATTCTCGAAATATAATGATGGCCGAACTTTCCGATCAACTTGGCCTATGCCATGATAACTCTACTTCATAATAACCACAGGCTAATGGTCAGGTTGAAGCCTTTAATAAAATTTTAACCACCATGATTAAACAAATTATTAGAACTCACAAATAAAATTGGCATATCATGCTTTTTTCGACACTCTGGGCTTAAGGAACCTCAGCAAAACCCACTACAGGGTTCACTCCTTTTCAACTGGTTTACGGTTTATAAGTTGTTCTACCTATTGAATGCGAAATAGTGTTACTCCAATTAGCCATAGAGTTACTACCAGCTATCTCTGAAGAGGAAAAACACTTTTTGTACTTAGCACAATTAGATGAGACTCATCGCACTATTGCATTAGCTACCAAATCTCATAAGAAACATGTGAAAGCTCAGTATGATCATATTGTTACTCATGTTTTTTCAGAAGGTGACCTAGTCTTAGTATATGATCAAGCTAACGATAAGCTAGGAGCTGGGAAATTCGAATCAATGTGGCATGGTCCTTACATTGTCAAGCGGGTGCATACAAAAGGGGCTTATGATTTGACTGATTATGACGAGGTTTCTTTAGATAAACCTAGAAATGGGCTTTATCTAAAGAGATATTATGCTTGATTCTCATGTGAAGTTCTCACTTGTATATTAATTATTTTTCTAGTTAGTGTAGCTTAGATTAGATAAGTGTGGCTAGTTTAAGTTTGTTTTTACTACTATCACTGCTTATCTTGATTACTCTTGATATTTTGTATGTCGAAATCCCTTCAAACATACCTTGGTTTTGCTGATGGTGCCTATCATAGTACACAGAATATTTCTTCCATAGCTTTGGTTATCTATTCACCCACTGATGAGTTAGTTTCTATGAATGGGGTAAGCCTTCGTCAAACAAGGAATAATATTGCAGAATATAATGCAGTCATTGAGTTATTATCTGATTCCATTTCATTTGGTATTCGACGTTTGATCATTAGGTTAGATTCTGAACTCATTGTATTACATTTAAACAGAGTATACACAATTAAAAATCTAGTGTTATTGAAATTATTTTTGAAGGTTCAGCTCTTGGAAAGACAATTTGATTACATCGAATACCAACACATTTCAAGAAATTTAAACACATTGGCAGATGCATTAGCTAATATTGTTCTAAATAGACATTTTCAAGATTAAAACAGTAAACCAAAATGACATTAGATACATGTTGAACAAGATAGTCAGAGAAAGTAGTAATATCATAGATAGTTTTGTTTTCAAAAAATATTACATCGTCTGCGATCATAGGTTTAAACTCCTTATGATCTGAAAGATACTAACACAAAAAACAAAATATGTCAATCCATGATGATCATCCACTATACGTGGTGATGATCATGATAGTAGACTATTGCATGCATGACCTTGCACAAGAATCTCCTAAATTGTCCTGGGACACCAGTAACATGTCTCTGGAGCCGGAGAGGAATGTCATATGTGCTAGTCTCTGGTATATCTATGGTAACATCTCTAGGTTATGTTTCATATCAGTAAGGATATCTGTCACCTAATCTTGTGGTGGTGCTATAGGCTCTGTTTGCCGTCTTTCAAAGCGGCGAAGTGTAGCTGGCCATCGTCGACCAAAATCTACATTTAAAATGTTGTCAATGTATTGGACGATTAAAAATAAATAAAAAATAGAATTAAAACACATAAAAATGATTTTCTTACTTGATTCATATCATTGCAGTGCCCCTAGAGGTAAGGACATCTCGAGATCACCTCTAAAATCTATTCATGCATACAGGAAATCTTCAATTGTGAAGATTTGGTTCTATGGCCACATAAAATACGTCGGAGTGAACCAAATCACAACACTACCGTCGCCACCATGGTGGGCCATCAGTGCAACCCAACGTACCATACGAGGTTCTCTAAGTTCACCACAATATACAAGAATAAGCTAAGGGTCGAGGAATGGAATCCTCTTCAAAGCAAAAGAAATCAAGATGGCACCATACCCAAAGTTTTTCAACTTTGCATTTTTTGCTCTGGTCAGTTGGCCTTTCATGTTGGCCAATACCCTTTCACACCTCGCCTGAAAATGGTGCCTATGAAACACTCAGCCATGGTTTGCATCTGAGACTTGGTGGCCACATGTGGAGCCGCACTTCCACACAACCTAGTTACCGTGAATGCAACTACTTTAAGATCAAGTCACAAGATAGTATTTATATCTATTTGATTATCGTTTGGATCTGCTGCATCACTACAAAACTCTTGTTTGTAACTAGAAATGGGTAGGCCACCCCGCCTAGCTCCAAACAAAGAGATATTTTCTCCTCTTTTGGCGAATCCAGTGACAAAGTAAATAAATTCAAGCTCGAGTTCAAGCCGATGATCGCGAATGATGAAGCATTGATCTTGAACATCCCATTTTTTCACTAACCATGTTATTAGTTCCACCTGTGCCCCCATGCCTTGAATTTCCCAAAACTTATACAAACCACAACTTGTAAGCACACGCATTGTGGCTAGATCATTCATAGCGGAAACATCTACATATTCATGCTCACATTCTCTCCACTCTAGCATTGTGGAATAGTCTGCAAATGGATGCATTTGAAGATTAGAAACTTTTAGAGTGGGAAATTTTAACCATTTTTGTGAGAATTTATAAATTTTCATTTGGTCATGGTGCCTCCGCAGTTTTTGTGCAGACAAGCAAGTGTAATTTTCTGCATGGGGCTCCGTTTAAAAATCGCGATAGCCCACTAATTTTCCTTTAATAAAATTATCGGGGTCTGCAGGTAACGCATGTATGACCCGCAGACCCTCGAGAGTAGAATTTCTAATATAATTTCTCCTCAAAAAATTATTTTAAAGCCAAAAAAGAGAATTTAATCAGATAGAAATGAAGAGAAGAGTGTTGTGGATTACCTGGTTCTTACGAATTTTTATTTGAGAGATCAGTTCTCTCATTATCAACTCCAGAACGTTTTCTACCGAAAGCTCTCAATTTACAACTCTAAAGAAAAAGGGTGAAAATGACTTTGTTAAACTCCTTTTTATAGTTTTTTGAAGGGATAAAATGTTATATTTTATTTATTTTCCACTTTAAAAAGTTATTTTTCGATGTTTTTACTTCTTGGAAATAGGTATGTTTAATCTTTCAATTTTTTGTGGAGAATACAGGTTTTTCGGTGAAAAGAATTATTTTGATGATGAGTACACTTTTATCACTTTTTCGGGCTCTTGAAAATTATGAAAGAGCGAAATCCTGGAGTTCTCTCTTAAGCTCTTTTTAGACTCTCTAAACATAAAAATATCGTCGAGTACTTGACTATTCGAACTCGTTAAAGGACATGAATAGTCGTCCTTTTAGTATAAGTTTACCCCTTTTCTGGACTGAAATGGACTATTTACGAAAAAGGTATACGTTGACTAATCATGGTTAATAGAGTTCTCTCATGTATTATTTTATCCTCTTTCGGGCTTGAGAGACTAAATTTACGAAAAAGTACAACCACGGAGTTTCCTTATGTTTTTTCTGACTCCCTAAAAATGAAAAACAACAAGTTTCACCTATACTGGACTCGTTAAAATTTAACAGTAAAGGACCTGTCGATTACAAATGTGAACGAACCACTCCTTCTTAGGTTCTATTTTAATACTAAGATGGACTCATCCGAAGGATGAGCTTACACAAGAATAACTTTATCCTCTCAAGCTTGTCAAAATAAAGAGGTACTTGTCGTTAATGGTGGGGGAAAAGAGAAAATGAACTAGCTTGTCACACTTTGTTTTGAAAATCAGTATACCACTCTTGAACAGAACACTTTTTGTCACACTTGTACCTAGGTTGGGAAAATCATTTGTCTAAAATTTAATTAAACAAAATTGAAAGTCTTCATCTGGTTTTTGGGTATTAGCTTTAGGTTAATTGTTACCAAACCATCTGCAGTGTCGTTATGTGTTCGAGAGACAATTCATTGAAAAAATTTGTCTCCATTCGCATTGACCATCCTTGAGTCAATCCTTGCAAATATTTCTTCAAAACTTGATCTAATGGTTTCATGTCGTGGGATTTCCTGCAATGGGTCACTTTCTATCGACGACAGCTCATCATCTAGAAAGTTGATCTAGAATCCTATCAGTACCTTGGGATTTGCATGCCCTAAGGGCAGGTTTCTCACCATTGACGTCAAGTTGCATCATTGACCTTCGATCAAATGATTCTGTGAAGTGTTCGACTGCAAATCATTCATTTACACTTCATGGATTGTATTGAGTACTTTGAGAACCATCGTCATTATTGGTGGTTTCTCTCACACTTGTTACCGCCTACATCATTGGATCGGGTAATCAAGTGGTTTCTACCATGTTCAAATTTGACACAATCAATCGCATGGATAGAATCGTACTAGTTTGGGAAGCGGAAATCAAGACCCTGGATCTAGTTTCCACCATCCAGGCTGCAAGGAGTTTATTATTCATGATATAGTAGACTATTTATGACATATGGTTGCATCCATGATGTGTCTACTATTGATGTAATATTAAAATCATTTATGTATCATAACATTTAGTTAGTTTTGATCTGATTAAAGGAATGCATACCTTAGCAATGATATACATATATATGTTTGCATTGAATGTTTTTACAGGGTTTTGACTGGTCTATCTGCAATCCAATTCTCAGAATGATAAAGCACTTCACTCTTCAGAACTACTTCAGACTTCGCACTTTTGGGAAAAATATGTTACACGTTATTTTTTCACCATGACATTTGACTATTTATATAGGTTCATCACTACCTATATTTTTCTCCCTTAGAGGTCAAAAACCTTAAAGTTCCTAAACCAAGTCATGGAATTGGAGAAAATCTCATTAAAACCCTAAAAAGTCTAACTCTACACTTTTCCTAGATCTTGCCTGCATGCCTGCGGATCTGTGGATATTTGTTCTATAGCCTATGGCACATCCCGTACATTCTGCTTATTAAACCTACAGACCCCCGTAAAAGGTAAAATAAAGGAAAAAGTAAGTTCTAGAAGCCCACCTGGTCAAATATTCTCCCAACTGGAACCTTCTAGAAGCGCGTTCAGTTCGAGCTGTATCCTCTACTCATGGAGCTCTATCCCTTCACTCATAGAGTTTATCCCTTGGTATATGGAGCTCAAATCCCTTTATGAGAGGAATCCATCCCCCTCTTCATGGAACTGAAACTACCTCCATTTCCCTATAAATTGAGCTCATGTTTCGCCCCCAATGGTAGCATGTAGATGGTACTTTGTAAACACACATATCAGAATTGCTAAAGAAGTAGTAATTTCATACTAGGCATCATTGGTATGAGAATGATAACACACTCATATCCATAACTTCATGCTAGTTCAGAGAGAAGAAGGCTTGTGAAACCGAGAGGAACTAAGCAGAAACCAAGAGACCTCCCTAAGAACCCCGTATAACATCAAGGCGACAGGTTGTAAGGTTACTTCTTATTATGCAAGTGAATAAAAATGGATTTCATTTTCTGATTGAATTGTTCATGTATCTATTTGACTAATTTAATTCTTATATTCCTTGATCACTAAGATAGATTAGTGTTTTCTCAATAATTATATCTTGCAGGTACTTTTAATCCTTTTTCTGTCTTTGATTGCAGGTTTCACATGTCGAAGTGACCTCTTTTGGAGTGACTAGATAGAAGATTACAGCAAGCATTACACTTCAGGTAGGGGCATGTCCTTGTACTTTGTTATTAGTAATTATAAATCACAAATCATCTAGAGAAAATGGTTTGCATTTGGTTCTTTTTTTCTAGATATCCTTAGGATACTAGGGAGATCGTTCTTGTCCGCAAGAAGGATTTATCCACTTAACATGCCCACCCTGAGATGCATGAGAGCCAACATGACCACCCATTGTTTGAGAACCAACATTACCACCCATTTATTGGCCACTGGGGGAATGCATACCACCACCCTCACGCGACGAGAGGGAAGATTCATAAAAAAATATGAATTTCCAATCAATTCAAAAAATACATACATAGATATAAATACATACATATTATTGATTAAATTGTGTGAACCATACCACGAAAGCGTGAACCATGGCTAGGCTCCATTGATTGAGTAGCTACATTTTCCTCCGAACTCCTAAAAAATAAAATTTATTAAAAAATAATTTAACTCAGAAAATTGATAAAAAATCAATTCTATATGTATACATGTATGTATGGGGATAATATTATATATTTAAATAATAATTTTAGTAACATTTCCACATTTAATATAGAAATACCATGAATTATCCCCGACCCCATGATCCCTTTCTTCTAGAGGCATGATTCTATTGATGTCACTGAAGAATCATGAAAGCAATGATTGTCTCTACGACATAATACATGGATACATAGAAGAAATTAGCAACATTTTTAAAATGAATATTTAAAAAAAATAAATTAAAAAATAATTCAAAAAATTGATGAAGTTACTTAGAAGACAAATATAGAAGAAATACAAAATCTCTTGAAGAAAAAATATGTGTAAAAATCACTTCAAAACAAAAATTTATTGAAATCCTTCACATTTTAATTTTATAAAACATGAATTTTACCAAGTTGTTCTTACATGGTGGGAGCACACATGGTATATGATTGAAAAAAACACATGGTCATTAAAAATGACGCATTTATAAGTAAGAAACACACACATATCAAAGCTATGTTATAATTTCCATCAATAAAATTTGGAGGAGAGCATCTCAACACTAATTTGTCTTTGAGAGATGAATCATCAATAAATTTTGAAGGAGAGTGTCTCAACACTAATTCATCTTTGAGAGATAAATCTTGAATTGGCATTACCCCATCCAATACTAATTTATCTTTTACAAGTGAATCTTGAATTGGAATTTCCGCATACAATAGATCACTAGAAATCTTATTAACATTTGCACAATGTCTTATACTAAATGATTGAAATTGTCTAACAATATTTTTTTCTTTTCCATGTAGCTATTTTAGCCTCTCCTTTTTAATTTGGTACACGCCTTTCATCTGGTTACACAAAAGTTCAGAATTAGTGAAAACTACAATTCCATTTGATCCATACTCCCTAGCTATTCCCAAGCCTTCTATCAACGCAATATAATATGCTTCATTGTTTGTTGCTTTTCCAGTTATGTTCATTTTCCTTTGGAGGACTTTGTTAGTCGTAATATTTCATAGCACATATGTAATCATTGCTTTCCATGGACTGGGATAACAAGAAACATCTACGCATAATGTCCATTTTTAAACCATATTTAGTGGGCTTTTTGATCCCTAAAAAAAAAGACAAATTCAATAAAATATATTAAATGAACATTAATTGAAAATGCCATAAAGTTTATGGGATAAATTGCATGTACAGTTTCCAAAAACTCTAGGACCACAATAAAGTATTAAATGAAAAATTATTTCAAATGCCTTAGTTTATGGCAGGAATGACACGTACATGATTTCTGAAAACACTAGAAAACACTTTAAAGTTTATGGGAGAAATGACATGTACATGGTTTCTAAAAACACTAGCAAATGCTTTAAATTTTATGGGAGAAATGACATGTACATGGTTAATTTTATGGGAGAAATGGCATGTACATGGTTTCCAAAAAGACTAGGACCGTCCCTACATGTAGATATATAAGTTTTATAAAGGTAATATACATGTGATTTTGAAAGCATCCTTGTTGTTAAAAAGTACAGGGGCTAAATGAGTAACAACACATCCTAGACATTATGGTTGGTTAGGTGATAGTGGACCCCTATGAGATGATAGGCACATTGTTGGAATAGGGTCTCCTACAAAGCTGCGAATCTGATCCATTTTGTATATTTTTTATTATATTTAGTCCAGCGTAGGGGTTTTGGGGCGGGTCAAAGATCCTAATGCATTGTAAGTAGGTCAAGGGTAAACCAAGAGTTCGCAAACCACAATTTGCGGACCATCGGATGAATAGGCTAAAATAGTATAAGTAGTTGAACCTTTTTGAGTTGATAGGTAGGATGGAATAGAGATTGATGCTAAGTACAAGTCACGTTAGATCTGGTTTTTTGGGTATTGGGTTACGACTCCTCTTGGCTGTGTGTGTGGAGATCTTCTGTATAGCTCTGTGTGGACCCTGCTGGCTGTGTGCATAGGTGGGATTTGGGGTATGTAAGAGATTTTTTGATAAGTAATATATGTGAAGTATTATGGATATATGATATTGTTGATCTATCTGGTTATGATTAACGTGGATCCGGATTTTATTTTGATTCTGTTGCAAGTTGCAAACTATATCTGTTATGTGCTGCAAATTATCTGTTTTATGATAATTGTCTCTGTGATCTGATTAATTTTGCTACAAATATCTTGTTTCTGCTTATTCTTGACTATCCGCACGTGGATGCAAAGTCTGTTATTTAGATCTAATAACATTGTGCCCCGATTAGTCACTGAATTCCCTACGAATGACCTCTGATTGGGTAGATCTGATAATTACTAATCGGTTTGACTTACATGCTCTCTCTCCGGGTGCAGAAACCTAGTTCCAATACCCTCCTATACTGCTTCGGGTGAGACTTTGGCTTGAGCAAGAGGGTCAATGTCAAAAGGGCTAGTAGTATAGGGTTTTGTTGGCAAACCTTAACCTCTAAACCTGGGTTAGGACCCCTTGAGAAAACAAATGGTTCCGTTGCCAGGACCAGGGGAATTTTGAGACAGATCAGGTGATGCCAAGACCATATTGGAAACTTGAAAGGAAAGAAATCGATGAGTGGTTTGAAAATCAAGTTCGTGGAATTCGCAAAGAAAAGAGAACCACAAGAAGAAGTCGATCACGAATAGTGGAAGAACCGGTATATTTTCATGGAAAGCTACGAAATCTTCTTTGTGACATTTGTGATCGAGCTTCAGGAGTGGCTGGCAAACTTAGTTGAATTTAAGAAGTGTTGGAAAGATGAGCAGGTTACGCAGTGGACCCCTAAACAGATTCTGCAACTAGAAAAGACTGATAACACCATCACCCACACAATAGACCATTGGGTGGATAGTGTGTTGGGTGTTTTTGTGACAGAATTTGGAATTGATCAATCTGTATCCTACTATGAAGCATAGCAAAGATTCTTTAAAGGGTTCCAGGGTAAGTTTCTGAAAACATTGCTGCTACTGATTAAAATCTTTGTTACGCGAGAAAAGCATCTTGTGTAGCCATACATAGTGAATGAGCTTCGACCAGGGCGAGGGTACTACGCGCAGCGGTAATTAATACAGGACTAAAAAAGAAGGGGATCGATCTATTTATAGCCCAGTAAGAAATTTTTCTACATTCGACCCTCCATCGACGCCCCCATTGAGCCCACATAGGTGTAAAAACTCACCTCCACCCTCTCTAGGAGACGATATGGCTGCGCACTTGAAGCTACCCACATTTAAGGGCATGGGTGATGAGGGCATGGATTGGTCCTGGTTTGTTGGCAGATCGTGTGGACCGTGCGTAACGAGTGTTTGATGTGGTAAAATGAGCGCAGTTATCCCTTGCTTTTGAAGGAAGACCCCTAGATTGGCATATGGGATACATTGGCCAAAATGTGAACGCAACTATCGATGAGATAAGACTACGTTGAAACAACAGTTCAAGAAGCCTAATTCCTACTCGCAGATAGTAAAAGAGTTGAAAGATATCAAGCAAGGACCAGCTGAATCTATATGGGAAGCAGACCAGCGGTTAAAGAAAGCTATCAGAGAAGGAGGATTCTAGTATGATGACAGACAACATACGGAGTGGTTCATTGCCATGTTTCTACCACACTTACGGGTACCTATGGGTCATCAAACGATTGACACTCATGAGAAAGCATTGGAAGTTGCCATGAAACTGGAAGTTGCGCCAAGAGATGAGACTCAATTGGGCGTGCAGCAGATACAAGGTCAGCCAGAAGCAATGCACATGGAGATCCAAAATCTGCACAAGGAGCGAGGGCCAGAAGCCAACCCTGAAAAATGGGGCATCTGGTGCTGAGTGAATGGCCACACTAAACATAATTGTCTACTTCTTGCAACCTACATACAGACCAGAGTGCCCAACCCACTATGGCCTAGGGAGGCTGCGGGATCAATCGGGTTGGCACTGTGGTGCGATGACTACCGCGTTGCTGGGTTGAATGATACCAACCATTGTCCCCGTCTTACCACATATGGTCCAAAAGTTAAATAGAAGTGCTGTAGGTTTTGTAGGTCTGTTGGCCACGATGAACAGAACCACTGCACATATGATCTACTCACTGATCGAGGAATCATATATAGGGTTCAGTCGGATCCTGCATCACCTAGATCCCCCGTAGGTATGGGAGGATCCCTAGCCCGAGGCAGGGGAGGGGGGCGAGGAGGAAGTGCAGGCAGGGGTCGAGGCCAACTACTATGCTACAATTGCTAAGAAATAGGTCATTTTTCATGGGACTGCATGAACCCAACATGGAAATCCTGCAGGTATTGTAGGTATTTGGATCACGCGATTGAGGATTTTCGATCCCCCCGCCGGAAAAGACAGGAAAAGTAAAGACTTAAGTGCTAAATGTAAAATGAGGAAAGGCGGAACCACATGAAGCAGGGCCAAGTGTTAATATAATCACATGCAATGGTTTGGCCACCAGAGAAATGGTGGATAGAGCTAAGACAGAAGTGGTGTGCTTACCAAGGGAAATCTCTATTGCACCTGGGATAGATAGTGCTCGTAGTGAAATACCAGCTCCTGACAGTAAGATCGGAGATGAGTTCAAACCATTCCTACAAGCATGCATGAAGCTACTGCACAACCAACAGGCTGTATAGAACCTCCAAGCCTTGCTCGATGGATGTGCAGATAAAACCAACCTCATCACATAGGTTAAAGATGTACACAAACTGTACAAACAAAAGATATGCACAGGTCGGGAGATGCTATTGACTATGCAAATTGGGAATTTTGAGATGGATCAAGTGGTTCTTGACTTAGGGTCCGATGTGAATGTACTCCCTAAATAGACTTGGCAGCAAATAGGCAAACCTAATATTGAATGGTCCACTATCCAGCTGCGCATGGAGAATCAGCAGAAAATAGTACCGCTAGGAAGATTGTCGAAGGTGGTAGTAGACATCGCTGGGGTTAAGGTATGAGCTGGGTTTGAAGTTATTCAAAGGGTGGAAGATGCAGACCCATACCCAGCACTCCTGGGGTTGGATTGGACGATTGATATGGGTGGTATTATCAACCTAAAGAAGAGAAGTATGGTATTTGAGAACGGCGGGATACAAGTAATAGTCCCTTTGGACCCTACAGAAGGAGAAAGGTATACGAAGACGGTGCGCAACAACAAGGAGGTATATCACCTCTACAAGATAACCACACTAAGGCGGATAGTATGCTCTGCTGGGAAAAGGATAGCGAATACCTCTTTGACTCAGACGGGGAATTAGAACACTGGAAAAACCAGTTACATGATATTTCCACGCTACAATGTCTCAGAATTACAAGGGATTTCCAATGTATATCTTCCGAGGTAATAGATCTGCCCTACTTTGATGGTTATGTTAATATTAAGGAATTTTTACAAGCATTCAAAGCTAGGGCTCCTAGGGAATGAAGGCTTTAGGCCCTCAAGATAGCCCTACAGGGCACTCCTGCGCACTGGTGGAAAACACATGAGGAGGCGTTCCATGAATGGGAGGAGTATCAGGACATGATGATCCTATGATTTGAGGCCCCAGCTGACGTGTGAATTAAGACATTCCTTGGATCGGAAGACCCACGCGAATATCTGTCTGCTTGGATAGAACAATGGTGCGATAGGCCTACCACATAGATGGTTCACCTATTCATTCATGCCCTGGGACCATTTCCCACCGCATGGTACTTATATGCAGAGCTCCATCAATGCATCCGCCACTGGGAAACATTGAAGGATGAATATATGGGAACATTTGGGTTAGTAGGCAGAATTGTGAGTAATTTGACGAGTTTTTCCGATAATCGACAATATAGTATTGGGGTGGATTGCACCTGTATACCACACCTGAAGTACCCACGTGGGAAACACAGGTACTATTTATGAATGATTACTGTAGCCTAAACCCAAAATAAGGAAAAGATGATCCACAAGATGTGTCTAACTCAAGATTGGACGATCTACACGCAGCTACTAGGTCGCTTAGGTTGTGCATGAGTAACACTGAGACACACCCCAGGATAACTCAGATTGGGATTATGGACACTGAAGGTTGAAGTATCATAAATAAATAAACTTCTAAGATGAAAGACCAGCTACGTTCAATCCTCAGTTACACAGGTCATTATCAGAAGTTTGTTCGGAGAAATGCACTAATCAAAACACCTCGGAAAGAATTCCTTATGGAGAAGGCACTAAGCCTGTTGGGATGACATAGGTAAGACATACATGTCTTTGGTCTTGAAGTACCTAGGGATCAAGCCTGTGTTGGGGGAGGATGCGCAGGAGGCGCAATTGTTTGACTCCAACATGGCGGGAGTGCCAAGCCCATAGCGGGTGTGAAAACTAGCTGTTGGTACCATAACATCTAGTAAAAAGCA
Source organism: Pinus albicaulis (assembly GCA_034641835.2). Classification (NCBI taxonomy): domain Eukaryota; kingdom Viridiplantae; phylum Streptophyta; class Pinopsida; order Pinales; family Pinaceae; genus Pinus; species Pinus albicaulis. Next base: position 778,876,992 of record CM076571.1, read on the forward strand.
GAAGTTACCATTGAAAGTCGCAGCCCGCTGGCACTTAATGAGGCAAATCTTGGGGATTTTTATCTGTTTACCTAGTAGTAAGTTCCAGATGAAATCTACCCAACCATTGGATGACCATGGGCACTATAAAAAGAACGTGATAGCTCATAGGAGGGTTCCATATCACTTGCATAGCGTTTAGTTATCATTCCTTTATCCAGCAAACTTGAGCTATCAGAAACTTTGGGTCTACACTGTTTTTTTCATGTCTGATCAACCTCCTCCTTCTGAGAGTAGCCACCCGGAATCAGAATTCATTTTCCACGCTATAATGACGGCTTCCAACACTGCTGAATCCTCAATACCTACAGGCCGAGATAGTGAGGAAGTAATGGAGATTGGGTCTGAGGATGCATAAGTGCCTGCAACACTGATTACAAGGAAGGGCAAAGAAACAACCCAAGGATCAGGGAAGCCCCCGAAAGTTTTTAAATGGGCTAGAGGAAAGCCTAGGACATCCCCAAGATAGGTCAAGTCACCTTGCACTACGCCTCAGACTGAGGATGTGTCGGAAGAAGCCCAACCGTGCCCAATCCAATCAACTGGTTACCTCCATTCATCTGACCAAGAAGGCCTTTGATGTGCACACCAAATAATCTTGATGGCCTGATTACCTATCTACAGACACCACTAACCCCAAGAGAGGTCCTTGAATAAAATTTGATGATCATGACATGGAAAAATATGAGGCTTTCCCTGAGATGGCCCTTGGGTTCTACTTCAAAACAGTCTACATGGACGAGGGGGTCACAGTTTTCCCTCAGCACTGGGCATTTGGATTGGCTGGATCCGAGATCCTTAACCTGCTACAAATGCCCCACTTTGGACACTACAACATCACGGATCAGATGGCCCGACAGCTGCTCGCCCTAATTCATGATGGTTGCTTATGGATGTGGGATAGGGTCCCTATTGATGTTGCATTGATTCACAGAATTACGGGCCTCCCCATGAAAGGGCCGCCGCACTCGGAGTGTGTGTGGGCAAGAAATATGAAGGGGAAACCACCGACTATGTGTGCACAACCTACCATGTACAAAATACAAAAGGCTTCATCATCGAATCCATCGTTGATCCTACTACGCGTATAGGTACCCTATTATTGGGCATGCACGAATGCGTGCTGTGTCATGAATCGTCCCTGTGTATGTCATTCGGTTGGTGGGTCAGTGTGTGAAGGGGGTGTGCCTCAATTGGGCCCAATATTTATGTGATGAATTTCTGATCAATGTCTGTGAATCACAGGAGCAAGGAAAAGCCTTTCCCTATACGTGGCTATTGTTCCTTATAGCCCTAGTCGCCTTGGAAGCACTTGCGGGGTTAGCCATCCCCGAGCTCAACCCCGATATATGCGAAGGGGCTCAGTATGCCCATTTGTGGGATTCCAAGGATGCGCAGCCCTTGGAGGATAGCCAGGTCTTCTAGGTCCTCTTATAGAGTAGTGTGGTAGAAGAAATCAGTTCTCGACCTCGACTGTCCCCCACAATATATGATAGATACAGAGGTATCGCAACATTCGAAGTTATAATGCACCACATCCAAATCCACAGTCACAAGGATAAAACATGGATGACACTTTCCTATATGGTAGCAGATGAGGAGATTGATAGTGTGATTACATGATGGCCACCTGCCTGGAAGATAGGCTTCAAAACGAACGCGAAGAGCACCGAAGCAAAGAGTACGTATATCGGAGGACCAAGGTAAGTAAAGGGAAGGATTCAGCAATGTACCCGTGAAAAATGACACACCACCAAAAACACGTACCACCAACAAGGATGTCAATGCAAGTAGAAACCAGATGATTCGCAATAGATATGGATATGAGGCATACCAACATCGTGGTATCGAATGAATGAAGTAGCCTCTTAAAAGGGGCCTCGAAAGAAGCAAATTTTCCCAATGAAAGGAACAAGATGAGACGATCACATCAATTGAGGGGGATCTCAAACAAATAGAAAATGTAGTCACACTAGCTACAAAAGAAAAGTGGGTAGCTTTGGAGGAACAACACAAGGCTGCGATCGATGCCATCCATGTCGATCTATGCACACTACAATTAAAGGTAGATACCTTACAAACTAGCGTAGCTCAAGTACGAATTCCTGTACCATCTAGCAGTCCAGTGCTAGTTATGGAGGAAATATGTCTCTGTTCATTGCCTAGTAGTGCCCTTATCATTAATGCACTTGATTAGGGAATACAGCTCCAAGATGGTACAGGGGTACAGTTGAACCTCACCCAGCTACCTCACAAATCATTGTGGGATCTCCACACTACTGTGTGTCATGAGATTCACCATCGGGACCAGAAAATACACCAAAATCTTGGTGTGGGCGAGCAAACTATCAAAACAGAATGCAGAAGTGCTTCTTGCTGTCTCACAGTAAGAGGAGCTCGAAACATTGATCCACCAAATTTACACATGGAAGCGATGAGAGATCCGTCGAAGCCACCCCCTGTGCTAAAGTTGAAGGATTGGTCACAAATAAGAACAAGCTCTTAACGGAAATGTGTCATTAAGATGCAGCTGGAGTAGCAAATCAGTGACCTATAGGCCAAATTGAAACCTAAAACACCCCCAGAGGTACAAGCCCAACGTGTTGCGTTGATGACTGCAGCTACAAACACCATTACAGGACAGATTGCTCAGGGCGCCCAGTTGCTAGAGTAAACCTTGTAGCTATGGACCAAGGCTCAGCATGATTCGATCCTCCGACAAATTACTCAGGAACTGTGGGAAAAAGAAGAAGATTTTGATCAAATCGGAGCAACCTTACCAACTTTGATCCCGACACAGCACTTGGCCCGTTTGAGGACCAACGAATCCCTCCAAGCAAAGATTGAGGAAATCTGGCATAAGAAGGACGTCATCAGAAAATGATTGAAACCATGGGCTACCACATCCCTCCATCTATCCTAGGATGAAGATGCTGCTGTGAAATGACTCAATCAAACACTGGAGAGCGTCACCGCTACAACAGAAGGACCAACATCACAGAAGCTCATGGATATCACACAGAGCACTGCTGCTCAGAGTCTAGAAGTGCTATCCCCACTGGTTATATTCGTCAATGAACTACGTGCATAGATGGAAACCCCACCATTGTAGTGACTCAGGACGTGTCACAACATTGTGTTGGGGGACTGTTGGAACAAGATCTCCTACAAAGCTGTGAATCTAGTCCATTTTGTATATTTTTTATTATATTTAGTCTAGCGCAGGGGTTTTTGGGTGGGTCAAAGCCCCTAATGCATTGTAAGAGGGTCAAGAGTAAAGCAAGAGTCTGTAAACCACGGTTTGCAGACCATTGGATGCATAGGCTAAAATAGTAAAATTAGTTGAACCTTTTTGAGTTGATAGGTAGGATGGAATAGAGATTGATGCTAAGTGTGAACTGTTAGATCTAGGTTGTTGGGTATTGGGTTAAGACTCCTCCTATTTTTGTGCGAGGAGATTCTCTATCTTGCTGTGTGTGGACCCTGCTGTCTGTGTGCGCGGGTGGGATTTTGGGTATGTAAGAGGCTTTTTGATAAGTAATATATGCAAATTATTGTGGATATCTGATATTGTTGATCTATCTGGTTATGATTAACGTGGACCTGGATTATATGTTGATTCTATTGCAAGTTGCGAACTATATCTATTATGTGCTACAAATTATCTGTGTTATGATATCTGTCTCTGCGATCTAATTAAGTCTGATACGAATATCTTGTTTTATGCTTATGCTTGACTGTCTGCACGTGGATGCGAAGTCTGTTATTTAGATTTGATAATTTTGCGCCCCAATTAGTCACTGAATTCCCTATAAACGACCTCTCATTGCATAGATCTGATAATTACCAATTAGTTTGACTTACCTGCTCTCTTTGGGTGTAGAAACATGGTTCCAGCACCCTCCCATACTGCTTCGGGTGAGACTTTGGCCTACGCAAGTGGGTCACTGCCGAAAGGGCCAGTAGTATAGGGGTTTGTTGGCAAACCTTAACCTCCGAACCTGGGTCAGGACCCCTTGTGCTAGCACACACTTAGCTAAAATTTTTATAACTTTCCCAAAGACATACTGCATCTATAACCAACTTAACTGCTAGGAAATTCAGAGTTCAAACCTACTAACAACCTGCATTTGGTCTAATTGATAGGTGGAGAGTTTTAGTCTCCATAGGTCTCAAATTTGAGAAGTACACCACCGAATTGTGACCAGATTCCTATGGAATGTGTCATACATTTCATATATTGAAACATAAAATTTTCAAGTTTGACAAGTAATTTCATATATTGACCATAAATTTGTCGCATTTGAGTAGTAATGTTGATTTCAAATGGATTTTGAAAAGGAATGGTAATTTAAAGGCAATAATTTTGGATGGATGGCGATTTTATTGCTTGGTTTTTTATATTCTCTAGTGTTCTTTCACATGGTGTTAAAATTTTGAGGTGCATGAGTGAGCATGAAAAATGGGATTAAGCGAATAGCATATTCAACTCTGCAAAATATAAAAAGATATAATTTCTTTCCTTGGCCAAGCATTAACTTTGTTATGTATCGTACACTCTTCTTGTCACTTATGAAACATATCTGGTCTAATTTGGTGTCAATATCAAGATCATATAGCCTCTCAAATGTTCTTTTAGTTGGTACTTGGAATCATATTCTTTGGTTTACTTTCACAGATGGTAAAAATATAGATTTCCATGAGTGAGCATGAAAAATTAGATTAAGCAGAGAGCACAATAAAATGGTAATTTAGGCAATAATTTTGGATGGATGGTGATTTTGTTGTTTGGCTTTTTATATTTTCTAGTGTTTTTTCACATGGTGTTAAAATTTTGTAATGTTCCTAATTTTAGCCTCAAGCTAAAATGGAACATTATAGTTGCACATTTTATTTTTGATTAATAAAATGCGCAAGGAGACACCTTAGCCCCTTTTTAGATAATGAAATAACACTCCTAATGTGAAAGAGAGGTGAATAAAAGAGCTGAAATAAATACCAAGTGTGTGAATGGAACCCAACTCACTTGATTAGTCACCTTTGACTAAATTCAACAGCGCTGCCCAAGGAGGAAGAGGCTTCCTAGAGAAGCTACGCAGTTTTGGAGGGAAGAGATTCACATGAGGGTGGAAACCCTAATTGGTGGGACCTTGGTGGAGAAGAGTTCCTTTTATTTATAAGGAGGAGATAGCAGCCCATTGCATACATGTTATGGTTTAGTGTTTCAGACTTGGGTCTACAAAGCTTGCATCCCCGGGTTGTTTAGCAGGGTGATGGTGCCCTCGGGCACTAGGGTGTTCCCGGTCGAGAATCCCTACCTCTTCCTCAAGGAAGCATGACGATTGAGCTGATTTTCCTCAATCCGACATTGGCCACAGCTACTACCATCAGCTACATCGTTATTTCTGCAGCAGAGAAGACGTTGTGTTACTGGGGGCAGCAAAGGAGTAACTCATGGAGTCTTCTTAGCTTGTTTTCTTCAGCGGTGGAGGGATCTATTCATTGGATGATATGCAAGGAGGATTCCTGAGAATTATTTCAGATCAGTTGGCATGGGCCAACATTCCATCATCTCCCATTGCATAGTCCATGGAGGAAACTGCGTTATTTTATGGAGGCAGTGAGAGAGGGTTTCATAAAGCTCATCAGGAGTTGCTTTTGAGACAAAGGGATCAGCCCTTTGTATTGGAGGCATTATTAGAGGAGGGAATTTATATTTCAGATCTTCCCTGGCCTCATTTATATTTTGTATCAGTTGCAGTGACAACTTGGTTGTCACATTTTTGTATTCTCCGGTATTTCTAGCAATCTCTCCTAGATTGGCTAGAGATCCTATATTTCAGCCTATTTATTTGTCATTGGGATATTTCTTTGTATCCTACAGCCACATTTGTATTTCATGTTTATTCAGCAGCTTATCCCTTCATAGAGACAGCGCAGTCACTGCTCTCCGGCATTTTGTGGAGTTGCATCAACTTATGTATTTCATGGTATGATCACTTGGAGTTTGTTTCTATGGTATGAGGGGCTCTTCCCTCTTCTATTTCTTGTATATTTGCTGAATAATATCATATTTTTGGCTTCATATCATTTCCCTCTCATGATGTATTCAGATTTGCAGAGTTTAATGGTTATGTTCACATATTGTTGTAAGCTCTCTCATTGAGCATTGTTTTAGAGATCTAGTTTTGGGAGATCTGTATAACCCATATAGAATCATTTCTTTAAGATAATTTTCTGCAAGGGAGTTATATTAGATGTTTTCTATGGCATCCCAGCATTGGTTGGCCTTATTTATACAATGAATTCCTTATATAGCATCCTCAAGGACCCTGTAGCAGAAATTCCCGAAGTGGAATATTGCATATCCATAGGCAGAGTCTGTGAAGGGCCAGCTAGCCTCAAGTTCTATCCCTTCTTTAGAAGGAGACATATCCTGTAAATTATCCAATAGTAAATCTCTGAAATGGACTCTTGATAGTTCACTGAAGAAGGAATTGGAATATCTAAAGATATACCCGGTGGAGCAGCAATTTCTAGATTTGGAATATTACAGTGGTATCAGAGCATGATCTTGGCTCAGCCTATGCCCAAGATCTATTTCCATCAGTAAGAGGAGATTCTCTCCAAGTAGAGAAGATTGACAGAGGAAACAAGGGGAAAGGAATGAAGGAAGACGAGGTTTCACTTCTTCTTTTCTAGACCATTGAGCACACCATTGAAGATCTGATGAAAGGGAAAATTTGGGGAAATTTTCTGAAAGGGGTTTGTGAATGATCAAGCCCTAGCTATTTTCATGAAGGGTGTGAACATTCAGCCACACATGCAGATCCACAGCGCAGTACATTACCCATAGCTACTGCAAGAAGGATGGAGGGAAAGAGTTAAGGCCTTTGGAGGAGCAGGGCTGCAACTCAAAGGTATGATTCATGATGGTTAACTTCAGAGTTCCATTTCATGTTTTCATGCAAATGAGAGATCATATGTTGGAGTCAAAAATATTTTTGCAAAGGGGATTGATGAAAACCAATGTGAAACATGGAGTGACAAAACTTCAAACACTTTGCATGCATGTAGGGGGACCATGAAACAAAGATCATTCCATCTTTCTAGAGGGGGGAAAATTAGGAGAATGACTTGCTAGAGGCAAGACCACCATTTTATAAAGGGCACTCTTCCATTTGTGAGGGTGTGGTGATATTTCTCTCTAAGGAAGGCCAAGGCCTCTCATTGAGGAGGAGACACACTCACATGTTGGTAGAGAGGAGGTGCATAGAAAAACCTATAGCGCTGCACCATTGGAAGAAGAAAGAGAAGAGCAGAAGGATTAGCATGAAGGGATGATGGACATTCACCCTCATATATTTTTAGAGATTCTCTTCACATAGGAGGAGGATTGCACTACGTAGTAGAGGGAGAGGAACTTTCATTCCTCTCATACACACAGTCCACTTCTTATCTTGATGTCTCAATTTTTGAGGCTTTCCACCTGGGAGGCCATTTGATCTAGAGATGATGAGAGGCATCATGCTATTTGGTTCACCTCTCTTGGATTTAATAGTGGTGGAGACATTAGAGGAGTCCATTACAGCGCAGAGAGTTTGGGGATGAGCACATGGAGGGAGGATACACTCTCTCATTTTTAGTACCACCCATTCTCATGAGTCTTACTGCACAGACAGAGTTGTTGTATTGATGGAGGATAGCATCTTCATGATGCATGATGACTGCTCCATGGATTTGGTGAGAGAGAGGTTACTTCCTTTTGGGAGGGACTCTTTCATGCATTGGAGTAGATGGAGGCCACTCATGCTTATATTGCCCAGGATCGGGAGATTCTTTGGAGGTGATAGTCTCTCATGGGAGGCTCATTTTTAGAGAGCACCATTTCTATTTGAGCATTAGTAGCTGCATGATGGGAATGGAAACAACTTGGAGGATGACTTTGGCATGAGGGGATGTCCAGGTAGCAGGTAGCAGCGTGATGGAGCACCATATTGCAGAATACTAGTGTTTTCCAAGTGGAGGATTGATCCAGGATGGAGAAATTAGCTTTGGTTGAGTATTCCCCGGGATCTTGGTGCATGCATGATTCTTGGATGGATTTGATGGAGATGGAAATTACTTAGTGGATGATATGATCATCTATCATCATGGCAGAATCTTCTTGACTAGGGCTTCTAGTCTCAAGGAGACACTATTGCATGTAGCATATGAGGACTTCCTAGCTATGCATTTGGATGCATACTTTGCCTTGCTAGAGGAGTTCACTTTGGAGGGCATTCATCATGATCTTCATCATAATATGGATAGAAGCATAGCCCGGATGATTCTGGAGAGGTTGGCACAACCATTCCCTTACTCATTGGAGGAGAGAGAGGATATTCTGTTGAGCCATTTTAGCTCAAGAGCTCTAGTGCATGATGGAGGAGGTATAATTTCATACTTTGTATTGTACTTCTTTTCATTGATTAAGGAGCATGATATATCAAGGAGGCTTTTTCCTTCTTACATTTTTCATGAGGATATACTTGCAGCTACTTGTAGCCTTGATTTTGGCTATTCTTATGATGGGTTGTGGGGGAAGCCACATGTTTCTTGGTGTGCACCATTCACACCAATTTGTATTCTCTTGTTTTATCTTATGAGGAGATGTTGTGGCAGCAAAAAAGTGGCTAGTTCGGCACTTGCTATTTTGATTTTGAGGTAGGACAAGGAGGCGCTGCGCAGGTTCCATGAGTGGAACTTTGAACCACTCTCCAATTGTCATTTGGCAACTTGCTTTTATTGTATATTGCTCCATGTATTTCTGATGTTTGTACACTCATTAGGAGCATTATTTGGAGATTTTTGTATGTACATCCCATTGGGAGCATGATTTTCCCCACTGTATATGCTTTATCTTGTAGAGACACCATGGGAAAACCATGATTGCTACATTGCTACTTGTACCTTCTTGTGGGAGGGACCACTTGAAGAATTTGTAGAGGCATATCATGGCTGATTTTTCTTGATGGGGTAGCTTGGGCCATTCTTGGAGGCCATACTTTTCCAACCCAAAGACAAAGGAAACCCCATATGAGCAACATATGGAGAGAGGACCATCATGGGAGACCAAAGCAACTCTCCATTCATCCCCAACTCATTGCAGAAATCAGGGGTGAGATTTTCATTTGATGATTGCATGGATGAGAGGATCATCATTGGGAGTAGAATTTTCCCATGCATATCATCACTCCTACCTTAAGGAGGCCTTAGCATAGTAGGGATGATTCGACTGCACCTTCTATCTTTCCATGAGGAGCATCGTTATCAGCTTGCATACTTGGGAGAGAGCATGGGAGGACAGATTCATTGCAGCATATTTGAGAAGTGGTGGGACCATTAATGAGGAGGCCATAAGAGAAGAAGGGCGAGAAAATTTTGTTCTCTTTATGCAGTTGCTTGAGGGAAAGCAACATGTGGGAGGAGAGGACTGTAATGTTCCCAATTTTAGCCTTAAGCTAAAATGGAACATTATAGTTGCACATTTTATTTTTGATTAATAAAATGGGCAAGGAGACACCTTAGCCCCTTTTTAGATGAAGAAATAACACTCCTAATGTGAAAGGGAGGTGAATAAAGTAGCTGAAATAAACACCAAGGCTGTGAATGGAACCCATCTCACTTGATTAGCCACCTTTGACTAAATTCAATAGCGCTACCCAAGGAGGAAGAGGCTTCCTAGAGAAGTTGCGCAGTTTCGGAGGGAAGAGATTCACATGAGGGTGGAAACCCTAATTGGTGGGACCTTGGTGGAGAAGAGTTATTTTTTTTTATAAGGAGGAGATAGTAGCCCATTGCATACATGTTATGGTTTAGAGTTTCAGACTTGGGTCTGCAAAGCTTGCGTCCTCGGGCTGTTTAGCAGGGTGACGGTGCCCTCGGGCACTAGGGTGTTCCTGGTCGGGAATCCATACCTCTTCCTCAATGAAGGATGTGGATTAAGCTTATTTTCCTCAATATGGCATTGGCCATAGCTACTACCATCAGCTACAGCGTTATTTCTGCAGCAGAGAAGACGTTGTGTTGCTGGGGGCAGCAAAGGAAGAACTCATGGAGTCTTCTTAGCTTGTTTTCTTCAGCGGTGGATGGATCTATTCATTGGAGGAGCTGCAAGGAGGGTTCCCAGGCATTATTTAAAATCATTTGGCATGGGCCAACATTCCATCATCTCCCACTGCGCAGTCCATGGAGGAAACTGTGTTATTTTATGGAGGCAGTGAGAGAGGGTTTCATAGAGCTCATCAGGAGTTGCTTTTGAGACAAAGGGATCAGCCCTTTGTATTGGAGGCATTATCAGAGGAGGGAATTTATATTTTATATCTGCCATGGCCTCATTTATATTTTGTATGAGCTTCAGTGACAACTTGGTTGTCACATTTTTGTATTCTCCGGCATTTCTAGCAATCTCTCCTAGATTGGCTAGAAATCATGTATTTCAGCCCATTTCTTTGTCATTGGGCTATTTATTTGTATCCTACAGCCACATTTGTATTTCATGTATATTAAGTAGCTCATACCTTCATAGAGATAGCAGAGTCACGGCTCTCTGGCATTTTGTGGAGTTGCAACAACTTATGTATTTCAGGGTATGATCACTTGGAGTTTGGTTCTATGGTATGAGGGGCTCTTCCCTCTTCTATTTCTTGTATATTTGTTGAATAATATCATATTTTTGGCTTCATATCATTTCCCTCTCATGATGTATTTATATTTGCAGAGCTTAATGGTTATGTTCACATATTGTTGTAAGCTCTCTCATTGAGCATTGTTTTAGAGATCTAGTTTGGGGAGATCCATATAACCCATATAGAATCATTTATTTAAGCTCATTTTATGCAAGGGAGTTATATTAGATGTTTTCTAGGGCATCCCAGCATTGTTTGGCCTTATTTATGCAGTGACTTCCTTATACAGCGTCCTCAAGGACCCTGTAGCAGAAATTCCAGAAGTGGAATATTGCATATCCATAGGTAGAGTCTGTGAAGGGCCAGCTAGCCTCGGGATCTCTCCCTTATTTGGAAGGAGACATATTCTGTAAATTCCCCAACAATCAATCTCTGAAATGGACTTGTGATAGCTCACTAAAGAACGAATTGGAATATCTAAAGATATTCCTGGTGGAGCAGCAATTTTAAGATTTGGAATATTACAAATTTAGAGGTGCATGAGTGAGCATGAAAAATGATATTAAGCGAATATCATTTTCAACTCTGCAAAATATAAAAATATATTGCTAATTTCAAATGGATTTTGAAAATGAATGGTAATTTAGGTAATAATTTTAGATGGATGGTGATTTTGTTGTTTGGTTTTTTATATTCTCCAGTGTTCTTTCACATAGTGTTAAAATTTAGAGGTGCATGAGTGAGCATGATAAATGAGATTAAGCAGATAGCATATTCAACTCTGCAAAATATAAAAATATATCATTTCTTTCCTTGGTCAGGTATTAGCTCTATTATGTATAGTACACTCTTCTTGTCACTTATGAAACATATCTGGTCTAATTTGCTGTCAATATATAGATCATGTAGCCTCTCAAATGTTTTCTTAGTTGGTACTTGGAGTCATATTCTCTGTTTTACTTTCATATATGGTTAAAATTTAGAGGTCCATGAGTGAGCATGAAAAATTAGATTATTCAGAGAGCACATTCAAAATATAAAAAGTTATAGCTAATTTCAAATGGATATTGAAAAGGAATGGTAATTTAGGAAATAATTTCAGATGGATGGTGATTTTGTTGTTTGGTTTTTTATATTCTCAAATTTTATTTCACATGGTATTAAAATTTAGAGATGCATGAGTGAGCATGAAAAATGAGATTAAGCGAATAACATATTCAATCTGTAAAATATAAAAAGATATAATTTCTTTCCTTCGTTGGGTATTAGCTATGTTATGTATAGTACACTCTTCTTGTCACTTATGAAACATATCTGGTCTAATTTGGTGTCAATATCAAGATCATCTAGCCTCTCAAAAAAAAATTTAGTTGGTACTTGGTATCATATTCTTTGGTTTACTTTCACAGATGGTTAAAATTTAGAGGCCCGTGAGTGAGCATGAAAAAATAGATTAAGGAGAGAGTACTTTCAACTCTGCAAAATATAAAATTATATCATTTCACTTCTTGAACAAGTATTATCTCTCTTATGTATATTACACTCTCACTCAATCTGAAAAATTATATAGACTTGAGAGCTACTCCAAATGCCTTTCTTTAATTGAAAAAAAATCAATGTTTTCTAATACAAAATTATGTAAATATATACAGACAGAGCCACATTTCACATAGATTAAATAACATGACTATGCACCAAGAGATTAATAGAGCTTCAACAGATAGGCAGAGAGCCACATTTCATAGAGAGATTAATCAACAAGACTATGCACCAAGCTGATTTTCTGTACAATACCAAGTAGGTTCTATGGTATATTACACTCTAGCTCAATCTGAAATTATATAGAATTGAGAGCTACTCCAAATGCATTTCTTTAATTGAAAAAAAGCATTGTTTTCTAATACAAAATTATGTAGATATAGACACACAGAGCCACATTTCACGAAGATTAAATAACATGAATATGCACAAAGAGATTAGCAGAGCTTCAACAAACAGAAAGAGAGGCACATTTTAGAAAGATTAACCAACAAGACTATGCACCAGTCCATATTAGTTCTTATCCATAGGTTCAAGGGACGGGATTGGTGACCACATCTCCATTCCCCTACCTCCTGCTGTAATCATCATGGGACTGGGTGTTTCCCCTCCTATCTAGGTTCAGTCAGAGGGAAGAAACAAGGAATAATGATTAAAATAGAAAATGAATGAAAGTTAAGTACATAGAGGGAAGAAACGAGGAAGAATGTTTCAGAATGAGAGTAATACTTGGGGAAAATTATTGTTTTCACCGATAATTTTTGGGAGGGGTTTGCACCATTTCTTTCTCAATTTTGGAAAACATGGTATTTCATGAACATAATGAAAATTTATGGAAAGTTATTGCTTTCACCTCGAAGAGGAGGGGAGTTACGGTTTGGATAAAAATAAATTAATAGGATTTAGAAATATTTGGTTCCGATATTGACCCAGTCCAATCTCTCCCCCACTAGACTTGTAAGATGATATTGGGTTACGTTTGTAAGTATCTGGTCTTGATTTGATCTAGGGAATGGAAATATGAATCCAGATGGTTAAGGGATTAATTCAATTTTTTGATATAGTATATCGGTCTCTAGAGATAAGTAACTAACCCTCTTATTTATGTTAACGCTATCTAAGGTCTCTCCTCCATCCAGTGTTTTGCTAGATTCTGCGATAAGGTATTTATTCACAAACAAGAATGATGTGATGTGGTCTTTATTCCTAGTAAACAACAGCTCAGAGTCTTTCCCCCTAAGTGATAGCAAATGGATGGATTGATTAGACAATGAGTAAGCAGGTGAAACTGCACCTTACCTTTGACTGGATAGATTGAATTGACAGCTCAAAGTAATTGGACTGTCTAAAGACCGAATCACCTTCACTTAATTATGGAATTATGAATATAGAAATAGGAATATTATCGGTCAATACATAATTGAAGAGGGGCAGCTTCCCATATGTGAAAAATAAATATGAGAGGAACTCATTAGTAGTAATTAGTTTCATCCATTGATCCTAGAAAACCATAGCCTATTACTTATATATAGGTAAAAGGAAGGAAAGGCAGAGCCAATTCAAAAGTGAGTTAACCTGCAAAGAGCCAATGAATGATCCTACAAAGTCAAAGCTAGAAATAGAGGCAGTTGAAGCTATTGATCCATAATAAGTAGCAGAAGTGTCCTTACCATTAGTTTGAACAAAATATCATCAATGGAAGCACCCCCCACCTATATAATAGGGAATAGAGTCATCAAAGCTAGCATCTGGGCCAATGCCAAGATTATAAATATATAGCTAAAAGGAAGGAAAGGCAGAGCCAATATGAAAGTGAGCTAACCTGTAAAGAGCTAGTGAACGATCCCACAAAGTTAGAGCCAGCAGCAAAGGTAGTTGAATATTGATCCATAATAAGTAGCAGAAGTGTCCTTAGCAACAGCTTGAACACAACATCAGCAATGGAACCACCCCCTGCCTATAGGATAGGGAATACAGTCATCAAAGCAAGCATCTAGGCCAATGCCAAGATTATAAATATATAGGAAAAAGGAAGGAAATGCAGAGCCAATTCGAAAGTGAGTTAACTTGTAAAGCGTCACTGAACGATCCCGCAAAGACGAAGCCAGGAACAGAGGCACTTGAATCTATTGATCCATAATAAGTAGCAGAAGTATCCTTAACATCAGCTTGAACAGAACATTAACAATGGAAACACCCTCCACCTATAGGATAGGGAATACAGTCATCAAAGCAAGCATGTCATCCAATGATAGGATTATAAGTGAAGTCATAGGGTAAATCAAGTAAGCAAAAGTAAATGATAAAAAAATTTCAATAACTAGGGTAAGCCTGTGGTTCTATCCCGGGCTTATCCCGGGGTCGGTCTAAGTGTTGGGGTGAAATAATCTCGTGGTATGTGTAAAAAGAGTGAAATGTATTCAGACAAAAGACTGGGGGTAACTAATATAATAAAGGTAGTGTCTATGAGTAGGTCGTTGTAAAAGATCAACGATTCTTTATAAGTGCCCGATCGAGTGCAGGTGAATTTTCTACTCTGTGGAACGTCGTCCATCAAATATTACAATTAAAGTCTGTCGGTCTAGAATTTGGTAGTTACTTATCAATGATGTGGGCTTATAAAATTGAAACTGTAAGCTAAGGAATTAAAACGTAAGCTATTGAAGCTATGAAAGTTGAAAATGTAAGCATATGAAATGGTGGCTGTAAAATATCAGTGATTCTCTATAAGTTAAGGCAGAGGCAGTTGATCCACCACTAGGAAATTCAAGGTGAGTTATTCTAGATCACGAAGAGAAAGAAAGCCCTATTGGAAGCAAAATTATATATTTTTTTTGCACAGGTTTGCACCATTTATTTCTCAGTGTTGGAAAACCAAAAATTTCTTTCCATCTTAAATAATGTAAAAAAAAAAATTACATTACCATCCTAAAAACTAATTCTCATAAACATTGGAAATTATCACTTTTACAATCTGATCTAAAAGGAGTGTATTAGTTATGTTGTGCTAAGTGTCCTTTTAGTTAAATAAACATGTACAAATTGTCTCCATAAGTTTTCTTAAGGTATGAGAGTTTTAACCATGAAAATTAGATGAATTAGTGAAATTTAAGCATCTAAATATGCCTTAAAAACATTGAAGAACAATGCATAAGAGAGAAAAACATTCACACATAATTTTTACACAGTAGGCATGATGAAGCTGTTCACCCCTTCTAGAATACATCTTCTGGTCCATCTCCCAATGACATGTCCCTCTTTGACATTATGCTAAAAATTTTAAATTACATATTTTTTCAGGCCTCTAAAGCTTGTTTTTCCTACACCAATGGCTCCAGAATTCTAAATTTACTCTAGGTAGACTCTTGTTTCACCAAAATTGGTTGAAAATTGACCTCCCCGTGTATTTTTCTCAATGAAAGCTAGAAGAGCTCCAGTAAATGTGGAGATTGACAGTTAACTACAGATAAATTGATGGTTTATCCCTAAACTTACCATGCGCTCCAAATATGTTGGGCAGTTAAGTCCTAACATTAACTGTGAGTGGCGGTGGTCACATGCCATCCCTGCCATAACTTCCATTAACGGTTTGAATTCCCGCCGCATACGATTGAACCAGGAGTATGGTTCCATAACATTATACAATCGCACTAAATGTTGAACCCACCATGTGAATGTTCTTCTCGCTGGAAGTTAGACAACCCACCAGATGTGTTGGAACCTCTAGTGCGATGCTATGACCTTGAAAGCGTCGCATTTGAATTTAAAAAAACCAACCGTGTGAATAGCATTGGAAACCCATCGTTGGTTTAGATTTGATGTTGCGGTTTAACAAGAAGTCATGGTTCTGGTACTTGGGTCACATTCGAGGGGGGCTGGCCCTTTGAGGCTAGCCTCCCAAGCCCTCAGCGTGTTTTTTAACAAAATTTAAATATGACTTTGCACCGTTATATGTTAAGAAACATGTATAGGCGGATTGGAAAATGGTCTTGTGGGCAGATAGGAGGTTGCGGGTTCGACCCCCGTCGACTCCATATAAATTTTACAACATTGTTGTGAGGAAACATGGCAACCTGCGTGCTTGCCACATGTCACTCAATCATTCGCTCATATAAAAACTCATCCAACGGTCCAGATCAAATTCATACCATCGCATCCAATGACCCATAATGTGCCATGTGGCACCATACCATTGGCTCATAAGAAAATGGAATATTCTAAGAATATTTCGCTGACTATACCTACAAGCTGACTGGGCATCCAGTTACCAAAAAAATTTTGTTTGGGAAAAAAACAGAATGCGATATCTTCCTCATGTGACTTCGGTTTTTCGAACTGTTCATAGTGCTGGAATCACAATGTCGAGACCTTGCCGGTCGCTTAGGTTCGGACCTGTTTCGTTCACTTTCATTTTTGAGCATATGACTTGATCTCTTGATCATACCTCCCCATTGGGAAGCTTTTGGACCCTAAAATACTTTAATCACCTGTTAAGAATATGAGGGAACATCTCTCTCACCTTTTCCACTTCCATCCATCTTTCCTTAGTTTGTTTCCCTTGAGCCCAATCTGAAGATAATCGACACTTCCCCTTTTATAAGTGTGTGTCCTCCTGTCAAGGATGGCATCCTCCTTGAGCTCACCCAGAAGTTATGGCGAGAAATATTCTATTGATGGTAGTTGAATGTCACTCCCTTGACCATCAGTCAATGGAGGCTCATACAAACGTAAATTCTCCACATTGACAACGAAATAAATTTTCACATATGAAGGAAAGTCAAGTTGAAATTCATTATTACCAACTTGTTTAATAATCTTGAATGGACGATAAAAAATAGGCTTGAGCTTCTTAACTTCTCCTTACATCCTTTCTTTTCTTATGTGCAACCATACTTCATCTCCTTCTTGAAACTTATGATCAAATCTATGTTTATCATGCCTCTCCTTGTACTTTCTTTGGCTCTTCTTAAGCTATTCTTGAACTTGTTGATGAATAATCTGAATTCTCTCAATGAAATTTCAAGCCTTTTCAATATCACTATGCCCATCAATTGCAACATCCTTCTCAAAGATCATGTCTAATGGTGATTTCGACAAATACCCAAAACAAGCTTTGAAAGGTGAAGTATTTGTAGAAGAGTGCTTCACCCGATTGTAAGCGTGCTAAATGTAATGTAGTTCTTCATCCCACAACTTGGGATGCTTGCTGCAATATCTTCTCAATATATGCACAACGGTTTTTTTCACCACCTCGGTTTTGGCATCAGTTTGCAGGTGAAAAGAAATACTCTTTTTCAACTTTCTGTCCATCATCTTCCAAATATTAGACCAAAAATTCCCAACGAGCCTAGAATCCCTGTCACTAACAATAGAAGTTGGCAAACCAAAATGAATCCATACATGTTGAAAATAAAGTACAGTAGTTTGTTCAGCAGTAATGGTTTTCTTACATGGCATAATTATACACATTTTACTGAATCTATCCACAACTACATTAAGATAATCATGTTTTTTTCTTGACATAGGTAGACCTCCAACAAATTCAATGGAGACACTCTCCTATGGCCTTGATGGAATCGGTAGTGACGTGAACAACCCAAGCTTCCTATTTCTAGGCTTGCTTGTTGCACCCATAGAACATCCTCTTATAAGACATGACACACTATCTATCATGTGAGGCCAATAACAATACCTTTGTAGATGTGCCATTGTTTTTCTTACCCCAAAGTGACCAGAAATAAGAGATGAATGAGCCTCTCTCATGACACTATGTCTCTCTCCTTGTGGTATACACAAATTTCCCAAATGAAACAAAAAATTGTTATGCAAGTGATAATCATTTTCCTCAACTTGATTCCATTGACTCAAACTAGCATACACATCTTTAAAATCAGCATCAAATGCATATTGTTCTATGTAACTCTCATGTAGAATAGAATAATTTTTAAGTAAAGTAGAAGAACTTATAATTTTCCTTGAAATAATATCAATAAATTTATTGAAAATACCTTTCTTGTACCTTATAACCAAGTGAAATTGTTGAAGAAATCCCATCCACCTGAAATGTCATGATTGCTGCAATTTTGTTTGCGACTGCAAGTATTGTAGCGGTTGGTGATCGGTATGAATAATCGTCTCTTTACCCATCAAGTAGTGCTTCCATTTCTTGATGCTTTCTACCAACACATACAGCTCTTTTTAATATGTCGGATAATTTATTGTAGCACCATTGAATGTTTTAGAATGAAAAGCGATAGGCTTACCATGTTGCAAAATTACTGCACCCATGGCATAATCACTAGCATCGATCTATATCTCGAATGGTTGTCTCAAATCCGATAATGCAAGAGCTGGAGCTGAACTGATCTTGTATTTTTAAGATTCAAATCTTGTTGTTGTTTGCCTCCCCATTGGAAGCCTTTCTTCACACTTGTCACTGCATGAATAGGAGCTGCTATGGAAGAAATGTTAGCAATAAACTTTCTCCAATACTGAGTTTCCCCTAAAAAACCTCTTACCTCTATTACTGATTTGGGAGTGGGACAATTCACAATGGCTTCCACTTTAGAAGGATCAATTCTTAATGCACCTCCTGCTACAATGTGTCCCAAATAAACCAAATATTTTTTTCCAAATTATCACTTATACATCTTAAGAAATAATTTCTCTTTCTTCAAAACATCAAGTACCCTCTTTACATGCAAGACATGCTCTTCTCTTGCTTTTCTGAAAATGAGTATATCATCTAAATACACAATCAAAAATTCATCAAGAAATGGATGCAAAACATTATCCATCAGATTCATGAAAGTCGTTGGTGCATTACACAAACCAAACGGCATAACCAACCACTCAAAGAGTCCTTGTTTGGTTTTGAATGCAGTCTTCCATCAGTCACTTTATGAAATTCTTACTTGATGATATCCACCTCGTAAATCTAACTTAGTGAAATAATTTTCTTCTTTTAGCTGATCTAACAAATCATGTATCCTTGTGAGTGGGTATCGATTCTTTACCATTATCTTGTTCAAAGCTTTGAAATTGACACACAAGCACCAAGTCCCATCTTTATTCGGAATCAAAACTATAGGTGAACCGCATGGTGAAGTGCTTGGCCTTATGAGTCCCTTGTCCAAAAATTCCTTGATTTTCCTCTTTATTTCAAAATTCTCCATTATCGACATGCAATACATGTTGATGTTTGGAAGAGGATAATCTTGTTGAAACTGAATCTCATGTTGAATCTCCCTTTTAGGAGGCAATCCTGCTAGCTCCTAAAACATCTCATGATGTGCATCAACTACATCATATAGATCTGATTTCAACTTAGGATCAAAATCTTTAAATGATTCATTATTAACATCAGCTTTAGGCTTAATCATCAGAAGAACAAAATTCTTACTTGAATTCACCAGCCTTTTTACCTGTCTAGCATTTACCATTGCGATATTTGTCTTCTTGTGATGTGCTCTAACAATGTAATCCTTTCCATCTTTGAATAAATGGTTTTTTTTCTCATGGAAATGGAAGATAGATTTCCTTTCATACAAGTAAGGACTACCAACAAAACACCTGTAATATCAAGTGGAACCACATCTAATTCAACTATGTCAACAAAATCTGCAGTTATTGAAAAGCGCAATATGCACTTCTTTGAAACCTGTAAATTTTCATCCTTACAAATCCACCCAAGTGGATATGGTTTTTGATGTGGAATGGTCTCAAGATTAAGTTTCTTGACCAAGTCTTCAGAGATTAAATTCGGTTGTGAACCACTGTCAAACAGTGTATCAAACTTGGTATGTTTCGATATGACCCTCACATGAAATAGTTCAATTCTCTCTTCTTCATTTGGAGCTTCTATGTGACAGTTTGAAGTACTAGTACTGGGTTTTGTTTCAATTTATTTCCCCTTTATGTTCTTCAATCCTATGGTTGTAATTTTAGTTTCATCACCTGATTATTATCCTAAGTCTTTTTGAGTTGTAGCTGCAGTTTTCTGTTCCCTTTATTATTGTTAAATTTGGGTTTCTTTTCAGGATGTAGTTTCCAACAGTTTTTCTCTTCATGGCCTTCTCTTGAACAATGTTTACAAACCACTTTATCTCCCTCTTTCTTGAAATATGCATTCTTTTTTCATTTTTATTTTGACGTCTTCTCTTTTTTTTCCCCTTAAAAGGCTTGTTTCTACCCTCTTCAAATTATTTTTCCCTCTAGCTTCTAAATGTGTAGCTTGAACACATACGTCATCTAGGATTGTAGGATTAAACATGAGGATAGTATGTTTAAGGGAGCTATGCAAGCCCCCTACATACTTGATAAAAGTATCTTGACTTCGCAAATCTACCCCTAATAAGAGATCTCTTCTCCTAAATTCCTGGGTGTAGCCTTGTACATTTTGTCCTTTCAATTGTCTAAAATTTTTCCAGTTCATTATGACTTTCTGTATGTGAGCTAATGGATACAACTATTTTTTTATTGCAATAATGAAATCAATCCATGATAGAATAATCTTACCATGTTTTTTTATCTCCTCCTTTGTCTTGGATTCCCACCAAACAAGAGTTTCACCTTCCATCCTTAATGAAGCTAGTTGGATTTTGGTGTCATCATCATGAAGGTTCTGATTTCTCAAATAAACCTCCAATTGCCTAATCCAATTTTCAAGCTTTTCTTCATTGACTTCACCATTAAAAATTGGCAATTTAAAACTAACATCAAGTCTTAGAAAAGGAATTTTACTAGTGTTCTTTGACTTGTGTAACTAATGTACTAAAGATGAAGTAGGGAATGATGATGATGAGGGTGAGGATGGTGACTTTCCACTGCCTCCATTTTCTCCATTGCCCTTCTTTGATTTTCCTTCATCATTGTGACCTCTTGATGATCCCTGACTTTCCTTGTGAATTTTGGATCCATCTCCTTCTAGTCTTTCATTCCTTTATTGGTAAAGGACTCTCACCATTTCAGTTATGTCAAGGAATGCTTTCCTGAACACTCTTTCTTCCTCTTTGGGATCCATCTCTTCATGGGTTTATTCTTCTCCTGGAGGCATGCTTGATGTTGCTGTTGCTTCTCTTGGAGGTGAACTAGGTGGTGGAGAATGTGGCAATCTTTCCCTCCTTTACTTTGGCTCACTTTGAAAACCTCTAGCTTCCACCAATTTACCTTCTCCTCTCTCAAGCTTGAGCCTAGTAAGCATGAAAACCCTTGCAAAAATTTAACAAATACTTGCACATAAAAACACCAGAGATAAAACTCTAGCTTTGATACCAAATTGATCTGAAAGGAGTGTATTAGTTCTACTGTGCTAAGTGTCCTTTCAGTTAAATAAACATGTACAAATTGTCTCCATAACTTCTCTTAAGGTATGAGTTTTAACCATGAAATTAGATGAATTAGTGAACTTTAAGCATGTAAATAAGTCTTAAAAACACTGAACAACAATGAATAACAAAGAAAAAAATTCACACATAATTTTTACACAATAGGCATGATGAAGCAGTTCACCCCTCCTGGGCTACATCTGTTGGTCTAGCTCCCAATGGCATGTCCCTCTTTGTCATTATGCTCAAATTGTAAATTACATATGTTTGCAGGCCTCTAATGGTTGTTTTTCCTACACCAATGGCTCCAGCCATAATAAAATAAAAATAAAATTTAAAATAATAAAATAACAAAATAAAATAAATTAAAATAAAAATAATGTTTTTTATTAAATTTAAAATAATAAAATAAAATAAAATTTCTTATTCAATAAATAGTGGTTCACCATGATGAACCATATTCATCATATCAATATCAAGCTCCTAATGTATTCATTTATTGGTTATAGTTTCATTGTTTTTTGTTTTCGAGTTTTTTGGGGCATATTTTCGATCAAATTTGTTAGAGATTTAGAACACATTTTAAATAACAAAAAAATTGAAAATTTATTTCACAAAATTCCTAAAGAAAAACTTTAAAACATAGAATAACTAGAAAATAATGCTTTGTTCTGTTCAAAATCAGAAAATATGCATTTAATAACCAAAACATGCTACCATTGCAATTAAGAAGAAATTTAAAACCTAAATTATAGTTTTGTTGGTGGTTTCGAAACATTTTATTGGTTTTTTGGGTGGTTTTCTAAGTTGTTTTGAAGGGTTTTTTTTTTTAATGGTTTTTTGTGGTTTTCTAGGTTGTTTTGAAAGGTTTTTTTATGGGTTTATAAATTTTTTTTATGGTTTTCATGGATTTTGTATGGTAAGTTTTTTTTTTTCAAATTAATTTGTTTAATTTTGCAAAAACAATTAAATAAAAAAGACAAAAATGATAGAATACCTACCTTTGTTTGAGCCTCTGGGATGTTAGCGGGGTTTTTGGCATGGTTTTTCGGAATGATCCATCCTCCAATTGCTTGATCAAGCTCCAATACTCGCACTCAAGTTATTCAATCACTCTCAGTCGAGATCTCAACCTCTCAATTGTCCTATGGTCTGTGAAAATGGTGCACACAGACCACGAGCGAACAATTTAATAGGAAACAATAGTTTGATCAAGCATTAGTGCTGATAAAGTCTTGAATATTTATCGAGGGTTTATTTTTAACCCTCGATCAAGATATTTTTTTATTTCCCGAGGAGCTCGATCAAGTGCTTAAAATGGCTTAACCGGGTGCTTAAATTTCTTGATTAAGATATAT
This sequence comes from Pinus albicaulis, assembly GCA_034641835.2. Lineage (NCBI taxonomy): Eukaryota > Viridiplantae > Streptophyta > Pinopsida > Pinales > Pinaceae > Pinus > Pinus albicaulis. The sequence continues at coordinate 778,899,924 of CM076571.1, forward strand.
TTTTTTCCACCTTAACATACCCTCTCTTACTAAAAATTGTATCCCACCTATATGCTATCACTCAATGTTACATTACATTACACTTTATTCAATGTCCCCTCTCAACATTCAATTAGGGTTTAAAATCTGGCATTTTAGTATTGGGTTTCATAGTCGGTTTATGAAACCCAATATAAAATCCCTTGGGTTGCATTATCGCATTAGAAAATCAAGATTTAATATTAGATTTTATAATGTTGGGTTAAATATTAGACTTTATAATATTGGGTTTAAAGTTATGGTTATAACATTAGGTTTAATGTTAGTGTTTATAATATTGGTTTTATATAGTTAGGGTTTATAATATCTGGTATAACATTATGGTTTAATGTTGTGAAATTTGAATGGTGTAGAAATCTATCCAATGTCTAATTGTGATAAACACTGTCAGAATGTGACAATAAATAGAACAATAATTTTTGAAACCTTACATTGCATTGCAAAATTTTCAACATCAGATTGTGACATTGCAATAGGGCTTTGTATTGTGACATTTTCATAGTACAAAAATCAATCCAACGTTGCATTGTGAAAAAAATTGTTGCTATATGACAATTAATTTGATACTCTTTGTCCTAATGTTACATTACATTCCAATTTATTCAATGACGCCTCTAAACAATACAAAATTAGAGTTTATTAATTATTTTGGTTTATAATATTAATCCCTTGGGTTTTTAATCCCTAGGGTTTATAATATTAATCCATTGGGTTTTTAATCGTTAGGGTTTATAACATTAATCCCTTAGGTTTACTAATCCCTTGGGTTTATAATCAATCTCATACTCATTGTCACAATCTTACATTACATTACAATTTATTCAATGTACCCTCTTAACATTAAAAAATTAAGGTTTAAAATAAATGGTTTTAGTATTGGGTTTATGAAACCCAATACGAAATTCCTTACGTTGCATTATTGCATTAGAAAATTAGGGTTTAATATTTGGGTTTATACTGTTGGGTTAAATATTAGGATTTATAAAATTTGGTTTAATATTATGGTTGTAATATTGGGTTTAACGTTAGTGTGTAATAGTGGTTTTATATTTTTAGGTTTTATAAAATTTAAATAACATTAATAAGAGGTAATTTTAGTTTACTATATATATTATAGTATATTATATTATCAAAACCAAGGGATTTATATTATCAAAATCTTGGGATAAATGAGGTTGACTGTTTTAGGCTTTATAATATTTATACATTAACCTACGTTAAGTATGGTTGAATTTTGTTGACATTGCTAACTATAGTCAACATGGGCATCATAGTCAAAAATAGTCAACATGACAACCATGGTGAACGATTGTGACAAATATTGTCACAAGATAACAATCAATATGATACTCATTGTCGCAATGTTACAATACATTACAATTTATTCAATGTCCCCTCTCAATATTACAAAATAAGGTTTTAAAATTAGGGATTTTAGTATTGGGTTTCATATTGGATTGATGAGACCCAATATGAAATCCCTTGGGTTTCATTGCCGCATTAGAAAATTAGGGTTTAATTTTAGAGTTTATAATGTTGGGTTAAATATTAGGGTTTATAATATTGGGTTTAATATTATGGTTATAATATAGGGTTTATATTTTTAGGGTTTATAATATCTGGTATAAAATTAGGGTACGATGTTGTGACATTTGATTGGTGCGGAAATATATCAAGCATCCCATTGTGACATACATTCTCATAATGCGACGAGAAATATAAAAATCATTGTTGGAACCTTATATTTAATTGGAGTGTTTTCAATGTAACATTGACGTTTGCATGGTATAACAATCAATCCAATGCTGCATTGTGACAAACAATGTCATAAGATGACAATTAATCTCATACTCATTATTGCAATGTTGCAACACATTGCAATTTATTCAAAGTCGCCTCTCAACATTACAAAACTAGTGTTTATTAATCCATTGGTTTTATAATCGCTTGGGTTTTTAATCCCTGGGGTTTATAATATTAATCCCTTAGGTTTATTAATCCTTTGGGTTTATAATAAATATGATACTCATTTTCCAAATGTTACATTACATTACAATGTATTCAATATCCCCTCTCAACATTACAAAATTTGGGTTCAAAATTGGGGTCTTTAATATTGGGTTTCATATTTTGATTATAAAACCCAATATAAAATCCATTGGGTTGCATTGTTGCACTAGAAAAATATGGTTTAATATTGGGATTTATAATGTTGGGTTAAATATTAGGATTTATAATATTGGGTTTAATATTATGGTTATAATATTGGGCTTAATATTAGGATTTATAATATTGGTTTTATATTTTTATGGTTCATAATATCTTGTATAAAATTAGGGCTTAATGTTGTGACACTTCAATGGTGCAAAAATCTATCCAACGTCGCATTTTGACAAACACTGTGGCAATGTGACAACAAATATGACAAATTTTTCAACATCACACTGTGACACTACTTTGTATTGTGATGTTTGCATAGTACACAAATCAATCCAATGTCGCATCCTCACAAACATTGTCGCAAGATGACAATTAATTTGATACTCATTATCATAGTGTTACATTACATTGCAATTTATTCAATGTTGCCTCTCAACATTATAAAATTAGGTTTTATTAATTCCTTGGGTTTATAATATTAATCCCTTAGGGTTTTAATCCCCAACATTTATAATATTATTCCCTTAGGTTTATAATATTAATATGTTGGGTTTATTAACCCCTTACATTTATAATATTAATAATTCGTTCAGTTCATTAATCACTTGGGTTTATAATATTAGTCCATTACGTTTTTTAATCCCTTCGGTTTATAATATAAATCCCTTGGGTTTTTGACCCCTGAGTTTTATAATATTAATCCCTTGGGTTTATTAAACCCTTGTGTTTTTTTATCTATTGGGTTTTTAATCCCTATGGTTTATAACATTAATCTCTTAGGTTTACTAATCCCTTAGGTTTATAATCACTATGATATTCATTGTCACAATTTTACATTTGATTACAACTTATTCTGTTTTACAGAAATCAAACCTACGGATAGATATGTTTCCCTAAGTGTGGTGGTCACACTTAGAACAATAGATGAAAGACACTTGAACTTTTCCTTAAGATAAAAAAATTATAGAATAACACCTGTTTGGCCTCTGTAATTTTAGCATATTGGCAAGACTAAAGTTGCAGAGACAACATTGGAACCACTTTGGGATTCTAGGATCTAGCCCTCTTGAATCCAGAGAGGGATCTCTCTATAAGTGCAAATATTGGTTTATCTTTAAGGCTTTTTAGGTGTGATATTAGGCTAGTTATTAAGAAAAAGGGTTTTTGTTTGTTTTGGATGGTTGAGCATGATTTTTGGTTGAGTGGAAAGTCCTAAAAATGAAAGAGTTTCAAAGGGGTGAAGATGTGAGCAATCAGAACAAGATTTGGTTGATAGGATAGATATGAAATTGGACTTATTCCATTGGGCTATGGAGTCATAAACGAGTTTAATTGTGCAACAATTTCAACAGTGGTCCAAGGGGAAAGTCATTTATAGCAAAAGATATTTTTAGATTAAATGATGGAATGGAACATTAAAAGAGTTGAGAAGGTAGAAAAAGTCAATAATTTCAACTAGGATTTATCAACTTTCCAAACAAGAAAAGCCTTTGAAGCAACAGTTTGAAACCAACCAAAGGACAGGGCTAACCATAAAATTCTTTGGACAAGCTTGTATTAAAGCTAACTTATAAAACAAACAATCCACCAATCCACATGACTACTTTCAAAAAAGATGAAAACAGATAAGAAAACAAAGAGCAACTTAAGATCAAGCAAGATACTTTTAAATCTAAACCTGCTTCAGCATACTCTTAGGGAAATTTTCAGAACAACCTTTGGAGAAAGAAACTAGAAGACAGGGCAAACCATAAACTTTTCCAGTCTAACTCTACTCAGCATATAATGAAAATATCATTCAAGAACTTCCTTTCAAGCTTTGCACATCAAGACAGGGACAAACCAACATTCCTTGATAATGTTTACACTTAACTTAAGTCATTCTTAAACACACAATTGGAGGAAAAAATAAAGATAGAGCTTATCAGTGAGAGTAGGTTACTTTTGATAGTAAATCCTAGCTCTATATTTGTTGTTCTTTATCAGAGAATAAGTGAACAAATTGGCATACATGAAAGGAAAACAATAACATAGTAAGAAGTACTTCACCAATGATATAGACCAGGATCCCAAGAAACAACTTGTATATTGATGTCAATCCAGTTACATAATTCAATTCCAATGTTTCAGTACAACAATCATCTTCTCTTCTCAGCCTAACTTATTTGATCACAAACAGAGCTTCAGGAGCCTCTAAAAATTATTTACATGTAGAAAGTTTCGAGCACAAGTATTATATCAAGGTCTAGCAACCAACCTTTTACAATGTGCTCCTCAAGAAGATTTTATAAGGAAATGAGGAGGTGGAAATGTTTCTAGGGTTCAAGTATCATTAATTACATAATTAATGCAATTCCTAGCCTTGAAAACCATGCAAGGCATAAGGCAGGAATGCATTCGATCTATATCTCTGTTTCATAACTTTGTTATGCTTTTTGAGGTTTTATGGATGAGAAGATTGAATTTCAAGGCTATTTCTTATCCTTGTAATAACTTTGCTGACAATTGTAATAAATTTCTTTGATTTGAAATAATTGTTCAGCTGTCTTATGCTAATATCTTTTGTTCTGGCAATAACTAGTCCTTCTTTGATTTCTTTGAGGCTGCAGGTGTCTTTATGGCAGTCGGAGAGGATTCAATTAGCCTCTGATGTGGTGGTGGAGTCTTCTCCCACTGATAGATATTATTGTTTTAACCCTAAAACATTGTTAATTTTCTTTAATCCTATTTTATAGGCTTAATTAGGCCTAATTTATGTTTTCTGGTCTTCATACTGTCTTCAACTGTGGATCATGCCTTTGATTAATCGAATTTATGCCTTAATCCCTGAAAAAATATGTTAAAAATCTTAAAACATGATTTCTGCTTTGATTTTATCCCTGGATACTGATACTCTTTATCAGATCAAGGTTTACTGTGTTTTTTTGCTGCGCAGGCATACAGAGGGTTTTATAGTGCTATCAGTGCTCATGAGGCATAGATAAATGATGATGTGAAACGCTGCAGAATGATCCTATTTATGAACAGTGGCCTGAGGGATCATCATCCCTGGCCTCTGATTTTCTCTTTAAAATAGTTAAGAAACCTTTAAAACCTACACAAACGAGCAAAAATTATAAGAAATCCTATAGGGATAGGTTTAAAATGTGTTGGAGGCTTAGATTTAATCGCTATCATTGGATGAAATCATCCAACAACGAGGATTGCTTGCTGGGGTCAGATGGGGAGGTGGTTGGATAAACGGTGGTGGAGATTAAGTCTGGGCCGTTGATCTGCAAAGATCAACGGTTGAGATCAATCAGGATTATATAATGCAGAGGGGGTAACATTATAGCTAAATGGAGGAAGTTGCAAAGGAAATGGGAGAAAACCTTTGGCGGAAGTAACAAAGGGCTTAATGAAATTTGGGGTTGCGGAACGATTCTAGGTCGTTGGATTATACCAACCAACAGAGATCGACGGTGGAGATTTCTTTGATGAAGTCCTTTGGAGGATGGGTGAAAGGTAAATGAATGGGGGGTGAGGTTAAACATGGGCCGTTCGATTATAATAATCGATGGCAGAGACCTTTCGATGAGATTGCTTGGAAGGAGGATGGAGGGCAATGAATTGGGGAAAAGATTTAATATGAGCTGTCAGATCCTGATGATCAACGGCTAGGATTAAAAACTGAAAGGCCAATGCTACAGGAGAAGGGTGGTTTGGGATGAAGAAACCGCTGGTGTCGCGCTGCCCCAAAGTTGTTTTCAAAATTTCTAAAAAAAAACGTGATATGGGTTTCCGCTTGACACGTGTCTTTTAAAAATTGCCCATATCACATAATTTTTAGGAATTAACGTTCGGGCTTAAAATCATTCGATATGGAGTCACAGCCGTCGGATGAAAGGTGGAGAGATCCAACGGTGGAGATGAGAGCGCAATAAGATAAGATGCATGGGCGGTAGATGGTGGGTAGGGCCAAGGCAGTTTTGATTTGGACCGTCGGATCACAGCAATGGACGGTCAGGATTCATCAATGGGGGAGGTAGGTCCTAAAGGATTTGGGCCTATCGGGTTTAATCTAGACCGTTAAATGTTCAGAACGAATGGCCCAGATTGAAATATGGAGCATCGAAAGGAACATGAGGTAGGGGCTTGGGCGAAGGTTGGGTTAAATGTGGGTCTTTTATCTGTAGAGATCAACGGTGGATCTTTGCCAAAGGATTTTAAATTGCAGGTCCTTTTGAATTAACAAAGGGATTCAGGTTTGATCTGGACTGTTAGATCGGTGAAATGAATGGCCCAGATCTGATCGCAAGATCGCAAATCAAGGGGAAAACACAAAGGGAACACGCCGATGTGATTAAGCGTGGGCCGTTAGATCTTAGAGAGATCAATGGTTAGGATGAATTGGTGGGTTTTAATTTCGGAGGGCCATGGCGGAGGGTGATTAATCTGGGCCATCGGTTCTTATGGATTCGATGGTCTAGATTAAATCGCAAGATCGCAATCAGAGGAGGGAGAGGGAGTGAGCAAACAGTTTTTTGCGATGCGATGGAATAAGAGTCATTGATCTCAAAATTAGATCGAAGGTCAGGATTTATTTGTGAAGGCCAAAGGTGGAAGGGCGGGTTTTGAATGGGGAGTGATATGGACCGTTAGATCTGGGCATGGTAGAGCAGATCGACGGTCGGGAAATAATCGCATGGTCGCAATAAGAGGGAGGCAATAAACCATTTAAAATGCATCCAATGAATAATTTCGATGCGATGTGCTGACGATCTTTGGTCTTTTTTAGATCAACGGCTGACATTCACCGAAACAATGAACTTTTTGGTTTTATTAAAACATAAGGAAAGTCGGGCTTTTATAAGAAAAGGGTTTAATCGCAATCGGAGTTTTCAAAAGCAAAAGGAAACAAGGAGAATAGAAAACCCTGATTGCGATTGCGCGCAAGGGTCTTAACTGCGGGTTACGACTCTAGTTCTATGCGGAGAAAAGGAGTGGGGCTTAGGCTAAAGGAGCTTAAAGGCCTTAGTGCAAAAAAGACTATTTTTATGATTTTTGAAGGATTTTTTGAGGATTTTGAGAATTTCGATAAGGTTAAAAAAGGAGTTTCAAACCTTATCCAATGGAATTTATGGAGGAAAGGAAGGGAAATGAGGGAAATGGAGGAATTTCATGAGTAAAAAGGGGATGAAAATGGAGGTTAATTAGGAGTGAAAGGAGGGAAAAAATGAAGGGGAAAAAGGGCTTTTGAGCAGTCTTTCTCCTTGTGAACAACAGATTTTCCAGGTTTATGAGGGAAACAGTAGTGAAGATTAACTCAAGGATAAGTTATCTTCATAAGACTTCAAGAACTAACAATTTGGCAATAAAATTGTTTCTTGAAGGCTTTAAAAAATGATTTAGCCACCATTTTATATAAAAAAATTTATAGGTGGCTAACAACACCTACTTGTGATCTTTTGCTACTCCTCATCTCCCTTTTGTCACTTGCATCACTCTGAATCAAACTGAACTCGCTTGATTGATACCTGCAATGGCTAATAGAAAATAGAAAATGACATAAAGGCATATGATCTATTCATCTTAATCAAACTGAATAGATTACATTTGAAAATACACATATTAAATCATGAACAAATGTATTAGGGAAGGAAAAGTTCTCTTTATTATGAAGTATAAGGAGAAGTTATAACTAGTTGGATCGATTCGATGTCAACTCGCTCTAGCTTCAGTCCTATCCACATCACAGTGGAAGCATCACTCCAGCAGCATAGCATTACATGCAAACAATAGCTCCAAGAGTTGTGATCTTATCAACATAACTCTACTAATTGAAATTATTTCTCGCTTGTGCACTATGATCAATGCTCAATTTATAAGTAGTGAAGGTTGTTTGACATTAATTTATCATTGAATGGATTTTCCAAAATTGGATGAAGAGGTTTCCTTGTTCATTGGAGTATGAGGATAAGAGGTTCAATGGCTCCATGGTGTTAATATTCGAAGTTATCAGATGGCGTGATAGCTGGAACAACTTGTAGAAGCCACTAGAAGGCAGGAAGATTCCTAGAATCCTATGAACAATTAGCTCTCATTCGACCAATGCACTATCAAGTGGGTCTATATGATCTGCAACGCTGCCTTGCATGGGAGTAGATGCTCTCAAAAGCACTTATAGTAGCCTAGGGGTACGTTGATGGCTCAATGTAACACTTCAACTGGAATTCAAGCAATGAAAATTTCATCGAGGAAAACCAACAATGGGATGGATTTGTTTAAGGAATGTAGCAACTGATTTAGAGTATGATAAACCCTAATTTATTCTGATACGGCTTTTAGGAGTGATGCCCAAACTGACCTATAACAACTCCCCCCTAAAGCATGAAGTCAAAAATGATAATGTTGAATGATAAGATTTACGACAGGATAGGTAGGATCTGAAGTGGATGGTGACCTGCATCAATTACAATACATTACGTCATGATATATTTTTCTTCTTGGACATGAATTGTTGAGGGAGGCATACCCATACTTGGCACATAAACTATCATAACATCATAAATTATTCTATAGATACAGACCCATGATAGGATGACCATTTGTGTAAAGACCATCGTACAGATGATGTGGTACTACTCTTCAAATTGCAGCCCGGATGGATGAAACTAGATCCGGGGTCTTCTATCTCGTTCACTTGATCACTCAAGTACGAGTCTAACCATGTGAATATTTGATCTGAAGTCGAACATGGGAAGACACCGTTTGATTACCAGTCAATGATGTAAGTTTTTAACAGATGTGAGAGAAACCATCGATGATGATAATGGCTCTTTTTTAGTCAATTTAGTGTCCTAAATTGTTAACATAAATTATCGACCAGGGCTAGTAAACTGATGAAGTGTAATGCACTATATGTGCCTAAGTATCCCTTTTTCCTACTTCGTTGTTTTAAGGTTTTATTGATGTTTTTGGAAGTTTTTATATTTTGATTCTTAGCATTCTATGAAGAAGATGAAATTAATCTATTTAAAAATGAAGGAAAGAAAATGTTTATCAAATGAATTAAAGCAGAGTTTTATTGACAATTTTTTGAAGTTCATTTTCTAATTAAGAAATGGTGAAAACTAGAAATCCTAATCCATGGATATTGCAACTCAATTGTAAATTCAAGAAATGAAAGCAACTAATAACTCAAACATTACAACTGAATCCAATTCATTTAACTGAGATTTATTGGAAGATCTTGTGAAAAGGATTAAGTGTAGTGTAATGAGGATATCCTATAATATGAAATGAACTACTGAAACAATTAATAACTAAAACCTTACAATTGAATCTAATTCACATAATTGAGATTTATTGGAAGATCTTTTGAAAAAGATTAAGTGTAGTGTATGAGGATCTCCTATAACATGAAATGAAATAATAAAACAATTAGTAACTCAAACCTTACAACTGAATCCAATTCATATAATTGAGATTTATTGGAAGAGCTTTTGAAAACGATTAAGTGTAGTGTATGAGGATCTCCTAGACAATTACTGTATCTATAAGTCACTAACCATTTAAATTTAAGATTTAGACGGTCTTTACTTGGTTTAACACAATAAATATTTAACCATGAAAGACAAGAAATGAAACCTAAGCAACTACTGCACCTATGAGTCACTATCCATTCATTAACATACTTTACTCGATTGGATACAATAATTGCAATTTATGAAAGCAGTAAAGAAAATATAGAGAAAGGCTAAACATAAACTATAATGAACTTATCTAGAAAATGCATGAAACCTCCTCAAATAGCAGGGGCCCTCTACTATCAATTTGGTGCAATCCTTTAGCTCCCTAAAATTTTAATCAGAACAACATCAAGGCTAATCTCTTTTTATTAAAACAGTGCTTGAAAAACAGAGTATCACTGTGATTCTGAATGAGTTATTAACCATCCTTTCTCGGTTCTACAAACCTTAATTTATATGCAAATTCATAACTAATGTTTGAGCAAAAATAAGTACAGGTGTATTTTTCTAATCAAAATTGAATTGAGACTCTTTTGAGACTCGTGATTTGCTACAAAGTAATTAAGGAGTCCTAATTCTTGTAGAAGACAGACTCTTTGACTCTAGCTTTGACCATGGATCAAACACCTCCAAGTGTCGATTCAGTCCTCATGGATAGGAAGGAATCATGTAGGGAAGATTTGGGAACTACCCATGTGTGCCTTTTCTCCAATTGACACTTGCATCATACTTAAACTCAAAAGCAGTTTGGAATGCTTGACTGGCTACACAATTCCTATATTCTGTGGCTAACTGCTCAAAATTATTAAGACAACAAAAATCATGAAAATAGAACATGTTAATCATTTGTATGTAACCTTTAAGAAATCTTAATCATTCTTCATTGATTTTTAGGCGTATGAAGTGATAAAGAAATGATGGAATGAGGTGAAGGTTTGCAACAGAGAAGAAAATTTTAGGGCTCAACATACCCCCATTGCAAAACTATTGCATGTCCTCATGCAATTCCATCAAAACTTTATTCCATGTGCTCTGAAACCTCTTCTAGAACATCCAGCGTTATCTTTCTGCTTCTTTTGGTGGTCAGTGTCACTCTGGGTTTTCTCATGAATAATTTGAACTTAAGATTTATGAGGGCCCTGTTCAGTTTATTATTTCTCTTCTTTAGCTTCCTATTTTCTTGATGCAGTGTACCCAATTGCAGAGTGAAAGTATCATTCGTATAATTCTTCAATTTAGTTTGTTCTCTCAAGATTTCATTCTCATTTTTGATATGTTCATTCAGTATCTCCAATTCATAGTTATCTTTTCATAAGGTTTCTATTGGAGGTTCTTTTCGACTGAAGGATCTTCCTTGATTTTCAAAGGCCTTTCTTTCCAGAGATTCCACATAATCATAGATTTTCCATTGAGCTGGGTCTATATCAAGAGTTCTTCTATGAGGGTCTTCTTCAAACTGATGTAAATGAGATCTATCAACCGGTGTTTGAACCGGAGTTTCTTCATCTTCAATATTTATAATTCCTGTGTTTTTAACCAATGTCTTTTTCATTATTCCTTTGAGTCTAGAACTTCTTCTTAACTTTGGTGGATTTTCATTTTCTTCATCAGTATATTTACTTGTTATCTTCTCTTTTCTCTTGACCCTAACCTGTTTCCTTATTTTGCCAACTTTTCATAAATCAATTCTCCACTCTCTTCTTGTGATAATGTATCATGTTTATTTTCAACAGCCTTATCACCTTTTCTTCTCTTGCTTCTTCTAACAGACTCTCCTTTAGATGATGTTTCCTCTAGTTCTTGAAAATTATTTCTTAAAAGAAAATCTTCACAGTTATCTCCTATTTTCTTCAAATGGAATTCAACCAGAACTTTAACTAAACCATGGTGGTATAAAGTAGTTTCTAGAAATTGTACCCTTTTCTGAACATTGGAAGCCATTCTTTTCAAGCTATTAAGCAAGAAGAAAGGTAGATTTATTTCTCCATCATTTAAGAAATTCATCAACAGCCTGATATGATAAACATACATTGTACCAAATCTACCTTCACATGTTATAATTTTTTTCAAAATTAATAACATGTTTCTCCATTTACTTTTTAAAGCTATGCTCAGAATTCATTTTCTAAACACTGTAATGTCCATACCTGGGTTTTTCAGCATTTGTTTCCAATACTCATTATGAAACTCCTTATTCTTGAACCAACATTCTCCTTGTCTTGGCAATTTTGTGGCTTCAGCTACAAATGACTCTGTTATCATAAACTTAATGTTTCCAACTTCTACTTCTGATCCATCAAATGATCTAGCAAATGATTTTGTAATTTATTTATGGAACCATTGAATTTTTCTACAACACTCAACCACCCAACTTGTTGTAATAGCACTTTAAATTGTAAGTATCCTTCTAAGTATTTGACTCCAATTGGTTCTGTTCTCACAATTAACCCCATTTCTTTTCTATTCAGATTACTTCCTTCTCTAAGTTGTAGGGTCTGATGCTCTGATTTTGATCCTGTGTCTGAAGAAAGAGTAGTTACTGAAGGATGTTTCGCCCTTAAAATGACTTCTCTATTTCTGCAGATGAACTGACTGCAGAATATAATGGTAGTGAGTGAATGAGGTGGTGAACGAACAAAGTGATGGGAAAATGATGAAAAATGTTGAGGGTTTTATATAAAATTAAATAGCTGTGAAGAGATTTATGACAATCTTCGGAATCATAACTAAATGATATGATCTTTTAAAGACGTGGCCTAATAGGTCACATCTAAGATTCTGACCGTTAGTCATTTAATTAATGATGAGCTTTTATGGTTCATAGGGTAAGGGATATGGTCGAGGTATTTTATTATGAAATAAGATCAACTCGAATGATAGATTTACTTAGGAGACATATGATTAAGCATATTGTATATTTTTCATGTTTTTATATTTTTGCTATCAAAATAACTTTGCATAATTTACCTCAGACCTTTTTTATTTTGCTGCTTGTTGTGTTTGTCCTTAATTTTTTGATATTCTAAGCTCCATAGTCTCCTTTGATTATCATCCTTTTTTTTATTGAAGTAGTTTGCAGAGTCAAATTGGCTACATAACCAACAGCTGCAGAATGTGCCTGTCAGAAGATTATGAAATATGGATATGGAATGGAATGAGATGGAACATGAATGTGGAAGTATGAAACGAAATTAAATGTAAGTATGGAATGGAATGAAATATGAATGAAGTGAAGTATGGAGTGAAAAATAAACCTGCAACTTGTGATTTTATGAATACTTGGTTGCAGAAAAAGAAAAATTGAAGTAAAGGGTGTTAGAAAAACTCAGATTTTCACCCTGTATTTTCTGCATAAACATGTCAATCACTGATTGGTTTTCATATTTATACCTTTTTATTTTTATTTTTTTTTGTAATCAAAAGAAAAATAGAAACTAAGTTAGTGAAGAAGAAGGATTCTTCTTCACTAACTTCATATCAATGTTCTCTCTGAATTTTCTGACAAATTATTCTCTTGAAAGTGTTTTATGATACAATTTCAGCCTATGTCCATTTACAAGAAATGATACCTTTCCTTCATCTATTGTTTTGATCTTTATTGCTCCATTTCAAAGATTTTCTCAATTTCATATGGCCCGAGCCAATGGGTTTGAAATTTACCTTGAAAATCCTTTAATTTTGAGTCAAACAAGAGTGCCCAGTCACCTTCTTTAAATTTATTTTCTTTAATATATTTATCATGCCATATATCCCTTTGTTGTTGGACTATGCTTGCTCTTTTGACTGCATCTTGTCTGATCTCATCCAATTCATTAATTTACTCCAGCCTGTGCTTCTGTGCTTCAGTCAAATCAAGTCCTAGTTGGACTGCCATCTTGAAAGTTTGGATCTAAAACTCTATGGGAAACAAGACTTGTTTTTCATAAACAAGTTCATAAGGAGTGTGCCCTATTGTGTTTCTCCATGTAGTTCTGTAGGCCCATAAGGCTTCAGGAAGACTTTCTGCCCAATCTCTTCTATGTAAATGAACATTCTTTGTAACAATCCCTTCAATCACCTTATTGGTAGATTCCACTTAGCCATTTTCTTGTGGATGGTAGGGAGTAGATTTCCTGTGCCTAATTTCGTACTTTTCTACCATTTTCTCCACCAAATTTGATGTGAATTGAGCTCCTTGATCTATGAAAATTTCTCTTGGGACACAAAAATGAGTAAAAATATCCTCAAAAATAAAATTAACTACAGATACTTCATTAGCAGAAGGTAATTCCTTGGCTTCTACCCATTTAGTGACATAATCAGTGTAGACTAGGATATGCTTCTTTTGTTTTGATGGAGGATTAATAGGTCCTACAAAATCCAAAGCTCATTTCTCAAAAGGTTCAATATGTACCTGAAGTTGCAATGGCATTTCACTTGAAGGATAAGGTTTCCCTACCCTTTGGAAACTATCACACCTTTTGACATATTATTTAGCATTATTAAAGATGTATGGCCAATAATATCCTAGATGAAGGATTTTATAAGCTATCCTCTTGTCAGCAAAATGTCCACCACAAGGTTCATCATGACATGCCTTCAGAATCTTAGGCATCTCATCTTCCTGAACACACCTTCTGATAATAATATTTGGACCTGTCCTGTATAATTCATTAGCAATCCATGAAAATTTTTCACTTTCATAAATGATTTTTCTTTTCTCTCTTGCATTCATAATTGAATGAAATTTTCCTGGAACCAAATAATTGGCAATGTCTGCAGACCAGGGAGTTTGAGTAGTTATTGCAAAGAGATATTCATCAGGGAATTTATCTTCAGCTGGAGTATTGTGTTTTGGAGTCTAGATAGGAAATCAGCCACTGTATTTTGTTTTCCAGGCCTATCTAGAATGGTGATGTTGAATTCTTGTAAAAGCAATAACCATCTTATGATTTTTCCATTAATGATTGATTTATTCATTAAATACCTAATTGCAAAGTGATCTGTGTGAACAAAGGTTTCATAGCCTGTTATATAATGTCTGAATTTATTTATAGCATGAAAAACAACGAAGAATTATTTTTTAGTTATAGTATAATTCAACTCTGAATGAGTCAAATTTTTACTTGTATAGTATATGGCATAAATTATCAGGTCTTTTTGTCTCAACACAGCTCCTAGGGCTGTATCTGAGGCATCTGTTGAGATATGAAAAGGTAATTTCCAGTTAGGTCCCCTTAAAATAGGTGCTTCAGATATTTTTGTTTTCAAGGTTTCAAATGCTAACTCGCAGTTAGAATTCCAATTGAATTCACAGTCCTTAGTGAGTAGTTTGAAAAGTGGGGATGCTATCTTGGTGAAGTTTTCTATAAATATCCTATATTATCCTGTAAATCCTAGAAAACTCCTAACATCTTTTTTACAACTTGGAACCAATATTCTAGAGATGAATTCAACTTTTGACTCATCAACTCTAATCCCATCTCCTGAGATATGATTTCATAGGACAATCCCTTCAGTAAACTTCATGAAAAATTTTTCATGACTCAATCAAAGGTTTTCTTCTTTACACCTTTCTAGAACCTTTTTCAATTTTTCTGAGGCTTCCTCAAATGTATTAACATAGACTATGAAATGATCCATGTATACTTCTACACAATCATGTATTAGATTTGAAAAGATTCCCAATACTGCCCTTTGGAATGTTGCAGGTGGATTGCACAATCCAAAAGGTAATACTTGGTAGGCATAAGTTCCCTAAGGACAGGTAAATGTGGTTTTTTCTTGATCTTCAAGTGCAACTTGAATTTTATTATAACCATTGAAACCATCCAAAAATGAAAAGTACTTTTTGCCTGCTAATGTATCTAATACTTGATGTATAAAAGATAAAGGAAAATTATCTTTAAGAGTAGCTTTGTTTAATTCTCAGTAGTCAATGCATACCCTCCATTTACCATTTTTCTTGGGTACAATCACCAAGGGAGAAACCCACTAACTATCTGAAATGGGATAAATAAAGTTGACATTTAAAATTTTTTGCAACTCTTCTTTAACGATCTCCCTAAGGTTTTGATTCATCCTTCTCTGAGGTTGTCTGATTGGTTTACAATTTTCCTCTATGTAGATATCATGAGTTCAAGTCTTAGGGCTAATCCCTTTCATATCAGTGTATTCCCATGCATATGCAGAGGAATGTCTCTGTAATATTTTGACTAGCTTTTCTTGTTGAGATTTTTCCAAGCTTTTATTTATGTTTAAGGTTTTTCTTGGGAATATTTCAATTGTAGAACTGCAAAATTCTTCCATGGAGTAAAGAGACATTTGTCTTGATGAAAAAAATTCAATATTTGATTCTTCTTGAAATTGTTCATGGTTGTATTCTGAAGAAGATTCATGATTTTCTAGGACATTTAGAATCTGATCATCTTCACTGATTTTTGAAATAGTGAAGAGAGGTTGTATATCTTCTTCATCATCAATCCATTGATTATCATCTATTTTCGTGATTGTTCTTGCTGGAGGATACAAAGTGAATTTCTCGGTTGAACTAACATCAAAGATGTACATATCACCGGATCTACAGCTAAAAAGGCATCAATTCCAGCTAACCAAGGTCTTCCTAGTATAATAGGATGTCCTCCTAGATCATTTTTAGGAGTTAGGATCATGAAATCCATGAGGTACTCCCAAGAATCTAAGGACACTGAAATATTTTCTAATACCCCATCTGGTTTGATTACAGATCTATCTACTAACTGTAGTAATGTAGGTGTATAAAGAAGATTAGGAAGCTTTAGTTTTTCCATGGTTTTCTTACTCATGATATTTATTGCTGCTCCAAGATCAATTAATGTGTTTTGTATCTCAATTCCATTGATATGTGTTTTGAAAACTGGACTTCCGGGATCTAGATATTTTGGAATAGCAATCTTTCCCATCATTATATCTGCTATTTTTCCTACCAGTTGTATTCTTTTTATCTCTTTGATTTTTCTTCCTGGTTTTTTCATACTCAGCTCCTTTATTGTTTTTGTTAGTATTGGGATCTCCTTGATGGCTTGTAATAATGGAATCTTAATACATACATTTCTTAGTTCATCTAGAAAATCATAGTTAGGCATCATAATTTGTTTCTCTACACCTTTATCAATTTGTAATCTTTTAGGAAAAGGAGGTGTAGTAGTAGATGTTGCTGGTTGCTCTAACATAGGAGTTGAAGTCACTGGTTCTTTTTGTTTTTCTTTTTCAATAATTTGGTTTTTAAGAGATGTGCTTTCTTCAAAAAATTTATTCACCTGTACAGAATCTTCCTCAGAATTATTTTGCTCTTGTATAACTACAAAAGGCCTCTTTTTTCCAAGTATTATTCCAGACCTAAGTTGGACATCATTAAGGTCTAAAGGAGTAATCAAATAAGTTGGAAATTGTTGGCCTTCTATCATATATGTATTTTGAGGGGTTTTATTATTGGGGTTTGGTATTGGTTGGGCAGGTAATTGGTTTGACTTCTAAGGAAATGGTAATGGAAGTGGTGAATTTTGATTCTGATTTTGAGGTTGTGGATTCTTCAGAGGATTTTGTTGAGGAGGAAGATTTGGATATGATGGATATGATGGATAAGATGATGGATATTGATAATACTGAGAGAACCTACCATAAGGATTTTTTTCTCCTTGAGCCCAAGGTTGAGATTGATTTTGAAATTAGGGCCAAGGTTGTTGCCAAGAATTCCAATTTGGTGGGGGTTGATTATACATCTGATTATTAAACCCTTGTGTTTGAGGTCCCTGCCAAGGTCTTATAGAGACAAAATTAAGAGATTATGTGTAATTTGTGGTTGTTTTGTCTTGAAAGACAGCTTTAAGGCTAGGGATTGAAGGACAATTCTTGGTCTCATGTTTTCCTGAACAAATTGCACAAGTTTCTATTACTTTTGCATCAAGAGGACATTGTCTTAAGGCATGTTTCATTCTACATTTGGGACAAAAGATTGCTAAGGCATCAGTTTCAGCTTTCTGCTTGTTTTACAGCATAAGGGTATTTATTTGTTCACTAAGACTCCAAAAAATATCAATTTTGAATTCATCAAGCATATTTCCTATTTCTACCTTACTTAATGTTCCAGTTAAAGATTTGTTTGCCTTTACAAGAGCAGGGTCTCTTGGTCCTTTCAAGATTTTATATTTTCTTCTTGAGAGATTAATACATAGTTCTACTATATTAGGTAATGAAAGTTGAGATATATCTCCTTTCCCCATCATGTTCAAGATATGTATCCATTCATCCCTAATTTTTTTCAACAAAAGAGCTTTCAAGGTGTCTTGATCTAAATTTTTCATTTTTTGCCCTTTTAATGTTATAATTAAATCTTTCAAGTAAATCTTCCAGATTTTCATCCTCTTTTTGCATCATTTTGAACACTTCTTCCTTATAATTGACTGGTATACAATAATCCAAATATCTTTATAGAAATTATTTCCTCATATCATTCCATGTCCCAATAGACCCAGTGACTAGGCTCATAAACCATTTTAATGCTGCTCCTTTCCATGTTGAAGGGAACAATTTAAGTTTTTGAGCATCCTGAAGATAGTCATAAGTTCTCCATAGAACTTCAAATTCAAATAATAATGTTTTGGGATCTTCACTTTCTATTCCATGAAAATTTGGAAGAACAGAGGGTGAGATATTTTTCATGGTAGCATTTGTTTCTTCATCTATTATAGGGAATCCAAAGGAGCTTTCAATTCCCCTTCTACCTCTATCTTCTTCTGTATTTCCTCTACCTCTACCTCCTTCTGCATTTGCTCTTCCTCTTCCTTTGTTTCCTTCTCTACCTCTACCTCCTCCAAGTAGCAAGTTTTCTCCATTAAATATTTCTCCTTCCCCTTCTCCTCCTTCTTCTCCTCTTCGTGACATGATAGATTCCTCCGAACTAATATAAGTTTCAGTATGGAGAACTAATTGTTCTTTTGGTTCTTCTATCAAGGGAATATTAAAGAAAGATTCCTCTTCTTCCTCTTCACTAAGGATTTCTAATTCTTCTGATGGAATTTCTTCTCCTGTGGAAGTGAAAAAGGTTATTCCTCCCGCAGGAGTCCTTGGATCCTCTTCTTATTCTAAATTTATTTAGTAGATGAAGTGGGAGATTTTCCTGATTGTATATTTAATCTTGAAAATTCTGGAAGCTTATGACTAGTATAGTATGGAATATGGGTTTGAGTTAGAGGTGTGCTACTTCTTGGTCTTGGTGGAGTGAGTGGTGTTGTGGGAATTAAGCTTTTGCCTCTTAGAAATCTACCCCTAGAGTCTTTTTCTCTGCGCATGTCATTTTTTTTTATGCAACAAATAAGGCTACCTAGTTACACTTCCCCGGCAATGGCGCCAAAATGTTTAGTCAATTTAGTGTCCTAAATTGTTAACATAAATTATCGACTAGGGCTATTAAACTGATGAAGTGTAATGCACTATATGTGCCTAAGTATCCCTTTTTCCTACTTCGTTGTTTTAAGGTTTTATTTATGTTTTTGGATGTTTTTATATTTTGATTCTTAGCATTTTATGAAGAAGATGAAATTAATCTATTTAAAAAGTAAGGAAAGAAAATGTTTATCCAATGAATTAAAGAAGAGTTTTATTCACAAGTTTTTGAAGTTTATTTTCTAATTAAGAAATGGTGAAAATTAGAAATCCTAATGCATGGATATTGAAACTCAATTGAGAATTCAAGAAATGAATGCAACTAATAACTCAAACATTACATTTCAATCCAATTCATTTAATTGAGATTTATTGGAAGAGCTTTTGAAAAATATTAAGTGTAGTGTAATGAGGATCTCCTATAATATGAAATGAAATACTGAAACAATTAATAACTCAAACCTTACAATTGAATCCAATTCATATAATTGAGATTCATTGGAAGAGATTTTGAAAAAGACTAAGTGTAGTGTATGAGGATCTCCTATAACATGAAATGAAATACTAAAACAATTAATAACTCAAACCTTACAGCTGAATCCAATTCATATAATTGAGATTTATTGGAAGAGATTTTGAAAAGGATTAAGTGTAGTGTATGAGGATCTCCTAGACAATTACTGTATTTATAAGTCACTAACCATTTCAATTTAAGATTTAGATGGTCTTTACTTGGTCGAGCATAGTAACTGTTTAACCATGAAAGACAAGAAATGAAACCTAAGCAATTACTGCACCTATGAGTCACTATCCATTCATTAAAAAACTTTACTTAGTTGGATACAATAATTGCAATTTATGAAAGAAGTAAAGAAAATACAAAGCAATGATAAACAGAGACTAGAATGAACTTATCTAGAAAATGTATGAAACCTCCTCGAATAACAGGGGCCCTCTGCTATCAATTCGGTGCAATCGTTTAGCTCCTTAAAATTTTAAACAGAACAACATCAAGGCTAATCTCCTTTTATTAAAATAGTGCTTGAAAAACAGAGTATCGCTTTGATTCTGAATGAGTTATTAACCATCCTTTCTCCGTTCTATAGAGCTTAATTTATATGAAAATTCATAGCTAATGTTTAATCAAAAATAGGTATAGGTGTATTCTTCTAATAAAAATTGAATTGAGACTCTTTTGAGACTCGTGATTTAGAAGACAGTCTCTTTGACTCTCACTTTGACCATTGGATCAGACACCTCCAGTTGTCGATTCAGTCATCTTGGATAGGAAGGAATCATGTAGGGAAGATTCGGGAACTACCCATGTGCACCTTTTCTCCAATTGACACCTGCATCATACTTAAACACAAAAATAGCTGCAAAACACTTGACTGGCTACAAAATGCCTGTATTCTATGGATAACTACTCAAAATTATGAAGACAATAAAAATCACGAAAATACAACATGTTAATCATTTGTATGTAACCTTTAAGAAATATTAATCATTCTTGATTGATTTTGAGGCTTATGAAATGATAAAGAAATGATGAAATGAAGTGAAGGTTTGCAACAGAGAAGACAATTTTAGGGCTCAACAGCTCTCAAGGTGCTGGAGTACATTTTGCATGGTGTGAATAGATGATTTGGTGTCAAAAACCATACAAATTCTTTCGGTCAGAGGCCTATGATGTCAACCTATCGCCGAAAATGAGAAACTTGCCATTGATGTATGCAATCTCCAAGGTACTGAAAGGTTGTTTATATGTCAACTTCCTGGATAACGAGTTGATGTCGACAGGAAGTGACTCGTCACAGGAGGGCCTTGATGTATCCCCATCAACAAAACGAAACGTGAGTAATGAATTTAGAGACAGAGTGTAACTGATGAAGAAATTTTTAGGGATGGTGGTCATGAAATGAAGGTTTATGAGTATTGCAAAGGATTAGGAATTATTAAGAGACTTCTCTTGAACATAACAGTGACAATGAATGAGTTGACAAAATTGACCCAAAACCAAAGTGATGGATGGTGTGATAAACCATAGGTATGATATACCATCAAGTAGATAACCCAACCCAAAATTCACAGAGATGAAGTGAATGAGTGTCATGTTCAAGAGCGACTTGCTACCGTAAATTGATTTATCCCTTTCCAATTTTCCCCAGTCATTGCTGACAACCAAGACCTCTTTATTTTTTAACAAGATTGAGGAGGATAACATATGATTGATGTATAATTGAAGCCTTCGGGTGAATCCATCGCTATGTGATGTTTCAATGAGTCTAGTGAAGGTGAAACTCGATCTTGTAATGATGGACAAGTTCGCCGCTATTTGATTCTTTAACGAGTCTAACAACAATGAGAACTAGATACTTTTTCATGCTTAGAGAGTTTGAAAAATGGACGAAAAGAAAAATCCAAAGCTTATTTCTGATAAATTTATCCCTCGAATCCGAAAAATCATAAAATAATACCTAAGGGAACCTCCTAGCCATGTTCTACTAGGGTGTTCCTTTTTCGTAAATAATCTATCCTAGTTTGGAAAAGGGTTAAACTTATACTGAGTAGATGTCATTTCAATTCCTTTTATGAGCTCTAAAGGGCAAGTGTTCATAGAGAATGCCAGACTGAGTATAAATCAAATCCAAATACTGGGCACGAGAAATTACTTGCTCTTCATTGACAACACCGCCTTTGGCCACGTCCTCAGTGATAGATGGAAACAAGGACTTTATAAACCACTCAGCTAAAATATGACCAGGAACAAATGTTTTAAACATTCGACGACAATGATCCTACTCATGTATATGATCTGATATATGAGTAGCAGTGATTTGTTTAAAGCTGGTCAACAGTTCTATTACAGGTTCATATCTGATGGGTAACTTGAAGTGTGTTAGAAAATTAGTGGCTAAAGCTGTAAATTTATCAAAATAATCTTTTGGTAATTCAATATACCACGTCGCAACCAGACGAGTGAGTGTTCGCTGGAAAAGAAAGAGTCTAACAGAATCATCATTCAACAAGTTTGATGAAAACCATAAATTATAAGTCATAACATGCGTAGACAGATCTTCTCCAGAATTTCCATTGAATTTCAGAATATCAGAGGGTAATTTAAGAGGAATCACCGACCACCAAGGTAAATAATGAATGGGATCATTAGTGAGCCGGTTTAAATCAGGTAACTATAATGTTGAAACAAATGACAATTGTCAATTTATATCAGGTTGAGCATAATCAGGATAAGATGGAATATCCTGGGCGATAGGCCGTTGTGCACCAACATAAGGATTTTTTTGCTAGTAATGCACATAGGGGTAAGTTTTTTTACCAAAACATTGATAGGCTTGTTGACCAGGACCTGGATAAGCTTGAAACTTTTGGAATAGCTCTTGTGGTTTCCATAGGATTTGATAATACTGTTGTTTCCCGCTAGGATAATTTGGATAAGGTTGTGAATAGGAGGGACCAGTAAAAGCCTGTAACAAGGGTAAACTAGCCTGTGCTCATGAAATTACTGATATAGATGGTTTTTGTAAAGCATCTGGCGAAGACAGAGTCTATAGACTTGAAACTTGAGAGTTAAGGTTTGAAGGAACCGCCTGAGCAGACTGAGCAACATCCAAGGAATTAATAACAGGCGTATTACGTACAGATGCAATAGGTTAAACTGGTTGATATTGATACACAATCATTTGTGGTTGAACAAGAAAGGTAGGTTGCCATTGCCAAATAGGCAGTCTAGCATAATATTGACCTAAAAATGGAGTATTGTCTTATGGCGTAAAAATCTGTTGCCCTCCAACATATAGAGCATAAGGATATTGTACATACTAGCTTTCCTATGATGGGAGTCTAGAAGATACTAGATAAGATGGACGGTAATTTGATGGACCAGCCTGATATTGAGCTGATGATGTCAATAAAGGATCAATCCGCTCAATACTCGTAAGAGAGGAACCAGATAAAATTCCAAATGATGACATGGGTGAATTCCATGGACTAGAAGATACAGCAGAGTAGGTTCCATTCAAATCTTGGTAACCCAGTGGGTTGGATGGACCACCATAAAAATGAGACTCAAGTGTCGTAGAAAACATCGAAGAAGAAGAAATAGTATATTTTGTCACAAATATAACAAATGGTGTAGTCTGGGATGTTGTCTCAGCCATAGTTAAATAACCTAGTAAATACTCTAAAGAATCTCTGGGAACTTGAGACTACGCAGGATCAAGAGGAGAAGATTAGTTCAAATGAGCAAAAGATGAATAAAGATGAAGCCTCGACCTAAAATAAGTGGGAGTTTAAGGGGTTTTCTCTTTTTGAAGTACTTCCTAAATTGAAATCAAACCAGGTGGAAGTACTTCACTGTCGGGCCAGAGATCAATTTGAGGCAGTAAACTCCATCGTAAAGAGGAAGAATCAATAGTTACGGATGACTAAGGATAAGATGGTTGATTGTCTTTTGGCATGGGAACAAATTCTTGTTGTTCAACTTTTGGATAAAGATGTTGTGGTAAGAGAAAAATATGTTCCAGATTGACTTCCGGTTGAACAACTTCATGTTTTGGATTTACTGTTTCACTGGATTGAATTTCAGTGTCCTCAGGTAACTGTGAGGGATCTGTCTCGACAATAGCAGATAAACTGGGATCGGTAGAAACACCTGAGGACTTCGTACTCAAAGGATCAGATGACTCTGGTAAATTAGATGAAGATGTAGCACTAAAGGTTCCTGGTGTAGCTTCCGGCGGTAAAGGTATTTTATTCGATGTCCTACGCGAATGATGGGGAAAGGTTTGATCTTCTTCCATGATTGTTGATTGATTTTAATAAAAATAAAAAATAAAAAAAAAGAGGGTAATGCTAGGCAAAAGGATTACCAAGCAACTGTGAGCTACAATATATTGCCTCAGTAAACCAAGGACTGGTGTACGTGTAGGCAATCTCCCTGAATGTTATGTTCGGTGTATCACACTGTATAAGGTGGATGACTCAGTTAGCTTTGGATAGTAAGAAACCTAATGTTGTCCTCCCAAACATACTCAATGGTACATGGAGGCCCAATCTGTATTAGCATTATCTAATGTGAAACAACAGAGTGAGAGCATCCCCTTATACTTTTTTGTACTAGAACACCACCTGATATACTCAAGGTACGTGGATGAGCTTCAATATACTTATGTACATGGAATGAGGTATCACACTCAGAATGTATCACAAAAAATTAACGACAACTGCTATTTTTTATGACGTTGGAACACATCTCTAGCCTAGACCTATAAATTTTATCGTTAAGTGACAATGCTCCCTTAAATTAATTCAGACAAATTTTAAGTTGATCTTGCTTATAATTTTCTCTTTCAGGTTCACCACGTGATGTATTTGAAATTCCTATAATGCAACAAAGATGATAAGCATTCGTTTCAATTCAATTTCAACAATGAAATCCTTAGCTATAAGGGATAGAGCAATCAGATTGTAAGAAATAAAAAATGAGTGCATCTAAATGAAAATTCCCTAACTATTCCTATGTAGGACTCACAATCCCTATATGAAAATGCATGTTTTTCTTTTCAATTTATTTTAAGTGTATACGAACAAAAAAGAAGCTATGATGCACAAACAATCAATCAATACTTTCTAGAGAAACAAAGACTTGAACAACAATTCCTCTTTCGAAGATAAAGAACTGATCAAATGTAAATGTTAACTTTGGATCTATTTGATGATGATAAATAAATAAATAAATAAACATTGATCAAAGAAACATCCAAAGTGAGGCAAGAATAGTAGAAGCAATGTGATCTCTAGAGGCAATCAGACACTTGAAAACTCTTCAAACAAAACACTGAAATGAATGGAAAAAGACAAAAAGATGATGATTTTTGGTTGGTCACAGGAGAAACACACCCTTGAGTGGGAGACCGTGTGTCACTGTGTCAAGACCAATAGTGATATGCAGAGCATTGTGTCAAGACCAACAGTGTGTTGGTGCTAGAGGAAACTCAAAAATAGGCAATCAAGCACACTTATTTTACTAAAACACATTCAACTTCTTGAAATAAAGCAAGTATAGTATACTAGACGCTGATAAAAAAGTATAGAACCACCAGGGGTGATTGGTCGATCCCCAGTATGTTCGCCAATTTTTTTTACAGAAATCAAACCTATGGATAGATATGTTTCCCCAAGTGTGGTGGTCGTACCTAGAAAAACATATGAAAGACACTTGACCTTTTCATTATAATAAATAAATGAGAGAAGAACACGTACTTCTGATACTTCATTATTCCTCATCTCCCTTTTGCCACTTTCGTCACTCTCAATCGAACTGAACTCGCTTGATTGATACCTGCAATGGCTAATAGAAAATGGAAAAAAAATAGATGAATATGAAATATTCATCTTAATCAAAATAATTTGATTACATTTGAAAACACACATATTAAATAATGAACACATGTATTAGGAAAGGAAAAAATCTCCTTATGATGAAGTAGAAGGAAAATTTACAACCAATTGGATCGATTTGATGTCAAATTGCTCCAACTTCATTCCTATCCTCTTATCATTAGCGATATCACTTGAGAAACATAAAATTACACAGAAATGATACCTCCAAGAGTTTTGATCTTACCTGCATAACTCTACTAATTCAAATTCTTTCTCCCTTGTGCATTATGATCAGTGCTCAATTTATAAGTAGTGAAGGTAGCTTGACATTAATTGACTATTGAATGGATTTTCCAAAAATTGATGAAGAGGTTTCCTTGTTCATTGTCATAGGAGGATAAGAGGTTCAATGGCTCCATGGTGTTCATATTCGAAGTTATCATATGGTGGGTAGCTAGAACAAATTATAGAAGGCACTAGAAGGTGGGAATATTCCCGAAATCCTATGAACAATGCGCTCCCATTCGACCAACACACTGTCATGTGGTCTTAGATTCTCTGCAATGATGCCTTGCATGGGAGTAGATGCTCTACTATAGTCTATGGGTGTGTTGATGGCTTAATGGAATGCTTCAACTGGACTTCAATCAGTGAAACTTTCATGGAGGAAAACCAACAATGGGATGACTTGTTTAAGGCATGTATCAACTGATTTAGAGTATGATAGACCCTAATTTTTACTAATCTGGGTTTTGGGAGTGATTCCAAAATTGACCTGTAACATATTCCATGTCCCCTCTCAGCGTTACAAAATTAGGGTTTAAAATGAGGGGTTTTATTATTGGGCTTCATATTGGGTTTCATATTGGTTTCACCAATATGAAACCTAATATGAAATCCCTTAGGTTGCGTTGTCACATTAGAAAATTAGGGTTTAATTTTTTGGTTTATAATTTTGCGTGATCTACGACATGCTAGGATAAGCATGGATAGTGGAAAGACACTAGAAGCAAGGTTTCTTGTGGGGTCATTGTCTGCTCTATGGATGTACAATGCTATTGTTGTGTATATGTTGTGCATGTCGTATATTCAATGATTGTACCTATGGTGATGTGTAATTTTGCATATGTAGTATTGTGTGCATATGAAGTTGTATGCCTACTATATATATGGTGTTGGGTGTATCTTGCATATGCAGTGCTAGGTATAGATGGAATGTGCATGTTGGATATGCGGTGCTTTGTACGTATCATAATGTGTGCATGTTTCCTATGTGGTGTTTTGTGCATATGGTGCTATGCACATGTTGGATATGCAATGATGTGTAGTTATGGTGCTATGCACATGTTGAATATGAATTTCTATGTACATATGGTGTTGTGTGCGTGATATACATATGGTGCTATCTGCATTTGGCATTGGGTGCATGATTGTACACATGGTGTTTTGTGCATTTGGTGCTATGTACATGTTGTAAATCTGGTGTTGTGTGCATTCGGTGCGGTGTACATGTCGTGTATGTGGTGCTATGTACATATGGTGTTATGCACATGACGTGCATGTGTTTTTGTGGGATTGGGTACACATTGTACAAGTGGTGCAATGTACATTTGGCATTGTGTACATGTTATATAGGTGGTATTGTGTACATGTGATGGTGTGCACATGTTGTGTAGGTGGTGTTGTGTACAAGTGGTACTGTGTACATGTTGTGCATATGGTACTGATATACATGTGGTATTGTGTGCACGTTGTACATGTGTTATGAGCATGCAGTATTATGTATGTGCATGGTGTAGTCATGGTATCGCAACATTTCTATTCATCGTTTTGTACTCTATGTACATATATGTATGTATATGTATCATGTTGTGTTGTACACCAGGTGTAGGTGTATGTGTTGTATCTTTGTGTAGGCATATGTATTGTGTTGTATTGTAATCCAGATGTATGTATGTTGTACACCAGGTATAGGCGTATATATGCTGTTGTGTTTTACACTGGGTGTGGATGTATATATTTATGGTTTTTTATGCCTTGTGTGGATGTACGTGTTGTGCATTGTGTGTATGTGTACATGGTTGGGGACACTGCATTGGGTGCTTTTCGGGTGTGTCAACTAATCTAACGTGTGTACAGAAAGAACAAAGGCAGGGGTAAGGACTGATGAAGGATAAGTATCAATATTTTACTTCAGTTATATTATGGATGTGATATGTGATTCTGACTTATGATGGTTACATGTGATTTATTATTATGGTTTATGATGATTGCATGTGAATCATGATTTTAATATATGATGGTTGTGTTTTGAGCTAACCATATGTGATATTAGTATACATTATGATTTGATCAAACAACTAGTTTCACTTGTGTGACAGGAAGTAAACAGAAGTACAAGTGTACCTTACCGATGAAGCTACCAATCAGGTATGATGTGAGTTTATTTCAATTTATTTTGATGCTAATGGAAATTATGTGCTTGCTACAGGAAAGCATGCAATTCCTAGTTTAGGGTGGTTGAAACTGATTGCAAGCATTAGCAACAACAACAAAAGGAATTGAAAGATGGAGCAGTGTGCTAGTAAATCACTTCAGGACCAGGACCATTGTGGGACACTGGCACCCAATAGTGTCCATTGATTTCCATGAGCATGATATTACAGATATGATGGTTGAGGTAGGTATATGCCTTGTTTTTTTATATATTCTGAAGTGAGGAAGCCTTGCTAAGGGCTAGAATGCCCGAGATGGGGGTGCCAGCAAAACTTGGAAGGTGAGTGTCTGCATGGAAGGGGATGACCATATTACTCAAGGGATTGTGCTGAAGAGAAGGGAAGGTTGGGGATGGATTTTTTTTGGTCATTATCATTTCCACATGGGATCAGATGCACATTGGGAGTGTGCCCTGGAACAATGAACCAGTAGCTATTCACTAAGAGGAAAAGTGGCATAGGATGGTAGCGCTGGACATTGGATGCAGCTTTGGATCTCACAGTGGAAGTTTGCACTTCCTAGGAATGAGGTGAATCCTGGTACTACATTTAGGGTGGAGGTGTGAGCCTCTGGATTCCCTTATTGACAGTATGGGCATTGTATCCTTCTATTTGTTGGTTGATAAAATGTGATATGTGTATATTATTGTAAATACCATAATGAGTTGTGTTATAAAGCTCCATTACACGGTATGTTTTTCATGATGGTTTTTATTTTGAGTAGGTTATTCATTGTAAATACTGCAACGAGCTATTTTATAAAGCTCCATAGGCAGTATGTTTTTTTTTTCTATTTATAGGTGTGATTGAACACTGAGGACGGTGTTCCCCCAAGGGGGAGGGTTCTGTAATAGCCCTGGTGAAAATCCAGTGTAATAAATGTTAAAAATAATAACCATGGTTGATGGGACACTTATTCCACGTTGAATGTTAGGAAAAACATCCTAGGGGGTTTTGATTTGGTTTATTATGGCTAAAGAAATTAGCAAACGCTAAGGCTAAGGCATTAAAGAGGCAAAAAGTATTTTTGGGCACATTTATTTTTGAAAATGATGGAAATTAGGAGAAAATGGAGGTAAAAGGTCATAGGTTTCATGTGAGGAGGAAATTGAAGGAAAAGATTGGAAAATGAAAAAAATAGAGGCCTATTCTATAAAAAGGCTTGTGAGGATCAATTGGTACCTTTTGTTAGTGCATTTTTGGAGCTCACTCATTATTCTCTCTCTCTCTCTCTCTCTCTCTCTCTCTTACACACTCTTAGACACTTAGAGTTCTTGGAGAACTTTGGAATTTTGAGCAAGAAAGGAAAGAAAGGAGGAAAAAGGAGGAAGAAGGCAAGGAGGAGTAAGAATCAAGCTGCTACAACAGGATTCTTGGAAGGTATCTACTTGCATGTTTATTTTCCTTTCTAGATTTCGCATGCATGGCATTTCATGTGGTTATTTTTTATATTGGAATGGGTTTTGCCAGGGGTGGCAGTGTACTCAGCCCAACCTTGCCATTTCCAAATAGCCATGGTATTGTGGTGTTCTCATTTTTTCGTTTAGCTAGATCATCGGATGGATTCGAAGCTAAGTGAGGTGGATCTCTGAATGATATAGAACAGGTTTGCTTGTTGCCTCGATTTAGGGCTTGGTAACCCCTAATTCAAACTGTGGGTTGCAGTAAAGTCTTAGAGGTGGTTATTTATTCACCATTATAGGCCTAGGAATCTTGTGTTTGGGATTGCGGTAAATCCTGGAGAGTATGTCTCGGTTTAGGGCCTAGTTAACCCTGATTTGGAATGCGGGTTGCGGTAAAGCCCGAGAGACTAGGAGACAGGAAAATTCCTCATGGTTTAGGAAGAGAGAATATGGTGATAACCATGATTGTGTTAGCCTAGTGAACGGGGTAGATCACGGTAAAGCCTATTATGACATGTTTATTAATGAGGGTGAGGTGGTTTAGCCTCAGGATTTCTTGGTTGGTTCTTTCGGTTTAAGTCCCACATTCATGTTTTGAATATGGGACAAGGGTGATTGGATGAATTATATTTGGCTCAGCTAATATATGGTCGAGTGGAACGTGGAATTCCCATCTCCAGTTGGTTTTTCACATTCAGTAATGAAGAACTCATTTATCCGGTATTCGGTATGCAAATGTACTAGTTTTTGGATGGATTTTATTGCTATTGTGTCTATTGTATTTTCATTGTTAAATTGTTGGTTATAAGAATGTATTCGATCAATGAATATGTGTGGCTTTATTCATGTTTCTTCCTATAAATGAATATCCCATGTATCTATGGTGAATTGATTATATGATATATTATTATGTAGGGGAGGAATGCTTCTTATCCTTTCCTCATAATAAAGGGACCTCTTTGTTACAATATGTTGGTCATACATGTAGATGTTATGTTCGTGACGTGTTTGACGAAATTCTTTCCATGGCTCGGTGGGGTCAGATGAGTTCCTGAAGATGTGATTGCTTCCATATGTTTTTCTCAATGTTATTTACCATCTCCTGAAGTTACAAGATGTTCTAGGTAGTGACCTGAGCTCATGGGCTGAAAATTTGGCACAAATCCCAAATCTACAAGCGAAAAATTTGACGTTTGGGCATTATCCGCTACCTTGATAAGGCTATCCCATGGCTATAGGTTCTATAGCCATTACCTTTACCTTACAAGACCTTGAATCAGCCTCAAAGTGGCTAAAAATAAGTTCCCTCTTGTTACACAACATTTTGTCACTGTCCCTGTACTCCTTGTTCTTGAATCGTGGAGGACCCTAACTGTGATCCCCGTGTTAGTGACCTATAAATATAGGATTTATAATTTTTACTTGACTAATGGTAATATTGTAAATATGTACATACTTTTCCTTCTACGAGTTGTATTCTCATATTTTGTAAAAAAAAAAAAATCAAAAAGAGGGTAAAAAGTCCTAAAAGAAAAATCAAAGGACTTAGAAAAAAATAATATGCCCCAAAAGAAAAAATATGAATAAAACATGAAAGTGTGCAAGTCTAAATGCCACTACTTTTACCTTTTGCAGTTGATTATGGTAGAGTGTCAATAAATTCCATAGTCTGTGATGAGTTAAACAGTTTAATCTTGACTCATCATCTTTCAATTTCAAATGTTGTAGATAGAGAATAAAGGATTGTCATACAGTTTAATCATGAAAATTCATTAGTTAGGTAGAAAATAAAAGACTTTAATAGTTTAATCTGCATTCTTGGATGAAAGAAGTGTAGAATTAGATAGTTTACTGCTTTCAAAAAAATAAATAAAGATTGTAAAGGGTTGCTAGTTCAAATGCACCTGATCAAAATAGAAGAAAAAATGTTAGAAGATATGATTGGGTAGGTAGAAGAAGATGGGAAATCCATTGTAAATATATTTCACCGGGCTACAAATAACTAATTTCCCCTCCCCATAGCAATTTGATATTCTAGAATGTTAGTCAAAGAGGCTGAAGGCATTTCCTTGACTTCTGTTGGGACCGGACCCAAGGCTCAAAGACTAATTAGTTGAAAATGTTAAGTTTCTCTATTAATCCCTAAAATTTTCATCATTTACCCCTTCATGCACTCATCACCATTCAACTTCATAAGTGAGAACTCTTTTCTTACTTACATATTATATAAAAACCCATTTGATTAACTTCCTACATCTCATGAAGTATAAAACCCTCAAAATGGCATTTGATCCTAAGTTGAAGTGATGAAATTATCATAATGCAAGTTTGGCTTTGATCTTCACTTTTCTTGGTTATAATTGTATGTTTTGAGTATTCATTGTCCCTTTCATATTAACACTTAACATATTTTATTAACTCCCTATCAATTATCCTAGTCCTATTAATATAGCCCCCTTTTATTTAATATCCCCAAAACCCTCTTATTATATACTTTTGATGTCAAAGATATTAAACACGTGTTGAAAAACATCCTGAAATCATCCCTTTGACATGAAACTCATCCATAATAAATATCCGCTCTCCCCTATAGTTTTATACCTTTGACAAATCTAACACTATATAATAAAAATAATATTGAAAATGCGCAATTTATTTACACAGTGTGTATATAGAATAGGAAAGAAAAGAGTCTATTCGCCTTCCCCCTCATAAAATTTACCCATGGTTATAGTTTTAACCTTATCCCATTTTCCCGATACATATCATTTTACCAAAGTTTAAGCCTTGGTTAAACCCTATAATAACCCACCCATCCTATGCATAAACTCCTTTTATGCATAAATTTCATTATAAAATGAATCATCCTCGCATTTGTTCCTGACCCTCTGATCATCCTAATATTTTAAATCCTACGGTCCAATCAAAACCCGATAAATCATTCCCCTGCCCCCGCTATTCGCTATTGGATTGATTTTAAACCATTGTTCTTCTCTAATCAAATCAATGACACTGATCTAAGTACCCGATCCCACTTTATTTCCCCACAGCTTCCCAATGCATCTCGGCCATTCGCTTCAATCAACCAAATCCGACGGCGCGGATCCCATATCGCATTATCAAAGTGATTGGGCGAAGTGTGTGAAATTTTTTTCAATAAAAGTTGTTTCCCGAATCCACCATATGCTACATGTCGCATTTCTACTGGATCACATTCCAAAAGGTTAAAACCATTTACCATGAAAATCCAACATGAAAACAATCAGTGGTTTTTTACAATTGAAAAACCAAATCCGCTTCCCTCCTTTAATAAACTTGTAATTAATGCCAAATATGATGATTTTTTAAGGTTAAAATTTAAGATATAATTATTATATCGGTTTGTTGCATTCCCTACTGATTTAACTCCCGCCCTGACTGTTTTAAAATAATTTCGAGCCTATGTTGACCAATGTATAAGCCCCGAAGCTGAACTTTACCACTGTCAAAGATCCAGTTTAAATTGAAGATACCATGTCGACATAACAAAGCACACTGTTTCGGCTCCAACCAATCAACAGAAGTCCAAATTCGACCACAGTATCTTCAAAAACCCTATCAAAGCATCAAAATAACTGCAAATTAAGGAAGCTTGAATTCATTTGTAAAACCCTTTAAAGCAAAAATCCTCATTTTTCAGTCTCTTTTTGAAAACAAATTCCGAACACAGATTGATTAAAAGACTTATTTTCCACATTTATACCATTTAGGAAACCCTGTTTCCTGTCTTAGCCCAGTTTTGATCTCTTAGAAGCCTAATTTGAGAAAAGGAAACTCAAAAAATATTATCCGTAGCTAGATTCTCTCAATTATCCCTCTGTTAAAGTAAATTACTCCTACAAACAAACTAATCTTGCAAAAGTAAGCCTCAGAATGCCTAAAAAACAGAGTAAAAACCTCCACAGAAAAATCCCATTCCACAGGACTTTCAAAAAACCTTCAAACACCTCCCTGAAGACCTCTGTTTCATTAAAAAAAAATTTGATTTTTGTAGGTTATTATCAGAATATGGATTTGAGCCAACAGTTTCAATGCTAGTTGACAAAATTGTTTTCTCCAAATTCTCAGATTTTCAATCAAAAGCTTCATTCAACAAACAGTTTGTATACAAAGAAAAAATAAAATCAAGTCAGAGGGAGATCAGAATGATGGAATTTGCAGAGTGAATGGTAAAAGTGAAATCAGAATTCACAATGACATTGAAAACATAACAGTTAAAGAGTATCAATGGTTAAATTGTATCAAGTAAAAGTCAGAGTGAAAGTTAAAACAAAGTTACAAGAGCAGTCAAAGGTAAACATTAAAAGTAAATACAGAGGCAGTAAAATGGTAAAAAGAGACGAAAATACTTTCACCAACAATGAAGTTTATCTAAGGTGAAAGTAAAACAGTTAAAAGAACAAAAAGGTGAAAAGATAAAAAAGAGAACAAGAAGAGACATTTTTTGCACAAATTTCCTGTTTAAGTCATTGTTTTGAAAAACATATTGTGACCAATCCAAGATTAATTTTGAAAAAATGAAGGAGGTTTGTGTTTTTAAGGTGTCCAAATGCAAAAAAATCTCTCACTTTTCTAACAGCTATTATGGATTGGGAAATATTACACAGTATTGGAGAGCACTTTTTGCAGAAAATTCTTGTTAAGTCACCATTTTTCAGAGAATATTGTTGCTAATCAGAAATCAATCATAAAAAACGGAAGGAGGTTTTTGTTCCTAAGAGACCCATATAAAAAATCCTATCTCACTTTTTTCACAGCCATTTCATAATGAGAGATACGTGCACATATTTACAGTTTATTTTTCAGACTCTGTAAAACTCTGTTTTACACATCGTTTTGTAGAGCCTATTGTGCACAGCTGGAGAGGAATTTTAGGAAAATTAAAGAGGTTTATTTCACCAACATATTTTTCCATAATAACCTCTTTCACTATTTATACATCTATTTCATATTGAGAAATAAAAATGTATCATTGGATCCCTAGTTTGCAGAATTGCTGGAGCAGAATGCACAAAGAAAGGAAATAGTTAGTGTCTTGGATGCCTCATCATCAACTAAGAGTTGGATCAAATTCGAATTATCCTATTAGTCATCATATGTCCATAAAAAATAGTTCCAAATAGATTCATTAGTCTTGAGTGTCCTTTACTTAAGTTCTATTTATGTAAAACAGTTAGAGAAATTTGTGAACCAATCTTGATATTTTTTCAAGATATTCTAGTTTAGAATTGGTATAAATACTTCACTCTTTGAAGTATTTTGTGTGGAATAAAATTATCAAGACTACTATATACTTTTCTGTTGAAACATTGGGATTTTATGTGAGTTAAGTTGAAGCAGCCGGCTGGAAAATGAAGCAAATAGACATCATAACTAATGATCCTCGTGCTGATCAGGTGAGTATTGTATCTTCTAGTTTTCATTGTTTATTTCTTTAAGTTATATTCATACATCTTGTGTTATTTTCCATCTTAAATGAATATATAGGAAAGGTATTGCAGAATCAGTGTAAAAAGTTCTCTGTTTTTGCTAGTTTTCATGTTTATGTTTTTTGCTGATTTCCAGACTTTAGAATTCTTAATTGCTCTTTAGTCTTGTTTGACCTCAATTTCCCTCTTCCTTTTCTGTGATCTAAGGATTCTTAACTTCCCTTAGTCTAGATCATACCACTTCATCAAAATAGCCTTTTAAAACCCTTTGAAGATCATCTATCTTGCCCTTAGTATATTTATTCTTTTGACCTTAGTTTTCTAGTCTTGTTTGCTATAAATTTGACTCCATTGCCCAATGGTTAGGTAGATCTTTCTATGGTTTCCCTTGTAGTCCTTTATTCCCACCAACATTAAAAAAATCAAACCAAATTGTTCACTCATAGCTAGCCTAAAATCCATCACAAAACAAAGCTAAATCTTAAGGAGAGATCCCTCTCTGGAATTTAGGAAGGCTAGATCCTGAAATCTAAAAGAGGTTCTTGGTTACCCCTGGTTTTATTTAACTATAAACGAAAATCCCATGACCTAAGAATTACTAGGGTGATAACATACTGGCAACTCCACTAGGAAACTAACCACTCTCCAGTTTTAAGTTTAATCTTAGAGGAAGATTTTAAAAAAAACATATCTTTTCTACTTTAACATTGAGTTTAAAGGTTGTTGGTAGTATAATAATAACTCTACTGGGGAAACTAACCTTTTCTTCAGAAATATTTTACAGGTTCAGATCTGATCTATGATGGTGGATAGTGATCAGACACACAAAGGTTAAAATCATCCACCTGACGACTCCACACCAATTTCGTAATCAAGACTCCACTAGAGGAATGAACCTGGAAGAACAATATGGAAAGATCAGGCTTTCAACTTGGATCTTAATCTAAGACATTATGTTATTTCTCATTAAGAAAGTTTTTCAATATGTATTGTATTTTATATAAGGATCTAACTTGGTTTTACAGATACTGTGGCCTTCCATTATGGCTGATTTTCAAGACAATCCAAGAATAAAACGAAGATATGCTCCCATGAGCAGAGATCACATACCTGGATTTCCACACAAGCTACCAAAGGTAAATTGTGGTAACAATTTTCCCTACCAAAGGTAAATTGGGGTGACAATTTTCCCATGTTTCGAGATGAGAATATTGATGATCCTTTACTACTTCTCATTAAATTTCATATACACTCATCAAGATTGAAGGGTGATTGGCATGACAATTGCCTCATGAAATTATTCATAGCAACCTTAGAAGGAAAAGGAAGGGAATGGTATGAAACTCTCAAACCTGCAAGTTTGTTTTCTCTAAAAGATTTTCACAAGGTATTTTATGAGCATTACAAAGAAAATTTTCCATCTTTATCATTAGCTGAAAATTGTTGTGATCAAGCTGAAGATCTTATACATTACCTTAGAAATATTGATGAATATTTTGGAAATTGGCATCGTGAAGATTTATTAGAAGAAGTCCAGAACTTTCATTCTCAAGTTAAATGTCATAATAATCAAAAGGCGTTAAACAAAGATGAAATAGATCAAGAGATGAATCAAGATCTACAAAACCCCTCTGTATTAACAAATGATGTTTCATTTAATGTTTTGAACCAAGTTAAAGAAAATATTCAACCTCATTATCAACTTTTAGATAAGATAAAAAAAAATCATTTCAATCTAAGAATTCAGAGATCCCCACTCCCCCTCACCGAAGAAGAAATCAATTTTCTTTTAAACATGCAACCATCCTCAAAATATTTACATAATGAAGAAATTGTTTCTACTTCTTATAATGTTGATGAATGTAATAAATTTTTTATCCATGAAGAAATAGAAGAACAAGTTGATGCTCATGTTATTCTACCTTCCCAAAAAGGCCCATTGCTTGATAGCACTCCTATTGAGCAAAATAATGACTTTCAAATAGAATGCAACCAATCAAATCAAGATATATTAGGATTGTTGGAAGAGAAATCTGTTGATCCAATGTTTATAATTGATGACATTCCTTCTTCTAAAGATTTGCATAAATATGATTCGTATGATGATAATTATGTTCTCCCAATTCAAGATAATTTCATAGAACAATCGCTAGCTATTTTGAGGGATGAGATATTAGAATTTTAGCTTGATGAGGATTTTCTAAGAGCTATCTTTCTTATTTTGAAATTAAGAAAATATTCTTCTCAACTTAAAAAATGGCTTCTTGATATAATTTTTGAAAATTATGAAATTGAAATCAAACTTTTGCATTCTCAAATTTAGTCATACAATTTCCGAAATCCTAAAAGTTTCTTTGAAAATCTTCCTTCTCCAAATCAAGAAGAAATTGTAATACCTTTTGACTTGCATATTGAATATGATTATTTTTTCAAACACAAGACTAAAGAAATAGTTTCATGGTCTAATATTCATAATTCAACTGAACAATTAGTCATTGAAGGCCTAGAAGTAAATAACATACATCATGCTTTTATTGATCCTATATCAGATTATATGGAGAATATTTTTAGCCCAAATCTGCAAACATGTTTTCTCTATAAGGATAAAATACATCAAAAGTGGCCTTTACACATCATATCATTTATTATAAAGGCACATGATCATAATATACTTCCAATTTTGATCACAAGAAATCAAGTTATCCATTAATTTTTACAACTACTTGATTGGCTTCATTTGAATTTTTGTATTACCTGATTCATTAAGATTTTTAGTAGATTAGAGTAGGTAGATGAGTGCCAATAAGCTCAGAATTTTGAGCATTTTTTTTAGTCTTTTTTTCAGCTAGTTTTTTCATTAAGATTTAAATCCAAGGATGAGGTCCTAAAAAGTTTAAGATCTATAAGTTGGTTTGAAAATTGTTGCGTGTTGTTTTATTTTTAGATCAGATTTCAATTTGTAGAAGACAGAAGACAATTACAGGATCATCAAGGTCAAAGATGAAGGCTACTAATCTCAGAGTTCTTGACATTCCACCAAGAAATGCCATCCCCAAGTGAAGCCGATGTTAGTGACCTATAAATATAGGATTCATAATTTTGACTTGACTAATGGCAATCTTGTAAACATGTACATATTTTGCCTTCTGCAAGTTGTATTCTCATATTTTGTAAAAAAAATTAAAAAATCAAAAAATCAAAAAGAGGGTAAAAAGTCCTAAAAGAAAAATCAAAGGACTTAGAAAAAATAATATACCCCAAAAGAAAAAAGATGGATAAAACATGAAAGTGTGCAAGTATAAATGCCACTACTTTTACCTTTTGCAGTTGATTATGGTAGAGTGTCAATAAATGCCATAGTCTGTGATGAGTTAAACAATTTAATCTTGACTCGTCATCTTTCAATTTCAAATGTTGTAGAGAGAACAAAGGATTGTCATACAATTTAATCATGAAAATTCATTAGTTAGGTAGAAAATAAAAGAATCCAATAGTTTAATCTGGATTCTTGGATGAAATAAGTGTATAATTAGATAGTTTACTACTTTAAAAAAAAAAAAAGATTGTAAAGGGTTACTAGTTCAAATGCACCTGATCAAAATAGAAGAAAAAATGTTAGAAGATATAACTGGGTAGGTAGAAGAAGATGGGAAATCCATTGTAAATATCTTTCACCAGGCTACAAATAACTAATTTACCCTCCCCATAGCAATTTGATATTCTAGACTGTCAGTCAAAGAGGCTCAAGGCATTTCCTTGACTTTTGTTGGGATCGGACCCAAGGCTCAAAGACTGATTAGTTGAAAATGTTAAGTTTCTATATTAATCCCTGAAAATTTCATCATTTACCCCTTCATGCACTCATCACCATTCAACTTCATAAGTGAGAACTCTTTTCTTACTTACATATTATATAAAAACTCATTTGATTAACTTCCTACATCTCATGAAGTATAAAACCCTCAAAATGGCATTTGATCCTAAGTTGAAGTGATGAAATTATCATAATGCAAGTTTGGCTTTGATCTTCACTTTTCTTGGTTATAATTGTATGTTTTGAGTATTCATTGTCCCTTTAATAGTAACACTTAACATATTTTATTAACTCCCTATCAATTATCCTAGTCCTATTAATATAGCCCCCTTTTATTTAATGTCCCCAAAACCCTCTTATTATATGCTTTTCATGTCAAAGATATTAGACACATGTTGAAAAACATCCTGAAATCATCCCTTTGACATGAAACTTATCCATAATAAAATATCCCCTCTCCCATATAGTTTTAGACCTTTGACAAATCTAAAACTATATAAAAAAAATAATATTGAAAATGCGCAATTTATTTACACAGTATGTATATAGAATAGAAAATAAAAGAGTCTATTCGCCTTTCCCCTCATAAACTTTACCCATG
Source organism: Pinus albicaulis (assembly GCA_034641835.2). Taxonomy (NCBI): domain Eukaryota; kingdom Viridiplantae; phylum Streptophyta; class Pinopsida; order Pinales; family Pinaceae; genus Pinus; species Pinus albicaulis. Next base: position 778,939,219 of record CM076571.1, read on the forward strand.
GTTATAGTTTTAACCTTATCCCATTTTCCCGATACATATACTTTTACCAAAGTTTAAGCCTTGGTTAAACCCTATAATAACCCGCCCATCCTATGTATAAACTAATTTTATGCATAGATTCATTATAAAATGAAGCATCCTTGCATTCGTTCCTGACCCTCCGATCATCCTAATATTTTAAATCCTACAGTCCAAACAAAACCCGATAAATCATTCCCCCGCCCCCATTATTCCCTATCAAATTGATTTTAAACCGTCCATCTTCTCTGATCAAATCAATGGGGCTGACCCAAGTACCTAGTCCCACTTTATTTCCCCGCAGCTTCCTGATGCATCTCGGCCGTTCGCTTCACTCAACCAAATTCGACGGCGCGGATCCCATATCGCACTATCAAACTGATCGGGCAAAGTGTGTGAAAAATTTTGCGATAAAAGTTGTTTCCTGATACCACCATATGCTACGTGTCACATTTCTACTGGATCGCATTCCAAAAGGTTAAAACCATTTACAATGCAAATCCAACTTGAAAACAACCAGTGGTTTTTCGCAATCGAAAAACCGAATCCGCCTCCCTCCTTTAATAAACTTGTAATTAATGCCGAATATGATGATTTTTTAAGGTTAAAATTTAAGATACCATTATTATATTAGTTTGTTGCATTCCCTATTGATTTAACTCCCGCCCCGACTGTTTTAAAAGAATTTCGAGCCTATGTTGACCAATGTATAAGCCTCGAAGCTGAACCTTACCACTGTCAAAGATCTAGTTTAAATTGAAGATACCTTGTCGACATAACAAAACACACTGTTTCGGCTCCAACCAATCAATAGAAGTCCAAATTTGACCACAGAAGCTTCAGAAACCCTGTCAAAGCATCAAAATGGCTACAAATTAAGGAAGCTTGAATTCATATGTAAACCCATTTAAAGCTAAAATCCTCATTTTGCAGTCTCTTTTTGGAAACAAATTCCAAACACAGATTGATTAAAAGACTTCTTTTCCACATTTGTACCATTCAAGAAACCCTGTTTCCTGTCTTAGCCCAGTTTTCATCTCTCAGAAGCCTAATTTGAGCAAATAAAACTCAAAAAAGATTATCCTTAGCCAAATTTTCTCAATTATCCCTCTGTTAAAGTAAATTACTCCTACAAACAATCTAATATTGCAGAAGTAAGCCTAAGAATGCCTAAAAAATAGAGTAAAAACCTCTGCAGACAGATACCATTCCACAGGACTTTCAAAAAACCTTCAAATACCTCCCTGTAGACCTCTATTTCATTAACAAATTGTTCGATTTTTGCAGGTTATTATCAAAATATGGATTTCGGCCAATTGTTTCAATACTAGTCGACAAAAATTGTTTCTCCAAATTCTCAGATTTTAAATCAAAAGCTTCATTCAACAAACAGTTTGTATACAAAGAAAAAATAAAATCAAGTTAGAGAGAGATCAGAATGATGGAATTTGCACAGTGAATGGTAAAATTAAAATCAGAATTCACAATGACATTGAAAACATAACAGTTAAAGAGTATCAGTGGTTAAAGTGTATTAGGTAAAAGTCAGAATGAAAGTTAAAACAAAGTTACAAAAGCAGTCAAAGGTAAATAGTAAAAGTAAATACAGAGGTAGTAAAATGGTAAAAAGAGATGAAAATACTTTCAACAACAATGAATTTTATCTAAAGTGAAAGTAAAATAGTTAAAAGAACAAAAAGGTGAAAAGATAAAAAAGAGAGCAAGAAGGGACATTTTTTACACAAATTTCCTGTTTAAGTCATTGTTTTGTAGAACATATTGTGACCAATCCAAGATGAATTTTGAAAAACTGAAGGAGGTTTATGTTTTTAAGGTGTCCAAATACAAAAATCATTCTCACTTTTCTAACATCTATTATGGATTGGGAAATATTAAACAATATTGGAGAACACTTTTTGCAGAAATTTCTTGTTAAGTCATCATTTTGCAGAGCAGATTGTGGCCATTTAGAAATAAATCATACAAAAATAAAGGATTTTTTGTTCCTAAGAGACCCATCTACAAAAACCTATCTCATTTTTTTCACATTCGTTTCAGAATGAGAGATACATGCACATCTTTACAGCGTATTTTTCAGACTCTGTAAAACTTTGTTTTACACATCGTTTTGCAGAGACTATTCTGCATAGATGGAGAGGAATTTTAGGAAACTAAAAGAGTTTTATTTCACCAACATATGTATCCATAATAACCTCTTTCATTTTTTACATATCTATTTTTGATTGAGAAATATAAATACATACTTGGACCCCAAGTTTGCAGAATTGCTGGAGCAGAATGCACAAAGAAAGAAAATAGTTCGTGACTTGGATGCCTTGTCATCAACTAAGAGTTGGATCAAATTCGAATTCTCCTCTTATTAATCACCTATCCATAAAAAATAGTGCCAAATAGATGCATTAGTCTCGAGTGTCATTTACTTAAGTTCTATTTATGTAAAACAGTTAGAGATATTTGTGAACCAATCTTGATATTTTTTCAAGATATTCTAGTTTAGAATTGGTATAAATACTCATTCTTTGAAGTATTTTGTGTGGAATAAAATTATCAAGAGTACTATAGACTTTTTTGTTGAAACATTGGGATTTTATGTGAGTTAATTTGAAGCAACAGGCTGAAAACTGAAGCAAATAGATATCATAACTAATGATCCTCGTCCTGATCAAATGAGTATTGTATCTTCTAGTTTTCCTTGTTTATTTCTTTAAGTTTAATTCATACATCTTGTGTTATTTCCCATCTTAAATGAATAACTAGGAAAGGTATTGCAGAATCAGTGTAAAAAGCTCTCTTTTTTTACTAGTTTTCATTTTTATGTTTTCTACTGATTTCCAGACTTTAGAATTCTTAATTTCTCTTTAGTCTCGTTTGACCTCAATTTCCCTCTTCCTTTTCTGTGATCTAAGGATTCTTAAATACCCTTATTCTAGATCATACCACTTCATCAAAATAGCCTTTTAAAACCCTCTGAAGATCATCTATCTTGCCCTTAGTATATTTGTTCTTTTGACCTTAGTTTTCTAGTCTTGTTTGCTATAAATTTGACTCCATTGCCCAATGGTTAGGTAGATCTTTCTATGGTTTCCCTTGTAGTCCTTTATTCCCACCAAAATTAAAAAAATAAAACCAAATTGTTCACTCATAGCTAGCCTAAAATCCATCACAAAACAAAGATAAATCTTAAGGAGAGATCCCTCTCCGAAATTCAGGAAGGCTAGATCCTGAAATCTAAAAGAGGTTCTTGGTTACCCCTGGTTTTCTTTAACTATAAACCAAAATCCCACAACCTAAGAATTACTAGGGTGATAACACCCCATGTAACTTTTTCATCATGAAAATATTCCATTTCATCCCCTTAAGTTTTAAGAAAAAACTCTATATTGATCATTCTTGGAATAACTCGCTAAAAACATGCTTATTTGGAGCAGTGCAACCCTTCTATGTCTCACCAGCACCGATGATCCATCCTAATCTTGTGAGCAATGTCGATTGGCGGTAGTATGGACCTCACACCCACGCTAATCTACTTCAAGAATATTTTTTAAAATGGAAACGAAGCTTCATGGCCTGGAGGCTTCGAGAGAGGAGAGATGAATGTTTGTTGGTTAGGATATGGCCGAGCTTCCTCCCTTGGGCCTCTTGTTCCTACAAAAGAGGAACCTCCAAAATAGATAAGCTAGTTTCCCATCATAAGTGGATCCATGTCCCCTCCTCCATCTCTATAAATTCATCATCCTCCAATGCCTCTACTAGTAAGAATGGAATAGAAGAGCATAGCAGAGAGAGGTTTGAAGATTGTCATAAAATTTGAAGGAGAGAGTTGAGCCCTTAGCCTTATCACACTGAGTTGAAAATGAGTGATTTGGAAACATGCCCAGATTCAGACCCACTGAAGGAGAGCTTCGACATCAAGGAATATGTTTTAACTCCTCTTCTATTAATAATATTATACAACCGATATTTATTTTACGTTCATGTTCATGTTTTTGATAAAGAATTTTAGCATTCCTTGATGAGTTAGATAGGTTATATTTGTATATGGAGGTTGCACTTGTATTATTCTTGTTGTTTCTTGGTCACTTGCATAGGTAATTGAACGTTGGTATTATCGAAGATCAAGTTTTGGAAAAGCAAAGGATCAAGGAGCTTCGATGAAGAGAAACATCGCATGATTAGATCGAGATAGGCCATATATTTCGATCTATGTTTCCTTTATAATCTAAGAAAGTAGGTCATGGCTTGTTCCCCTTGTTGCTAGACCCACCCTAGGGCTAGAGGGATTGTATCTGTCCTCAGAGAGGATTTACCTGGACAACAAGTTGGTGACTCCACTAGTGAGTCATTGCCTTTAGTCTCTTTTCACTCTTTCAGTTTTTCTATTTTTCGTCCATATTTTGTTGAATATTTATCTCTCCTGTTTTTTGGCTTTTGTGGCTAACACTACTATCATTGATATTATTATAATATTTTCTTTATCTGGTCAAACCCTTTTGATTTTTGTCATTTTCTTTGATCGACGTTGTTATATCTCTGACAGGCACATTGATCGGTGCTAAAATCGGTGCTGACTTTTTTAATACAGAAGCGCTTATCCCCTTCCAACGTGAGGTGTAGCCTCACAAGCATGCCAATTTATGTGTGATTTGTTTTAGGGTTTCCCTTCATTCAGTTCAAGTGTGTCTTACCCTTCCCGATTCCTTTCTTTGCTCAATTTTCTCTTCTCCTCTTCTATTCAACGACTTGATTATCTCATCAGTTCATCTTTGGTATTTCTTATTTTGATCTGTGCATCCTCATCATCCTAGGGTTTCTAGGCGATTCGATTCATTTGGTCGGTTGCATTCTTCGTTGGGTTCGAGACCTACTGGTGAGTCGGTTTTGTCATTGATATCCAACCATTTGATTTGGTTTTTTTGATTTTTTGATTGGTTTCTATGATTAAGGTTTTCAAGTGTCCGTCCGGTGTGCATTTGATTCTCTCTTCTCCGTTACAAGCATAGATCACATTTATTTTTTTCAACTGAAGGATATTTCTTTGTGTGTTAGTCGGTGTGAAAAGAGAAGGGTATTTGTTTTGAGCAAGTGGTTCGGAATATCTCTTTAGTTATTTGGCTCCTTATGTTTTGTAGCATTTGGAGCAATTCATTTGGAATACTCAAGAAAAGTGTTTTTGTTCTTCCATTTTGTGTCTTTTCACATTTTTATTCATACAATGGAAAATAATTTTGAATTCGTCTAGTTTTAATCTCAAATCTTTCATTTTGTTGAAAGAGCATTAGATAAGTTGCGTCAAGAAATCATTTTTGATATGTATCATTAAACCTAGATTACATTGTTTAATGATTGAAAGCTAGAAGTGCATTGCATGACTTCTTATTCATTGAAAGAAAATGGAAATTGTGCATGGATTGCAATTGCATAGTTTTTAGAAAATTTTCATATTTTGCGTCTTTTAATGTTTTGATTTGGATTAAGATAGTGTGAGTGATCTAGTTCAAAAAAATTTCATTTGTTGCATTGTTAATTATTGTATTACTATTTGAAAATCTTCCCTAAAATATATAGCGTTCATCGAATTGAAAAGATAATTTTCTCATATTAGTTGCAATTTAGGTGTTTAGGTGACAATGTTTTTGAGCCTTGAAATTGAAACTGTAATCAAGATCAAATTGAAACAAAACTCAATTAACCTAAGGATCATTTTGAACCTACCGCAAAACATTTGGAGGTATAGGCTAGAGACGTGTTCCGATGCCTTTAAACCTGGAAGTTGTCATTAATAGCCTTTGTTGCATCCCGGAAGTGAAACCCCATCCCACGTACGGAAGTATATAGCACTTGTGGCATGCATGATAAGTATATTAGGAAGCTCTCACTGAGCGGTTACACATTATACAACGCCAACATAGACTTGTGCTTCCCGTACTATCAATTATATAACAGGAGACCCCACTAGGTTGATATACTTTAGCCACAGGTAACTGAGTATGCTGCCTTGTAAACGTGATACACCGAATGAAAAATTCAGGGAGATTGGTTGTGGTACCTTAATTCCTTGGTAAATTTATTTTTTAAGGTGTATATTGTAGTTCGCGGATACTTGGTAAACCCTCTTGCCTAGTTTACCCCTTTTGGTTTATTTTGTGTCTAATTTCTAAAATTTATCTTCCATGAGAACATTTTACCTATGCTCACCTCCTTAGCTAATCTTAAGTTGATATTAATGGAAACAGTTCTTAAGTTTACCAACCAAGGAATCCCCTTGGATGGGAGTCTTGGTCCTTTGCCTTCATTTGGAAATTTTGGTGTTCCTTATATGGCAACATTGTCCCTCCCAGGATTAACCATTCATCTGTCGGTTTGTTTATTTTCGACCCTCGTGGTTTCAAACATCCAAACTCCTTCTCAACCAATTTATCCTCCATCTGAACAATGTCAACCCCATGTTGATCTTCAGGTTGAACCCTCGCATTCTTCTCCCATTTCCTCACCTTGTTCTTCCTCTTCGCCTCATTAAAATTTGGATTCTAGTACCCAGGTGGATAAGAAGAAGAAGAAGCAGAAGTCGAAAAAGAAGAAAGGCACTAAGAAACGAGGCAACACAACGACCATCGCTACTCGTGCGACTAATATTGAAAAACCTCCCACTTCATCCCGAAAAGTCAAATTCCCTTGCAATTTATGCGAGGGTGACCACCTTCTTGCAAATTGTCCTAATATTCCCAAGGTTTTATAAGTGTGGTTCGTTGCCCCAATTCATCCTTCGTCACCGGCCTCTGGATATCATAATAGTGATGAACCTTCAGCTAGAGATAAGAGGACTCATAAGAAACAGGGTAAGATCAAATTTCCCTTTAGGTTATGTGAAGGGAACCGTCGCATTCACCACTTTCCTTATATGGATGAAGCCTCTAAAGTGTTGGATACTCTTATGGCTTCTTAGTCTTGTCTTCCAGCTGGTTACCAAAAGTTTTCTTCAAGTCCTCTACTATTTGATCATGTGATTGATAGATATTCATCTCTAGTAAATTCCAATCTCTCTGAAATTCAATCTCATGAGTCCATTACTGACCAATCATTGGTCGAGGAAAAGGTTGACATGATTCCACCTATGGTTCATAAGGTCCTTTCCATAGAGAGTGAATCTCGTACAACTCAGGTTATTTTTCTTTCTTCAGATTCCCCGGGATTGGAAGGAGATCCTCCTACTATTGGTCCTGCGGTCTAGGAGGGTGATCCTCCTACTCCCGTAATGCAAGAGGATAGTACTCCCATTCCGATGGCACGCCCTCCATGTAGTTTGGTCACTTTATTTGATCGGATTTGACTGGCAAGATATCTTCTTCCTTCTTATGTGCCATTTGAGATCATGGTATAGGCCTATAATTTGGTCATAGCAAGCACAATTATAGATGAAGGCACATCTAACGGTATTATGTCCTCAACTACCTCGCATTAGGGGACTTTTGAGGTCTAAAATGGGCCTCCTAAGAAAAATGTATAACCAAAATAAATTTTATAAGAACCATTACGTTTCAAGATGATGATGTCAACCATGGGGGATGATTTATCATTTTTTAAGTAAAATGGTAAAAAGGCTAAAAAATATTAAAATAATAAAACTACCTTTTCAACTTGTATTTTCAATTTATCTCCTAACGTTTTTACTCAGATTTCGAGCAAGAGTACTCGTTGGATGCAGAATTTAATTCCTCATCCAAGGAGTACCCATGTTGCATACTTTCGATGGATCCTACTACACGAAAAATGTGAAATACATGAAAAACGTGATTACAATCACGTTTTTCATGTATTTCACATTTTTCATGTAGTAGGATCCATCGAAAGTATGAAACATGGGTACTCCTTGGATGAGGAATTAAATTCTGCATCCAACAAGTACTCCCGCTCGAAATTTGAGTAAACAATTTGGGAGATAGGTTGAAAATACGAGTTGAAAAAGTAGTTTTTTATTTTCTCCCTCTAAAATTTGATGATGTTATCAAATTGTATTTTATTATTTCCACTATTATTTTATAATTTCCTTAGGAGGCCCATTTTAGACCTTAAAATTCCCCTAATGCAATATTTTGGTTCTCCGCAGCTTGTAACTGTTACCCAAAATATGTTGCCTTTTAACAGAGGAACCAATCAACTGTTAGGGATCTTTCCAAAGTTCCCTATTACTTTGGGAGGAAATATTGTCTATATAAATGTGATGTTTGTCCAAGGCCCCTTGGATTTTAACTTACACCTCGGGCATGACTATACTTATGTCATGGGAGCACTTGTCTCTTCCCTCTTTCGGGTGATCTATTTTCCACATGAAGGTCAAATTGTGACCATTGATCATATTTCATTCATTGGTCCTATTATGACCCCTAGTATACCATCATCCATTAATGGTCCTTACCCATAAGTGGTATCTTACCCACCACAGGTTAATTATGCGAGAGCCTGTTCCATGCCTGCATCACTCGATGGTCTCATCAGTGATGTTGTGTACGATGTTCTGGGGGCATATGATCCTGATTTCCAAAGTGTTGTTCCCCTATCAGGCGAGAACCTCTTGGAATCCATGACCTCTTATATGTCATGATCAGGTCTTCGGAGCATAGTTCCTTTTCTTGTATAACTCCTTAAAAAAGGAAACGAGCCCTTTGAAGCATAGTTCCTTTTCTTGTGTCAAGCTCCTTAAAAAATGAACCAAGTTTTTCAGAGCATACTTCCTTTTCTTGTGTTAAGCTCTTTAAAAAATGAAGAAAGGTGTCACTAGGATAGTTATTTTACGATGTCAACCTCGTTAAAAAATGAAACAAGTTCCCTTTTCAATTCAAGTTTTGATTGGATCTCATAAAATCCCAGTCAAGTCTTTCACTTAATTGAACCTTCATTCCATCCACCTGTTTGTAACGAGTAGTTTACTTAGGTGGTTGAAATGAAGCTGGGGGGGGGCATGCACCTTGAATTGAGTCACCATGGTGGGGGCATGAAAACTAGTTTCAAGCATAGTTTTTCTACATGTTTCAAGCTTGTGTAAAAATGAAACTGATTTCAACCAGAGTTTCCCGTGTTTCAATATTTTGTAAAAATGAAACCATTCTCATTACACTTATTGTGACTTCCAATTTATTAGCCTATTTTTCCCATATGAGACTTGGTTTTCTCATTCCATCGTCACAATCTTCTTGGATGATTTTTCACTCTCACTTGTTTGTTTTACCCTTGCCTGGGGAACCGCAACAATGAGTGGTCTTGTTAGCCAACCTCTTAACAGTTTACGTGTTTTGAGTATATCCAACATAATTGGAACTAGTTTCTATCCTTTATACCACTCATTTGTCCAGGAAGAGTCAACTTTAAGATCTTTTTTGACTCTTGAAACATGAAAATATTTTTGAGTACTTGTCATTTTGAACTTGTTAAAGGAAACAAAACGTCATTTACCGAGTATACGTTTACCCCATTTTCGAGCTAGTATAAACTATTTACCAAAAAGGAATACCTTAGTCAATCACAACTAAGAGGTGCTCTCGAACTTTTTTTTCTACCTTTTCAGATTCGAGGGACTATCTACGAAAAGGGCCCTATGGAATTTTCTTTTCAGCCTCTTTTCAAACTCTCTAAACATAAAAAGGCGCCAATTTTCACCTCTGTCATGCTCGTTAAAATTTAACTACATTGAACTAGTCATCATGACACTACTGAGTTCCTCCTTCCCATGGCTTGTAAAATGTACTAGGATGGATTTGTGCAAAGGAAAAACTTATACAATGAGCATATGATATCCCCTTCAAGCTTCTATTAAAAAATAATTGGGGTACTCACCCGAAATGGTGGGGGTGGAATGGAAGTATTTATTAGTTGCGTCGGCAGTATGTCGCTCTTGAACATGACACTTGTTTGCAATTCGTGTTGGGTTGGGGAAATCCTACATTCGTCACTTTTCCTCCATGGGTTTGGGAAATCTATTTTCCTCTCATTAAATTACCAATATTGTCAACATGACCTCTTATTCCATTTGAGTCAAATAATGCCAAACTCTGGAGTTGTGTTGCCGATATGTTCAAGAGCAATTCCTTCTGCAGTTTTTCATTACCTGATTCTCTATTCAGTATTGATTCACAACCATCGTGTTCCTCTATCTCATGTAGATGGTGTAAAATACATCATGACCCTCCTTCGACATATTTATTCCTCTCAACTTCAGCTCACTATATGGGAAATTGATCTAGAAACTCCTTTCGGTACCTTAGAGCCTGCATGCCTTAATGGCAGGTTTTTCACATTCGACGACGGGTTCACCTCATTGGCCTTTGATCGGATGATTTCATGATTGTTCGAATTTAGTTCCTTATTCAGATATCATGGATTGTACTGTTAGTACCTTGAGGGCCATCGTCATTATTGGTGGTCTCTCTCATGCCTGTTAACATTTTACATCATTGATTGGTAATTGGGTGATTTTCTTGCATGTTTGACTTTAGCTCAATCAATCACATGCCTAAATTTATAGTTGATTGGGTCATGACGGAGCGAAAGACCCTAGTTTTTTCTTGATAACATCTAGGTTGCAAGGCGATATGAGTTATTCATGACTTTATACATGACTCTTTTTGACAGATGGTTGGGACCATACCTGAGTCCATATTTGTGATCCTTCTTATTGTTGGATGGTTGTGTCCATGCCATGGATCCTATTACATGATCTCTTTTATGGATAGTTGTATCCATGCCTTATACTCATGTATTTACATTACATATTTAAGTTGTATATATGTATTTGATTTGTAGATTTTCTGATGGTGACGTCTTGGTCTTGGAACATTCTGATAAATCATTTCACCCCTCACTCTCGTTCCACCTTCATGCTTTAGGGGGAATCTGTTACATAGTATTTTTTCACTGTCACTGTGCTCCCTATTCTTGAATCCTAGAGGACCCTAATAGTGATCCTTGTGTACCTTTTCCATCATGAAAATATTCCATTGCATCCCTTTCAATCTGAAGAAAAAACTCTATGTTGATCATTCCTAGAATAGCTCCCTAAAAACATACTTATTTGGAGTAGCACGACCATTCTATGTCTCACCAGCATCGATGACCCATCCTAAGCTTGTGAGAAGCGCCGATCGGCGCTAGTATGGACCTTACACCCGAGTTGATCTACTTCTCGGAGATTTTTTTAAATGGAAACAAGCTTCATGGCCTAGAAGCTTTGAGGGTAGTGAGTTGGATGTTTTTTGGTTAGGATATGACCGAGCTTCCTCCCTTGGGCATCTTGTTCCAACAAAAGAGGAACCTCCCAAAGAGATAAGCCAATTTCCCATCATAAGTGGATCCATGTCCCCTCATACATATCTATAAAATTATCATCACCCAATGCCTCTGCTAGTTAGAGCAGAATAGAAGAGAATATTAGAGAGAGGTTTGAATATTTTCATAAACTTTGAAGGAGAGAGTTGAGCCCTTAGCCTTCTCACACTGAGTTGAAAAAAATTTATTTGGAGACGTGGCCAGATCTAGATCTACTGAAGCAGAGCTTCGACATCAAGGCACATGTTGTAACTCCTCTTTTATTAATAATATGATACAACTGATATTTATTTTCCATTCCTTTTCATGTTTATGATAAAGAATTCTAGCATTCCTTGATTATTTATATAGGTTATATTTGTATATGCATGTTGAATTTTTATACTTATTGTTGTTTCTTGATCATTTGTGAAGGTAATTGAACGTTGGTAGTAGTGGAGATCAAGTTTTGGAAAAGAAGAGGATTAAGGAGCTTTGACAAAGAGAAACATCGCAACATCAGATCGAGGGAGGCCATCTCTTTTGATCTATGTTTCATTTAAAATATAGGAAAGTAGGTATTAGCTTATTCCCATTGTTGCTAGACCCACCCTAGGGCTAGAGAGATTGTCCTTGTCCACAGAGAGGATTTACCTAGACAACACCTCTTAGGGAATAGGGTCGTGGAATGTTCAGTTACTGCCTGGGGATGTCAATGATATATTGTAAGGTGTCTTTTTGGTGTTCCCATTGGTTCTGCTTCCTTAAGGTCATCTAGGAGGTTGAATCTCATATTAGTATCCTCTCGTCACATGTTTACCCCAGTTAGCTAGTTACTTGGGTAGATGTGGGAAGAGGGTGTTACAATAGCAATATACCTTGGTCCTCTGAAGATACAACCAAACCATACCCAATAGCATAACGTAGGAATTTAATGGAAATATGTTCAAGTGTGCTATTGTAGGCATACCATTTAAATCAAATGCACAATCTCTTACCCAATGGTGAATCCTTTTCTTCATACCTGTGGCCAACTACACCAAACAATATTTTGCATGCATTTCCTTACTCATACCACACTTATCCACTAGCACAGGATTAATATAAATATAGTTATATCTAGGGTCAATTAAAATAGAAACGAATTGAGCACAACACTCACCATCCATCTCAATTATAGAAGCCTGGTGATCTACCTGTGTGCTGTCCACAACTGCATAAATATGAGGAATTTTATGTCCAACATCTCCCACTGTTTGTGCCTCTTACGCACTATAAATCTATGGTTTTCCACCCTGGTGTTGTAGACAATCCCTTCTATGATGATATTTTCCACAAGTCCAACATTGTATAGATTCTATTCTTGATTCTTATTCCACCCCTCGAATCGAAATCAATGTCCTTTACCAGATGCATCGAACTTCTTAAGTGGTGCAAGATCCTCTTTCTTACCTGTATCTTGAGGCCTTGCTTTCTCATTAGCCCATTTTCCTTTTCCCCTTGCATCACCTTTCCAATCCTACTTAGTTTTTTATCTACGCTTTGATTGTTCATAACAATGTTTGAGTTTCTAGATGGCCTCCTCCAATGATTTGGGCTCGTCAAACTCAATCTTATATTTGAATGTGATCGACATCCCACTATCAAATCACTTAATCATGGCCTTCTCCTCCTTGTGGTAATGCAGATATCTCAGTAACTCCAAAAGCCTACTAGTATACTCCTCATTTGTCATAGAACCCATATTCATCTCATAAAACTCCTTTTCCCTATCATCGTAGTATCTCTCTGATAGATAATTTTTTCAAAATAAACTTTCGAACTCACTCCAAGTCAAATCATCCTCAAAAATATCTCTCACGTTCTTCACATATTCCCACCAAATTTACGCTCTACCTTTGAGGTTGAATGTGGCTATCCTAGGTATCATATTTCTTGAGTAATCATGTAATCAGAAAAAATTCTTCATTCCAAGAAACCATGCCTCTCCATCATGTGGTTTCTTCATCTCTTTGTCGAATGTAGGTGGTTTCTCCTTTTTAAACTCTTCCGAAAAATAGCCTCTATCACTCCTATAAGGATGATACTAATGATGAACATGATTCCTATCTGAACCAGAACTAGAATGATACATGTGCTCATCACTCCTCTTATCTAGTGTGTCCAACAACCTGCCATCTTTCATTGTATCAGATCTCTCTAACCTATTCCTACCAGGAGACCTACTACCATATGCACCATTAGGTTTTTCCTCTTGCACATAATTGATCCTAAGTGGCCCCTATTTTTGCAACTTTCACAAACTTTGAAGGATGGCTACATTAACCACTACTTTCTTTTTCTCGTGCATGTATAATTCTATCATTTTTTTCCTTACAATTCCTTATTTTTTCCTTTACGCTTCTCAGTGTATCTTCCAAATCAGATGAATGTCCAATACCATGCTGCTCATATGAATCATATGGGGAATCTTCGTAGTCTACCATTCTGCTATTCATCTTTGAATTCTTCCCGCAATGTACAATATGTCAGATAAACCAATCCATAATAAATCAATGTACCTTAGTGTATTTTGGGGAGGATACTTCCTGCAAGATGAAACAATCAGTGTAATACATGTATATAAAGAATCATAACAACATATAAACTTGTAACACGATGCATAATAGCACATAATCATGATTCTAGTTGGGGTCCAGTCATCCGTGAATGACCATACCAAATGCACACCAAGGAAAGATTGATCATACAAAAACACAAGAATGAACAAAACACAACATAAGAAACATCTAACCTAGCGTGAATGATCAATGCATGTTGATCACATAAAATCACTCAAGCAAGAATACACAGACACTACACAACCATGACCAATATATGACCTAACATACATAATCAATGAATATTCATCATGTAACAATATGTAAGAAAGAGGGCATGCTCAATCCATAAACAATAACAATACATAATCAGATAGACACTCATGACCACATGTTGACAGTGACACCATAAACACTTCCATGGAAACACCACTACCACCTGGCTAGCACAACACGGGAGCAACAAACACATACACCATAGGTATGATAAAAACATAAAAAATCAGCATAAAATCATGACCAACACACTTCCGATCTAGTCCAAGGGTTGAAACATGCTCTGATACCACTCTGTAACACCCTCTTCCCACACCTACCCAAATAACCGGCCAACCAGATTAAACATGTGACGAGAGGCTACTAATATGAGATTCAAACTCCTATATGACCTTAAGGAAGTGGAACTGATGAAAACACCAAAAACACACATTACACTGCATCATTAACATCCCCAACAAGTAACCCAACCTTCTAGGGTCGTGTTCCCTGAGGAAGAACTTATTTTTAACCCATCGAAGGCTTAGCCATGGGAATGTAAGGGAAAGGGAGTTAATATAGACAATTAGTCATGGGATTTCCTTGTCAAGGTAGACACTGAAGCCCTAAAAGGCCAGTTCTGTGCCTACGGCTCCGAGATTTGTGCCACATGTTTAGCCCATGAGCCTAGGTCATTGCCTAGAACTTCTTGTAACTTCAGGAGAGGGTAAATAACATTAAAAAATAATGGAATCAATCACATCATCAGTAACTCATCCCGACCCTGCCCAACCACAACAATCATTTCGTCAAACATGACACAAACATAACATCTACATGTATAAACAACATATTTAAAAAAATCTTGGTCTATTTCTTATCTGAGAATGGCTAAGAAGCATTGCTCCCCTACATCATCAGCTACAATAAAATATATTTGACCATAGATACATTGTTCATTCATTTACTAGAAAAAACATAGATAGATCCATACATCATCACTGATAAAATGCATGCTTATAACCATCATAATAATAATAG
Source organism: Pinus albicaulis (assembly GCA_034641835.2). Lineage (NCBI taxonomy): Eukaryota > Viridiplantae > Streptophyta > Pinopsida > Pinales > Pinaceae > Pinus > Pinus albicaulis. The sequence goes on from CM076571.1 coordinate 778,954,449, forward strand.
AAATACCATGGATATAATAGAAATGAAATCCATACATAAAATAGTATATTGGAATATCGAATATCAGAGGAATGAGCTCCTCATTACTGAATGTAAAAACAAACCGGAGATGGAACTTCCATGTTCCACCCAACCATTGATTGGCTGAGCCAAGTCTCACTTCAGCTAATCACCCCATGTGTCTTATTACAAGCATGAATGTGGGACTTAATCAAACACATCAATCAAAATCAGTCCAATGCTTCCAGAGGAAAAACCACCTCAACCCTCAAGCAGTTATTCCACCTCACGATCTAACATCACAACCATCACGCACTGGTCTCTCTTCGAGTTGATCCAGAGCTCCAGAGTGTTTGTTCCAATGAGGGCTTCCAGGACTAGTAACTCAACCCCAACTATTACAGGGCTTCCAGAGAGATTGTACAAACAAGGCTTTCAAGACTAGTAACTCAACCCACCTAGGGATTCCAGAGCGTTTGTCCAACGAAGGCTTCTAGGACTAATAACAAAACCCACAGTTGTCCCCCGAGCTTCCAGATCTTTTGTCCAACAAAGGCTTCCAAGAACTAATAACCCAACCCAATAGTTAAAGGACTCATGAGAACCAACCAAAAAAACATCAATGGAAGTAAACCCACAATACCATGGTTGTCCAGGAAATGGTAAGGCTAGGAAATACACATGCATACACCATGCATGCAAAATCCAATGAGGAAAACATACATGCGACTTAATAGTTGCAATCAAATCCCGTTGTAGTTGTTTATCCTGGTGTCCACCTGTGCTTTCCTGCTCTTCCTTTTCCTTCTTGCTCCAAACCACCAAGTATCCACACTCTCCAAGAGTGCTCCAAGAAAACTCTAAGTATCCAAGAGTATGAGAGAGAGAGAGAGAATAATGAGAGAGCTCCAAAAATTCACTGACAAAAGGTACCAATTAATCCGCAAAAGTCATTTTATAGAAGAGGCCTATATTTTCTTCATTTTCCATTATTTTCCTTCAATTTTCTCATCACAGGCAACCTATGATAATTCATCTCCATTTTCTCCTAATTTGCACTATCTTCATAAATAAATGTGCCAAAATATTTTTTTCCTCTTTAATGCCTTATTCATAGCCTTTGCCAATTTCCTTAGCCATAATAAACCAAATCAACACCCCATAGGATGTGTTTCCCAACATTCATCTTGGAATAAGTGTCCCATCAACTGTGCTTATTATTTTAACTTTATTACATGAATTTTTTTAGCACGTATGTTACAATGTGCCAAGCAGACTTGATTATTAAGTAGTGCTAGGTTTTCTTAGTTTTACATAAATCAAATTGATTACTTATTGCAACGATGTTGAACAATGAAGTGATTATTGATAGGGCTTGATGTTTGGTGCATTAGAAGATTTGACTAATGCTAGGGTTTGATGTGGATATTGAGAAAAGGTATATTTGATTGACTAGACCGTGTATTTCAGATTGTTTTATCTTGTTCTTAAACAAAGGTGGATGCAGCCTAAAAATTGTGAAATCTGGTTGGTGATGATGAGGTGAAGGTTGAAGCCTTTAGGACAAGTGGAAACTTGTTGAGTAGGGTGGAAAGGTGGTGCAAGACAGGAGAGTGGAGTCTCCTTCAAGTTGGAGCTTGAGAACACTTCAAGGTGACATTATGGTTCTAGGGTAAGTTGGAGACTGCGCATGGCATTGGAGCGTCTTTCAATTCAGAATTGCTAAATAGGGTGAGCATCCTTTGAGTCGGAGTTGGTAAATAGGGTGTTAGAGCTTGTAAACCAAGGAATTGGAGCCTCCTTCTGTTGGAGCTAAAAATATTGGCAGTTGAAGCTTTCTAATTAATGTTAATTATTGAAGAAAAAATATTAAGAAATGTTTGATGGTTTTTCTCCTAAAAGGTTTCCACTTACAAATATCTGTTGTATTGTTCTTATTCTTGTGCATTGTTGAATGATGTTGATGATTTCTTTATGCTTATTTGATGCTAATAACAATTAATGCTATGTGAAGTTAAAAATAATTAATTGAAGACAAATAAGGATTCATGTGGTTCAGCCCCGTCTCAGTATTTCCAACAAACAACAAATAACATATAATGTAAATGAATATAATTAGGTAGAATTACATCCCACGATTTATTTACTTCAGAATAAAATTGTAAATGTATAGACATCTCAATTTATTATTTTATGTCAAAGAAAAACTATATAATTAAATTTCCCTATTAAATATCTTTAATTTAACATTGAATAATACAAATGGTAATATTTTATACAATTTATTCTAAAACATAATTCTTAATTTTACTTAAGAACACTTATTTTAAATAAAGTATTAATTTTATATTGAATATATTTCTTTATAAACAACAATATATATAAAAAAAAGAGACCATAATTAAAATTTAACATCTTCCTTCGGATTCCCTAAAATGATATGGTAATTTTATTTTTAACGTGGGATTTGGTAACCATATATTTATAACGTAGGATTTGGTAACCATGCACAATTGAAAGGGAGATAAAAAGGTTGGAAGTTTGATATGTCAACACGCGATCATCTTTGGGTGGTGGTCGTGGATAAGTAATGATAGATGTCGTGAATGGGAAACGCTAAAAGACAACAATGAAAAAAGATAGTTATGAATTGAGTTTGGAGGTTATGATATCCCTTAAACATCACAACTTATTCAAATTTGGTTATAGTTATCAAGACTCGCAAGTGATAAGAAACGTACATAGAAAGCTAATTGCACGTATTGACCAAAAGACAGCCACAAAAAAATTGACAGAGAAAAGATAAATGCACGTATTGACCAAAAGAAACTCACAAAAGTTTGATTGATTAGTATGAAGAAAGCTGAAAAAATAGAGAGAAAGAAATATACCTTCATCATATTATTAATAAAATTTTATTACATTACAATTCACGGCGTTTCGAATCACGAGGTTTGAATTATAAAGTTTTAAATAGAAGGGGAGTTGGGTTTAATTTTGGGCATTAAAGTGGGTAACATATATTTTTCATTTATAAAGTTATTAATGCGATTGGGCTGTATATTCCTACTGTAAATAAGTATATTATTTAACGGTAACCATACAACATTAATAAACATATGACTTGTTAAATATTGGTTGCCATTAAATTCAGGTATTCAAAATATGTCGATAGTCTTACAACGGACGTGTCCAAAAACCCTAACGTGAATGGACAATCTGGTATCACGAGTGTCTGACTTCCTCGGACGCAAGAAACTTCCTACTCTGACTTTCAAGATTCGTCATAAACTTTGAAGATTCCTCGGATCGGATTTGGCAAGCATCGTGGGTCATTAACCTCCCCATAATTCTGTGCCCGTCACGGTAAATCAATAATCATATATACAATGATTAATAAGAAGTTAAAAAAGTGAACAATTTCGGATAAGGTAAATCAATATGGAGCACCTTACCCAAAAATAATGTTTCCTTGAAAACGAAAGATGACTTTGTGAAAGGTAAAGGTGTAGTCTGATGCGTTAATGCAATAGATTTGTAACGGAACAGATGGAGCCAAGGGATCTTTGTGGAAGGGAGGTTGGTCAAAATTGGTGGACGAGGGCTTATCCACAAAATAGCTTTACGCAAACTGGACGATGGCTTATCCACAAAATTGTGGTGTTGCGCTATTCCAAGCAAAATATGTCTTTCTCGACTGTAAGATACAGAGGTAAAGAAAAGGGCATATTGAATCTCTTTGTCTTTACTCAGTAAAACGTGCCACAAGGAAGTCACAGAATATGCGATGAGAGTTGGAATAATGGAAAGCTAATAATAGAATTGAGAAATGACAGGGACACCGAAGCGCACAAAAAAGGGGTGATTTCTCCACAGTTCACTCGCATCAATTCAAGCTGAGATGTAATTTGGATAAATAGAAAACGGAAGATGGAGTTATGATTACGTTAGAGATGGGGAAAGTCATTGAAATCTGAATAGTTTTATGTGGAAACTTGGTTTGTGAATTTACTGTGCACCTATGTACGGAAATGGTCTTCCATTGGGAAGACGAAAAAGCATATGGGTTAAGGCAGAGATGCAGAAACCAAAAACCTATGATATAAGTGATTGATTCACATATATAAATGATTAATCAATTATATGCATGATTATATTAGTAAATATGGCTGAAATATATCATAATGGTATAATAATATTATTATTATTATTATAAAAAAATATATTATTTTATAAATTATTATTATTATTATTATTATAAAATAAGGTATTGAAAGCTCAAGAGATTAATGAATCTAATGAATTATTAATATTATAAATCTAAATGGATTAATATTATAAATTGGTTGATTGTTATCTTGGGGCAATGTTTGTCACAATGGTTCACCATGGTAGTCATGTTGAATATTGTTGACTATAATGCCCATGTTGACTTGTTATCTTGGGAGAATGTTTGTCACTATGGTTTATCATGGTAGTCATGTTGAGTATTGTTGAGAATAATGCTCATGTTGACTATTGTTGACCATATCAACAAAAGTCTACCACATTCAACACATGTTAATGTATAAATATTATCCTAAGGGATTATAAACATAAACAATTATATTGTTCATGAAGGGATCAATACTATAAACGGAATGGATCGATATTATAAAACCAAGGGATCAATAAACCCTAGGGATGAGTATTATAAATTGAAGGGATTAATAAACCGAAGGGAATATTCATATTAAAAATCAAATGGATTCAAAAAGCAAGGGATTAATATTAGTAACCCAAGATATTAATAAACCCAAGGGGTTAATATCACAAAGCTGAGGTATTAATAAACCCAAAGAATTACTAATATTATAAACCCAAGGGATTAGTATTATAAACCCAAGAGATTAAAAATACAAAGGTTTAATAAAACCAAAGGGTTAATATTACAAACCCAAGGTATTGATAAACCCAATGAATTACTGATATTATAAACCCAAGGGATTAATATTTTTTTTCTAAGTTGGTTTAATCTATTAATATGGAACATAATATACATAGCGAGATTCACCTCAAAGGTTGCAAAACTAGACAACTCCGGAGGGAAGAAAATTCAAAAAAACATAGTAGAGGTTGCCCTTAACCGAGAAATTGACCCAAAAATTGATGCCCTTAAACGGGAAACCATCATACCGACATTTTCCCAAGAAACTAAAGCTGTAGAAAAGACTAGTACTACTAGGGAAAATACATTCAACGTTTCCGAAGTTGCAAAAATTCATAGACAAAAATCCCAAAAAAAGAGTAAGTAGACCGGTGATTAGGCTAGTTGTCGTTGTAGGGAGGAATCTCTTCCATAATTGGGTAGTTGTAGTCTTCATCCAGGTCATCCACATCTTTTTTGGATTGCTGGGCTGAGTTCTCAGAAGAAGAGGGAGAGCTTGTGTTCTTCAGCTCCTTATCCATGCGTGTAGAGCTGCCACTGCTGGTGCCTGCACTTCTAGAAGTTTGGGAGCAAGATTTGACAGGGAGGGAAGTCTATTTTCTGGTTGTCGGAGGAGGCATAACCGAAATGGTTGATTTCCTTCTGTGATTCGGGGAACCAAAAGCTACATCTCTAGAGTTTTCCTCCTGAAAAACAACCAAAATTGTTGCTATGAGTTGCGGCTTGTCCAAGGCACTACTGAAGATGAAGCAGGCTTCATTGCTGGCTGAAGGCTGGTAAGTGCAGTCTTCACTATCAGAGAGGGGTGGACGAGAGCCACCGCTACCCCTTCCTCCACCTCCCCTACCACTTCCACCCCTTCTGCACCTCATACGGCGCCTACGCGGCATTTTCTGTTGGCTGAAGGCAAAGAGGGAGCGCTAATAGTAAGAAGATGGAGAGGGAGGCCAGGACGCTGGAGGAGATGAGAGGGAAGCCGAACGGGTAGGTGAGAAGGGTTGAGTACAGAGTGGAGAAGAATTCCGCAAATTAATAATTGGAAGACACTGAGAATGGAGGCTTCAGAGAGCTGAAGGCTCAGTTTTACTGTGCGGAGAACGAAGGCCTACTCCTCTGGTGGGCTGGGATGCTAAGCGAAAGCAAAAATGAAATGGCGGATTGGAGCTAAGGAGCTGAGTCAAACTGAAGGCCAAAGCAAATGAATGGCGAACAGGGGAGCGAGTCTCCATTGAAGTCAAGGAGCAGGCTAAGTAATTGCAGCGCGAGGGAATGAGGAGTACTGAACAAGCCACCACGAGAGCCTTTAAGGTGGAGGTACCACAGTCAGGTGCAGGCAGGTGCCCAGGCTAGCTGTCGCCTTCAATGCCTGCCACGAATAGTCCTCTAACCATCACCCGCATCTGGGATCCAAGGGATTAATATTATAAACCTAAGAGATTAAAAATACAAGGGATTAATATTATAAATGTTGGGGATTAAAATCCCAAGGGATTAATGTTATAAACTAAACAGATTAACGAACCTAATGGATTAATATTATAAACACAAGTGATTAATGTACCGAACGAATTATTAATATTATAAACCAGAGGGATTAAAATTATAAACTCTAGGGATTATAAACCGGAGGGATTAATATTATAAACCCAGGGGATTAATATTATAAAACCAAGGAATCAATAAATCCTAATTTTGTAATGTTGAGAGGAAACACTGAATAAATTGCAATGTAATATAACATTGTGACAATGAGTACCAATTTAATTTTCATTTTGTGACAATGTTTGTCATGATGCGACACTAGATTGATTTTTGTACCATGAAAACGTCACAATACAAAGCCCTATTGTAGTGGCACAGTGTGACATTGAAATATTGCAATGTAATGTAACGTTCCAACAATTATTTTCATATTGCTTGTCGCATTGCAACAATGTTTGTCACAATGCGGCATTGGATAGATTTTTGCACCATTGAAGTGTCACAACACTAAATCCCTAATTTTGTATGAGATATTATAAACCGTAAAATATAAAACTGATATTAGAAATCCTAACATTAAACCCAATATTATAACCATAATATTAAACCCAATATTAAAAATCCTAATATTTAACACAACATTATAAGCCCTAACATTAAACCTTCCTTTTTAAATACAACATTGCCACCCAAGGGATTTAATATTGGGTTTTATAAACTCAATACTAAAGGCCCTAATTTTAAACCAAAACTTTGTAATATTGAAAGGTGACATTGAATAAATTGTAATTTAATGTAACAATTGGACAATGAGTATCAGATTGATTATAAACCTAAGGAAATAATAAACCTAAGAGATTAATGTTACAAACATTAGGGATTAAAAACCTAAGGGATTAATATTTTAAACCCTAGGGATTCTAAACCCAAGAGATTAATAAACCCTAATTTTGTAATGCCAGGAGGTGACATTGAATAAATTTCAATCTGATGTAACATTGCAATATGAGTATCAAATTAATTATCATGTTGTGATAATGTTGGTCACAATGCGACGTTGGATTGATCATTTTTACCATGCAAAATTCACAACACAAAGCCCTATTGTAGTGTCACAATGTGACATTGAAAACATTCCAATGCAATGTAAGGTTCCAACAATGATTTTTATATTTCTCATCACATTGTGACAATGTTTGTCACAATGTGACGTTGGATAGATTTCTACACCATTCAAATGTCAGAACATTGAACCCTAATGTTATACTAGATATTATAAACACTAACATTAAACCCAATATTATAACCATAATATTAAATCAAATATTATAAACCATATTATTTAACTCAACATTATAAACTCTAATATTAAGCCCTAATTTTCTAATGTGGAAATGCAACCCAAGGGATTTCATATTAGGTTTCCGAAACCCATTATAAAACCCAATACTAAAATCCCTAATTCTAAAACTTAATTTTTTAATGTTGAGAGGGGACATTGAATAAATTGTAATGTCATGTAACATTGCGACAATGAGTATGAGATTGATTGTTATCTTATGACAATGTTTGTCGCAATGATTCACCATGGCCGTCATGTTGACTATTGCCCGCTATAATGTATGTGTTGACTATATTTGACCATTTAAATAAAATACAACCATATTGAATTTGTGTTAATGTATAAATATTATAAATCCTAAAATAGTCAGCCACTTTTATTCCAAGATTTTGATAATATAAATCCCTTGGTTTTGTTAATATTATATACTATAATATATATAGTGAGCCATATTTATCTCTTATTAATTTTACTTAAACGTTATAAACCCTAACATTAAACCCAATATTACAACCATAATATTAAACCAAATGTTATAAATCCTAATATTTAACCACATCGTTGATGTACCTCTGAGAATTACCTGTCCATAAACATAGGCATAGTAAAATCATATAAAATTGAATCATATCCACATGATATTGACCTCATAGATCTGTCAAAGCTACTCTACCACTTGATTCCTCACATTCAGGAACTTCTTCATGCCATTCACCTGCATAAGCAATGATTCCTCCACAAGAATTATGCTTGAAACCATGTCATACCGTGACATAGATACATAGATACACAGATACACAGGTATATATATATATATATAATCATTAGCATAAAAAAAATGATCATGTTAGGTCACCTCATACATACATACATATATGCATACAAACCATCAACATAAAACCATCAAGATCCATGATGACCCTGTTAATGAATGGCATACATACATACATACATGTATACATATGTAAACATCAACAAAATCATGATCACAAATCAATGGTTAGATATCATAAGTTATAGGTTAAGATAACCTCCTTATTTGTGCACAATATGCACAATGTTGAGAAAAACAGTTCCCAACATATCCAAGGCATCTAACACCTCATTCATTTCACCTTTTCTATTTCCTTTTTCATGTTTGTACCGTGACCATCCATTTACCACAATGGACCCAACCAGTCCAACCGACTGTCATACTCTTACCTTCCGCTGCGCTTACTCATGCACTTAGTTCACTCATCTCTTGCATTACTTGTTGGGTACCATAGAGCTATCTCCAAGATCTATTAACTTTCCACTTTCCCAACCAATTTCCAAGACTCTCAAACAAAATCCAAGAATAAAAACGAACAAGAAGAATACCATGAGAACCAAAAGCAATACAACACCGCAACAAAGTGGCATAGATATGCACTAGACACAATCAAGACTGCAAATAGAGCGACAATAAATAACAAAATACTAAAAGCACAAGAATTTCATTAGGGGGATTTTTACGTCTAAAATGGGCTTCCTAAGAAAAATGTACAAAAAAATAAACTTTTTAAGAACCAATAGTATTCAAGATGATGATGTCAACCATGGGGGATGATTCACCATTTTTGGAGTAAAAAAGTACAAATACTAAAAAATAATAAAATAATAAAACTACTTTTTCAACTCGTATTTTCAACTTATCTCTCAAATTGTTTACTCAAATTTTGAGTGAGAGTACTCGTTGGATGCAAAATTTAATTCCTCATCCAAGGATTACCCATTTTACATAATTTTTATGGACCCTACTACACTAGAAATGAGGAATACATGAAAAAACAGGTTTGCAATCACGTTATTTATGTATTTCTCAGTTTTCATGTAGAAAGGTCCATTGAAAGTATGCAACATGGGTACTCCTTGGATGAGAAACAAAATTCTTCATCCAACAAGTGTTTCCGCTTGGAATTTGAGTAAACCCATAGGGAGACAAGTTAAAAATACGAGTTGAAAAAATAGTTTTTCCTTTTCCCTCTAAAATTTGATGATGTAATCAATTATTAATATATTATTTCCACTATTATTTTATAATTTCCTTAGGAGGCCCATTTTAGACCTCAAAATTCCCCTAATGACAGCAAACACCATGACTTAATCCGCATGGTTCTAAATACTTAGAAGGAAAGTGTAGCCCAAGCTTTCTTCAAGATTTCATGGTAGTCACTTGCCATGAAATCCCCTACATCATACTCCAACCACACAATTGTCAACGCATAAATAGATATACCAATATACTTGTTATCTTACCTTGTTGTGCCAAGCACAATGACCTATAACTGAACACACATGGCAGCCATATGTATCAACATCAAGACAACATATCTATCAATTTGAAATCAACTTTTACCAAGACTAACAACCATGTCATAATCCATCAGTCAACTCACTTTCATTGGTCATAATACATAATGCTACAACTATCACCTACTTACACTCAGGTACATATCATCCATCTCAACAAATGTGTGCCAATATAACCATCTTAAACACCATTTCATCATGTAATCTTATAGACACATATACTCATATCATGCAATTAATCAAACATTCAAACAAATTGAAAAAATGCCATGCTAAATAAATCAGCTAGATGATGTAGTAGATGCCAAATCACTCAAACACCGAATAGATGACATAATCAAACAATTAAGCATCAATTACATGACATAATCAAACTCATACCTTGATGTATCTTAGGGGAGGCTATCTTATCTGCACAATCAATCTAGATTAGCAAAATATAACTTCACGACACATCAACTTAACCTAAATAAGGTCATGATATCTATAAATATAGTAAATATCTAAAAGGTTGACATCATAGACTCATAAATATATGTCATTCATGCATAGCAATCACATATGCACAATTAGTCTAAATTAGTGCAACACATTATCATAATTAGGTTGAATCATACCTGAATGCCATAACCCTAACCAGTTGCATAGGCCAATCCAGATCAAAATGATACATATAACATCAAGATATTAATTCAGTAACCCTAATCATCAAGTTAACTAACACATACTCATCAACAACATATAACATAATCATCGAGCTAACTACACGTTAACATATAACATGCTCATCAATGACACATAACATAATCATCAAGTTAACCAATCATAAACAACAACAAGTTAATCATGTAACATAATCATCAACAACATATAACACAATGATCAAGTTAATATCATGCCTAACTAACCAACACATGTGCATATAATCACACTAGTTAGCTAACATCTATCATGTATGTAACCATAACATCAATAGAATGAAAGGCATGCACATAACGATAATGCATATGAATACATTGATCAAATAGAATTTATCACACATGTAACAAAAATAAAAATAGAATGGAGAACATACAATTAACCCTAATGTTTACAACAATCATGAGTCACATACCTGCATGCTTGTATGACGATATTCTCTTACCCCAAAGTCCATTGTTGCAACTTCACTTTACTTATCTGCATCTCCTACTCTATATCAACCAACACATTAGCATCATAGCATACCAATATCATCATGATTACCTAATTGCATAAAATGACCTTATGCACAACAACCTTCACCAAACCAATGCACAGTTGACCATGTGCACCCACTTGACATGTATAACCAATCATGAACGACCAATTCATGTCCCACATACAACATCACATAAGAAAGCATAGACAGAAAACACACAAGAATGACCAATATGTGACCTATCATAAACAAGAAATGCATACACAACATGTAGCAACATGTAAGCAAGTGTGCATGAATAATAAATAAGAAAGAACCACACATAACTAGTCATACACTCGTGACAACATGTTGACAAAAACACCATCAAAACTTCCATGGCGACACCACCATGGTCAACACAACATAGACGACACAACCACATACAACATAGGTATGAAAACACATAATAAATCAATATAAAAGCATGGCCAATGCACCATCCATCAAGTTCGAAAGTTGAACCATGCTCTGATACCACTCTGTGGTATCAGATATCACTCTATGGTATCAGATATCACACAAAGATAACATAACCCAAACATCACCATCATGCATGCACAACCAACACATAGACCATAAGCATGAGGAACAGATATTCAATTGACATGTATGCATGAAAAACACACATAACCCAAGGAGAGTGGAACCACACGTACCACTCTGTGGTATCATATATCACACAAAGAGAACAAAAACCGAACACCACCATCATGCATACACAACAAGCACATCGAACATAAACATGAGGAACATCTATGCAATTGACATGTATGCATGAGAAACACACACAACCCAAGGAGAGCACAACCACGCTCTGATACGACTCTGTAGCACGCAATTCCCACATCTACCCAAGTAACCAGGCAACTGGGGTAAACATGTGACAAGAGGCTACTAATATGAGATTGAACATCCTAGATGACCTGAAGCAAGTGTAACTGATGGAAACACCATAAATTCACCTTACACTACATCATTGAGAACCCCAGGAGGTAACTCAACCCTCCAGGGCCATGTTCCTTGAGGGGGAATTTATTTTTAGACAATTTGAGGCTGAGCTGCAGGCTTGTAAGGGAAAGGTAGTGGTTTTAGACCCTATAGCCATGGGTTAGCTTTGTCAAGGTACCGTCAAAGGCCCAAACATCGAATTTTACACCTATAGCTCCGAGATTTGTGCCACATTTTTAGCCCCTGAGCTCAGGTCACTTCCAAGAACTTCCTGTAACTTCAGGAGATGGTAAATAACATTAAAACACACATATGGAAGTAATCATATCATCAATAACTCATCCGACCCCACCCAGCCATGGCAAAAATTTCGTTAAACATGTCACAAACATAACATCTACGAGTATGAACAACAGATTTAAACAAATGGGTCTCTTTCTTATCTAAGAATGGCTAAGAAGCATTGCTCCCCTACATCATAAGCTATCATATAATGAATTTAACCATAGATAAATGGGATATTCATTTACAGGCACAAACAAGAATAGAGTCATACATATTCATTGATCGAATACATGCTTATAACCATCTTATTAACAACATAAATAAAATGGACACAATAACAATGAAATACATACATAAACTAGTACATTTGCATACCAGATACTGAAGAAATGATCTCTTCATTACTGAATGTAAAAATAGCCTAGAGATGGGACTTCCATGTTCCACCTGACCATAGATTGGTTGAGAAAAATCTAATTCAGCCAATCAACCCCATGCCATATTCCAAGCATGAATGTGAGACTTAACTGAAATAACCAATCAGGGCATCCCAAGGCTAAACCACCTCATTTTCATCAATAAACATGTCATAACTGGATTTATCATGATCTACCTAGATCACTAGGCCAACAAAAGCATGGGTATCACCGGATTCTCTCCACCTAAACTATGAGGAATTTTCATGTCTCCTAGTCTTTTAGGATTTACTACAACACATAGTTTGAATTAGGTGTTACTAGGTCCTAAACCGAGGCATACTCTATATGATTTACTCCAATCCGAAACACAGGATTACTATGCCTCTAATGGAGAGTAAACCACCACCTCTCAAGCTTTACCGCAACCCACAGGCTGAATTATGAGTTATTAGGCCATACACCGAGGCAACAAACGAACTGGTTCTATATCATTTAGAGATCCACCCCACTTAGCTTTGAATCCATCCGGTGATCCAACTAAACCAAAACACGAGCAAACCACAACACCATGGCTATTTTGAAATGGCAAGACAGGGCTAAATACATTGTTGCCCCTACAAAAACCCATGCCAAGATAGGAAAGAACCACATGCAATACCATGCATTCCAAACCTAGCAAGGAAAATAGACATGAAAATCGATACCTACCAATAATCTTGTTGTAGCTTCTTGACTCCTGCTCCTCCTTTCTTTCTTCCTCCTTTTTCCTACTTACTTTCCTTTCTTACTCAAAAATTCCAAAGTTCTCTAAGAACTCTAAGTGTCTAAGAGTGAGAGAGGGAGTGAGGGAATAATGAGAGAACTTTGAAAATTCACTAACAAAAGGTACCAATTGATCCTAAGAAGCCTTTTTATAGAATATGCCCCTATTTTCTTCATTTTCCATCATGTTCCTTCAATTTCCTCCTCACATGCAACCTTTGACCTTTTACCTCCCTTTTCTCCTAATTTCCATTATTTTCATAAATAAATGTACCCAAAAATACATTTTTCCTCTTTAATGCCTTAGTCATAACCTTTCCCAATTTTTGTAGCCATAATAAACCAAATCAACACACCCTAGGATTTTTTGCCCAACATTCAACTTGGAATAAGTGTCCTATCATCCATGGTTATTATTTTTAACATTTATTACATGGTATTTTGACCAGGGTTGTTACAACTATGACAAATTTATTGAATGATTTGATGAAAATGGGGAACCAAGGGTTTTACAGTGAAAGAAGAAAGCCACATCAGTTAGGATGGTGATAGCTATGTAGGCCAAGTGCAGTCGTAGGAAAGGATGTGTGCTATTTGCAATTCATATCTCTAGTGACAGAGGTAAGAAATTTGAGGATGTAGTTGTGTTGAGTAGGTATCCAATTTTGCAGCAGTTTCATGATGTATTTCCACCAGATTTTTTAGAGTTTCCACAGCACAGGGAAGTAGACATTTCTATTGAGTTCGTACCAGGGGCAGCTCCAACATCGAAAGCACCTTACTAGATGAGAATACCATATTTGGTAGAGTTAAAATTGTTGTAGAAATTATATACATTAAGCATGTATATATCTGGACTCTCCTAATCTAAGAATATTTATCTTCTTGCTAAATATAGAATCCCTCCACTATAATTCTTGCGTAAATTTAATCAACAATTTCAAAACACATGAAGCAATAAAAACACACATAACATAGTTGTTTAACGGGAAATCCTGAAGCTAAAAACCCCAACTATCATATTATGTATATCATGGAGATGATGTAACAATCTCATACAAAGCTTAGTACATCAAGCTCTCAGTACAATACAATCGTCACACACTAACATAGAAGAAATCTTCAAATCCATGCACCAATCTCTGCCCTCCTGCTAGCCTGCCTCCACTGTGCAATCCAAGCTGATTGCAAAGACAAATTCAATGCAATCCCACTCTCCTTGACTACGTTATTATCATTGGAAACTCCAATGTCTATATAGATGCAATCCATGCATCACTATGGTCACAACAGATAGTCTATCTCACCCTTTCACCTATCTCTGCACTCGGTCTCCACTGGATCTGACATGCACCGTAGTTAACTATTGTATTGTTCAGTTGATAAATGAGTTATTATTTTTGAATTAATTAACTAATTAATTCACTCCACTCTCACTAGTGTATCAATCTGTTAGACTAGATACAACTAGCTCAACTGTGTCTAACTGAGTTAAATTGAACACAACTCCACCAACTACTTCTACAACTCCACCAAACTCTGTCACGTGAGTTTTAACTGAATTCATCCATGAAATAGCTCCTGGAAACCCTTAGGAATAGCGTAATTCCTTATGTCAGCTCATGTGCCACATATGTGCACTTAACTGAAGTGCTCCAAGAGAATAAGATAATGTTTAGAGTCCAAATATTATTAAGAGCTAATAATATTCGACATATCTATTTTTAGACTTGCAATCTAAAAATAGATTCCGCCCAATATGTTTAAAAATATAAGTCCATATATTTTTCCAACTTGACCAACCATCCACAAATAGCATCCTGCAACTCATAGAATATGATCGACATATCTAAAAATATACTTTGCACCAAAAATCACCTGTGTGGGCCCCACCTAGTTTAGGTGATTATTTTCCAACTAGGATCAAGGATGATGTTTCAGGATACCTCTGTCACTGTTTCTTGTTGCAATATTCAGCACTCCTCAACAAGAAAGGTTTGTCTTTGCATGCGACATGAAAATCCATGCATTCGCCCTGCAACCTTTGCAAGCGCCATGCAACTCCGTGCATCTGCTCTGCAACTCTTCCGAAACTGAATATGCTCCAAAAAACTCAAAAAATCTGATGCATCTATCGTCAAAGTCTTCGACTTTTGCTTAGCTAGTGCACATGTCTTCAGGAACCACTGCGTTGTTGAACTCTGCACCCATGCACTCTGCACTTGCTCTGAGCTCTGAACCGTGCTCCAGTATCCGACACTATCACTTCGATCTGCCTGCATCAATTCAACTGATCATGCTACTGTTGCTATGTGGGCACCTCGTAGCCAGGCTCAATTCATGAGATCCACACCATCTCAATGAGTCCTACCCAGAAATCTCCTCTTGGGATTACTCATGCATGTCTCCCCACCTCTCACTTGGTGGTATATCCACATGCACTCCCTCTACCCATTTGGCACGAAATTTCTCTGCATGAGTGGTTGCTCCCACTCCATGATCCTCATCTTGTGGATGCTCCACATCCCGAGGTTCACTTTTACCTGCATGCAAATCCTGATCCCTCTCAAGCTTCAATTACATGTCTTTCTTGTACTTCCCAATAGTAGGAAGCTCTGTAGAAATCCCATATACATCAAATCTATAAAGATTCTTCTGCATCTCCAGTTGTGGCTGCTCTACAACCTTCTGAGACTGCTTCTCAGGCTGCATGTTGAGAGGATCCCTCTCAACCACCAAGTCACTAACCTCTGCTTTACTCCTCAAATCTTTACATGCATCTTGTACCTCAGTGCATGTAGATTCTTAGTTCGCGCACATTGTAATTGTCTCGTCGTCGCAAAATTTTCTAACAAAAGAACTGATTTTAAATCGACAATATCTCCCTCATCCGAGCTCCAATTCGAATGATTTTTTTTTCAATTTGGGTATTTTTTCGCAAGGAATCCAAATATGATTTTCTTTCTGAAAATATTTCACCAAAAATTTTGGGTATTCTCTGCAAAATCGCGTGCCCAAAAATTCTTCCTCTCATTCCATGTAGAAAATTTATAACATAGCTTTTATACCATGTAGAAATTATATAAATTAACCATGTATATATTTGAACTCTCCTGATCTAAAAATATTTATCTTCTTTCTAAATACAGAATCCTTCCACTATAATTCTTGTGGAAATTTAATCAACAATTGCAAAACACATGAAGCAATAAAAAACACATATAACACAGTTGTTTAACGGGAAAGCCTGAAGCTAAAAACCCAAACTATCAAATTATGTATATCATGGATATCATGTAACAATCTCATACAAAGCTTAGTACATCAAACTCTCAGTACAATACAATCGTCATACACTAACGAAGAAATCTGCAAATCCATGCACCAATCTCTGCCCTCCTGCTAGCCTGCCTCCACTGCGCAATCCAAGCTGATTGCAAAGACCAATTTGATGCAGTCCCACACTGCTTGACTACGTTATTATCATTGGAAAATCCAATGTATATATAGATTCAATCCATGCATCACTATGGTCACAACAGATAGTCAATCTCACCCTTTCACCTATCTTTGCACTGGGTCTCCACTGGATCTGACATGCACTGTAGTTAACTGTTGTATTGTTCAGTTGATAAATGATTTATTATTTATGAATTAATTAACTAATTAATTCACTCCACTCTCACTAGTGTATCAATCAGTTAGACTAGATACAACTATCTCAACTGTGTCTAATTGAGTTAAACTGAACACAACTCCACCAAACTCGGTCACATGAGTTCTGATTGAAGTCCTCCATGCAATAGCTCCAGTAAACCCTCAAGAATAGGGTAATTCATTCTGTTAGCTCCTATGCCACATCTGTGCACTTAACTGAAGTGCTCCAAGAGAATAAGATAATGTTTAGAGTCCAAATATTATTAAGATATAATAATATTCGACATATCTATTTTTAGACTGGCAATCTAAAAATAGATTCCACTCAATATGTCTAAAAATAGAAGTCCATATATTTTTCCAACTTTACCAACCATCCACAAATAACATCCTGCAACTCATAGAATATGATCGACATATCTAAAAATAGACTTTGTGGCAAAAAACACCTGGGTGGGCCCCACCTATTTTAGGTGATTATTTTCCAACTAGGATTAAGGATGATGCTTCAGGATGCCTCCTTCATTGTTTCTTGTTGCAATCTTCAACAATTGCAGTTGAAGGAAACGTTTTAAAATTGTACATTAGGACAAGTGTATTGCCATGGGGTGCACCGGTATTGTTCATGAACAATAAATATGAAACACTTAGACTATGCATTCACTACAGGAAGCTAATCAAAGTGACCATCAAGAACAAATACCCATTGTTGAGGATTGATGATTTGTTTTATCAGCTCAAAGGAGCAACAATGTTCTCTAATATCAACCTAAGATCAAGATACCACTAGGTACACATCAAGGAGAAGGATATATAGGAGACCGCTTTCAGGACCAGGTAGGAGCATTATGAGTTTGTTTTAGTTCCATTCGGTTTGACTAATACCCCAAATACAATTATGTGCTTAATGAACAATGTGTTGAATCCTTACTTGGACAAGTTCGTGATTGTGTTTATTGATGACATATTGGTGTATTCTAAAAATAAGGAAGAGAATTTTGAACATTTGGTAGCAGTTTTGAGGTTGTTGAGATAGCTTCAGTTGTATGGGAAGCTCAACAAATGAAGCTTCTTCCAGATTGAGGTTCACTACTTGGGAAATGTTGTCTCTAAGGAGGGAACTACAGTAGACCCAAAGAAGATAAGAGTAATCATGGAGTGGGTAGTACCTAAGAGTGTAGATGAGGTGAGTTCATTCCTAGGATTGGCTAGTTACTACATGAGGTTCATCAGGAACTTCTCACAAATTTCTTATCCTATGACATCATTGCAGAGGAAAGGTAAGAAGTTTTACTCGACAGAGTAGTGTGAGGCTAATTTTCAGCAGCTTAAGAAGTTATTGACACATGTTCTAGTGTTAAATATTGAAAATCCAGACAAGGAGTTTGTAGTGTGCACAAATGCTTGCACGAGAGGGCTTGGTGGAGTCCTTATGCAAGATGAACAGGTGGGTTTTTATGAGTTACGAAAGCTAAATGAGCATGAACATAACTACCTGACACATGATCTTGAGCTAGAAGTGATCATTCATGCACTAAATATGTGGAGAAACTATCTTATTAGTAGGGAGTTTGTACTTATGAGTGATTACATTGTGTTGAGGTACTTGTATGACTAACCAAATTTGATGGCAAGGCAGGCTAGATGGATGGCTAAGATCAGTGATTTTCAATTCGAGATCAAGTATATTAAGGGAAGGGAGAACCAGTTCATAGATTCTCTTAGCAGGAGAGTACATGTAAATCACTTAGAAATGATGAGCTCCTATGGGACAGACTTATAGGATATGATATTACAGGAAGGCGAGTTGGATCACAAGTACATGGAGATTGTGCACAGGTTGTATCAGAGTATAGGGACAGGTGTAGGTACAAATACAGGTGTAGGTGTTTTTATAGGTACACTAGGTGTTTGCACAGGTATAGGTACAAGTACAAATACATGTGTTGTTACACCTACAGGTGTTGGCATAGGTACAGGTGGTACAGGTACAAATACACATGTACAATATTTGGACTTCTATCTCATAGAAGATGGATTGCTTAGATTTTGGGATAGGATATATGTACTCGATAACAGTGAGCTCAAGAAGGTAATCTTGAGGGAGTTTCACGCAAAACCATATTTGGCTCACCCATGTTACCATAAGACTTTGACTGCACCAAATAAATTCTACTATTGGTAGAATCTGATAAAGGGATGTGGTGGAATTTGTAGCCAGATCTTTGGATTTTCAGATGGTTAAGGCAGAGAATAAACATCCAGGTGGATTGCAACAAACGATTTTGATTACAGAGTGGAAATTGGAGGTCATTTCCATAGCCTTCATCACAAGTTTTCCTAGCAATAGACAACATGATTCTATTATGGTTTTTGTGGATAGGTTAACAAAGGTTGCAAATTTTATACTGATGAAGACTACATACTCACCTAGTGATGTAGCATAGGTGTTTAATAGATACATAGTTATACTTCATGGTGTTCTGAAGAAGATTGTGTCCAACAGGGATGCAAAGTTCAGCTCCAAGTTTTGGAAGGAGTTGTTTGGAGGTTTGGGCACTAAGTTTGCCTTTAGAATGGTATATCATCCAAAGAAATATGGGAAGATTGAGAGGATCAACAAGATATTAGATGATATGTTGATGATGTATGTGATGCATCAACAACACAAGTGGGAAGAGTATCTTCTACTGGTAGATTTTTCCTACAACAATGGGTATCAAGAGATGCTGAGGATGAGACCATTCAAGGCATTGTATGGATGGAGTTGCAACACCCATATTATTTGGATTGATCTGGTTAAGAGGGTACTGATTGGACTAGATATGTTGGCAGAAATGGAACAAGAAATGCAGGTGATCAACAAGAACTTGAAGGAAAAAGAGGATAGGAAGAAGAGTTATGCAAATAGGAACAAGTTGTTCAAGGAGTTTCAGATTGGGGATCAGGTGTAATTTTGTATCAAGCCCAAGAAGAGCCCCTTGGGGACTGGATCATGTGCGAAGATGGCAGTAAGTTTTTCTAGACCCGTCAGGATTACCGAGAGTATCACATCAGTGGCCTATCAAGTTGCACTACCTTCCATAGTGAAATTCCATGATGTTTTTCATGTATCATTGCTTAAGAAATATGTTAAAGATGTTGATCATGTTATTGACTAGTTTGTATTGCAAGTGGAGGCAGAAGGATATTTCCAGCTGGAACAACACTGCATTTTGAATAAAAATATGCTCATGCTCCAGAATCGAGCAATAGAGAAATTTAAAGTGAAATGGAATCACTTTTGGCCCGATGAAGCTACATGGGAGATGGCAGATCAGATGTGGGCTATGTATCCTTGTTTTCCAGTTGAGGTAAAGTAGTTTTGATGTGATGTTGGTTTTTTTTTAGAATATATTTTGGCAATGCTTTGGTATATGTTTTGTTATGATGGTTTGATGTATGTACATACATATATGGATGTAAATACCATCATGATCTATGTTATAAAGCTCTAATAAGCCATATGGTGTCATGACATTATAGTTGTCATGTTGTTCTGATCTCATTTTTGTTTGTTTTTTAGTACGGTGATCATTGTAAATACTACAATGAGCTATGTTATATAGCTTCATGGGTAGTATGTTTTATTTTTAGTGGTGTTACTGAGGTATATGTGACAAAAAGGATAGTGTCCCCTAAGGGGGAGGGTTTCTGTAATAACCATGGTGAAACAATTCATG
The DNA here is from genome assembly GCA_034641835.2 of Pinus albicaulis. Taxonomy (NCBI): domain Eukaryota; kingdom Viridiplantae; phylum Streptophyta; class Pinopsida; order Pinales; family Pinaceae; genus Pinus; species Pinus albicaulis. The sequence continues at coordinate 778,975,549 of CM076571.1, forward strand.
TAATAAATTTACAATAATAACCACAGTGGATGGGACAGTTCTTTGAAGCTGATAGTTAGGAAAAGCATCATAGGGGGTGCTCATTTGGTTTTGTGGCAAAGGAAATTGGAAAAGGCTATGGCTAAGTCATTAAAGAGGAAAAATGTATTTTTGGCACATTTATTTATGAAAATAATGAAAATTAGGGGAAAAGGGAGATGAAAGGTCACTGGTTGCATGTGAGGAGTAAATTGAAGGAAAATAATGGAAAATGAAGAAAATAAAGGCCTCTTCTATACAAATTATTTTAAGGATCAATTGGTTCCTTTTGTCATAGAATTTTTGGAGCTCTCTCATTATTCCCTCTCTCTCATACTCCTCGATACTTATAATTCTCTTAGGGCACTATTGGAAAATGTGGATACTTGGTGGTTTGGAGCGAGAAGCCAAAGGAAGAACATGAAAGTGCAAGTGGACATTGGGATCAGTAGCTACAACAAGATTTGATTGCAAGTATCGAGTTACATGTATTTTTTCCTCATTGGTTTTTGCAAGCATGGTGTATGCATGTGGATTTCCTAGCCTTGCCATTTTCTGGAAAACCATGGAGTTTTGGGTTTATTTCCATTGATTTTTTTCTGGTTGGTTCTCAAGAGTCCTTTATCTATTGGTTTGAGTTATTATTTCCTAGAAGCCTTGGTTGGACAAACACTCTGGAAGCCCAACAAACAACTATGGATTGAGTTACTAGTCTTGGAAGTCTTGGAGCCTTGGTTGGAAAAAAGATCTGGCACCCCTAGGTGGGTTCAGCTACTAGTCCTGCAAGCCCTGGTTGGAAAAGTGTTCTTGAAGTTCTGTAATAGTTTGGGTTGAGTTACTAGTCCTAGAATACCTGGTTGGAACAAACAATCTGGAGCCATAGAGAAGCTTGGATAGGGACCAATCTATGATGGGTATGATTTCCGACTATGAGGTTGAATCACTAGTTAAGGGTTGAGGTCGTTTGGACTAGGGAAGCCATATATTGATTCTGATTGATGTGTTTGATTGAGTTCCATTTCTTGAAATATGGCATGAGGTTGATTGGATGAAGTAAGACTTGGCTCAGCCAATCCATGGTTGGGTGGAATGTGGAAGTCCCATCCCGAGATGGTTTTTACATTCAGTAAAAAATATCTCATCCCTTCGGTATTTGGTAGTCCAATATACTATTTTATGTATGGGCTTCATTGCTATTGTATCCATGATATTTTTTTTGTTATTATGCTCATTATAAGCATGTATTTTATTAGTGATGATGTATGGCTCTATCTATGTTTTTTCTTGTAAATGAATGAACAATGTATCTATGGTCAAATATATTGTATTGCATCTTATGATGTAGGGGATAAATGCTTCTTAGCCATTCTAAGATAAGAAAGATACCCCTTTGTTTAAAGATGTTGTTTATACCTATAGATGTTATGTTTTTCACATGTTTGATGAAATTCATGTCATTTTTGGGAGGGGTACAGATGATTTCCTAATGATGTGATTGCTTACATATGTTTTTTTATAATTTTATTTACCCTCTTCTAAAGTTAGAGGAATTTATGGACAGTGACATGGGCTCAAGGGAAGAAATGTGGCACAAATCCCAAAGTTGCAAGCACAAAACTGGCCTTTTTGGGCATTAGCCACTACCTTGATAAGGCAAGCCCAAGACTAAGGGCCTATAGCCTCATATGGGGTAAAATTTAATCCCCCCTCAAGAAACAAGGCCCTGGAAGGTTGGGTTACCTCTTGGGGATGTCAATGATGTAGTGTAAGGTGTGTTTTTGGTGTTTCAATTGGTTCCACTTCCTTTATGTCATCTAGGAGGTTGAATCTCATATTAATAGCCTCTCTTCACATGCTTACCCTGGTTGGTCAGTTACTTGGGTAGATGTGGGAAGAGGGTGTTACACACATCAAGATGAAACCCTAGACAACATAAATTTTCACAACAACACATGATCACTGCACAATTTCTAGCAAACACTATCCTGATGCATCCATAGCAACCAATATTTGATACATTAACTTCTCTTCTACTCACCATGAAACGAATTGCAAACCCTAGCTCAAAAATAAAACCTAGTAGCTGAAAACACATACCTATTTTGTTGTCGATATCAATCCTATAATTATCATCATTTAAACATGATCAGTCTAGCAACCTCATTTATCCAGAAAAATAATTGCACCAGTAATGATACAAGTCTCATTAGAAAAGATTGTTAGCAACATGAAATTTTTCCTCTCAAAACTTAGCAGTCCAATCTCTGACCCCTTAATAATATGTACAAACAATGAAAACTTAGATCTAGTATAAATATTACAAAGTAAAACTTTCACTTAACTCATGAATCCCCCAAAAAAACAGTATTTCAATCATTAAAATTTATCACATCTATACACAATATGAAGTGACGAGCAAGGGGTAATCATATAATACTCTATCTGCAAGATGGGAGAAGAAAATCGACAACAACATGTGAACAATGTAAAGTCAACATTATGGCTCTGCAATCATTTGTAGTAGTCACATCAATTTTTGCACTATGATATTGATATTGTGCCTCATAAAACTCTAGCACATTGTCATATAGTAACCTATAATATGTGTACTAAATTAACCCCTGCTCAAGAATAATCTATGAAAAGCAAATACTTCTTCCTTGCATATTCTATTAGATCTCTATTCCTTTAATTTTCATATCATGTAAGTCAACCAACATAACCTCAATGGTCATATATATCTATGTAAGTCACTACTAGCATATGAAGTTAATATAATATGAGATCCCTGCAAAGATTAGTTACAACACAAGTCACAACCTTTTTTCACATCCGCCAAGAACTAATCTCTGTAATGAATTCTCAGTGAATCCAACTATAGAATTTGTTCTTATCACAATACTCTTCTCTCATGTAAATATCTCTGTAAAACCCTAATCATAATAGATCACTGATCTGGAAAACCCTAGTCACAATTTATGCATGTATGATACTGACAATTACACTCTTATTTGTGGTCTTTTATTTTCTTCATTATATCCGCGCTCTATCCATATTCTACTTCATAAGACATCACCAGAGTACATTAAATAATTTATTTAAGTATGTAGATCGATCTATAGAGCTTTCTCCAATTTGATAGTAGAAAATATGTTATTACTACATGAATACCTATCAACTTCCATGAAATTTTCCTAAGGGACAAGACTCTAGACTTTGTATCAAACTATAATAAATAGAAACCTGCAAAAAATTTACTATAATGCACATATAATAGAAGAAACCTCCAGATAATTTCAGCGCACTAAATATGTATTAGAGAACTATGATACATATAAGCACAAGAGACTTCAATGATACGAAGCCTCTAGCAATTTGAAGATCATTCATTTCACTCAAGAAAAAATAAACTTACGAATGCATACCCAAAAGGATTTCCTTCAAACTTCGAGCATGCACATTAAGATGTGTAGATCCCTTGATTAACTTCTTATGAAAGCTCTCAGTTACATAGGTATAAGATTCAATTACTCTACCCCATATGTAGGTTCCTTTGATTTTATGTACATGAGTATGTACTCAATACTTAAGTTTCACCAACAATACTGTAACCAAATTCATACATAACACTGAAATCTCTCAATCCATAGATCGATACATGACTCAACAAAAAGTAAAATTTCCATTGACTATTTGAACTTCTACTACATTGCATTTTTCCACTTATATTCAAACAACCGTATAAAGTCTCTTTTATATGTGACGAAATATATATATAATGTACATGGATTATGTTGTTAGAAACCTTGAGCAATACTGAGAGGGATGGGGGTGAACTAGTATTGTGCCTTATGATATATTTTTACCAATTTTTTCCTTCTTTACAAACCCAAATCATATTTATCCATTAACAATATAAAACATTAGCAGATATATGCATAACCATGAACCATAAGTGGCATATTATAGTGCATAACGATCATCAGATCTAAACAATAAAATATCAATGGATGAAGTCGATAACACATAAACAAATAACCATGAGAAACAACACAATAAAACACATAATCAAATGAGGAAAAAAGATATAAGGTGGAAACCACAAGGGTAAAAACCATTGTCGTAAAGTAGTCTTCATCGTTTTCTATTCTATTATGTAAAATGATCTTACATATTATTGACTTGCCACTACTAGTGTGCAAGAAACCACTTGATAATCATGTGAGCCGTTACTTTCTCCAAACAAAAACCTGTACGAACTTTGTGTTGGAAATTGTAACTAGTTTCGTTCTTCATAATTATGATGATATCATCATTGTACTTGTCAAAATAAACTAAAAAGAGAATATTTATTTTGTAAAAGAAAACTGATTTATTGTAAATGGGCTTCTTTCCCATGGGTTTGGTCCTAAGTTCAAGCACGCACTAATTTCTATATGGTTTTAGTGCAAAGTCAAATTCAAGGTCATGATGAAGAGAACCCTTGAGGTCTCATGCATCAATTTAAAATAAATTTATTCTATGTAAAATTTATATCTAGAAAACTCAAAGGATAAAGTCGGATAGCCATGGAAGTTGGCCTAGATGAGGCTCATGCAACCACATGAAATTCTCTATAAAGAGGAGCTTTCGTCCTCCAAAAGATACATATGAGTAGTTTTTTTATCCTAAGTGATCCGAGGAAGAAATAAATGTGTGAAGAAAAAGAAAGGCATCTAGAAATGAATGGTTTCTTTATCTTGGACAGATTTCTTTGATACATGATCACGCATTCGAGTTCCTAGATCTGAAGGTGAAGAAAATTGCATTGGTCACTAACTTTATCCTTAGTTTGGTGAGTTGGTATTGATTAGTGGTCTTGGAAGTCTCCATTGAAATTATATAAGAGGAAGTTCTCTAGAGTTTCCCCATTTAGAGGGTTTTTTACCTAGCTTAGAGCTCATATCCAGTGTTATCTTGTTGTTTTTTGATATTATATGCTTGGAAATTATGTCATGATGAAAAGAGCACAATACCAATGAGAATAAATTGATAATTTCACAAATAAATGTTATTGTTTAAGAGAAATCATATAATTAACTTACCATAATGAAAGCCTATATTTCTCAATATGGTATCAGATAATGATTTGTTGAATTAAGGGAATCTAGGGGGTCACATCAAGGCTTCAAGATGTGAAATAAAAATATCCCTTAATACCAAGCCTCTCAGAAAGGAAGTTTGGAATTATGGTCAAATCTAGAAGTCCTAGTCACTGAGTTAAGTTTGCATGCCTAATGAGAAAAGAGCAAGGGTATTTTAGAGAATTTAAGCTTTGTCTCAAGGGATAAAATGGGAGAGGAATCAATCCTTTCATGACCGAATTCATTGAATAATTCCTGGGTGAATTTGTTAGCCCTATCCACAGAGATAAGATCATAGCCTCCACAAGGAAGGGCTAGGCCCTGTTCGCTAGGTATGAAAGGATAATATTCAATCTAAAGGAATACTAAGTCCATCATCATAAGGATAAAAGGCCTAAGAACATTATTTATGGTATGAAATTATTATTAAGAATATTTGTGTCAACTTAGATCTAAAATTATTCTGAGTATGTATTTATGATTCTTTTGAGCCATCCATTGAAACTTCTTTGAAAAGAAGAACTGAGACTACTTTTGAAATTTTTTTGGCATATGTGTATACATTAGAAGCCTAATGTGAAGGTATAGTCATCTTACTTAGGAATAAAAATACAAGGCTACGGTCACATTGTAAAAGGAGGCAAGACTCCCACCTTATCTCTAGGCATAAGTACAATGTGAAAATCTTATATATAGCCATAGTCATAGTATGAACTGGTCGAGATCCTTTCCAGGCCTATTCATTGAAATAATATGAAGATAAAATTATTTGAGGCTTGTCATCCATAGAATAAGAATTCAAATATTGTATGCCTCATGATACTTGAAAAAAAATCACAATAGTCCTATTCATGTTTTCTTCAGTGGTATAAGAGACAAAAATTGAAGCCAGAATGTAGCTTTCTAATCTATGTATATAATATGCAAGCTTGAACATCAAGAAAGGAGCTGACTTGTGGAGATATTCATAGTAAAAATAAGGAATATGACCATAAAGGAATACTTTTGATTTAAGGAGACTCTAACCTTAGAAATCTAAGATAAAATTGTCTAAGATTTCATGTAATAGAAATTAGCCCTATGTAAGAAAAGAGGCAGTTTTATGTATTGTGACATAAAAGAGGATGACTACTTGTTTGCATCATTCTTATCACATTCATATTTGAAGTCAATAAAATGTGAAAGAAACTTCATCGTAGTTTGTCAAGGGTGTAGATTTTTTTGGAAGGCTCGCACCTTCAGAAACACTTATTGATCAATATATATTAGTGCCTTTGGAAACTCTCTGTATCTATGTCTCTTCTCCTTGTAGAGTCCAAATTTGTAGCAACATCCAGTATATATCAGTGTTTTGAGGTACCCTAACTAGAGGGTCACTTTCTCCAATAAGTAATTACATATATCTATTAAAATCACTAAAAGTAAACATTATGAAGAAAAAATCTTGGGTATAAGAAATATTGTTGCACATTTAGCAGTTAGCTCTATGGGACTTGTGCATAACAAAGTTACAAGAAAAGAAGAAAAGGTTTATTAATTTTGAATAGGTAGCAATCCAAGGAAGTTTTTTTTTTTGTTATCCCTTCTCTAAATATCAAATGGTTATCATTACATCAATAGCTTACAACAAGATAAGTTTTGTTGATAGTCATTATCAACATTTTGAAAATTTCAATAATTTCTTGAAATATTGTTACAGACCCTAGATCTTTGCATCACTAATAAGCAAGCAAGAGAATAGTAAGCAAGAAGAGGTAAGAAAAATAATACAGTAAAGGATACATTGAGTTGATGCATGCCTTGAGGAAAAACGATGAAGTGACCTTGGCATCCAAAATAATAGGTCACTACGAAAAAGGTATGTAACATTGAGGTATGTAGAACATATTTTCTTAAGGATCCATGATAAAACATTGTAGGGTATGTTGAGTGTATGAATCTAAGATTTGTTATTAAATTTGTTAATATTTTTCATATAGAAACCATTAGAGAACTTTTGAGGTCTAAAATGGGCCTGCTAAAAAAAATGTACAACCAAAATAAATTTTATAAGAACCAGTATGATTCAAGATAATGACGCTAACCATGGGGGATGATTTACCATTTTTAGGGTAAAAAGTAAAAATATTAAAAAATAATAAAATAATAAAACTACTTTTTCAACTTGTATTTTCAACTTATCTCCCTAAGGTTTTACTCAAATTTCGAGGGAGATTACTTGTTGGATGAAAAATTTAATTCCTCATCCAAGGAGTACCCATGTAACATACTTTCGATGGACCTTGCTACATGAAAAATGAGAAATACATGAAAAAACGCGATGGAAATCACATTTTTCATGTATTTCTCATTTTTCTTGTGGTATGGTCCATAAAAATTTTGCAACATGAGTACTCCTTGGATGAGGAATAAATTTTTTCTTCCTACGAGTGTTCCCACTAGAAAATTGAATAAACACATAGAGAGATCAGTTTAAAATACAAGTTGAAAAAGTAGTTTTTTATCTTTTCCCTCTAAAATTGGATGATGTAATCTAATATTATTTTATTATTTCTACTATTATTTTATTATTTCCTTAGGAGGCCCATTTTATACCTTAAAATTCTCCTAATTCCTAACCTTGTTCCCTCATACAAAGCCTAACCCTTGTTCTTTAGGGTTTTTTTGTGATCTAGGGATCATAACTAATATAAATATATAAGGGTGATAGATTGGTCTAAAGTTGGCACTTGAAAACCCTACGAATACATCCTCTATATCTCATGGTAACCCTAGATTGACATATTGACATGACGATTTTATTATTGTATAATTTTCCGTAGAAATTATATAACTTATGTGTTATATGTCCAAGATTCTCCTGATCTCACACTATTTTAACTTCATGCAAAATACAGAATCTATTCCACCATTGATCATTTGCAGAAAATTAAATCAAGATTGCAATGCACACATGAAATAATAAAAATTCACACACATTAACACAGTTTTTTAACGGGAAAACCTGAAGTTGAAAACCCCAAATATATTTATATAATATATGTCATAGAGATCATGTAACAATCCTCATACAAAGCTGATCATATCAAGCTCTCAGTACAGTACAATCACTGCACACTAATCAGGCCCGATCTTGCAAATCCATGCACCGATCTTTGCCACCTGCTAGCTGGCCTCTACTGCACAATCCATGTTGAAGAATGAATCTGAATGAGTTCAAATTACTCCAGCCTTGCTCACGAAATCCTCATTGGCATCTCCACTGATTTTTGGATACAATCAATGCATCACTATAGTCACAACTGATAGTCTATCTTTCCCTTTCACCTATCTCTCCACTGGTCTCCACTAAAACTGCCATGCACTGTAGTTAATTGTTGTATTGTTCAGTTTATTAATGAGTTATTATTTGTGAATTAATTAACTAATTAATTCACTCCACTCTCACTAGTGTATCAATCAGTTATACTAGATACAAATATCTCAACTGAGTCTAACTGAATTAAACTAAATACAACTCCATAACTACTTCTTCCAACTGTGTCATAACTCTGCCACTTGAGTTCTAACTGAGTCCTCCATGCAATAGCTCTAGTAAACCCTTAGGAATAGTGTAATTCCTTCTGTTAGCTGTTGTGCCACATCTGTGCACTGAACTGAAGTGCTCCAAGAGAATAAGATAATGTTTAGAGTCGAAATATTTTTAAGAGCTAATAATATTCGACATATCTATTTTTAGACTGGAAATCTAAAAATAGACTCCGCCCAAAATGTCTAAAAATAGAAGTCCATCTATTTTTCCAACTTGACCAACCATCCACAAATATCATCCTACAACTCATAGAATATGATCGACATGTCTAAAAATAGACTTTGTGCCAAAAATAGCCTACAGGCCCACTTAGTGAAGGCGAATCTTTTCACTAAGCTCATCATCTTGTTGAATCTCAACACTCACTCTCAACAAGATAGGGATTATCTGCCACTGCGATCCTATCTCTATGGTATTCGAATTTTCTCCTGGTGAGCGCCTTCGTCAGAATATCTGCATCATGATCTTCCGTAGGAATGTAAGAAAGCAACATGATATTCCACTGCCACAATCTCTGATATGATGGTACCGGATGTCATTATGTTTAGATCTATCATGAAATACTGGATTAACCGAGACTTTAATGCAACTCTGATTATCAAAATATATCACAGTAGGATCTAAATGAGAATCGAACAAACCGAACATGATCTTCATGATCCATATAGCCTCGCATGCAGCCAAAATTGCTACCATGTACTCAGCCTCTATTGAACTGAGTGCCACATATCTTTGTTTCCTACTGTACCAAGAAACTGTTGTAGATATGATACTGAAAATCCCTCTGGATGTGCTCTTTCTGTCCGTTGGGATTCCTACCCAATCTGCATCAGTGAAGCCATGCAGCTTCACCTCACCTGATTGTCTTTACCACAATCCATACCCAGATGTGCCCCTGAGATACCTCAGGACATGCTTGCCTGCCTTCAAAAATATATTGGTAGGCTTAACCATCGCTTGTGAAAGCTAGTTCACTGCATAGCATATGTCTGGTCTTGTATTGACTAAATACATGAGCAAACCAACCAACTATGGATAAATAATGGCATCCACTACCTTTGTCGATGTAGCATCCTTCTTCCTCCAACCACCAAGAAGGGGAGTGTCGATAGGCTTGCAGCCTTGCAAGTGAAACTTCTCTAGTATCTTCCGAGCGTACTTTCCTTGAGACACAAACAATTCACCTTTCTGCTGCCAAATTTCCAATCCCGGGAAATAATGAAGGAGGCCCAAGTCCTTCATCTCTAACTCATTTTCAAGATCTGCCTTACATGAGTGTATCAATAGTTCATCACCCGTTAGTATTAAATCATCTACATAAAGCACAATGATCAAAACCTTACCCTCCACCACAATCTGGTATAGGTTTGGATCCACCTCACTCTTGGTGAAACCAAGTTTGATGAAATAATTATCTATCCATGTGTACCAAGCACAAGGTGCTTGTTTCAGCCCATACATCACTCTTTTCAGCCTGCACACATGTGACTCACTACTGAAGATTTTGAATCCTTCAGGCTGCTCAATGTACACCTCCTCAATGATTCCATTGATGAACGTAGTCTTCACATCCATCTAATGAATGTGCCAACCCATCTGCGCTGAGAGAGAAAGGATGGTCCGTATGGAAGAATACCTTGTGACAGGTGTAAAGGTTCTTCATAGTCGATCCCCTCGATCTGTGAGAAGCCCCAGGCAACAAATCTTGCCTTATACTTCTCAACACTCCCATCAGTAGCTTGCTTCACTTTTTAGATCCATCTCGAACCTACCACTGATTTCCCTTCCGGCCTTGGGACAATCTCCCATGCACTGTTTTTTACAATCGAATCATACTCTTCCACCATGGCATCGACCCATGCGGGATCCTCCACAGCTTCCTCGAAAGAGGATGGATCCATCACGATACACTTTCTCATCAGAGCCATGTATCCATTAAATCGGTCGGGTGATTTTCTCTGTCTACGCTATGATGTAGGAACTCTTACATTCTGCACTACATCAAGATTCAGTCACTCATCTTCTGTAGTGCGCTTCCACCCTTTGATGTTTGGCACTGCATGAGTGGTTTCTTCCACTCCATGAACCTCCTCTTGTGGCTGATCCACATCTTGAGGCTCATCTTTAGGAACAAGTAGCTCCTCCTCTGCATGGAAGTGTAGCTCCCTCTCAAGCAACAACTTCATGGTTTTCTCCTCATGAAATTTGATATCCCGTCGCACGATAGTCATCCGACTATCTAGAAAATACACACGATAATTGTGGGGTGTTTCTATGTACCCCACAAATATCCCAACCTCTGTGGTCGACTCCAGCTTCTTCTTGGCATGCTTCATCACATGAATGTAAACAGGTGAGCCAAAAATCTTCAAATGAGAAATATTAGGCTTCTTACCAAAAAACGCCTCTTCGGGTGTACTCATGCCAAGTACTCTATGAGGACAACGGTTTTGCACATTGCCCGTGTAGCACCCACGATCATTTTTTTCTTTCTCTCCGCCACCCCATTTTGCTGTGGGTTATGAGGTGCTATGAGTTCTCTTCGAATTCCTTCTTTGCTACAAAAGTATTTGAATTCTCCAGAGATGTATTCACCACCATTATCGCTCCTTAGAGCTTTCACCTGCTTCCCCGACTCCTTCTCAACTAGCCCCTTGAACTCATAGAACTTTGAGTATGTCTCGCTCTTCTTCTACATGAAGAAGATTCGGCACTTACGAGAAAAGTCACCAACAAATATCACACAATACCTGTGCTTTGCTGTTGAAGCAACCAAGAAAGGTCCACGCACGTTTGTGTGAATTCTCTCAAGGATCGTCAAAGCACGACTATCCTTCTCATGAAAATTGGACTTCACAAATTTTCCCAAAGTACATCCCTTGCATTGATTTGACTGCGGAAGTGTATCTTTTGGAAGCCCGGTAGATATCTGCTACAAAATTTTCAAAGCGCCATGGTGAAGATGGCCCAATCTCCTGTGCCACAATTCACCCTCATCTTGGCTCACCACTCCTTCTGCTTTGCCTACCATTGCAGGGCAGCCATCTACCTGCAATTGATAAAGATTCTTAACTCGAATCCCTATCCTCCTGGTTTGACCAATTGTTTTATGTCAAAGGAAGGATTTTCCCTCACTGAAAACAACATCATAACCCTTGTCTTCCAAAATTGCCACGGAGATCAGATTCTTCTTCAATCCTGGAACATGCATGACATCCTTCAAGATGAAAGGTTTACTAGACTCCCTCTCAAAGGAAATGGTCCTGATACCAATTGCACTATATCTACCATCATTGCCCATCTCGATGTGCACTCCAAGATCCTTTTCCTCCAGATCACTAAACAAATCTTTGTCTTCGGTCATATGGAAAGACACACCATTGTCAAGAAACCACATCGATCCCATCACACTTGAAACCAAGCATGCAATCAAAGAAAAGTTGAGCTCAAACTGCAAGGCTAAGGCCTCTCCTACTGCAGAACCAGAAGCACTCTTATTTTTCTTCTTCTGTGGGCAATTAGTGGTGAAATGCCCGTGCTGGTGACAGTGAAAACACTTCACCTTGGACAAATCCTGCTTGTTGCCTTTAGCTTTGGATTTGGAAGATTTCTTCCCTTTTCCTTTCTAAGCTTTGGAAACCAAAGCGAAATTTCATTCATCTTCATTCTTCGATGAAGATCCATCCCTGGTACCCTGCCTTATCTCCTCTTGCACAAGATCTGACCAAAGTCGCTCCCATCCTGGCAATTTCTATCATCCATTGACAGAGTCTTCGTAGCTATGCCAACTCTTCAGAAGCCCAAGGAGAGCCAAGATCACCAAGTATTATTCATCAACAGTAACCCCCACACTTCCAAACTCATCCTTGTAGTGGACAAACTTTGTGAAGTATTTTGGAATACTGTCACCTTTGTCCATTTTTATTTTTCTGAGTTTGTCTTTAAGTGCCAACTTCCTCTGGTCACTTCTTCTTTGGAACAAGTCTGTCAAAGCCTTCCACATTAAGAATGGAGTGGCTTTCCCGTGAAGGCTGGACACAATGTGGTCTTTCACACCTTCCAACAGAATCCTTTGACACTTTTCTACCTTCTTTTTCCATGCGTCAAGTGCGGCTGCATCGCTAGAAGCAGGCTTCGAAATATCAGCATCTATGAACTCCTTTAACCCATTATCATCCAGCACCACCTCCATCCTATCCTTCCATGCTATGTAATTCAAGCTCCCATAAAGGGCATACTCCAATCGCAATCCGTTGAAAGACATTTCAACGAATGCTCAACTTCGACACCAAGAAAACACTGCAGCAAATTTAAATTCCACCAGCACAAAACTCAATCGCTTCAATAATTGCAATCTCCTCCAATGATCAATATAGCTCTGATACCATGTAGAAATTATATAACTTATGTGTTATATGTCCAATATTCTCCTGATATCACGCTATTTTAACTTCATACAAAATACATAATCTATTCCACCATTGATCATTTGCGGAAAATTAAATCAACATTGCAATGCACACATGAAACAATAAAAATTCACACACATTAGCATAGTTTTTTAACAAGAAAGCCTAAAGCTGAAAACCCCAACTATCTGTATATAATATATGTCATAGAGATCATGTAACAATCCTCATACAAAGCTGATCATATCAAGCTCTCAGTACAATACAACCTCTACACACTAATTAGGCCCGATCTTGCAAATCCATCCACCGATATTGCCACCTGCTAGCCTGCCTCTACTACACAATCCCTGCTGAGGAATGGATCTGAATGAGTTCAAATTACTCCAGCCTTGCTCATGAAATCCTCATTGGCATCTCCACTGAGTGTTGGATGCAATCAATGCATCATTGTAGTCACAACTGATAGTCTATCTTGCCCTTTCACCTATCTCTCCACTGGTCTCCATTGAAACTACCATGCACTATAGTTAACTGCTGTATTATTCAGTTGATTAATGAGTTATTATTTGTGAATTAATTAACTAATTAATTCACTCCACTCTCACTAGTGTATCAATCAGTTAGACTAGATACAACTAGCTCAACTGAGTCTAACTGAGTTAAACTAAATACAACTCCATAAATACTTCTTCCAATTGTGTCATAACTCTACCACTTGAGTTCTAACTGAGTCCTCCATGAAATAGCTCCAGTAAACCCTCAGGAATAGTGTAATTCCTTCTGCCAGTTTTTGTGCCACATCTATACACTGAACTGAAGTGCTCCAAGAGAATACGATAATATTTAGAGTCCAAATATTATTAAGAGCTAATAATATTCAACATATCTATTTTTATACTGGCAGTCTAAAAATAGACTCCGCCCAAAATGTCTAAAAATAGAAGTCCATCTATTTTTCCAACTTGACCAACCATCCACAAATAGCATCCTGCAACTCATAGAATATGATCGACATGTCTAAAAATAGACAGTCTAAAAATAGACTTTGCGCCAAAAATAGCTTGCGGGCCCACCTAGTGAAGGCGACTCTTTTCACTAAGCTCATCATCTTGTTGAATCTCAACATTTTCTTGGGTGTACTTGTCAATGAATATTATAGGTGTTATAACTCAATAATTTTCCTTGGCTATAGAGGAAAAAATTATAAGGTAACTATTTCAAACTAATATTTTGAGCTAAATTCTATCCCCTTTAACCCATACAGGGTACTCTCCTTTACGAATAAACCACCCATTGTCACCACGACAGTTGATTGCATCCTTAGTATTGTGGCTAGATCGTGAGTTCAGTAGGGTTTTGAAAAAAATGGTAGGGAATAGAAGAAAATAACATTTGGGCATGGGGTCTACACTTATTTAAACTTAATAAATAATCATAAGAAACTCATTGGGATGAATATAAATATTACAAAGGAAAGATAGAAACTATTTTACTAGACTTTCAAACTGCCAAGATAAATTGTAGAAAAAGTTTTACAAACCAGTATAGTGAAGCATCAAAGATGAATTACACAGTAAATTTAGATGGAATAATATAAAAATACCATGTTTAGAGCATCATTGATTAATTATAAAGAATATAACTCTTATTCAGATATGAAGAAAAAAAGTTTAAGGTGAACAAATGAAATGAAAATCACAGAAGGAAACTAACTACAAAACAATGGCACATAAATCTTTGGGAAAACTATCTAGGGATGATTTCTATTAAACTCAGAATAGATCACAAAAAAATACAAGGAGTCTATTTTCTTCTCCAAAACCAAAAATTTTGACTTTTTACCAAAACTTCTTTATAGCCAAAATATTTACAACAAACTTCATAAATTAAAGGAAGCTTTAATTGTAATATAATTATGGAAAATATACCTTGTTTTTTACGTTATTTAGATATAAATTTTACAAAAATAAAACTTGGTTTGATGTTTATTCATAATAGACATTAAAAAAATGATATCCAAAATTAGCTAAGGCTAAAAAAACTGCTAAAAGAAAATATTGGAACATAATACTATTTTTTTGTCATGAAATCTGGAAATGTCTTGTTTTAGGCCTTGAAAATATAATGAAAATAACCACTTCCTTAGACTTTGAAACTGATATTTTACCACAAAAACACACCTCTTTACACCTCATATTTATTTGCAAACCAAGTCTCTAACAACTGCTTAAAATTGTTTCAAGGTTGGGCACTGACAAAATCACTGGCACTATATATCAGAGCACAACTAGGGTAGGCATTGACAAAATAATTGTCAGTGTTTTACGTAAAACTTAACAAAAAAAAATTTGAAAAAATAATTTTTGCTTGTTGTATTTAAACATATTTTAGTTTCCTTATTTCCCATAGTAACAGGTCTATCTCCTTTATCGCAACAAACTCATTTTCCTTACTTTTTCGATGTTTGGCCTTCGGGTAGTTCTTTTTTATATTTTTTACCTTGGAATTGGAACCTATTTATTTGTTGATCATCATATATTTAATTGGTGAATCATATATTTAAATGATTTATTCAGCCAAGGTATGGTTTTGTTTTAATTTGAATTTTAATCGAATTTTTTTCACAGGCCTTGTGTGACATCGACAAACTCCATACAATTTAGCTAATGAGGGTTCATTCTCTTCTTCTTGTGATATTTTGTCCACCCATGTTTCCTTAGGTGTCCCTTTTGTAACTTTTTTCCTTTGATTCATAGAAACAAGAGCTTCTGATATTCCAACTGACTCATAGTTACAAGGAGGAAATGTCATTTCCTCTACAATCGTTGTCTTTGTCTTTCTTTAATAATTATTCTCTAATGGTGGCACAGTAACTGGTGTTGGGTATCGGATTTGTATACTTTTCTCTCCCATTTTCACCCACTTTCTATCTCTTTTGTCATTATTCTTCTTAAACACACGAGGTAAACCACTTTCTCTTACTTTATATGGGATATTTGATTAGTGAAGTATTAGTCTAGGAGGTTTTACCCTCTTGCAAATGTTAACCCCGATATTTCTGTAGATTTCGTGAAAGCAGGAAGGTTATAACTATGAGTCGTGGAGAGACTCCTAAATCCTAGCATTGCTTTCACTTGCTGCTACAACGTAACAGATTCTGTTTCACCCCAGTGATGTGTTAGGCTTTTTCATGGTTTCATTTTAGCAATTAGGTTGTTGTTGCAATGTATTGTATAATTTTAGATATGTAGTTGTTGGAGGAAATCTGTGATTTCCTGAAAAGATGTATAAAGAGGGCCTGCGGGCTGTGAATCAGGGTTAAGCCCATTACATACATATTTTTTAACATTATATTATGCAATTAACTAAATGCATAGCACCCTGCTGTTTCACCTGTAATTTGTGAGCTTGCCGCAATCCTGATCAGAGAGTTGGGCCCACTCTTCTGTCAGGTGTTGCGTTACATTTATTTCCATTGTTTTCATGTTTTGGTTTGGATTTTTTACTTCCATTCCAGTGTAATCTTTTAATTGTTGTAAATGTATTTTTAATTCTGCAATTTGTTTTAATTGTTGTTACAGTAGTCTGTGTGCTTATGGAATTAAGCATGTGATCTACAACAGGTCATGTGATTGCTCCTGCATATACTGTGTCGTTCGTCTTGAAATAACTAATTCCCTCGGCTTAATAATTTATGTGAAAAAATGGTTTGCATATTGTTCACATCTGGACACCAACATTTTGGCGTCGTTGTCGGGAAAGGCTAACAAGTGTAAGAATAGGATCTGCAACTGATCTAAGGGTTGATTTATTGTCTTAGGTAGGGAATTTGTTGCCCTACTTCGAGTCCTGAGCGTAGTGCTCTTTGTTTTCTTTTCCTTCTTTTTATTGTTTTCTTTAGAATTGATCCCTCGTCTTGGGGAGGGCATTTTGCTACCCTGCCCTAAGTCCTGGGCATAGTTTTTAGCTTTCTGCTTTTTTATTCTTTTCTGAAAGGCCAACTTCTCGTCCTGAGGAGGGTATTTGATTACCCTACTTCAGGTCCTGAGCTTTTATTTTATTCTTTTATTTTATTGTATTTTTGAACCTACTCTCTCGTCCTGGGGAAGAAGCTATCCGTCCTGCTCTGGGTTCGGAGCGCTTTTTCTATTTTCATGAACCCTCTTCACAAATTGTATGAACAAGGATCTAAATAAGAGGGGTAGAGGAAGACCCCCAAGCAAAGGAAAGGATCTGGGAAGGAAGACATATATTCAGGAGATCATTGAAAAATCTAAATCTAAGGCATCATCTCGCGCTGATGTCAAGGTAAGGGTTTAGATGAAGTCTAAAGGGAAGTTTATGAAGCAACCAGTGCCATCCACAATACCAGAGGAAATTATTTTGATGGCGGAAGAAATAATAAATAGGGTATCGATGGAGGAGACATCCTTGCCGTCAGCAGAAGGGGAAGAAATAACAAGTATAGGATCAGAAGAACTGAGCAGTTTTAATTGGGAAGAAGAACCTCCAAAAGGGTTTTCATCACCACGAGACCAAGGGAGTGCTGTAAAACCTCCTGCAGTCGAGTTACGAAATTCTAATTTTTGGAGAGAGAATTCATGAAGGATTTCATGTCACCAAAGGACTAGTGGAGTGCGGTTAAAACTCCTATAGTTGAATCACTCCAAGTACCAGCTACAGAACCAGTTGAAATCCCAAGTGAGTATTGGAGGGTATTTATGAAACTTGTAAGTTGTTCTATTGATTTTCCAATCGGAAACGTTGTAGGTGATGCAATAATGAGACCCATCCCATTAATAGCTCTTTATAGTTTCCATGGGCTTTATTCTGAAGACCATAATACGTTCCTCTTCTAATTTGACATTGTTTGTCTAGGATATGATTATATTTTCGATGCTCAGAAATTAAAAATATTTCCTGCTACCTTAAAAGGGACAGCCCTGAGATGGTTCATGGGTTTAGGAGGGAGCACAATTACCTCATGGGAGGGGATGAAAGAAGCCTTCTTGGAGAAATACCAAGATAACTATAAATCCTACGACATTAAGGAGGAAATCTTTAAGTTTGCACAAAAAGAGGACGAAAACATGGAAGACCATGTGGAACGATTTAAATACATATTGCAGATATCAAGCCATAGTGACCTGGATAAGAACATTTTGAAGATCATTCTTCTCCGGGCACTTAAGGAATATTCCCTGCAACTTTTGAACATAGTAAGAAAGGGGGACATTTCAAAAGAAGACTTCAACACTAGCTGTGACTATTGCATTCACGGGGGGCTGCAAGGAGTGGACAAGGAATTTAGTCATCAAAGACTTATGGTGGAGGGGTTACAAAGACAAAAATTGGAAACCTAATGGATAACCTAAGGACTGATATCCTGAGTAAATTATCTGCCCAGATGGGCACTCTACAAGCAAAATAGAAACAGATGCAGTTGGAAAAGACTATGGATATATCCTACCCACGGTGCAGAAAGAATCATCCTTTGAAGGAATACCCATTAAACACAGTGGAAGCCTGCACAATCTGTGAAAAGACTCATGCAACTAGCTCGTGTCCTTCCTTGCCCTGACTGAAGGCAATTTTTCAAGGGGAAAGTGAAGAAAATGTGGTAGACCAGCTATACTTCATGGTGCAGAAAAGGCCATGGCAACCTCGACCACCATCTATGAATGAATCCGGGTATGTTTCAAGACCCATCTTAGTATTTTAATAATTTTAATATGGGTCCCCAAACTACACTTTTTTCAGCTATGTGGTCTCAATATCAGTATCCCCCCTGGCAAAAATGGGTTCCTAGGCCAGTTCGAATCCTTCATGGAATCAGAACTGGCATGGGCCCTCCACTACTGGTCAGTTTCCTCAATCTATACCTCAACAACAACTTCAGTTGCCCTCCAATGTACCTCCAGGAAACCCAGCCCTTAGACCCCAGCTTCCTATCTAGCCCAATCTGAATCCTAATAATAAATGGGTCCAGCTAACAGACACTCTTAACCTTCCATCTTGTAGCATTTCTACCACAGGACTTAATGAGATAAACCTACGATATGGGTGGGTAGTAAATGCTCCCACTTCACGTGTTATTATAGAACAAATTGACAGTGAAGATACAGAACTATAACAGAGGACAGTTGGGGATAAATTAGACCAAAACATAATGAAACAAAAACCTTCCCAATCTATTCCTAATCAAGGTCATTCAATTTCTCCTCTATATCTTGAAGGACTGAACTTGAATAAACCAAACCCTCAAGCAGAGTTTTATTTCCTAAGGGAATTGCAAAATCTCTTTGTTAAAATACCCTTGCTACAGGCTATGAGGGATGTACCTATACATGAAAATACTCTCAAAGTGTACTTCTCTAGGAAACCAGGGAAGAAACCTAAGGATCCATTAACCATTCTTGTGATGGGTAGATTATCTGACATCATGTTAGGAAAGATCATGCGTGTAAAATATGGAGATCCATGAAACCCGATTCTAATAGTACAGATCAATGGGGTTGAAATTCCAAACGTACTCGTAGATTTGGGAGTTGCCATCAACATTATCACCTCTGAAACAATGAACACATTAGGTCTTGGATATATTAAACCAACCCCTACTATTCTGGAGCTAGTAGACGGGTTTACAATTAAACCGGTGGGGAAATTGGAAGATGTGATTATTTCAGTAGATTCATGGAATTATCCTATGGACCTCATTGTATTACATACTCGATCTTCAATTGGGGGTAATCCATTGATCCTGGGAAGAACTTGGCTTGCAACTGCAGACACCTACATAGAGTGCCAATCTGGGCATACGAACATATCAAATGGGACAGTTACAAAGAATCTTACTCTTTACCCTCCTGTGGAACCTATCCCATCTGAAAAATTATTAACCAGTCAGAAACCTCTACAAATAAAAGAGCCTGAACTTGGAAATGAAGAAGTTAGACCAATCCTTACTATTGGGCAGGCCCTTCAATTTAAAACAAAAACCTAGGATGATGCCATTAACGTTTTCATTAACGATTCCAGTTTTGTTTCTAATTCAACTTGTCAAATTTTAGAATCTACTATGAGTTGTGAAACACAGGAAAACATTGAACCAGAGGATGAAATTGAAGACATTCCTGTAACCTCATCCCATGATAGTATTCTAATTGAGATTGAACTAGGGAAAACATTTAATATCAACCTAAATCTGTCTAAATCCCAGACAAAACAGCTTTTGAAAGTCCTTCAAGATCATCAAGAAGCTTTTGCCTGGGATTATACCGACATGAATGGGATCCCTACTAACTTATGTACTCATCATATTTATATTAAGGAAGATTTATGCCCTGTGAGACAGCCCCAACAGAGAATTAACCTTTCTCTCAAGAACATTGTCAAAGAAGAATTACAAAAATTATTGGATGTAGGATTCATTTACCCCATCTCAGATAGCCAATGGGTATCTCCGCTAGTGATTGTTCCCAAAAATAATGGTAAATGGCAGATCTGTGTAGTTTATAGGGAGCTAAATAAGGAAACTCAAAAAGAACATTTCCATTTTCCATTCATTGACCAAGTCCTATATACCTTGGCTGGGAAGAAGTTATTTTCCTTCCTAGATGGATTCAGTGGATATAACCAAATCTAGATAGCCACAGAAGACCAGGATAAAATGACTTTCACTTGCCCATGGAGAACCTTTGCATACAGGGTCCTCCCATTTGGCTTATGTAATGCCCCTACCACCCTCTAGAGGGAAATCTTCGGAATCTTTTCTGATTTACTCGATGATAGAATTGAAATCTATATGGATGATTTTACTCCATATGGAAACACATTTGAGGAAGGATTGGAAAATCTGGAGAAAGTACTCAAAAGATGTAAGCAGACCTACATATCTCTCAGTACAGTCAAATGCCATATGATGAGAGAAGAAGGAATAGTACTGGGACATTTTCTCTCAGCTGCTAGAATTCAAGTTGATTCAGCTAAAGTAAAGGTAACATTACACTTCTCGGTACCCAAAACACCCACACAGGTACATAGCTTTATTAGTTGTGCTAGTTATTACAGATGCTTTATAGAAAATTTTACTAAAATAGCACATCCAATTTTTCAATTGCTAACAAAAGATGCAGAATTCTTGTGGACTGAAGGTTGTGACACAACTTTCACGAAAATTAAGGGGCTCGTTTGTAAGGCTCCAATCCTTCGAGGACCTGACTGGGAATTACCATTTCACATACATGTTGATGCTTCTCAGACAGCAGTAGGAGCTGTTTTAGGACAGCAGGTAGACAAAACACCGTATGCAATTTATTATGTCAGCAAGAATTTAATTACTGTTGAACTAAATTATATAGTGACAGAAAAAGAATTCCTGGATGTCATTTATGTTGTCAATAAGTTCTGGCACTACATCAGTGGTATCCTACTTTTTTACATATT
Source organism: Pinus albicaulis (assembly GCA_034641835.2). NCBI lineage: Eukaryota > Viridiplantae > Streptophyta > Pinopsida > Pinales > Pinaceae > Pinus > Pinus albicaulis. The sequence goes on from CM076571.1 coordinate 778,997,139, forward strand.
GATAACGCAACAATCAGGTATTTGATGAAGAAACCTATTACTCCCGGCCATGTTACAATATGGTTGCTATTTCTTCAAGAATTTGATATCACAATAGTAGATAAACCAGGAAAATATAACATAGTTTCTGATTCCATATATAGAATGGATAACAATGACGAATGCACACCTATAGAAGATAGTTTTCCCGATGAAAATCGTTTTTCAAATTCTACTAAACCTCTATGGTATGTAGATATTGCTAACTATCTTGATACAGGCAAAGTGCCTCCTCATTTGTCATACAAGGAAAAAAGAAAAATTATTCATTATAGTGCCCGATATTCTTGGATGGTAGGGTACCTTTTTGATACAGGAGCTAACAAGCAGATTCACCGTTGTGTATCTAAGGATGATATTTATGAAGTATTGAAGGCTTCCCATGATGTCCCTTGTGGAGGGCATTTTGCAGACAAAAGAACATGCCATAAGGTGCTACAAATGGGATATTAATGGCCTTCTATCTTTCGGGATGCACAAAATTATGTTAGGAGGTGTGATAGTTGCCAACGTATGGGACAACCCGGTTGAGCTGATTAAATGCATTTGCAGGCACATGTAGTCCTCGAACCTTTTGAAAAATGGGCTATTGACTTCGTTGGACCCTTTAACTCACCGTCCAAGAAAAAGGTCTACGTCTTGATCTGTACTGATTACATGACTAAATGGGTAGAAGTCATAGTTGTTGCAAAATAAACAAAGCAGGTGGTCTCAGATTTTCTATTTGAAGAAATTTTTGCTCGTTATGGTACTCTAAGAGAGATTTTTTCATATGGAGGAGCACAATTCACATCACACGTGATAGAAAAGCTTATGTAGAAATATGGGGTCAAGCATAGGCTGACGTCTCCATACCACCCCCAAGCAAATGGACAAGTGGAAAGCACAAACAAGACATTGAAAAATATCTTGACAAAAAATGTGGCATACCATCGTCGGGATTGGGCTCAAAAGCTACCTGAAGCTCTATGGGCGTACAGAACAACATGGTCGAATACAACTGGGTTTTCACCATTCGAGTTGGTTTATGGGAAATCCTTGTTGTTTCCAATAGAATTTGAAATCAATATGCTCATAACATCTCTTGAAGTTGGTTTGGATCTTTCAGATGCCCAGAAACACTGACTAGCCCAGCTTAATGAACTAGATGAAATCTGTTCAATGGCTGTCCAGAGAACTACTGGTATTCAGCAGTAGAGAATGAAATGGCACGATAATTTTATTAAGAATAAGGTGTTTCAAAGGGGAGATTTGGCACTACTCTATGACTCCTGCTTTAAGGATTTTAAGGGAAAACTTTGCACTCACTGGATGGGACCTTCCGAGGTGGACGGTGCTAGTGTTAGTATCTTCATCCCTCCGTCAGAGATCAAATTTCTCTTATTGCATTTCATTTTAGGTGTCTCACTCAGTTCAGTCAGCTTCATTTCGTTAGGAGCATGGATCATCTGACGGTAGGGGGCTTTTCACTCATGTTCCTCATGTATTATACCTGCTGGCCTAGGTCTGTTCATTAAGATCATGTACAGTCATGCTTGGTCTCAATGTTGGAAAAGAGTCATTTTAGGGTTTTTAGTCTCATTAGGTCTAGGGTTTTATTAATTTGGTCTTCATAATGTCTAATAATTGTCAGCATGCACATGAGGAAGATTCAAATAAGGTTTCAGTGCAAAAATTTCATCATCATAATGCTTGACAATGATTTTTCTTCAAAACTCTGTTTTGAAGAAAAATTGTCTATTTCATCTTTATGTAATAAATGCAATGTAATTTTCAAGTTTTTCAGTTGTAATAATACTTCAGGCACAACCCTGGTCACCTTTGCCAAATTTCCATGCCATTCATTCCCCTGCAAGACAAACAGAAGCTCATTATTCAGTCAAAAGCACAAATGAAGCAAAACAGAAGCAAAATAGAGTTTAAAGTGAAGTGTCAAAGTCTACAACATTATAAAGTAGGTTTTTTTCAATGAAAAATTGAAATCATTGGTATATATAAGATATTTTCATATTCAAAACTCCATTTTCATGCCAAAGAAACAGCAGTGAGCCAAGAAAAATCATGGAGGAGCGAAGGAAGAAGTTTGGGGGCAGATTGTTTAGAAGTTGCAGAGCGCGGCACACTTTGCAGTTGTCATGACCCATTGGGCGTGCACGGTGCATAGGGTTGTTTCCCTGTGTGTTAACTTGAACCGTCGCAACGCATCAGAGGGGCGCAGTGCACTGGGTTGGCTGCGCGGCGCATTGGGCCGAAACACAAGTTTTTTCACCATTCCTCTTAACATCAAATTTGCTCGGTCTCTTCTTGTTCGAGTGAGTCCAAGTTACTTCCCCTTTGCTCTTAAAATTTTTTTGGTGTTGATTGAGATTCATTATGAGAATTTAAATGCTAAAAATTCAAACACTATTTTCTTGATTAAGAATGCTCCTAGGGTTTTAAAATTTGGTTTTGGTGTCAAACATTTCCACTTCCCTTACATTGTTTTCCCCCTCTTCACTATTTATATTTTCACCACAGTCCTCCTTTCCTATTCATATTATATCCTAAAGTCAATCATCCCTATCCCATTCCCATTGTCTCCTTACAATTTGCAAAATTTCCCCAAATCCCAAGTTACCCCAAAAAATCAAGTGGCTGTCCCTTGTCCCTAAATTTATCAAATCACAAGTTTTCAAAGAGAAAATATCACTTGATTAAAGTTCATTGTCCCCACTACCTTATTACTCCATACTCACTCCCATATTCCCATACATTTGGCACCAAAACAAAAGCACCCAAATTCTCATTTTCATCTCATACAAGCCAACATACACCTTGCATAGACCTTGGACATCATGGAGATAGATACTGATACATCCTCTAACTGAGACAATGATTCCACCACTAAACTACATGCACCTAGAAGGCCTCATAAAAGTGGCAGACATGTGAGAGAGGAGCCGACCTCATTGGCTGAATTGCAGGCTTGTCCACTTGCCATGACATGTTTTCAACATCAGTCATGTTTTCAATATTGTGAAATGATTGTTAGGACCCATTATCATCAGGATTTGGCCCGTTTTTTTGTGTTGCATTTACATGATGGTCAAGTCACCCTTGCCGGTGTGACGTTCACTTTAACACCTGAAACTATCTCTCAGGCAACCGGAATACCAAATGTGGGAGAAAAGTGGAACAAAAGACAGCAGGTGGACGAAGTGCATTATGAACCATATATCAGGCCTAGCTTTGTGAAACAACTCAGCAGAGTGTCTCCTTTCTGGTTCTTAAAGGAATCCTATGCTCCTGTGATGAAACTTATTATCAGATATTTCAGTTGTGAGGGCCGTTTCTCACGTTTGTATGTCTACCATATCAGGTTATTGATGCATTTCACCAGGGTGAGGATGATGAACCTCCCTTATTTCATGTGCCAGAACATCGAGAGAGTGACCACTCTCATGCAAAGGAAAACTCCTGAACAGTAGTACAATAGTATCTATCACTTTGCACTGATCAAAATTGTAGTGATGCATCAGTTTGGCTTGCAAGGCACTTCATGGGAGGATTTCATTGCTGATGATTTCTTCACAGCCCCTTAGGTTCCTACAGAGGTTTTTCATGAGCCAGTTGAACCTTCATATCAGCATGGAGGTTAGGAGATAGAGACTACTAGTGTGCCAGTGTTTTTTACTTATCAGAGAGGCACTAGAGCATTATTTGCAGCAGGACGGCGAGTACTATCTCCACCCGAGGTGGAAGGGGTCTCGTTTTCGTCATCAGCAACACAGGTACCGATACAGGTACAAGACAGAGCTAAGAGGCCCATGCAGGATGAGGGGCCTTTAGGAGGCCAAGACACTGATTTCATACTCATTGATGAGGATTTGAGCTCTCCAAGCTCAAAGTTGAGAGAAACTATTTAGGAGCAGAAGGCGGAAATAGAAAATTTGACTGTCAAGTTGCAAAAAGCCCAATGGGTTATCAACTACCTTGAGAAGTGAAACAAACAGTTGGAATATCAGCAAGCTATCATGGAGTCGCAAAATATCCGTGAGAACCGACAAGCTGCCCAAAGAAGCCAAACCGAGATGACATCCATTGAGTGAGAGATTGAGGCTGATCGAGAGACTTGGCTCGAGAGGGTCAATATTCATTTGGAAAAGTTTTTGGTGAAGGAAAATAGGGAAAAGAACATGCTAAGGCACATGAAGAACCATTATTGGGTGCGAAATCATGTTTGCAAGGCGCGAATCAAAATTTTGAAGGAAAAGTTAAGGAGGGCACTAAAGTGTCGCAAAAGGCATGATAGGCTCCAAATTTTGGCTGAAGGTTCTTTGGATCAGCATAGTGCATGATGGAGGACATTTAGCCAAAATTGCAAGAAATTTGGGTCAAATTTTGTCAATTTTGAATTTTTTGGCCTTAACACAAATTTTCCTACCCGACGCGTCACGCCACTTGGCGTGCGCTTATAATTGGGAGCTTCTCTTGGGGAAAACTTGATATTTCTAGATTTATTATGAAAATTTATGCATGCCTACCCATTACCTAAATATTTTGACAAGTTTTGGGTTGCCTGAAGGGTCAAAAACACCCTAAAATTGACCTTTCTGCTACTTTTTGGACACACAAGAAGCAGTGTTGGGAAAAATCATTTTTGGAGGGGCAAATGGAAACCAAATCTAGAAATTCCACTTGGGTTGGAAATTAGACAGGTAGGGATTTATAAAGAGCTATCCTGCACTCAATTTGGACACTAGGAAGGCCTTCAAAATCAGACTCAAAGTGGCATGACGCATAGAGATTTCAGGCGCGACACATTGGGAATTTTGGCTCAGTTTTCACTCAGTAACTCAGATTTTCGCCTAGTTTAGGCTAGTTTGACTTTTTTATCTATCAAATTTGAAAATATTGATGTAATTTCATAGCTTTGATGTAATTTTAGCGCATTTTTACTCATGCAAGTAGATTCATTTACCAAAAAGTGAAAAGTAACTGAATGAATCAGTTTCCTATCTTATAGAGGCAAGCTGTTCCACTGCCTATTTTCCAGTTCTTTCTTTAGATCTTGTTGAAACAGCTCCTAAACTAGTGAGATCGACCCCTAGAGGCATGGGAATGAGGTAGGCTTGTCTATATCTTGTAATTCTTCAGTCATTTTCAGGGTTGGACACTTGGGATTTCTTGGCACTTCATTGTACATTTCATCTCTGCATTTTGGCAAAGGAATAGACCAGGGTTTGCAGCACTCTTTGGGATCCATGTGGCTCTATGTTTTGATGGTGTATTTATTTCTATTATTGTAAGTATACTGATGTTTCATGTGTACCATTTTCCTTCTTATTTCCTCTTAAATTAAACAAACAAGTTATAAAGGTAGAATTCATTAGATTGCTTTTCTCTGCCTTGAGTTTTGTTTAATTTTCCATGTTTTCATAAATTTGAAGAGGATTCTTGAAAGCCTCTTGCCCTCTTCAGCTCCTCACTGGTCTGAACTATCCATTCATTCAATCCAAAGCATCAAAAAAATTGCCTTCCATGCCCCATTCAGAACTCTGCAAAAACTAGGCCTCATTCCCAAACCCAAAATCTGCCTTTACCTTTGCTCCAACAAAAAACCTTCAAAATCAAATCCAACCTTTTTACATATATACCTAGCCTAAAATCAGCCTTCATACAGTCATCTCAAGCCTCATTGATCATTTTTCGCTGAGATTGACAAGGAGAGAGCCCTCTCCCGATCTGGTAGGGCTAGCTACCAGATTAAGCGTGGTTTGATGTTACCCTAAACTCTGCCTTCCTTCAGCCTGAGGTAGATTTAGGCCATAACAGATGGTGTATTTGATAATGGAACAGTCAAACTAGTCACAATTGATGATACACGTTATTCATTCATAGCCAATGGACATCACCTGAGATTATACCACTACCCAACCTCTAAGGATGCTTTCATCGAACACCTCTATGCAAAATCTGGTTTGAAGGTTATCAGTGTGGAGAAATATTCCTCTGCCTCCTTGCCCTAAAAATAATAATAATAATAATAAATAATAAATAATTATATTATTACTATTTATCTTGTTGCATTTTTGCAGGAGTTACTACTAAGGAGTAAAAAATAAGGAAAAATTTCCCAAGTATCAATTATTGCTTCTCATGATGTTGTCACTAGTTGCTGCTACTCATGGTGTTGTTACTTGGTTGCTGCTACTCATGATGTTGTTACTCGGTTTCTGTTATTAATGGTGTTGTTACTCGGTTGCTGCTACTCATAATGTTTTTATATGGTTGCTCCTACTCATGATGATGTTACTCAGTTGCTGCTATTCATGGTGCTATTACTCAGGTGCTACTACTTGATGTTGTTACTCCTTAATCAATGTTGTTATACTAGATGCTATTACTCGCATTGCTATTACTCCAGATGCCGTTACCACACTACTGTTACTCTAGATTTTGTTACACCAGATGCTGTTACTCGCACTGATGTTACTCCAAATGCTGATACTCACACTGCTGTTACTCCAGATGTTGTTACACTGAATGTTGTTACTCACACTGATGTTACTCCAGATGCTACTACTCGCACCGCTGCTACTCGCACTACTGCTACTCTAGATGTTATTGCTCCGGATGCTGATACTGGTACTGTTGTTACTCCAACCACATCATTACTGTTCCCTCATCCTACCAACTGTCACATCGTCTAGGTAGGCCGCCAGGCACGCCTCCATTTGACTTTTACCTATTTAATTAAATATCCCATTTGAAGACTTTAATGCCGCAGACGACAAATTTTAATTTGGGGGGGGGGGGGGGGGTGCTGTCATAATTTAATGACGGTGTAATGATGATTCCATAAGCAATTATTATAAATCCGTGTGGTAAACCCTACGATCCTAATCAATACTCTATATAATCATTAAAAGCGTATTACGATCCGTAACACATCCTTTCCACTCCATATGAAATAATTTCTATTTTATTCACCACACGAACCATACTTTTTTGTGATTTTCCTCGGTTTTCAATAATTACCATATGTATTTACCATTACCACCTTTCATTTTCACCATGTTGTTTTTCCAAATTTTGTATCCGCCATTTCGCCCAATGGTCTTTTGTTCCAAAAAGTGTTGTTATGAGTCCCCACAGTATGGGCGGACTGGTTGTGCGGCATGAGCCTAAAAATATAGCTTCGGTCCACAGTAATCCAGAGGTATGGAAAATATTTGTCAATAAAGGGTGGGATACCTACTTCGACAGATTACAGGGGTTTGACAAGGGAATCACAATGGAGTTTGCACTTAATTTGGATGAGAATCACTTACGGGTCAGAGGACTGGAAGTTCCTATCACATAAGAGGTAAATGAAGAAGTTAGCAGGTTGAGAAAGTAAGGGTAGAAATGGTTTCCTTAGAGATTTTCTCTCCTGGAGTTTCCCGAATTATTCTTGTAGGCAAGGGAAAGTGTCGTTCAATTGGGCAGAGGATATGAGTGGAATACTATGCCATATCCTTGGAACGAAGTCATAGGTTTTGTAATGAAATACATAACTTGCGAAGGCCGGGTCACAACTCTGTTTAAATATCATTTTAAAATTCTAACGCACCTTCAATTTCCACAGGCTCAGGTGTGTTGTCGACAATTATTGTCTACCCTAGAGACAACCTAGAGTTGCTATAGACCAGTGCCTAGGATATCTTAACATAGCAAGGAGCTCATAATATAGCTTGGGTTGTCAATCCAAAAGCTCTCTTACTATCTCTTGAAAAACAAGGAAATTAGTTTAAATGGAACCAAACTCTCTCAGAAGCTAATACAAAGATAAGAATAATGTAGGAACAACATGCAAAACTCCAATACAAAAGCATCAGACAGTTAAGAGACAACTTATTGCAAAGAGGGCCAGTTCAAATAATATGCCACAGAAATCAAATATCAGAAAGTGGATGCAGTGAAGAAACATGAAGAAGATACTAGTTAGCATGAGGTTGATACCCAGATACACAACAAAACCACATATGGGCTTATCCAACTAAGAATCCATACATGACAATGGCGTTTTAAAAGCACCCTCCTCAAGTAACTAATATAGCAGAAAATATGGATGAAATAAACATGGAACAGTATATCATGACTAGGCCTATTTAAAGCGCTTGACTAATCCAAGTATGGGCACCAACTAGGATGAATCCTTACTTAAGACCAGTGAGCCACTCGCATTCTAGAACATGATACAAGAAGATAAATAACATGAAATGAGATATTATATTAACACATAAGAAAAGATTACATATTGTGGGATACCAAAGACCAGAATCCTCATTACAGTTATAACTCCTCCTCACTGAAACCCTACGGGCTCTGAGCCTTCATACAGAAACTTTACAAGATGTATACAAAAGCCTTTCACTGCACAGTTTACTGATAGAAATCTGGAACCCTTACAATGTCTTTCTTCCTCATTTTTATAAGAGAAAAAAAAAGCTCTAGATAATGAGGTAGGTGATATACATTTAATGATATTATTTAAAACAAATTTGAAAGAAAAACCCGCCTATGCTGTTTGACGGTGCTGAACTGGTGCAAGCACTTTGCTGCTGTTTTATGAAATAAATGTTGAGGATGAAAATCTCCTCATAAACAGGACATAAAGAATAAGATATACAAATGTTTTGTACTTGACTGAAAGAGAAAAATTTGCTGCAATAAAACCTTGAGGTTGCTTGTATTTGTGCATGGTACTCTCACCCCCTTGAGCCCCGAACTGGAATTTGTATTTTTCAATGCCGGACACTGAGCTCTTTGATCTTCTGTTGATATTCTTCGTAACCTCATTTATGTTTTCAGCTGCCAGAATCTGCCCCCTTTGAATTGCTTTGTGGGGTTCAATGGATTTATTTCTATTTCCATTAATGAAGTCATATCACAGCAACTACCCCCAGCTTCCCTCTTAAATTTCTTCCTCGGAGACAGTCAATGGCGGTGCTCTTGACCTCTGTGATGGAGGCAGTGAATAAAAGTAGCTTCTTCTTAATCTAAACCTGCAAAACCCACAAATACATTAGAGGAAAAACCAGACGCAAGGGTGGTGGAGGGAGACGCGACTACGGAATTGAGGATGAAGACTGGGAAAAATGATGAGGGGATGTAGGGTGGCGGACAAATTACAGTGGAGCAGTGGTGGATGAACCAGGCGGAGACGAGATATGTGGCAGAACAGTGATAAATGAACGCGGGGGTTTATATCATAAAAAACGATAAAATACAATTAATGAATAGGGCATATGAAAGGTGGAGGTGGGGCGCAGTGAACACGTGGAGCGAATGACGAGGATGCACAGGAAACTGGTGGAAAGATGACGTGGAGCTACAAGGTTGGTGACACGGCGAGGTTTTGATACAGACCATTTGATCGTTGGGGAAAATCGACGGTGAAAGCGTGACGATGAACCATGAAATGGTGGGCCAGGGAGAATGCGGACTATTGTTAACACCCATGCAACTTCGGAGAATAGCCATCGTCGGATGCAGCGCGCAGGATCGGACGGTGATGATGAATTCCGCTACCTGACTTTTGACTGAACAATAATGCACGAAATGGGCGGTTTCGGGAATCGTACATGAAGACACTTGTCATGCGATCTATGGAATCGCTAGCCCCGCGGAGAATACCACCCTCTCAGCAATGGTGGTGCGCAATGAAACCGCCGGTTTCGAAATGGGTACGGGCGCGGGGACCACCACGGTAAGCACGGCTCCACTTCGTCGATTTTCTTTTTATCGGACGGCTCTAGACGTGCCCGAAATCTTTGACGATAAGCTCCTGCCTGTCCGGCACACGGTTTTGCGCCCAGGTCATGTGAGAATCAAAACAAAGGGGCTAGGACTGTAGGGGCTAGGCCCGATATTTTTTTAAATGCGGATCTTAACCTTTCCAGAGTGTATTTTTCAGGCGGAAAAGGGTAGCGATAGGCAGGAAATGGAGTTTTATGGCCATGACGGGGGATTTAAACAGATTTAAACGGATCTGCAAGTTGAAAACTTGAATGGAGGAGCTAATGACCACAAAATAAATGTAGGGGTTGATATGTACAAGATCGGCTCCATCTGGGGACGACATGTTCATCCATGGACATGTCGAGAACCTACAGACCTTTGATCATCCTATATGTAGATTCCACTCTTCAGCTCTTTGCATCTGCTTCAAAACTCATCAGCACACATCCCTTTTTTAAATAAAAATTGAAACAAAGCCTACATACAATATGATACAACAGGCATGCTCTGCCCGAATCAGAATTGAAAGTAGGGCTTTAGGAATTGGCCGTTTACGGGGGCATCTAACAAGTCCCCCCTGCAAATTCTCCAATATAAACGTGTTATTTCCTTTTAGCTTGACAATTTTAAATGGGCCAAACCAAAGTGGATCAAATTTAGCATGTTTGCCCTTTTCAACTCTCCGGATATCCCATCTGAGAACCAGATCACGAATTTGAAATTTCCTGTCTTTTGCATGCTGATCAAAGATGTTTTTCATTTTCTCCTGATACTCCGCTAATCTCTAATTCACTTGGCTCCGTGTTTCCTCCAATTCTACCAGTTGGTTAATTCTTCTGACCATGTCATCTGGTTCTTCCTGATTTTCCTGCATAAAGCGTGCCACTGGCAATGCCAACTGCACCGGAAACACAGCTGCTCGTCCATATACTAATTCATAAGGAGATTTCCCTGTTGCTCTCTTGCTATTTATTCTGCTTGCCCACAGAGAAAATTTCAATTGGGAATCCCAATTCTTCTGATTCTCATTAATAGTCTTTTTCAAGGCCCTTACCAGTGTTTTGTTGGAAGATTCTGCCAAGCCATTCCCCTGTGGATAGTAAGCTGTGGAGTGATTCAATATAATGTTATAATGCTGGCAAAAATTTACGAATTTTTCAAACTTGAAGGCCTGTGCATTATCAGTTACAATTCTAGCTGGACAGCCAAACCTGGATATGATGTTTTCTTCCATGAACTTGATTATTACAGCATCTATAGCATTCCTTGCAGGTATGGCTTCCACCCATTTTGTAAAGCAATCTGTTGTAGTCAATATCCATTTATGCTGGCCACTTGATGGGGGATGTATTTCACCTATAAAGTCTAATCCCCATTGCGGAAATGGTTCATTTACATGGACTGGAATTAGGGGCAGAGCGGGCAGCTTTTGTCTCTCAGCAAATTTTTGACATTTATCACATGCTCTAACCCAATTAAAAACATCTCCAAATAATTTAGGCCAATAAAAACCAGCTCTCAGTATTTTATGTGTTGTGGCCCTCCAACTGTAATGACCTCTACAAATTCCCTCATGAAACTTCACCATTATATTTTCTACTTCATCCTCTATGAGGCACAATAATAGTATGCCTGAAGGATCTCTCCAATATAACTGACCATTGGCAACTATATACTTTTCTGATTTCAGCCTGAAAGCCCTGTATTTTGATTTATCACAGCTGGGTGGACAGCTAAGTGTTAAAAGATATTCAACTATTTCTTTGTACCAAGGACTAGTGAGATACTTTAGATGTGCTTTTTGAGTGGATTTCTCCAGTCCTTGCTGGTCTTTTTCATTTTCTGACTCTTCACTTCCAATCATAGATAAATTAATGCCCAAGGCTTGATGATTTGATTCAGATAACATTTTAGCAAGTCCCTGTCCTTTAATCAGCCTAGTAGGTCTGATGTCCAAATCATATTCTTGTATTTTTGCAATCCATCTTCCCCTTTTTCCTTCACTGTCTCCCTAAATGAGAATATCTTTGACAGCTGCTGTAGGGACATATGCAATAATATGAGACTGCAAAACATACATTCTAAAGGCTTTGAGGGACTTTACAAGGGCATAGGCTTGCTTCTCTAGTATATTGTATTTCGATTCTGCATCATGAAGCACCTGGCTAAAGAAGGCTATAGGCTGCTCATATGCTTCTTTATTTTTCTGCAATAATACTCCAGCTATTGTATGAGGTGATGCAAAAGAAAAAATCATAAATGGCCTGTTGTAATCTGGTCTAGCTAGTACAGGAGCTTCAGCAAATGCCTGTTTTATTCTGGTGAATGCATCTCTAGATTCTTAAGACCATTTTACTTCATTATTATTTTTCAACATATCAGTTATATGCCTAACTATCTTAGCATAGTTAGGAATAAACCTTCTCAGGAAATTGATTCGGCCTAGAAACACCTGCACTTCCTTCTTATTCCTAGGTAAAGGAATATTGTTTATAACTTCAACTCTCTTAGGGTCTATTTTCACACCATCTTTTGTTACAATATGCCCCAAAAGTCTGCCTTCCTCTAATGCAAATAAAGACTTTTGTGGATTAAGGGAAAGGCCATACCTTCTGCATTTTTCAAAAGTTCTCCGTAAATGCTCAATATGCTTATCATCATTCTTGGAAAATACTGTAATATCATCAAGGTATACCACCAAGAATTTATCCTATTCACCAACAAAATCAATATCCATAGCCCTCTGAAAGGTGGCTCTTGCATTGATTAATCCAAAAGGCATCCTGGCATACATGAATGTTCCCCATGTTGTGGTGAAGGCAGTTTTCTTTCGATCCTCTGGGAATAAAGCCATCTGATTATAACCAGAAAATCCATCCATCATTGACATTCTTGATGCTCCCACCACCTTCTGCAGGATGTGGTCCATCTTAGGCAGTGGATAATTGTCCTTTAAAGATGCTCTATTCAAATTCCTGAAATCCACACACAACCTTATTTCTCCATTCTTCTTTCGAATGGGGACAAGATTTGCCACCCATTCAGAGTATTAATGGCACAATTATCTTAGCTTGTAGCAGCTTCTTAATTTATTTTTCAATAGAAGGAAGCAACAGAGGGTTTATCTTTCTAAGCTTCTGCTTATATGGTTTTGCATCTTCCCTCAGGGGAATTTTATGCTGCATTATATTAACATCAAAAGTTTTTAGGTCTTGATAGGACCATGCAAATACATCTTTATAAGACTGAAATAACTTCAAGTATTTTTCTTTATATTCTTCTGGGACCTTCTTGGATAATTTTACGATTTTGGGATCAGCATAGGTGCCCAGATTTAAATCCTCCATTTGATCTTCTTCTACCACTTTGTTTGGCTGCAATGGAATATCATCTTTGTTAAATAGTCTTTCTAGAGGCACCAGCCCTCTAGGAATAACATTTCCTTTCAGATGCAACACTTTACTTCCTGCCATTTCATCTTCCCATTTGTTTTCTGCAATATTTTCAATCTCCTCTTCCTCACAATCATCAACCTCCATATTTGAGAATTCTCCCACTGTTTCCAAGAACCTTTTCATCTATTCTTCATCTTCGAATACCTGCCAGTTCTTAATATTATCTGGGATGGATGGTCTATATCGTACTTCAATTTCATACCTAAAATGTGGGTTCTGTGGAGGTCGAAATGTACTGGCAGCTACAACAAGAGAATATGCTATTCTGTTTTGTCTGCGAGGCAAGAACTGTATATTAAATGCTGGGAATAAATTCTCCACCATGTCCCATACTTCATTTCTATAGGCTCTCAGCCGAGGGTGTTTGGTTTGGCATTGATTTCTGACCTGTCTAACAATCAATTCAGAATCCCCCAGAACTTTTAAACTCTTTATATTCATATTCCTGGTTGTTTGTAGTCCCAATAGCAGTGCTTCATATTCAGCCACGTTATTAGTAGCCTCATACTCCAGTTTAAAGGACAGTGGCACCCATTTTCCTGCAGGAGAGATTAATAACACTCCAGCTCCATTACCTTCCTTTGAATTTGCTCCATCAAAATGTAAAGTCCAGATTTCTGCCTTCTGGTCTTCTGAATGCTGCTCAGTCTGAATTTGACAGAAGGAGGGCTCATGAGCATAACTTTGATCTTCTTCTAACATCAAACATGAGAAATCTCCTTCCTTGTTATAAAATGGGGAATTTTCTGAGCAGTCAGCCTTAGTTACCATTTTAACAAATATAGTATCCATGTATAACCTCCTCTCCTGACCTCCAAAGACTGGTACAGTAGCATATGTTAAGTCAATTTTTATTGACCCACCAATTTTTGTACCCCAGGACCTTGATAATAGCATGCCAAAGCGGGCTGGGATATCAGCAACCACAATGTCCATTACTACGCTTTTTGCTGGAATCTGGGCCAGATTGACCACTAAATCTTTAATCATCCCCAACCATTTAACTCTTTTGGAATCAAATGAGCATAGGTATTTATATGGTTTTGTAATTTGCAGTCCTAGTTGTTCCATGACAGACAAAGGCATAAGATTATGGGAAGCCCCAGAATCTAACATGCAATTATGTAGCAACAAGTCATGAATAACTAAAGATACATAGAAAGGAGGAGTAGAAGGATCTATCTCCTCGACATGTGGGCCAAAGACTACCATGGGTCTTTCTTCTTGAAGGTTCAAACTATCAGGCACAATTGGTATTTCAGGAGGGAGCATGAAGGAGGTAACTTGAGATTGATATGCAGGTTGTTTCAATAGTTCAGTCAGGGGGACTGGGATTTTAATTTTCTCAAGCTCTCTTTGTAAACTAAAAGCAGGGGAAGGCTTTTCTATCACAGTTCCTTTAAACTATTTATTTTCAGTTGGAAATTTAACTTCTCTTGACACTAACTCAGCATTGGGAGGACTAACTATTTTTGAGGAAGAAGGAATTTGATCATTAGGCTGCAAGGGAGTATTTGGAGGACTCTTACCTTTTTCTACAGCTTTTTGTACTGATGGTTTTCTCTGAGTAGGTTCCCCCTTCTGAAGTGGCTCCTGTTCTTCATCTTGAGTCCGGGTCATCTTTCTTGAAGATCTGAGATCATATTTTACATTGAATTGTGCTTGCATGAAATCAGCAAATTGTTTACAATAATGATCAATCTCTGCTTCTTATTCTTCTTCTTGCAATGGGCATTCTATATCATCATTGTTTGAAAAAGCAAGATTTGAATCTTCTAATTGATAAGCAGCATCTTCAATGGAGTCATCTGCTAGACCTTCCAGGTGCAATGGGTGTGGTACCTAATCTTCTTGTTCTTTTGCCTCCCTTGGCAATATTTGCAGTGGTGGTCTTTTATACTGAGGATTGTATCCTCTATTTGGAGCATTATAGAAGTTTTTGGGAGCTGAATTCTTAGCTTCTAATTCAATTCTAACCATCTTCTTAATCATCTTGCTTATTTCATCCATCTTATCTGAATCCTTTTCCTGATTTGAGGTGGAAACCTCTTCTTTACCTCTCCTCGTAGTATCTTGTTCAACCTTTCCCTTTAATTTTCCAGTGGAGGAAAAATTTGCTTCCAACTCAAGAGCATCCATCTGAGCATCATCTAGAGTGGCAGGTTTTCTTTCCTTGAGGGAAAAGCCAAAATCAAAATCAAAGACTGCTATGAAGATTATCTTAGCAGAAGCTTGGTGGGGCTTCATCTCAGGAGGCAAACTCAGATACAACTTATTAAATCTTTTGATAAACTCTGACACTCCTTCATTATGTTTCTTCTTTAATGTATTAAATTCAGTAAGACACTGACCATAATCTTTCTTTTCTCCCCACTTGCTAAGAATAAATTCTTCCATTCTTTCCCAAGTATTTACAGAACGGTCTGCCAGTGTTTTGAACCATTTCCTGGCTTCACCATCAAGGGATTGAACAAACAACCTTAATACTACATCCAAATGTTCTACATTTAAGTTTTCTGCAAAAGAGCAGAAAGCCTCAAGATGTTTCTGAGCATCAACATCACTTTCACCATTGAATCTGGGCAAAATCTTCAAATAATCCTGTGGCATATCATTAAGCACTTGTGGCAAGGCCAAGGGAGCATATTTGTTCAATAGAAAAGCAGGAACATTAGCCATTGGAGGAGGTGGGGGTTGTAAAACAATCTGATGTACACATGAAGGAAGGGGAGGAGGAGGAAGTGGAGTAAGTATAACAATGGGAATAAATTGCGCAGAAGCTTGAGGTGTAGATGGGAATAGTTCACGGTTAACAACAGCTACTTCTGTGACTTCTTTAACTTCTTCAGCCTTAGGGGTAGGATGAGGGTTATCTTTGGTTCTATCACTTCCCCTGGGTGGGCTATCTGAGTAATATTCAGGATTTTCCTCAGTGGAGTTAGGATTTTCCACTAGGATTTCCTGAGAAGAAGAGGATGGATGATCTTCTACAGAATATTCAGGGACTTCAGCACAGGCTGATTGTCTTTCTTTCCAACTTCTTCTATGAATAATCTTCTCTGGGTCATATACAGAGGATGTTTTTAACTTAGAGGAATCTGACCTCAAATTTGGCTTCCGAGGAGCCAGGACTACCAATAGATTTATCAAATAAAGAACAGTGGAGTCACCAAGGTGAGAGATACGCAACTCTTCAAATCTCTGTACTCACCTGATTAGAGAGTGAATATGATTTGTCGAGGCCCAGGGAAACTGATATTCTTGAATTTTATCCCCGGCAACGGTGCCAGAAAGATGTTGTCGACAATTATTTTCTACCCTAGAGACAGCCTAGAGTTGTTATAGACCAGTGCCTAGAACATCTTAACATAGCAAGGAGCTCATAATATAGCTTGGTTTGTCAATCCAAAAGCTCTCTTACTATCTCTTGCAAAACAAGGAAATTATTTTAAATGGAACCAAACTCTCTCAGAAGCTGATACAAAGATAAGAATAATGTAGGAATAACATGCAAAACTCCAATACAAAAGCATCAGACAGTTAAGAGACAACTTACTGCAAAGAGGGCCAGTTCAAATAATATGCCACAGAAATCAAATATCAGAAAGTGGATGCAGTGAAGCAACATGAAGAAGATACTAGTTAGCATGAGGCTAATACCCAGATACACAACAAAACCACATATGGGATTATCCAACTAAGAATCCATACATGACAATGGCGTTTTAAAAGCACCCTCCTCAAGTAACTAATATAGCAGAAAATATGGATGAAATGAACATGGAACATTATATCATGACTAGGCCTATTTAAAGTGCTTGACTAATCCAAGTATGGGCACCAACTAGGATGAATCCTTACTTAAGACCAATGAGCCACTCGCATTCTAGAACATGATACAAGAAGATAAATAGCATGAAATGAGATATTATATTAACACATAAGAAAAGATTACATACTGTGGGATACCAAAGACCAAAATCCTCATTACAGTTATAACTCCTCCTCACTGAAACCCTACGGGCTCTGAGCCTTCATACAGAAACTTTACAAGATGTATACAAAAGCCTTTCACTGCACAGTTTGCTGATAGAAATCTGGAACCCTTACAATGTCTTTCTTTCTAGTTTTTATAGGAGAAGGAGAAAACTCTAGAGAATGAGGTAGGTGATATACATTTAATGATCTTATTTAAAACAAATTTGAAAGAAAAACCCGCCTATGCTGTTTGACGGTGCTGAACTGGTGCAAGTACTCTGCTGCTGTTTTATGAAATAAATGTTGAGGATGAAAATCTTCTGATAAACAGGACATAAAGAATAAAATATACAAATGTTCTGTACTTGACTGAAAGAGAAAAATTTGCTGCAATAAAACCTTGAGGTTGCTTGTATTTGTGCATGGTACTCTCGCCCCCTTGAGCCCCGAACTGGAATTTGTATTTTTCAATGCCGGACACTGAGCTCTTCGATCTTCTGTTGATATTCTTCGTAACCTCATTTATGTTTTCAGCTACCAGAATCTGCCCCCTTTGAGTTGCTTTGTAGGGTTCAATGGATTTATTTCTATTTCCATTAATGAAGTCATATCACAGCAACTACCCCCAGCTTCCCTCTTAAATTTCTTCCTCGGAGACTGTCAATGGCGGTGCTCTTGACCTATGTGATGGAGGCAGTGAATAAAAGTAGCTTCTTCTTAATCTAAACCTGCAAAACCCACAAATACATTAGAGGAAAAACTAGACGCAAGGGTGGTGGAGGGAGACACGACTACGGAATTGAGGATGAAGACTGGGAAAAATGATGAGGGGATGCAGGGTTGCGGAGAAATTACAGTGGAGCGGTGGTGGATGAGCCAGGTGGAGACGAGACATGTGGCGGAATAGTGATAAATGAACGCGGGGGTTTAAATCATAAAAAATGATAAAATACAATAAATGAATAGGGTATATGAAAGGTGGAGGTGGGGCGTAGTGAACACGTGGAGCGAATGACGAGGATGCACAGGAAACTGGTGGAAAGATGACGTGGAGCTACAGGTTTGGTGACGCGGTGAGGTTTTGATACAGACGGTTCGATCGTTGGGGAAAATCGATGGTGAAAGCGTCATGATGAGCCATGAAATGGTGGGCCAGGGAGAGTGCAGACTATTGTTAACACCCATGTAACTTCGAAGAATAGCCATCGTCGGATGCAGTGCGCAGGATCGAACGGTGATGATGAATTCCGCTACCTGAATTTTGACTGAACAATAATGCGCGAAATGGGCAGTTTCAGGAATCGTACATGAGGACACTTGTCATGCGATCTATGGAATCGCTGGCCCCGCGGAGAATACCACCGTCTCAGCAATGGTGGTGTGGAATGAAACTGCCGATTTCGCAATGGGTACGGACGCGGGGACCACCACGGTAAGCACGGCTCCGCTCCGTCGATTTGTTTTTGATCGGACGACTCCAGATGCGCCCGAAATATTTGACGATAAGCTCCTGCTTGTCTGGCACACGGTTTTGCGCCCGGGTCATGTGAGAATCAAAACAAAGGGGCTAAGACTGTAGGGGCTAGGCCCAATATGTTTTTAAATGCGGATCTTAACCTTTGCAGAGTGTATTTTTCGGGCGGAAAAGGGTAGCGATAGGCAGAAAATGGGGTTTTATGGCCACGACGGGGGATTTAAACAGATTTAAACGGATCTGCAAGTTGAAAACTTGAACGGACGAGCTAATGACCACAAGGTGCATGCCTTAAACATTCCCTTCTTCCTATTGAAATAGTTGTAGCACATGGCACAGTCCACTTGGCGTTCACGCTGGATGCCGGCAATGCTCTCCAACGATGGATTGGTGCGTTTATTGGTCATCCATGCAATAAACAAATTTTGGGTCTCCTAGGCAGAACTCTGTGGATCCTCAAAAGAAGAGATAGCAGTTGTTATTACTGCCAGAGAAGAGGAACGAAGTCTCCCCGGCTGGTTTAGCATGAAGAGGAACTCGAAGAAATGGAAATCAAGGTTGATCAAGAGGAACCCAAAGAAGTGGAAATGGAGGTTGATCAGGAAGAACTGGATGAAATGGGAATAGAGGAGATAATTGGCAGCATAGTCGAGGCTACCACACAAGAACCAACCTCGCGTGAGGATCCCATTGATGATGGAATTATGGATATCATGCGTGACGTTAAGATTGTCATAGAGTCATCGAATTTTTTCAATAAAGAACAGGAAAGTGAAATGGAAGACAGAGGGATGTCAAGTGATGCTGTTTTACAAGAAAAAACATCACCTGCCCGAGCAGATATGGATATTGAAAAAATTGGCGGTGTTACACAAGAACCACTCCCGATCCAGCTAGAATAGGGAAGCAGAGAGGCAATTCATGAGGAATTGGAAGATAGAGAAGGAATACAGCAGGACGTCAATATTGTCCCATAAGAACCAGTATCGACCTTAGAAGAAGAAAAGATGAACAAAGAGCAAGACGACAGAAGGGAAACAAGCTTTAGAATCGATGCTGCCCCACAAGAACTAGCATCGACCCCGACTAGGTAGTGATGCATGAAAATCTGGCTCAAGTCAGAAATAAGGATGATGAAGTTGTCCCCAGTTCTCCATTCCAGTCTTGATGCCTAAAGGGGTAATGGGATTCCACTCGCCCAAATGATTAATGGAGGAAGTAGTTGTCCTTCATGCGCTTAAATTTGTAGACCTAGGAGAGGAAATGGCCAAGAATGTCCCAGTCATTGTTGAATCTCTATTGAAACACTTAGAGACTCGCAAAGAAGATGAGGTCCCTACGGAAACACCGGGACACAAAGTGGCCAACGGAAATGCCGACCATATGGAACGAGTCCCTGAAGTGAATATAGAGGAAGAAGCCCTCAAAGATGCGGAGCCTAGCCATAAAGGCTTAAAAAAAGAATCAACTGATAATACCGGTAGCATTTCGCCACCTCTTGAGCCTGTCATAGGCCCAAAAACTGAATTTATTGTCAAATAGGAATGGATTGAATAGTGTGAGAAAAGAAGATGTCCTCTCAAGAAGAGGTATCAGCTGTAGTTGAGTGAAAACATGAGATTGAAAAGGGAGGTTCGAGAGTTGAAAAGGCAAGTTTCCCAGTTGAATAAGAAGGTAAAAGTCTGCAAATGGAGGGCAGTAAATCCAAAAATTATGGTCTCCTCCACAGCTACATAGACTGCCTCATTTGAAGAGTTGTTTGAAGGCCGAGAATTTTTCTTGGCCGCTAAAATCCAGAAGTGGCAGTTTTCTGCTAGTGACCATAAGAAAGAAACAATGCGGGTTCAAAAACAGGCTGCTGGGATTGTCACAGGTTACATAGACCAGTTAGATAAGGCGCGACTAAAGCGAGCTAAATAAAAGGCCAGAATAGAAGAATTGGAAGAACAAGTGCAATTGCCACAATCAGATATGGAGAAGATGTTCTCAATAGCACAACAGGTAATGACCTGCAGACCTCCTGCACATAGCTATGCCTTATTCCTTCACGAACAATTTCTTTTCTTTTGTCTTGAAAGTATATATAAGGAGATTTTGTATGAGATTGAGGATCCCATTCAATTTCTCCATATTTTAAAAATTCATGATATCATAGGATAACACTTAATGTGCGAGCTATACATGCATGGGTATTTCTTGAGGCATGATCAGTCTTTTAACCCTGTTCCATTCATGGGGGACATTTATTTAAGATCTTTTACCTCCTATGCCATCAATCAGATTAAGTGGAGAAAGGTCGGTGATACATTTGAAGAGAACTAAGCGGGAAGGCCACTAATGATGAGGAAGGAGAATGGATAGTCATCAAACATTTATAACAAGCAATACACATTTCTAGAGATTGAGGAGTGTAGAGAACACATGTTTCCAACCCAGAAATGGTGTGCTGACCTATGTGTCAGATAGATTACAATGTTCCGTAAGGAAGCGTTGGATAGTTGTCAGAGAAGGTGGATGTTGTCATCCTCAGCCATCAAATGACGAGAACCATTTGGGGCACCTAACTTTGCATGGGCTTTAGAGAGGATTCCATGTTTCGTATCATGCATTCATACCTGTGGGGTCAGATGGATGGGGCTGAGGTTTCAGTTTACCCTTATCTTGTCACCAGTCGAACGATATACTCCTGCATACAATGTTGATCTGGATTGGCAGAAGGATGTTGTTTTGATGGAAGGTTATAAACCCCATGGGACGGAAATGGCTGAAGAATATGACCTCACATAGGTTCATGCCAGTCACAGTCAATCCAACCCAGATCTAAGGAGACGACGTGCTGCATGAGGACATGCAGATAGACCAGTTGAGAGAGATGTTGGGTATCATATTTGTATACTTTTCTCTCCCATTTTCTCCCACCTTTATATCTCTTTGTGTCATTATTATTCCTAAACACGCGAGGTAAACCCCTTTCTATTACTTTATATTGGATATTTGATTAATGAAGTATTATTCCAGGAGGTTTTACCTTTTTGCAAATGTTAACCCCGATATTTCTACAGATTCAGAAAAAGCGGGGAGGTTACAGTTGTGAGTTGTGGAGCGGCTCCTAAATCTCGGCGTTGCTTTCACTTACTGCTACAACATAACAGAATCCATTTTACCCTAGTGACATGTTAGGATTTTTCATGGTTTCCTTTTGGCAATTAGGTTGTTCTTGCAACGAATTGTATAATTGTAGATATATATTTGTTGGGGGAAATCTGTGATTTCCTCAACAGTTGTATAAAGAGGGCCTACAGGTTATGAAACAGGGTTAATCCCATTACATACATATTTTGTAATAGTATATTTTGCAATTAATTAAATGCATAGTGTTGGGGTTCCGATGATTTGGTAGATTGGCATACCAAATGACAACGCAACATCATAACCACTTTGGAATCCTAGGATCTAGCCCTCCTGGATTCGAAGAGGGATCTCTCCATATGTGTGTTAGAATGATATGCTTTTAAATCTTATGATATGATATTAGGTTAGTTCTGAAGTACAAGGGATTTGTTTTTTTTTTGTTTGGGGATCATTAACTGAGAAGGTCATGTGAAGTGTGAAGGAGGGAACAAATTAAAGGATATTTTAGCATGGAAATATAAGAAAAGTGTCAATCCATTGGGCTATGGAGTCATAAAAGGGTTTACCTACACAAAAACTATTCAAGGGTTTTCATAGGGCAAGTCATCTATATCATAATATCTTTTAAGTTTGGTTTGTGGTACGAAACGTTAAGAAGTGTGGTGAAAGAAGCAAAGCCAATAACCAATTAAGAATCTATTAACTTCACTACACAAGAAAAATCCTTTCAAAGTGACTATTTTAAATCAAGCCAAAGGACAGGGAAAACCATAAAATTATTTTGTCAATACTCCTACTAAAGTCAGCTCATCAGACAAACAATTCAGTAATCCTCTTGACTACCTTCAGAAAGTAGAAAAACATTTAAGATAAACATAGAGACTAGCCTAAGATCAAGTAAGGACTTTTAACCTATCATGCTTTTGGCATACACTCAAGGGTAGAAAACACTTGAGATAAACACAAAAAGTAGCCTAAGATCAAGTAAGGACTTTTAACCTATCCTGCTTTTGGCATACTCTTAAGGGAAGTCTTAAAAACAACTGTTTAAGACTAAACAAGGGACAGGGCTAACCATAAACTTCCTTGA
Source organism: Pinus albicaulis (assembly GCA_034641835.2). Lineage (NCBI taxonomy): Eukaryota > Viridiplantae > Streptophyta > Pinopsida > Pinales > Pinaceae > Pinus > Pinus albicaulis. The sequence goes on from CM076571.1 coordinate 779,020,072, forward strand.
TTAGGACTCTACTTACCATGCAGTGAAAAGATCATTCAAGAACAACATCTCAAGTTCTACTCAGCAAGACATGGGCTCACTAACATTCCTTGACTGGTTATACTCTATTGATTCATTCTCAAACACAAATTTAGAAGAAAACATAAAGATAAAACTTATTAGTTAGAATTAGGGTGCTTTATAAGTAAATCCTAATATATATATTTCCTGCTCTTTATCAGAGAATATGAACAAAATGAAAAACTTAAGAAGCAATAGTGACAGTAAGGAAAAACATCACTAATGATTTAGATCAGGATCCAGTGAATTTTCTTGTCTATTTAATGTCCAAGACCAGTTACATACTCGATTCCAATGGCTTTCTACAGTCCAATACTCCTCTTCCCAGCCTACTATATTACAACTACTCAGCAACTCTTACTCAATAACCATTCAACAATTAACAATTTTCCAACCCTTTAAAATGAATCTTCAATTAGTACTTATAGGTGAATGAGGAAGAGAAGTGGAGTAAATGGTCTCAATGGATCCATTAAGACAGAGTAGGGGTCCTTTTGAATGCTCCACTCTATTTAATAAATATCACATTAACTTCTTGGACCATTTTAGTAGTTTTTTCTGTCTTTGAGGCATATTTTGCAGGCTAGTAATAACTCCAACGTGTGTTATTTTGGAGATGTCTTCTGACTGCAATGGTTCTGTTTAGGTTTATGGGACAAGTTAAGTGAAAGAGTGGGCTTTGAGGCTTTCCCATACATCCAAAATGACTACTCTGACTATTGAAATGTCTTTGTTTGTAGTAACTGCCAGTTTTGTCCTTGGTAGGTAAAATGCAAATCATGGTGGCGGTCAGATATTTTGACTAAATTAGCTACTTTGCTCTGACATGCACGAGGCCTTCTGTATTATGATTTGTCCTAGCTGATTGTTTTGAATTTAATTGATTTGTCTTCAACTGCGCTTTATCCTTTAACTGTGGATTAAGCCTTTGATCTTCATACTTTGCACTTAATCCCTTTTAACTTTAATTCTTCTAATATCTGTCTTCACCATCAGTTACGTAGGTGGCTTGCTAGCACGCTGGAGGGCTCTGTTACTCAACCAGTGTTCATGAGACACTGATAAAAGCTTGGAATTTTTGACCCTTTATGTCCCTTTCAATATTGAATTCGGCCTCAGACGATCGTCGTCCTCAACCATGTCCCTTTACTGGACTGTGCGATAGCTTTCATAGCTTATCTTCCATTAAACCTGCAACAAACCATCAAAATATTATAAAAAACTTGCGAATAGGGATATAACTACTTTAGAGGGCTTAGCGAAGGGCAAAAGGGCAGTGTAGAAGGAGGAAAATGCATCAAGGGATGGTTCCATGGTGGAAGGGCAAAGAAACCGGGGTTTAAAAGGAAATATGGGTGCATAATTGATGATAAGCAGTTTTGGGAATACTGCCAATGGTATTCGCGTGTGATAAAGGTGGTAAGCAGTTTGGGGCTAAATGAACATGATACGGGTTCGAGGACAACATGTGTCCTATCAAAACCACCCATTTTGTGTTGAATATGCATGGTGGGAAGGTTTTTACGAGGATGGATGCGAAAATCATTCTAGACCATCAGATTTGGGAGATCGATGGCTAAGATCAAATGCGAAGGGAGAAAAAATTGTGCGGGAGGAAGAAAGGTGGGACCCAGCGATGACGTCAGCAGTTTTTTCGGGTAGAGAAAGGATATTGGGCAGAGTTGAAAGGAGGGGATCAATGGGAGTCATTAGATCATGTGGATCAACGGTCAAGATCTCGCGATGAAGGAGAATGAAAAGGGCGGGGATGAAAATGTGGGAGTAATATGGGTCGTTGGATCAGGAGAAATGGATGGCTATGATTGAATCAGGGGATTGGACATTAGTGGAGAAGAGTTATGGGAGGGAGAACTAGGAATTTGCGATGTGACAATAGCCAATGGGAAAAACAAGTGCGATGGATGGAGAACCATTGGATTGGGATCGAGATCAACGGCGGAGATTCGATCGGGGTTTCACATATCGGTGATGAAAAGGGTCAGGGGAAAAGGGAATAGAGAATTCTGAAGAGCGATGCACCGATGCAATGACGTGTCGATGGAGCAATAGAGAGCAGAGTGCGGGGTGCTTTGGTCGTCGGATCTTGGAGAATGGACGGTCCAAATCTCATTGGAGGATTGGCCATCGGAAGAAACAGGAAATTGGAAGCGGGAATTTGGAAATTGCGATGGCCGATCGCCGATGGGCTTTAGCGCTTGATCACAGAGCCTAGTCGCATGGTTGAAAAGGGGCTAGGGCTTAAGCAAAAGGGGCTTAAGGCCTAATATTTAAAAATAGAGTTTTTGGACTAAAAGTGAAGGATTTTAAGGTTTTTTGGAGTTTTTGATAGGGGGGAAAAGGGATTAAAACCTTAATAAAAGGATTTTACAAGGTTTAAAGGGGAAATTTGAGGAAAATAAAGGGTAAAAATGGGAAAAATGGGTGAAATGAAGGGGTTTTTAGAGGGATTTTTCAAAGGAAAACTTGATGGAAAATGTGTCTAAAAATAGTCTCTTTTATAATAGCATGGTTACTTAGTGTATTTTTTGAATGAATCTTATCAGAGGAAAGGATCTTTGGCCAAGGTACATAGCAAGATTGAACTCACAATTTTTCTTAAAACTTGTTTCTTGAAGACTAAAAGACCTATTTTAGCCATCATTAGTTATGAAATTTTTTTATTGATGGCTAACAGTGGCTCCACTTGGGGATGGCAGCTCCTTGGAGGTGTCAAGAACCTTAGAAATTTATCTCTGGAATGTAGAATTGTGCTTTGCATTTTGACAACTTCTTTCTTGTTTGATCATGTTGCTTTAAAAGGATGATCAATATTACATCAAACATAATAATTCATTCCCCAAACAACTACCTACACAACCTACTTTCCTAACATTTTTTCTTCATAAGGTGCACTTGGACTTGCAAACCTTTTACATCAACATTTTATTCTTTTATTGAAAGCAGGAAACTAATCTAAATCTACCCTTATAACTTCCATGAGTCCAGATTAAACAGTTGGACTCAAAAATTCTCTACCTAATGTACTATCTGTCAGGATTAAGCTCTTTGACAGATTTTATTCTCTATATTCTAAAACAGAAATTTAAATATAGTCAAACTAGGATTACACTATCTGATTTGCTGTAAGACTATGTCATAAAAACAAGCTACACATAGACTAAAATTTTGCAGAAGATTAAAAAAAAACTGTGAAGGCTTAAGATCTGAAAATTAAGAACATCCTTCTTTCTTTCTTTCAGCTTTGGTTTTGATCTTTTTAGAGCTATCTTCTTCTTCTTTACCTGGTTCAAGTTTTCAGCATGTTAGAACCAGTTATTTTTCTTCTCTTTGGCTCAGGTTTTGATCTGATTTGAGCCATTATTCATCAAACTTACACGTTCAGGATTTAAGCTTTTTTGAACCTCTGCTTTTCTATCCTAATCTAGTCTACTGATAAGCCAAGATTAAATTGTTTGGCTAATCTGATTCACTAACCTATCAGCAATAAATTGAAATATATCTAGCCATGATTAGGCTATATGACTAAATAGTAGTGCTCTTTCAAGTAGTGGCATTTAGGCTTGCACACTTTCATATTTTTCTTTCCTTTTTTGGCATGGGTTGTACCTTTCTTCCTTTATATCTGCCCTCTTTTCTCTTTTTCTATTTTTTTTTTATTTTTTCAATTTTTCTTTCAAAGAAAAAACAAAAAACTAACTAAATTATCACAGGCTGAGCTTTATTGACATTCCTACCTATCCTAATCTAACTCTGAAATATTTACATGTTTAGCTGAAAAATTCTCTTTTCCAGTACATCCAGTCAATGAAATGGTTCCATGACTGGTCTTTTCTCATCTCTTTGAGCAGGAAGATGTAGTGCAGCCATTTGATTGGTAACAAAAATGAGTAGAACATTTGACTGTTTGTCAGAGATAACCATGGCATTCTTTAAGTATGAGTATTTAAAATCAAGGTCACCATAGATGGAGATAGCCTCTGCTACATTGGGCTTTTGTAAAGAATCCATGCTTATGAATTTGAGTCCATCAGAACATCCATGTATTCTAATATAGGATCAACAAAAAGTGGAATTTCTTCTTCCGAGCTTCCCATGACTGATTGATTGTCTGCATCCCAGATAGCTTGGTTTACTACATCTTTAGTGTGGCTCTTGAAAGCGCAATCATCCTTTTCCTGCACATCAAAAGGTAGTGAAATTTCTTCTTGCTTAGGGGGAGGGAGACTTTGCAAAAATTCTCTGGGGTCCTTGAATTGGTATGACTGATCTTCTGAATTCAACATTTCAATTTCAGATTCATATATTTCAACTACCAGTTCTAGAAAAAATTTCAGGGTCTCAGGGTTCCTATTTTGTGTCCTTGAAATGAGGAGAACATCCTTTGGAAGGTCATTATATTCAAGTTCTGCCAGTACACTTGATATTTCATAACGTAGCTCTGCTATGAAACTTGACTGCATTATTGCAAATTATTCAGAGTATTCTATTAGTGGATTGATTTGGTCTTTGCTATGTTGGGATGTGGAGTGGCCACTATGTTGATTTTAAACCGACAGAAAAGGAAAGTTAGCCAGATATGAAAAAATTTAGAGGCGAACTAGTCTTTAACAAGGAAAACTTAATCCTCAAAGTTTCCTAATCATGGGTGTGCACAATGTTTTAATGGTAGTGTGGGCTGTCCCAGTGGAGTCTTTGTGAAACCAGGTGTAATTAGCAGGCCTACTGATCACCAGTGGAGTCTTTTGGTCTTTTAGGAGTTGTGGAGTCACCAGGTGGATGATTTCAAATGTTTTGAAGTGGGATGCTGTCCACCATCAAGAATTAACTACCAATCTAAGGATGTTTGCAGGTCTTCTAAGGTCTTAGGATGTATAAGATGTAATTCACTCAGAATTTCCCAGTGGAGTTGCCATTATGTTGGGGTTCCTGTGATTTGGCAGATTGGCATACAAAATGACAAGACAACATCAGAACCACTTTGGTATCCTAGGATCTAGCCCTCCTAGATTCGGAGAGGGATCTCTCCATATGTGTGTTAGAATGATATGATTTTAAAGCTTATGATATGATATTAGGCTAGTTATGAAGTACAAGGGATTTTTTTGTTTGTTGGTTGGGGATCATTAACTGATAAGGTCATGTGAAGTGTGAAGGAGGGAATAAATTAAAGGATATTTCAGCATGGGAAGATAAGTTAAGAAAAGTGCCAATCCATTGGGCTATGGAGTCATAAAAGGGTTTACTTTCACAACAACTATTCAAGGGTTTTCATAGGGCAAGTCATCTATATTAGGATCTTTTAAGTTGAGTTTGTGGTATGAAACGTTAAGAAGTGTGGTGAAAGAAGCAAATATAATAACCAATTAAGAATCTATTAACGTCACTACACAAGAAAAAGCCTTTCAAAGTGACCATTTTAAAGCAAGCCAAAGGACAGGGAAAACCGTAGACTTCTTTGGTCAATACTCCTACTAAAGTCAGCTCATCAGACAAACAATTCATTAATCCTCTTGACTACCTTCAGAAAGTAGAAAAACATTTAAGATAAACATAGAGACTAGCCTAAGATCAAGTAAGGACTTTTAACCTATCTTGCTTTCAACATACACTCAAGGGTATAAAACACTTAAGATAAACACAAAAAGTAGCCTAAGATCAAGTAAGGACTTTTAACCTATCCTGCTTTCGGCATACTCTTAAGGGAAGCCTTCAAAATAGTTGTTTAAGAATAAACAAGGGACAGGGCTAACCATAAAATTCCGTGATTAGGAGTCTACTTAGCATGCAGTGAAAATATCATTCAAGAACAACATCTCAAGTTCTACTCAGCAAGTCATGGACTCACCAACATTCTTTGACTGGTTATACTCTATTGATTAATTCTCAAACGCACATTTAGAAGAAAACATAATGATAAAGCTTCTTAGTCAGAATTAGGGTACTTTAGAAGTAAATCATAACCTATATTTCCTGCACTTTATCAGAGAATATGAACAAAGTGAAAAACATAAGAAGCAATAGTGGCAGTAAGGAAAAACATCACGAATGATTTAGATCAAGATCCAATGAATCTGCTTGTCTATTTGATGTCCAAGACCAGTTACATACTCGAGTCCAATGGATTTCTACAGTTCAATACTCCTCTTCCCAGCCTACTATATTACAACTACTCGGCAACTCTTACTCAATAACCGTTCAACAATTAACAATTTGCCAAACCTTTACAATGAATCTTCAATGAGTACTTATAGGTGAATGAGGAAGAGAAGTGAAGTAAATGGTCTCAATGGATCAATTAAGATAGATTAAGGGTCCTTTCGAATGCTCCACTCTGTTTAATAAATATCACATTAACTGCTTGGACCATTTTAGTAGTTTTTTCTATCTTTGAGGTATATCTGGCAGGCTGGTAATAACTCCAATGTGTGTTCTTTTGGAGATGTCTTCTGACTGCAGTGGTTCTGTTTAGGCTTTTGGGATAAGTTAAGTGAAAGAGTGGGCTTTGAGGATTTCCCATACTTTCAGAATAACTACTATGACAGTTGAAATGTCTCTGTTTGTAGTAACTTCTAGTTTCATCCTTGGTAGGTAAAATGCAGATCATGGTGGTGGTCAGACATTCTGATTGAATTAACTGATTTGCTCTGACGTGCACGAGGCCTTCTATCTTGTGATTTTTCCTAGCTGACTGTTTTGACTTTAATTGATTTGTGTTCAACTGCACTTTATCCTTTAACTATGGATTAAGCTTTTGATCTTCATACTTTGCGCTTAATCCCTTTTAACTTTAATTCTTATGATCTCTGTCTTCATCATCGGCTGCACAAGTGGCTTGCTGGCGCGCTGGAGGGCTCTCCTACTCAACAAGGGTTCATGAGACACTGATAAAAACTTGGAATTTTTGACCCTTTATTTCCCTTTCAATATTGAATTAGGCCACAGAGGATCGTCATCCTCGGCCATGTCCCTTTGCTGGACTATGGGACAGCTTTCATAGCTTATCTGTCATTAACCTTGCAACAAACCATCAAAATATTATAAAAAACCTACGAACAGGGCTTTAACTACTTCAAAGGGCTTGGCAGAGGGCGAAAGGGCAGTGCGGAAGGAGGAAAATGCATCAAGGGAGGGTTCCATGGCAGAAGGGTGAAGAAACCAAGGTTTAAAAGGAAATATGGACACAAAATTAATGATAAGCGATTTTCAGAATATCTCCAATGGTATTCGCTCATGATAAAGATGGTAAGTAGTTTGGGGCTCAATGAACGCGATACAGGTTGGAGGACGACACATGTCCTATCAAAACTGCCCACTTCACGTTGAATATGCATGGTGGGAAGGTTTGGGCGAGGGTGGATGCAAAAACCGTTCTAGACCGTCAGATCTAGGAGATCGACGACTGAGATCGAACGCGAAGGGAGAAAAAAATGTGCGGGAGGAAGAAAGGTGGGACCCAGCGATGACGTCAGCAGTTTTTTCGGGTAGCGAAAGGCTATTAGGCAGAGTTGAAAGGAGGGGATCAATGGGAGCCATTGGATCACGTGGATCAACGGTCGAGATCTGGCGATGAAGAAGAATGAAAAGGGTAGGGTTGAAAATGCGGGAGTAATATGGACCGTTGGATTAGGAGAAATGGATGGATGTGATTGAATTGGGTGATCGCCAATCGACGAAGAAGAGTTATGGGAGGGAGAATTAGGAAGTTGTGATGTGTTGATGGCCGATGCGAAAAACAAGTGCGATGGATGGAGGACCGTTGGATCGGGATCGAGATCAACGGCGGAGATGCGATTGTGGTTTCACATATCAGCGATGAAAAGGATCAAGGGACAAGGGAACATGGAACACCGAAGAGCGATGTGCTAATGCGATGAAGTGTCGACGGAGCAATGGAGTGATAGAGAGTGGAGCACGGGGTGCGATGGCCATCGGATCTAGGGGAATGGACGGTCTAGATCTCATCATAGGATTGACCATCGGAAGAAACAGGAAATTGGAAGCAGGAATTTGGAAAGTGTGATGTCTGATCGTCGATGGGCTTTAGCGCTTGGTCACAGAGCCTAGTCGCATGGCAAAAAAGGGGCTAGGGCTTAAGCGAAAGGGGCTTAAGGCTTGATATTTAAAAATGGAATTTTTGGACTAAAAATGAAGGTTTTGAAGGGTTTTTGGAGTTTTTGATAGGGAGAAAAAGGGATTAAAACCTTAATAAAAGGATTTTACAAGATTTAAAGGGGAAATTTTAGGAAAATAAAGGGTAAAATGTGAAAAATGGGTGAAATGAAGGGGTTTTTAGAGGGATTTTTCAAAGGAAAATTTGATGGAAAATGGGTCTGAAAACAGTCTCTTTTATAACAACAAGGTTACTTAGTGGATTTTTTGAATGAATATTATCAGAGGAAAGGATCTTTGGCCAAGGTACACAGCAAGGCTTCAAGAACTCACAATTTTGCTTAAAACTTGTTTCTTGAAGACTAAAAGACCTATTTTAGCCATCATTAGTTATGACAAAATTTTATTGATGGTTAACACATAGCACCCTGCTATTTCACCTGTAATTTTTGAGCTTGTCACAGCCCTGATTAGAGATTTGGGCCCACTCTTCTGATTAGGTGATGTGTTACCTTTATTTCCATTGTTTTCATGTTTTGAGTTGGATTTGTTACTATTGTTCCAGTGTAATATTTTAATTGCTGTAAATGTCTTTTTAATTTTGCAATTTATTTTAATTGTTGTTACAGTAGTCTGTGTTTTTATGGAATTAAGCCTGCGATATATGATAGGTCATGTGATTTCTCCTACATATACTGTGCCATTAGTCTTGAAATAACTAACGCCCTCGGGTTGATCATTTATGTGGAAAAAGGGTTTGAATATTGCTCACATCTGGACACCAATAATTGGTGTTTCAAGAGGTGTAACCCTACTACTAACTCTAGTTTCAATGGAGAAAGAAGATGGCTCCCCTACAACATTACGATTTTTTTATATATTTTTGCATTGTATTCTCTTGATAGACTTGGGGATTTTTCTTCCTAACCTCGTTGAAACCTCGAAAGAACAAAAAATCATACCAAGTTCAATTTAATTTTTTTAAATGATCTACGACTAATAATTTAATTATGGCTTTGTGATATACATCAGACTTGGGCTTAGAATGAACCCTCCTTAACATCTCTTTTAGACTCATTAATAAGGAAAAAGGTAAATTCATACATGCTTGACCAGAGATATGTGCTAAAAACCAAAAATGATACATACCCACTCTATGATAATGCCCCTTGCAAGTAAAATATTTTTGGATAAGCATCAACATGTTGTGTCATTTTTTTTTGACTCATGAAATTTTTACATTTAACCACCTTGGTTTGTCTTTGTTTTTATCTTTGAGGAATAAATGGATATCAATTGTTGCGAGGTTCTTGTCCTTGAAACAACGTTCCCCAACAATTGGTATGTTGGTTACCTCTGAAATACTCTGATTTTTAACCTAGAGTGAAATGTCAGCGATTCTGACATTTTCACCATCAAATCTCTCATAAAATTCCTCTACCACACCATTGTGATATCTAGTGCAACTGAAACATAATTTCTCCCAATTGGCCCGTTGAAATTTCTCCTGGAGTTTTGGGATGGCCTCTAAAATCTCAAGGCCTTCTTGTTCTCCTCTTTACATACAACCACTTTTCCCCATTTTTCTTAATTGTTGACCACACTAATGAGAACTAATGTTGAAACCACAACACTATTCTTTGATACAAAATAAATACAATGAACCTACTAGGCTTAGTAAGAATTAATTCATGAATTGTTTGACCAACAATATAGGGGTTTCAACTTAATCATTAACCTTGATAGTAGTTTCATAAAAAAACAGTGGTGAATTAGTGATATCCACAAGGGAACTATCGACGGAGTACTACGAATTAATCATGACCACATATTGTTGGCGTTGGTTTTGTCAGTGCCAGTTGTCAATACAAAAATGGCTACAAACTCATTTTATTTTATTAGCGCTCACTTGATGGAAATTCTATGATTTTGCTAACTTTAAATTTCTCAAAACCCATGTTATAATTTTTTGGTATCGTGCCAAAAAATTTCATAAAATGTTTTTAAAAAATGCTCAATCTAAACTTAAAATATGATACAAATTGACTTTTAAGGGAATGTTGTGAACCTGAAAACAACAAAAATCCCATAAACTGAATCCATATTTTTTTTATTACAATAAAAATCAGAAGAAATATTCAATTTCATTTTAATCATACTAACTGATTCTAACTAACGAACAATTGTTCTTTATATATTGTTTGTAAAATGAAAGAGTTACTTTAAAAATTTAAAGTAAATTGAGATAATAGCTAGCTCTAGTGGGGATGTTATCCTCCCTGCGAGGTAGCAAATAACTTGTTGCTCCAGTGTCTGATCCATTGGGCTGAGACCAATCTCTATCATGCAACCTAACCTTTGTAAATTGTACATTCTACAACTGAAAACCAAAACCAAATTGTACGGTGAAACTAAAAAGCATTGCTAAAAATTTAAATGCTAAAATGTGGGTGTTGGTAGGCTATATTTTCTTATTTTTAACCCCTTTCCTACTTCAAATTCACTACCTAAGACCTCTTTTTTAACCTCATAACCTCCTCATTCTTGCACTATACCCAAGAATCATGTCTATTACGGCATCAAATTTATATTTTCATATTTAAGGTTTGCAACGGACGTAATTAATTATTTATATATATTTTATACCTTTAATATTCTTTGCAACTAATATTTTCTCTCCTTAAATTATTTTGGTAAGAAATGTATTAATCATCTCGTAGTATGTGTTAGGTCCTCGTAATTTTCAGATTGGCAAGAAAAAATGAGTAGGGGTAACATCAAACCAATCTTTGGAGTCCTAGGACCTAGCCTTCCTGGACTTAGAGAGGGATCTCTCTAATGTTTGCTTGTAAAATTTTTTAACTTGATAGATTTTAGGTTTTGATTTTAGGCTAGTTATAGGGATTAGGGTTTGTTTATTGTTTTGGCTGGGTATTTTTTCAAGGGAAATAGGTAGAGTAAGAGAGGATCAATCCATTGGGCTATGGAGTCTACAAAGGTTTTGAAAAGTATAAAAATGAGTCAATGATAGTTTAAAGGGAAAGTTGACAAGGCCAAATGAATCTAAGTAGGTCTAGGGAGAATGAAATGAACATGGAGGTGTGAATACAGTATGTTAAGGGGAAGTAAAGGATCCTTTAACAAGCTAATAAACAAGAAAAATCTTCTAAGATGATAGCATAATAAACTTGAAGAGCAATTAAGGATTCTTCAACGAAACAATACTAAGAAGACCTTAAAAACAATAGATAACTAAGCTAAGAGAGCAGTGAAGGATTCTCTAAGACTTGCTTGCAAACAAATAGAAATTTAACATAACATCTTAGAAACACTAAAGAGAATTCAAGGATTCTTTAGCAAAACTTTGAAGAAGAAAACATAGTAATCAAGGAAGCAGGCATAAGTAGGGTGCCAAGAAGGCAAATCTCATTGTATATTTCTATCCTATGACTAAATGAACCATAAACATAATGAATAGCTGAAGAAAAAAAACACAAATATGGAATACATCACCATATAACCAAGCTTAATGAATCCTAAGAGTGAGCTCAATCCACAGATGCACATTCCAAAGCCATCATCAAGCACCAAAGCCAATTTCTCTTCAATCTCAAAGTCTGTATATTACTCCCAATAAACATCCAACAATTATA